>CM069912.1:103091659-103394746 GCA_036172215.1 Camellia granthamiana
GAATCTGTAAGAGATGAGAAGACATGAGATATTTGGAACCTGAGAAAATTAAGAAATGTTGAGTTTGAGCAAGCCTAGTAGTGTCATTTGGTTTGCTTGAGTTAAATAGAGTTGCACTTTTCTTGTTCATTTTATTAATAAGCAATAAATTAGGCCTTGTAGACATGCAACTCATGCATAATTATTTAAAAGGGTATTTGTTTACTTTGTGGTCTTACATTTTACCATATCATTGTGAAGTTTTTGGGATTCTCTAATATGTTCAGTGTTCTTTGCTTATTGCTAAATAAAGGTTATTTTAGGTTGTTTTCCAACTAGATTGTGGAAACCCTGTCAATATATTTTCAAATGTTGTTAAAGCATTAAAATGTGGCCCCTGTTTTGGAATGCCTTTCGATCTTCATGTTTTTGTTTAAATGTGCTCAATAGGCCCATTAATTGCTAAAGCAATGGTTGGCTATCTGTCTGTACTTGTCTTTTCTTTTTAAAGAGATACTTGAGACTAATTAGAGAGGAATCCATGAATATTTTGCTATTTGCATCATAAACTAATGAGATTGTTGGTGCTATTATGTTGCTAGAAATTTCAC
Organism: Camellia granthamiana; assembly: GCA_036172215.1. NCBI lineage: Eukaryota > Viridiplantae > Streptophyta > Magnoliopsida > Ericales > Theaceae > Camellia > Camellia granthamiana. The sequence continues at coordinate 103,092,250 of CM069912.1, forward strand.
ACACACACACGCATGCACGCACGCGCGCGCACACACACACACACACACACACATATATATGTATTTTTGTAATATAACTGCCTTCTTCATTTATTTTTTATTTATTTATATGTTGATCTAAAGCCCTACCTAAATAGTTAAGAAATAGTTCTGTATCTGTTCACATTCAGTTTGGTCAAATGAAGACTAGAATTTTAACTCTTTGATATGTCTCCTTTAATCTCGAGTACTTCTCATTTGATTTTCATTTTGGTAATCTTATTTTTGCGCACTTGATTTGTAATTTTTCTTTGGGATTTTTCAATCTCTTTTGATCTTCCATGTAAGGTTTTGTTCTACATCGGGTTATGGCTTTGGATTGCTCTGAATGGCTTTTATGAACATGATTGGTTGAAATCTATATGTTGGCATCTATATATATAATCAACTTCTGAAATTTACATAGGGTTTAGCTACATAGGGTAAAACGTGCAGAAAAATGTATAGAACTCATGACTCAAAAATAGAGGAGTTTTTAATTTATTTGTGTAATTTCTTTTAAAGTTCTGTGTTTTGTATTTTTGGGGAATTTCTGCAGCAAAACATCTGCAAGTAACTTATGGATTAAATCATATGTTGCTGTCACGACCCAAACCCGCCCCTAAGAGTTTAGCACCACAACCGGCCAGTAATCCGAGATTACAGAAGGCCTGCTTAATAGTAAAACAGTAATACAGAGTACAGGGGCTGGCGAAAGCCTAAACAGTAATTAAAAGATGTCCAATGAGCTGTGACAGCCTGTATGCAAAAAGACTTTTCATACAAATACACAAAACAGTACATATACATCCATATACAGTCATCCAGGACAGGGACCTAATCCATATCAGAACAGTACGGTACGATTATCATTCAGTCTATACAGGACATATACAAAAGGAGGGGGAGAAACTAAAACACCCCAAGCAACCGCGGCTTGAACAGTTCTGGAACCTCAAAGTGAGGCACAAAGGTTGGCTTGACAAAACAGGAGCTTATCCTGACACCTCTAGCAACGGTCCGGTGCCTGTACACCTACATATATATATGAGCAGTGAGCTAAAACCCAGTGAATAACATATACGTAAAGAGGTTAAGAATGAATGTCCTTTCAGTGTTCAAAACAGTCATTTGTATCAGTATAACAGTTATTCAGTCATAGCAGTTATATGTGGTACATCCGATTAGCAAAGCAGTACAGTAGGTCTTAACAGACCAAACAGTTAGTTGATGGCCATCATAACAGTAAACAGTAGTGGTTCCCACATGGGAACCGACAGAGATCTCTGTGACAGTAACAGTACAGTACAGTAACAGTAGGTTGCTATGGATGCCACGAATACAGTTCACAAATAGGACATCATTCATTTAGTAACAGTATCATTTCAGAAAATAGTACAGTTTAATTGTTCAGAAAATAATCATTATATAACATATCTTTACAACATTGTTACTTACAGAGTTCTGGGCTACAGATACGCTAGAGCGTCTCTGGATGCCAACCCTACACAGTTACAGAGTGAACACACACTAAGCTACACAGTTGGGAAAAATAATAACTTAATCCCTAATTTGCGTCGGTGTGATTCTACATCAATATCCTTCTTAAGATGTCTTAAACATGCCCTAGGAATACCTAGGATGGAAAGAGGATGCAAAGCCACTGCAATCTCTTTATCAACATCGATTGAAAATGGAAGGGATAAAGGGAGGTATGTATTGAATGAAGCTCAAGCAACTCTCAAGATGGGGGGAAATTCTAGGAATGGAGTTCAATGGGAAAGCAGATAAAGTGTTGTCTAAGATTGTGGAGCTCGAAATGAAGGATATAGAAAGAGTTGAAGGGGGAAATAAAACTAGGGCCTAGGGTACTCTAAATAGGGTGTTACAAAGGAGTATTATTATGTTGCTATGAAGATTTTGTCATGGAATATTAGAGGAATGGGAAGGAAGGAAAAACAAGATAAGATTTAAAAGATGTTGAAGGAAAGAAATATGGATGTTGTAATGTTTCAAGAAACAAAAAAGTCTCGAATCTCAGATATAGAAGTCAGAACAGTGTGGGCTAGGAAGAAAATGGAGTTTATGGCTGTGGATGCTGAAAGTTCAACAGGAGGATTGCTATGCATTTGGGATCTAGATATTTTTCAGATGTCAGAATGTTGCAGTAATAGAAGGTTTATCATTATCTCAGGTACCTTTTTCAATTCATTTAAGTGTACCTTGTTGAATATTTATGCACCCAATGAATTGGGTGCAAGGGGAGAATTATGGGATAGACTAGTAAATTTAAGAGAGAAGTTTCCTAAGCCTTGGTGCTTAGTTGGGGATTTTAATAAGATAAGAAGCATGAGTGAAAGGAAGGGGTGCTCTAGAAGAGATAGGGGTATGCAGGAGTTAAATGAGTTCATAGACAAATGTGAGGTGTCTGATCTACCACTATTGGGCAGAAAGTTTACATGGTGTAATTCAGGAGATGGGGAAAGGTGGAGTAGATTAGATAGAGTCTTAGTTGATCCAAAATGGCTTGAGGTGTTTAATTTGAAACTGTGAGGGTTACCTAGAGTGATCTCAAATCATTGCCCTTTATTATTAATGGAGGATGAGAGGGACTGGGACCTTAGACCATTTCGGGTGCTAAATGCATGGTTTTTACACAGAGATTTTCAAGCTTTTATGGAAAATAGATGGAAACAAGCTAATGTAGTGGGTTAGGCTGGGTATATAGTACTCAATAAGTTGAAGACTCTGAAATTAGGTCTCAAAAAATGAAATGAGGAGATATTTGGAAATGTGACCAACAAATTGAAGACAGCAGAGACAGATTTGCATAAATTTGATCTCCTGGCTGAGGATAGAGACCTTACTGACTCAGAAAAAGCAGCAAGGAGAGAAGTTCGAGAAGAGGTGTGGAGATTAAGTAGAATGGAGGAATAGATGTGGCTTCAAAAATCAAGACTTAATTGATTAATGAAAGATGATAGAAATACAAGATCTTTTCATGTAATTGCAAAATGCAGGCAAGCAAGAAATGAAATTAGCTCTATTACAGTAGGGGAGGTGGTGGTTAAAGATCCTAGTCATGTGAAGGCTAAGGTACTTGGAACATTTTATTAACCAATATTTAGAACATTAGGCATCAAGACCTCAATTAGGAGGGTCTTTCAAATCAGTGGAAGGAACCATGGAGTATGATTTTCTAGAAAAAGAGTTCACAGAAGATGAAATAAAAACAGTAGTAAAGGAATGTGATGGAAATAAAGCACCTAGGCCAGATGGTTTCAATATGTTATGCTTTCAAAAGTTCTGGAAAATTATGAAGGGCGAGGAGATAACTTTGTCAATGAATTTCATAGGAATGGAAGACTGGTGAAGGGGATCAATAGCTCCTTTATAACTCTTATTCCTAAGAAGGATAACCCAATAGGGCTATCTAATTATAGGCCTATAAGTTTGGTGGGGTCAATTTATAAGATCATAGCCAAATTATTGGCAAACAGATTAAAAGCAATATTGCCTCACATTATCAGTGAAACACAGTCAGCATTTTTGAATGGTAGGAGCATACTATATGGAGTGTTAATTGCTAATGAGGTTGTTGATGGGTGGAAGCTAACTAAGAAGAAATGGGTCATTTTAAAATTAGATTTTGAGAAGGCATATGATTCCATTAATTGGGGCTACTTATTCTCTATGTTATCAAAGTTTGGGTTTGGCTCTAAATGGTCTAGCTGGATTAAGGAGTGTGTTTCAACTGCAAGGATATCAGTGCTTGTCAATGGATCACTAACCGAAGAATTCAGTCCACAAAGGGGTTTAAGGCAAGGGGACCCTTTGTCCCCTTTCTTGTTCAATATAGCAGCTAAAAGACTCCATATTCTTTACACCAGAGCTCAAGATCTTGGACTGATTAATGGAGTGATTGTAGGCTCAAATGGTGTTGTGCTTTCATATCTCTAATTCGCAGATGACTCATTGTTATTTTGTGAAGCAAAAGAGGCAGAGGTGAGAAATCTGAAAAGAGTGCTAAGATGCTTTGAGATCATGTCAGGTTTGAAAATAAATTACCATAAAAGTGTTGTATGTAGGATGGGTGTATCAGATGATGTTTTGAGTGATTTTGCCTCATTACTTAATTGCAGAATCAAATCCTTGCCCTTCACTTATCTTGGGCTACCCTTAGGGGCTAACCCAAGGAGGAAACCTACATGGAAACCTGTTTTGGATAAAGTTAGAAGTCGGTTGGCTGGTTAGAAAATGAAGTTATTGTCTTTTGCAGGAAGGTTAACACTTGTAAAAGTAGTGACATCTGCACTACCAGTGTACTACTTGTCTCTATTCAAGATGCCTGAGGGGGTAGCTAAAGAATTTGATAAACTTCAAGCAACATTTTTGTGGGGTGGGTCAAAACTTAAGAGGAAGATTCATATGATCAAATGGGAGGAACTATCTAAAAGGGTGGATCAATAAGGGTTAGGCATCAGGAAACTTAAGGAAGTGAATAATTGCTTATTAATTAAATGATGGTGGAGGTTTGGTTGTGAAGATAAAGCTTTGTGGAAGAGAGTGATTTGTAGCAAATACAAGTTAGAGGTTAGAAGATGGCTCCCATTTTTACCCTTTCTGGTAGATACTTTGCTGTATGGAAAGAAATATTATCTATTACTGAGTAGAGCAACACCTTAAAAGAGTTCTATATGATGAATTGTCATTTGAAGGTTGGGGATGGTAGAAGGACCAATTTCTGGACTGATATTTGGTGTCAGGCAACAAGTTTAAAGGATTTGTTCCCAGGTCTTTATAGGCTAGTAATGGAAAAGAGTGTATCATTAAGAACAATCTATGATAGAAAAGCTTCGTCAGGAGAATGGAATCTTGCATTCAGAAGAAGGTTGTATGATTGGCAGGAGGTGGATCTTGCAAGACTGTTAAATCATCTTATGTTAGGCCTTAAAGTGAGATCAAGGCATATTGATAAGATTGTTTGGTTGGCATCTCCCTTTGGTGTGTTTTCTGTATCATCAGTGTATAAATTTGTTGTGAATAGCCTTGGTCCATCTTTGAGAATCAGTAAACTGGTTTGGCTAAATTACATCCCTCCCAATGTGCAAGTATTTGGGTGGCTAGCTTGGAAAAAAAAAAAGTCAAGACAAAAGAGTTCCTTCAGAAAGTAGGGGTACTCAATGGGAATATTTCCACTGTATGTGTGCTCTGTAACAGAGACAGTGAATCTATGGATCATGTGCTAGTTCACTGCCCTTTTGTTTGGCAGATTTAGGTTAATATGATGAATTGGTGGGATGTTCAGGATGCAATACCAGGTTCGGTGGATCATCTATTGGTTTGGTGGGCTGAAGGAATGATAAAAGAGAGAGAGAGGGGAAGATCTAGAATGCTATTACATTAGTTGTACTATGGTTTGTCTGGAAGCATCAAAATCAATGTGCGTTTAGAGCTGCTAATCCAAATCTGAGTGAGCTATGTGAGTTGATTAAGATTATGATTGCTTTGTGGTTGAAACCTTTATTGAAGGACTTCAACTTTTCAGTCCACGACTTTATTTTCAATCTAAGACAGATCAGGATGTGCTTGGGGAATTGGCAACTTGGTTGAATGCTCTGGTGTCCAGTAACAGATGTGCTATTTAGTTCTATGTGAAATTGAGAAGGTAAAGTATTGTATCAGTAATGGTAGTTGAATGCTATGGCTTTGACTCTCTGTATGAATGTTTGGTTGTTTGTTACTGGCAGCAGGGTCTATGGTGTGTTTCTTGGGTGTTTGCTGCAGATGTGCTATATTGCTACAGATGTGCTTTGGTGTCCAGCAACAGATGTGCTATTTAATTCTGTGTGAAATTGAAAAGGTGAAGTATTGTATCAGTAATGGAATCCTATCAGTAATGGAAGTTGAATGCTATGGAGGTTGCTGCAGATGTGCTATATTGCTGCAAATGTGCTCTGGTGTCCAGCAACATATGTGCTATTTAGTTCTGTGCGAAATTGAGAAGGTGAAGTATTGGATCAGTAACGGAGGTTGAATGCTAAGAAAGTGAAGTTTTGCTGCAGAAATGATGCTGCTGCAGAAGTGATGATGCTGCTACTTTAGCTGTTCTGTTTTTTGTTTTTTTCTTAGTGTGCTTTTGATTGGTTTCTCTCTAATCTTGGGGCAAATACTGGCATATCATTATGCTTCCTTTGTGGTGCCAACCTAGTTGGGATTGTTGAGGCTAGCTATGATGCCTTCTGCATTTCCCTGCCTTGTTGATGTTATTTTGCATGTATTGTGCTTTTTTATCAATAAAGCTTTCGTTTTTTTGCGGATTAAAAAAAAATGTAAGAATTTTCTGTAATTCTTATTCAATAAAGTTTATTTTCTGCTGGTAAATAAAGAAAAGAAAAAATATTTGTATGTTTCTATTTTTTAATCTTACATTTTGTACAATATTGTGACAACCCTCACCTCTGATTACTGCTAAACTGTGACTGAATATGATAAGTAACTGATTAGGATGAAATCCTAAACTGATTGCAAGAGTATACTGTTTTAAATGCATTTCTATCTGTTAGTCATTAAATGATCTGTTCATGTTTTATCTTTGAATTGCGAATTGAAGGTCCTATCGGCGACCGAATCTGAAATCGATTAGTATTTTATGCTAATTAGGATTTATGTGATTTTATGGTAGATTTAATTGAAATGTGATTTGAAATGATTAAATTTGATTAAATAAGCTAAGTTACATTAGTTGGAGTTTATTACAATTTTGCCATTAAGTGGCCATTTTCTACAAAACTTGTTTGGGACTTAATTTATGTATTTGAGGCATCACTCCTTCAGTTATTTTCCTAGAGCAAAACATGAGAGAGAGAGAGAGAGAGAGAGAGAGAATTGGGAGAACATTGGTTTCATTGAGAATTTAGCTTGGAGACTTAGAAGAATTGAAGGGAATTTGCATAATATTGAGCTTGTATACCTTGAATTCTAGACCTAAGGTAAAGATTCATCTTCTTGATTGTGAATTTAAGTTGTATCTTGCATGGTTCATGGTCAATTAGAGTTTAAAGTCAAGAATTAATTTGTAAGAGTTGAATTGTGAGCTAATTCATGCATGCATGTCCTTATATTGAAGTCTTGAGGTTGTTTTCATGGAAATTCCTACATTCATGTTTACATTTTGGTTGAAGTCCATGGATTCATCATGTTTTTCCATCAAATTGCCAATTTAATTTTGATTTGAAGTGTTAGATTTTAAAGGAGATCATGCATGTTGTGTTTGAGCTTGTTCTTGAAGTTTATTTGAATGTGGTGTTCAATCGACTCACCCTTGGGCTTTGATTTTACAAATTGATCTTCAAAACATGTTATATTATGGATTTAAAGTGTTTTTCCAGAAAATGGGCCCAAGAGGTTGAGTTTTGAGGTGTTGAATGCTTGGTTTGAGCTTTAGAGGCAAATCTAGAAATTCTAGATTTTGGCTTCCACGCTCGAGCGAAGGATTCCACGCTCGAGTGACCATCTTTTGTTCAGAGCTCCGCTCGAGCGAATGGATGCTAGCTCAAGCGTAGATTGCAAGCTCTTAGGTTTTTGGTGCACGCAGACGCACGCTCGAGCGAGAGAACCTAAGCTCGAGCGAGGATTGTGTCTCACGCTCGAGCGAGCGTCGAGCGAAGATTTTCAACATCCAGCACTTTTTGCATTTTTACAGACCGCTCGAGCGAGGAAGTCCACGCTCGAGCGACCCCACTATTTTGACAAGCTCGCTCGAGCGAAGAAAGCCACGCTCGAGCGAGACCCTTGTTTTCTGAAAATTTTGAAAAGTGTTTTAAAGTGCATCTTTGCATCCTCATTTCATCCTAGGCATTCCTAGGCCTTGTTTAAGGCATCTTAATGAGGATATTGATGTAGAACCACACCAAGTCAAGATAGGGACTAAGTTGTCGATTCCCAAGTGTGTAACTTAGTGTATGTTCGTTCTGTAATTGTGTAGGGTTGGCATCCGAGGACGCTCATTAGCTGCTTATAGCCCAGTGCTCTGTGAGTAATAATGTTGTAAAGATATGTTCAATTATGAATATTTTCTGAATGATCAACTGTTCTGCTTACTGAAACGTTATTGTTTAATGAATGAATGTTTGTCCTATTTGTAAACTGTATTCGTGGCATCTATAGCAATTTACTGTTACTGTACTGTTACTGCTATTGTCACAGAGATCTCTGTCGGTTCCCATATTTGGAACCACTACTGTTTACTATTATGATGGCCATCAACTGACTGTTCGGTCTGTTAAGACCTACTGTACTGTTTTGCTATGGGATGTACCATATATGACTGCTACGGTTTCTAAGTGACTGTTATGACTGTTTATTTACTGAAAGGACATTCATTCTTAACCTCTTTATGCATTTGTTATTCACTAGGCTTTAGCTCACTGTTTATATATATATATGTGTGTGTGTAGGTGTCCAGGCACCGGACCGGAGCTAGGAGCGTCGGGTTAACTCCCTTTTTGTTAAGCCAACCATTGTGCCTCACTTCGAGGTTCCAAGTCTAACCGAGCTAAGGCTGTTTTAGGGTGTCTCAGTTTCACCCTTCTGTCTCTGTTTTGTAATACTGTTTAAGACTTGTACTGTATTGTGCTAATTAGGGATTTGGTCCCTAACCTGAATGTTGTACATATAGTGTATATATGTTTTGCTTATGAATGTGAGTATGTTACAGAAAAGTCTTTTTGCATATAGACTGTCACAGCTCATTGGACATCTTTTACTACTGTTTTGGCTTCCGCCAGCCCCTGTACTTTGCATTACTGTCTTTACTGTTAAGCAGGCCTTCAGTAATCATGGATTACTGGCCGGTTACGGTACTAAACCCATAGGGGCAGGTTTGGGTTGTGACAAATATGTAAAAAAAGTTTATAATATTGTTTTAAATTTTTTTGTTTAGTAAATGTCTATCGACTAAAAATTTTATTTGTAAATTTATGATAATATTTAATTTTTATGCTTTTTAAATTTATTACTTTAGTACAATATACATACAAAATAGTTTGAAAATTTTGATAAAATAAAATTTGTAATAAATTTATGATTATATAGAGTTTTGGCCATCCTCTAACTAAGATTTCTGTGTCTGCCACTGGTAATATTAGTTGATTGAGATTAAATTTAAGAAATTATATAAAAATTCTAGGTATATAAAAGACGACTTTATTATTTTTGTAAAATGGGAAGGCAATAAAGTCTTTTCACCTCTAATTTCATGGGATTGGATTGGCAACCCTAAATCTCCCATGAAATTGCTAGTCCTCTTTGAAGGAATTTCATAGCAATTTCCCAAAATAAATATAATGTTTGTGAGTCCAACCACACTTAATTCAATCACACCCTTCATCTTTGAAAATAAACAAAACCATACTCTTTCAGAATTCTTATCATTTAGTTTTAGACTTCCAATCTTATAAATAGATAGACATTTCTAGGGCATATACATATATATATAATAAACAAACAAACAAAATTAAATTATTATTTTTACTTATAAATGGATTGATTTTGAATGTTTTTTTTTCATTGGATCAAATAAAATCTGCCCCTTTTAAAATAAACATCCTTACCAGCGAACGACAATGATTAAAGCAAAACTGAAAAAAATGAAGTATTTCGTTATTAAATGAATAAACTGTAGTACAGAGTAGTATATATATCTATTCAAGATCTGACATACACCTAAGCTATATCTAACTATAGAACCAATCCTCTAACTAACCCCTAACCATCTGCTAGTTGTAACAACTTTATATGAGATATTATATGCTACTCCTCAACCTTATCAAATGATGCACTGAATCTAGAACCATCCTTGATCTGCTGCTCTTGCTCTATTATAGTGTGATTCTCATCAGGGCCCCGCAAGCTAATAGGAGAGGCACGAACCATTAGCTTGGACTGCAGGTAAGAAAAACGAGCAGAAGGCAGTGGTTTAGTAAGAATATCAGCAATTTGGTCAGAAAAGGCCACATGTTTGACAACTACTAGTTTAACAAGAACTTGCTCACGAATATAATGATAATCAACAGCAATATGCTTTGAACGAGCATGAAAGATAGGGTTAGAGGCAAGAGAAATAGCAAAAAGGTTGTCACATCATAAGGTAGGAGAAGGAGAAAAAAGATGAAACTCAGAGAGAAGCATGCGAAGCCAAGCCAATTCAGCAGCTGTCTAAGCAAGGGCTCAATATTCTGCTTCAGTTGAAGACCGAGACACAGTGCATTGCTTCTTAGTAGCCCAAGAGACCAAATTGGGACCCAAAAATATACAATACCCAGTAGTAGATTTCCTATCAAGAACACTCCCAGCCCAATCAGAATCGGAATAAGCATGAAGATCTAAAGGACCGGATGGAAAGAAGAGCCCATAGGCCAATGTACCCTGAAGATATTGAAGCAAGCGTTTGACTGCATTAAAATGAGCCACTGTATGAGCATGCATAAACTGTTAAGTAAGATTGACAGCATAAAAGAGGTCTGGTCGAGTGATCGTAACATATTGCAAAGCACCGACAATGCTGCGATAGAGAGAAGGCTGAGAAAAAGGTAGGGAAGACTCAGAAGCAACCACAACCTTAGTAGCCATAGGAGAAATGTAAGCTTTACAGTTAAGCATTCCAGCTTTGGCAAGAATCTCGGAAGCATATTTAAGCTCAGACAAAAATAACCCAGTGGCAGTATGATGGACGACAATACCAAGAAAATAAAAGAGATTCCCCAGCTCCTTCATAAAAAAGGCAGAGTGCATATGCTTAATGAGAGAAGCATTAAGAGTGATATCATTCCCAGTGATGAGAATGTCATCAACATATATAAGCAAAAGAATAATAGAAGAACCACGATGAAAAATAAAGAGAGAAAAGTCACATTTACTGTTGGTGAAACCATAAGAAGCCAAGAAGGAAGAAAAAGTAGAGTACCAGGCTCGAGGAGCCTGTTTAAGACCATACAAAGCTTTGTGTAGTAGACAAACATGAGAAGGGTAAGCGAAATCCTCAAAGCCTAGAGGTTGAGTCATGAAAACTTATTCTTCTAAGATGCCATGCAAAAAAGCATTGGAGATATCTAACTATTTAATAGGCCAAGAAAAATGAAGAGCGAGGCTAAGAAACACTCGAATTGTGTTTGTTTGGCCATGGCGCTAAAAGTTTCATGATAATCGATGCCTTCGGATTGAAAATAGCCTTTGGATTGAAGACAGCCTTTAGCCACAAGCCTGGCCTTATGCCAAACAATAGATCCATCAAAAAATTTCTTGAGTTTGAAGATCCATTTACAGCCAATAGGATGTTTACCAAAGGGAAGAGAAACCAATGTCCAAGTCTTTTGGCGCTGAAGAGCACGAAATTCCTCAGTCATAGCAGCAGCCCAAGCAGGAGTTTTAATAGCATCAGAGAAAGCATGAGGTTCAATTAAATTGAAAAACTAGGTAACATTTTAATAAGGAACACAGAAGTAGCAAGAGTGTCAAACCAGAAGGAGAGAGGCAAGCCAGATTGATGAAGCAACGTAATGGTAGTGGTGCTAATATGACGATGCTTCCTTTCAGCCACTCCATTTTGGGGAGGAGTGTGAGGATAAGACACCTGATGCAAGATGCCATGAGATTTAAGATATTGCTCAAACTGATTTCCTGTATATTCACCGCCACCATCTGTGTGAAACACTTTCAGGGTTGCGGAAAATTGATTTTCAACAAAACTTTTAAATTCTTTGAAACGTGAGAAGACTTCACTTTTATAGGAAAGAGGATATACCCAAGAAAATTTACTAAAGTCATCCACAAACAACAAATAGTATTTGAAACCAGAAGTAGAAGAAGAAAAGGGACCCCAAACATCACTATGGATGAGGGATTATGGTGCATTAACAGTGGAATTGGACAATGTAAATGGAAGTCTGTGACTCTTTACTACAGCGCAATGAGTACAGGCATGGTTATTACATTTACTAGAAACAGGTAAGTGAAAATTATTCAAAACCAAGTTCAGTTTGTGTGAAGAGGAATGCCCGAGCCTTTGGTGCCAAGTAGTAGAGGACACAGGGGCAGCAAGAGAGACATGCCTAGATAGAGTGGAAGGTAATTGATAAAGGCCCTGACTGTAAAGACCTTTTTACAGAGGAATCTTTGAATGCTTGTCCTGAATAACAAAAGAAGTATCATCAAATGTGATAGAGCAATTGTTATCAGTAGTCAGTTGATAAGCAGACAAAAGATTAGAAGAGATAGATGGAACATGAAGCATGTTACGAAGTCTAAAAGGAAATAAGGGAGTAGGAAGAATACCTTGGCCGGTGTGCATAATGGGAACAGATGATCCATTACCAACAGTGACATGATCTAAACCATAATATGGATTATACTGTTGTAGATTAGAAAGGTCATTGGTAACATGTGTGGTTGCAGCAGAGTCAACATACCAATTAGCAGGTGGAGCAGGGACAGAAAGAGACTGGGATGTCACATAAGCAGTAGGAGATGGAGAAGAGGATTGAGAAGAGGACTGATAGAAAGAATCCATACGAAACCAACAGCCAAGGGCTGCGTGATTAGGTTTGCCACAAATTTGGCAAAACAGAGATGAACCACCAAATAAGGAAGGTGATGAAGATTGAGCATGGGGAAATTGTCTGCCTGTGTGATATGATCTGCCTCCTCCTCTGCAATTTCCATGAAAACGTCCTCCTCTGGAAAAATTATTCCCTTGGTGATAGGAATTTGAATTGTTTCAAAAATTAGAAGAAGGCTGATTATTAAACCAAGATTGATTTGAATCTCTTGTAGTAGAATAAGCCACAGTGAGATCGGATATAGAAGTTTTGGATTCAAATTCAACATGTAAAGCCTCTGAGTAGAGTAATGAGGCAAGTTCCTCCATAGCTATAGCCTTAGATCTAGCTCGAACAGTGGTCTTGAGAGCATTGAATTCAGCAGGAAGTCCATTTAAGGTGATAAGAACTAGATCTTCGTCATCAATAGGAGATCCAGCAAGAGATAGCTGATCTGAAATGTTCTTGATTTGCTGCAGATATTCATCCATCGAAGAAGATTTCTTCGAGATATTGTTGAGTTTGTTCTTTAACTGGTGAATGTGAGCCCAAGAGAGAGAGAGAGAGAGAGAGAGAGAAAGACAGAGAGAGGTGAATCTCTTGGCAAGAAGAGACCAAACTTCATTGCAAGCCACACATTGAAACACAAATGTGAAAACCGCAACCGCAGGTGTTAAAGTTGCAGTAATGTAATTGAGGAGATGTGAATTGATCAATTTCCATGTCAAGAATTCTGGATTCGTCACAGTGTTGCCAGAAGAGTCAATCACAGTTAAAGATAGACAGACAGATGATCCATCAACATAGCTCAAGAGATTTGTTGCTCTTAATATGTTTTGGAATTGGTTTTTCCAAACAATGTAATTTGTGGTTTCCAACTTGACTGTAACAAAAGAGTTCAAGTTAGAAATCAAAAGAGTAAGATTCGGGGGAAGAGATGAAGTTAAACACTCCACGGTAGCCATTGAAGAACCTTCACAAGATCTATGCTCGTTGGAGCTATAGCTCTGATACCATAAAGCAAAACTGAAAAAGATGAAGTATTTCTTTTATTAAATGAATAAACTGTAGTACAGAGTAGTATACATATCTATTCAAGATATGACATACACCTAAGCTATATCTAACTATAGAACCAATCCTCTAACTAACCCCTAACCATCTGCCAATTGTAACAACTTTATATGAGATATTATATGCTACTCCTCAACCTTATCAGATGATGCACTTGATCTAGAACCATCCATGATCTGCTGCCCTTGCTCTATTATAGTGTGATTCTCATCAGGAAGTACGAACATTGGTTTTGGAATAACGAATGATGAGCGACAATCTAGATCTGGATTGGTGAGGTTCAAATGATTAAAATAGATGTATGAATGACTGTAGGGGTGGTGCCAGTGGACGGTAGTTGTGATGCCCCTGTTCCGTAATTAGTTAATTGGTCCTTAATATGAATTTGATTATATGTTTGATATGATTTGGTATGCCAATTATGTGAATACATGTGGTTTTGAATTTCCATCTGTTCACCGTAGGAATATTTGTTTGATTTTACCGTTTCAAGAATTAAATTGAGGGCCTTATCGGCCACAGAACCCGAAATTGATTACGCCATTGAGATTGGCATAATTTTTAGAGCCTACGGTGAAATTTAATTGAAAATTGATTCTGGTCAGATTAAATTGATTAAATTGATGAATTAAGTGTCCAAATATTTTATATTAAAATGTTGTTAGTGGGGCTTGTTGTATATTAACACTACACCCTCCTTTGGCTCTCTAAAACTCAAAATCTAAGTTAGAATTGAGAAGGAGAGAGAGTGGCCGGCCATAGTGAGAGAAAAAGGAGGAGAATTGTGCATTTTAGCTTGGAGCTTGGAAATTTTGGAGATATAGCTCAAGAATTGTCTAGAGCTTGAAAGATCAAAGCTTCTAGGTAAGTGAACTCATGGATTCTTGTTGTAAATGTGTAGATTCAAGTGTGTTTGATGATCTAGGACATGAGTTGGCTTTGATGTTAAGGAAATGGAGTTGTTTGTGTTCAATTGATAGTCAATGAAGGCATGCATGTATATAATTGTTAAAGAATTGCATAATCTAGCATGTATCATGACAATTAAGCAAGAATTGAAGTTTGATCATGCATGCAAGCTTGGTTTTGTTGAGTTTTGGCACCATTTGCATCTTCGAAATGGAAATGAAGTCAATATGGTCTTGCATGTTTGAATAATTAAAGAGATGAGCTTGAATGCATGAATTTATTATATTGGTGAGGAGTTTGTCATGTTTTGAGACATGCATGTAGGTAAATCAAGAAATTGAACTTCATAATGATATAATCTTGCAAGAAAACCATGTTAGCATGAATATATGTGAGATTGGAGCCTTAGTATGCAAGAAAAATTGGTTGAATGTCGAGTTTGAACTCAAGGGAGTGTTCTGGAAAACCCAGAATTTTCGACGTCCGCTCGAGCGGGGGAAGTGCCGCTCGAGCAGAGAAATCGAGCTCCCAGCATTTTCTGCAGACATGGTTCCCGCTCGAGCGGGGAAGTTGACGCTCGAGCGGGGAGCTATGTAGACAGGCAGTCCGCTCGAGCGGCCGAGTTCACGCTCGAGCTGGAATTGAAGGCAACCAGCACTTTTGTGGGCTTAAGGGTCCACTCGAGCGGGGGAGTCCATGCTCGAGCGGGGACCCTGTTTTCTGAAATTCTGAAAATGCATTCTGTGTTCTGTTTTTCCGTTCTATTTCACTTGTAAGCACTTTTAGGCATATGTTAAGCATTGTAAATGAGTTAATGAGATAAGAATAAAGCCTAAAGAGAAGTATGTGAATTAAAGGACGGATTGAACTGTTAGTGACCCTTTTGTGTTCATGAAATGTGTAGGGTCGAGCTCTAGGGCAAATTCGCAAGCCGATCACTGTGAGTAATATCGATATTGAATGCTTGTGAATGTCCAATTGTCTTTTCCCCTATAAGCTTTATGACTTGCTAATTGGGATTGTGGACATAAGTCTGACATGAATAAACATGAATGGACCCAAGGTCGTTTTGATAAACATAAATGGACCCAAGGTCGTTTTGAAATGAATGAGTGGGCCAAAGGCCGTTCTGACATAAATGAATGGGCCAAAGGCCGTTTTGACACGAATGTATGGGCCGAAGGCCGTTTTGACATACATGATTGGGCCAAAGGCCGTTTTGATACGAATGTATGGGCCGAAGGCCGTTTTGACATAAATGAATGGGCCAAAGGCCGTTTTGACACGAATGTATGGGCCGAAGGCCGTTTTGACATACATGATTGGGCCAAAGGCCGTTTTGATACGAATGTATGGGCCGAAGGCCGTTTTGACATAAATGATTGGGCTGAAAGCCGTTTTGTCATAATCGAATGGGCCGAAGGCCGTTTTGACGTACACAAATGGGGCCAAAGGCCGTTCTGACATAAATGATTGGGCCAAAGGCCGTTTTGACATAATCGAATGGACCGAAGGCCGTTTTGACGTACATAATTGGGCCAAAGGCCGTTCCGACATAAATGATTGGGCCAAAGGCCGTTTTGACATAATCGAATGGGCTGAAGGCCGCTTTGACAAGAATGGAGATCTGAAGGGGCCAAAGGCCAGAATGTTTGGAATTACAGTCACTTGATTTGTATTTAGTTACATATCTGTTAAATAGAAATATGAATTAGGCCCAAGGCCGTTTGGAATATGTTGTTCTACAATGTTATGTAAACTCAGTATTTGATATTATTCACTGGGCTATCGCTCACACTCATTCATGTGTTTGTAGGTGAGCCAAGAGAAGTCCAAACCCAGCCCCAGTGAAGTCTGCCGGGAACAACATGAGTTTGGAGAGTCAGCCTTGTGTCTCACGCACGAGACCCAACCTTGCCATTCTGTTATGTATTTCCATTTTGTCTTGTTGGCAAGGATCTTGTGTATATCGGTATGTAGTTGTGATATGGGTTGACTCAGTTTAGATGATCCTGTCCGTAAAGGATTTTCTGGTACTGTACTTTGTTGTGAGTTATTAACGTATATGCGCAGGGTCTGTTTTAAAGTGCATATAAGCACGGCTCTATGGACAAAGTTTTAAATTTTTACTTCCGTTTGGCCCCCATTAACTCTGTTAAAATACGTTTGGTTTGGTTTGAGGCCGTAGGTAATCTCATGATTACTGGCCGGTTACGTCCTTAACCCACGGGGGCGGATTTGGGTCGTGACAGTAGTTGAGGTAATAAAAAAGGTGGCGACGCTGAGAAGAAGAGACAGTAGAGAGAGTGAGAGTTGTAGGAAAATAAAGAATTTTAGGATTTTTTAGCGTTTTGATGCTATTTTTGACTATTTACATGATTTTTTTTCTTGTTAAGCAAATTTTTAATAGATTAGAACTTGACAAAAAAAATTGAAGAGGGATTTATCCTTGATTTTTCTAGTTAAGAGAAATTAATTAGAATTACAGTACATGCGAATTTATACATAAGTATCTTATATGATTGATTAATTTGGGTTGCTTTAGTCTGTTTTCTAGTTTAACAATCCTGTTTAAATATAATAATTTGGAGATCTCAATAATGGTTGTATTATAATATATATATATATAAATACATTTGTAATATTAATAATTGTTACAACTAATCCTTGTGGTCAAAATAAGCGACTCTTGTACTATTTTAATTTCATGTGTTACATGTGTGTATATTTATATATATTTTTTTGATTTGCGATCCAATTTATATTTTAACAAAAGATTTAGATTGAGATTAAATTAGAAGAAATCTTTTTTCTATATTTATTTTAAAAGAAAAAAACAAAATATAAACACATGAGAGGCACGGCATTGGAGGAAAAAAAAAAGTGGGGATTCTCAAACAAAGTAGGATCCTCTTGATTGATATCCTCGCGTCTGGATTTCAAATTGGCATTAAAATATTAAATTAAAGATATGACAATTAAAAATGAAAAACAAATAAAAAAATTTCTCATATTTCATCTTACTCTAACTATTGACTAGAAGAAGCTGAGCTTGCGCATCAAATGTAGAAGTAATTGCATAGAGAGAAAGAAACATGGAGGAAATTAGGCTCATCTCTACTAGTGTAGTCCAATCTTCAAGTCACCATTGTGAAAGGATTGAGTTGACTCCATGGGATCTCCAACTTCTCTTAGTTGGCCCTATCCAAAAGGGTCTTCTCTTCCTCAAACCCACACCATCACAAGAACAACAACTACTAGTAAACACCATAGTTGATCATCTCAAGATCTCATTCTCTCGCACACTCGACTTCTTCCCTCTCCTCTCTGGCCAGCTTGGCATCATCGAAAACAACGACAACACCTCATCTTTCTTCGTAGATTGTAACAATGCCGGAGCTCATTTCATTCATACAGTCGCTGACAATATCACTGTCAATGATATCCTTGATCCCATGTACGTGCCTCATATTGTCAACTCTTTCTTCCCACTAAATGGTGTCCTTAACCACGAAGGCGTTTCCAAACCCTTGATTGCGGTTCAAATAACTGAGCTCATCGATGGCTTCTTCATCGGTTGTACAATGAATCACGTAATCGGTGATGGTACGTCTTTCTGGCAATTCTTTAATTCTTGGTCAGAAATATCGCGTGGTTCTGACAACATATCGCGACCTCCATTTCTCAACCGTTGGTTTCCAAGTGATGATATCAATTGCCCTATTCGAATGCCCTTTTGCTCCGATGAACTAGACAATGAATTCATTGTACCAACCGCAGTAGAACAAAGGGTTTTTCATTTCACGAAAGAGAAAATTGCAATACTTAAAGCCAAAGCCAATGCGGAGATGAGCACCACCACTATCTCCTCTCTCCAAGCACTGTTGGCTCATCTTTGGCGATTTGTCGTACGTTGCCAAATCATCAATGACACGAACCAAGAGGTGAGATACGAGATAGTTATAGGTGCAAGGCAAAGATTAAAACCCTCACTACCATAAGGGTATTTTGGGAATGCAATTCATGTTGAGATTGTAAACACTACCGTGGGCGAGCTACTCGAGAATGGATTAGGTTGGGCTGCTTTGCAAATAAACAAGGCAGTTGCTTTGCAAACAAATGAGGTAGTCAGGAACTTCTTAAACTGCTGGGTGAAAAACCCGAAACTAGTGACAATGAGAGATTCGGAGAGTGCTACTTTGTACACGAGTAGTTCGCCTCGGTTCAATGTATATGGTAATGATTTAGGTTGGGGAAAACCGGTGGCAGTGAGAAGCGGATTATCAAACAAGAGCGATGGGAAGGTAACGCTCTTTCCTGGGGTGGAAGAAGGGAGCATCGACATTGAAGTTTGCCTGTTACCCGAGAAGTTTCTTGCTATGGAGGATGATAAAGAGTTCATGTAGTCTATTAGCATCTGATCTGATGTTCGAGTAAAAATTCAATAAAACAATGAATTTTCTTTATCCATATGTTGAAGTCAAGCTTCTTTTTTTAATTTTATTTTATTTTTTCCTTTCCATTGTGTGTTTCTGGAATTTTGAAATTTAATTTGCCAAGTATGTGTGTTTTTTTGGGTCTGGTTGATCCAGAAGGTTCAATATTGCTTCGCAATCTAGCTTGTGTCACTTGCCTAGCAATAGTATGTCAATATAAAGTTCAGTATATATATATATATATTTTTTGGAAGAATAAAAAAGAAGGCGATTAACTGTCATAATGTGTTCACTACTTGGGTAAATAATGCCCTGTATTGTTCACTATTTTATTTATTTCATTTTTAAACTATTAATTTTGTTTATTTAATTCTTAAAATTTTTAATTTATGTTCATGTGGTCCAACTGAAAACAATTATACAAATCAGCAACGTTGAAGCCTACTTCGATGGACAAAAATATAATTTTATAATTTGGATAACTTAAATCATACAATCATACAATAAAACAGACCATTAAATTGGTTATTTTGTATTGTTTGCTCAAAGGAAAATATTTGAAATCCTCATAAATCTTCCACAATTCAACCCACAATGATGTAATCTGACAAGTATCAATTTTTGATTGGTTAAATACTCAATGATATGAGAACCATCACTCTTGCCACATCGATGCATTTGCGGGTACAAAATGTGGGTCTCTAATATTGTTGTTGCTAAAAATATTAAGAAAATGAGTGTTTTGTAATATGGTTTAAGTTGTTGGAATTTTCAAATAATATTTTATCTATCAAATTAGATTTCAAAGATTAGTGATCTGCACAATTAGACTACATGAATAAAAATTAAATAGAACTAAATATACGAGAATGATAGTAGGAAAGAAATAAGAAAAATGGTTATATTTTAAAAAATAAAATGAAATGAACCCTTATTCAATAATTTATAAGGTTTAGAAGCAGAGAGTGGGCTGGACCATTTTTTATACTCTTTTAGTCTGTTTGCACCTATTCATTGTTCCCATACAATCCAATCTTCTAAAACAACAAAATCCCAGCTCAGCCTACAAAGCTAGGGTAAATTATATTGTTAGTTTATATATTTCAGTTTTTGTGTTATTTTGATTTCTGTAATTTTAATTGGCTCAATATTAATCTTGAATTTTTGACTTTATCTCAAATTGGTCTAATTAATTCTAATTGTTAGCTTTTTTATGATAAATGGACACATGAGTGGCATGCACTACCACAAATAAGAGTTTTAGAGACCAAATATTTTGGTCTTTAAAGGTGAAAATTTTGTTGCAAAAGACATTTAAAGACCAATTTTTATCGTCATGAAGATAGTTGATAAAAGGTCGTCTCGAAAAGTCCAAAACAAAACTTTTAGCAACAAAATTTTGAAAATATCACTAATAAATAGACTTTTAGAGACAAAATAATTTGGTCTCAAAATGATTTATTTTTTTAGACAAAAAATTTGGTCCCAAAAGGATAATAATTCATCATAATGTCTAATTTTTGTTGCTAAAAATATAATAACGGCACTTTTCGCAACAAAAATATTTGGTCCCTAAAAAATAATTTTGTCTCTAAATTGGTATCTAAAACCTTAATTTTTTGTAGTGATGTGTCTTGCTTTTAAAAATAAAATTATAAATTTGATTAATTCAATGACTTAATTTCAACCAAAGCAATGATAATTTTTCGTTAAAAATCCTAATTCCATTATCAATTGAACCAAATTGGCACAAAATATAAAATTAAAAGTTAAAATCTAGTCAAATAAAATTATAAAAACTAAAATGATACGAAAATAAAATGCAGGTGCTACTGTTATAATTTATCCAAAAAGTTATAGTATATTTATGTCTTATTACAATAAGAACTCTAAACTTTTAATAAATATTAAATTACTCATTTATTGAACTTGCATATTTCAATTCTTTTAACTATGAATATACATCCCTTCCACTCCTCAGGAGAGGACATTGGGGCTCACATATCAGCCTCATTTCTTATATTTTATGTGATCATAGAGCCTCCACCTTAGTTACTTTAAATATTGTTAAGTTGGGATGGTTTTGTTTAGCGGCGATGCTCTTACAGTTGTCTTTTTTATTGATGTCTATTTTAAGAGAAATGCGTGGTAACTTAAAATTTGAGCCACTCGAATGCCTCCGAGTGTCAAAATGACGTCGTTTTGGTACCTTTTTTTTTTCCCCCCCATTTTTCCTTCTTCCTTGAAACTGGTTTGAGAGAAAGAGATAGATACATAGAGGCGAGAGAAAGAGAGGAGGAAAAAAAGAGAAGTCGAAGCTTGATCTTCGATTAAACCACAACCCAACCCACCGCCATGAACAGAAAGGCTGAAGCTTGATCTTCGGCTGTAGCTGTTTTGATTTTGATTTTGATTTTGATATCTTCAGCTGTGACTGTTTTGATTTTGTTTTTATCTTTGTTGAATAGTAATTACTCGGAATGATGAAACTAGGAATGATGAAATTAAACGGTACTAGTGATGATGAAATCAAACCGGCCAACTTTTTTTTTCGATATCTTCTTCTTCTTCCTTGGGTTTGAAATCAAACTGTGCTTTGTTTTTATTTTGTTTTGATTTTGATTTTGATATTGATTCTGTGGATTTAGTTTTGATTTTGGATTTGATTTTGATTTTGATTTTGATTTTGATTTGATTTTAAATAGAGGAATAAGAGGAAGGAAAAAGAGAGGAGGAAGGAAGAAGAGAGGGGGAAGGAAAAAGAAAAAAAAATTTTGATTTTGATTTTGAGTTCAAAGCTGCTGGACAGAGGGAGAAGAGGAAGGAAAAAAGAGAGGGAAGGAAGAAGAGGAAGAATGAAGGGGAAGAAAAGAGAGAAAAAAAAAAATTTGGGCTATTCGACCTTCGTTTTTTCGAGCAAAGGAGCGGGATTGATATTTTAATGTTATGTACCTTGTTTATTTATTACATTTTTTCTGATTAAAAAAACTATAGCTAAATTGGGAATTTTGTAGATAATTTCCTTCTATTTTATTTGGATTCCACAGTTATTATATCCAATAATTTCACACACACACTGAAAAAAAAAATAAAAAAATAATAATAATTAATAATTAGATGAATTAATAGTCTACAAATTAACAAAATAATTAGGTGCGAACACTTACGCATGCCTTACATGCACAGGCCCTGCCCCTAGGCAAAGGCAATAAAGAAGAGACAATGTCCCCATTTTTTTAGGTTTGGTTTGGGATGATCTAAATAAGTACATTTTTTGACTTTTTATGAAATATGAGTTGGGTATGGATTGCGTTTGAAGTGATGTGTTAGAGAAATGATGTGACTTAAATAAGATAGTGACTTTTTAATTTTTTTAAATCATGTCAAACAAGGCTGAGAAAAATTACGGTGTCCAAATAAGTAAAACCATACTGGCATGACAAATTTAAAACAGGCCCAATTTGATTTCAGGCCCAATATAATTTTTTTTGTCTCTATTTCTTGGAGCATTTTAATGGAAGAAATCTTTTGCAAATTACATATAAGGACAAAACCAATGGAGTGGTTGGGACAACCCCCAAATTTTTTAAAATTCCTTAATTTCTAAAATATTTTTGCCCTAATTTAATTGGTTTTAGGTTTTGGTTAAATGTGTGTCCTAATTTCTTTGCTATTGAATGCTATAATTTTTGTGCTCTAACAAAATAATCTCTAATTTCTATACCCTAATTTGTGTAAACATATTCTTTAAAAGGATCTAAGCTAATAAATGTAACGTTGTTTCAATGTGGCTGTTAAAATATTCTTTGATAGAATTTAATGCTAATGTATCTTTGTTTCAATGTGTCTGTAAATATATTTTTTTTATAGATTTATGTGGGTTGAATTTCTATAGATTGTGGAATTCTATTGATTATATAATCAGGCTTCTAAAAAATATAGTTTTAGAAATGAAAAAAAGAAACAAAAGGTAGACAAATTAATTCAATCTCAAAGCTAATATATCTTTGTTTCCATATGTCTGTAAATATATTTTTTTATAGATTTATGTTTGAAAGTTTTCTGTGGATTATGGATTTATGTTGATTATATAATCAGGCTTTATAGTTCTAGAAATAAAATAAAAAAGAAACACAAGGTAGAAAAAATAATTCAATCTCAATTGAGAGCTTTTATTAATTTTTTGGGTGGCAAAATTCCTTTTTAGAAACTTGCTTGGCGCCTCGTAAAACTCAAAGTCAGCCCTGTACATGGAAGTGACAAAATCTAAAAAAATAATTAATTAATTAATAAAGAATAATGTTATATGTATCAATTAATATATTAACAGATGATGTAATATAATTTTAGAGATTTTAAGTATTTGTAATTTGTATAATAGATGGGATCAGTAATAATAACATAACACTAATTGTTATATTAATATATATATATATATTAATTAATACATATAACAACAAAGATTAATAAAAGCAGTATTCATACTCCCTTTTTAATCTCACCGTCCCTTTGTTGAAACAATTGAATTTTTTTTTACAAACGGTATACATAAAGAATCTTATAAAATGAATAGTTTAAATAATTAAAACGAAACTCATGGTTAAAGGCAGATCTAAGAATGTGGCGATGGGAGTGGGGAAGAGGGCAAAAGGATAGGAATAGAACAGATCTCACTAGATGAAAAATTTAGTCGAGCCAAATTGCATTGAATAATATTATATGTACCAATTAATGTACACATTAATGTACTAACAGATGATGTGGCATCATTTATATGGTTTTGGGTATTTGTAACTTATATAATAAATGTGGCCAATAATAATATCATAACACTATAGTGTACACTAATTAGTGCATATAGAACCACCGAATTGCATTAGTTTTTAATTACTTGAAGATTAATAACATACTACTTAAAACTCATTAATTTATTCTATGTTTTTGTGCTTATTTAAATCGGTAATGTGTAAATCTCAAAAAAAAAGTCAAAAAGTATCACTATTCACCAAAAAAAATATATATTAAAAAAATAATTTTAAACAAAATTAATTTTCAAACAACTCTGACGTCCCACAGGTGGAGCACAGGCGGAGCTGACTTTTTGGAAAATTGCACTTATTTAGATGCATAAATAACTTGGTGTTATTCGGCCTGTGGGGACCCATTACGAGTCTCGTTTTAATAATCTGAATCATTCCATGTATAGAACTCGTCGAGTACTATATGCCTATAAAAAATCACATTGATCAAATATCGGTAACTATATGATCAAATCAGTTAAAATTTATAAAATGGATGGTGTTATAGTTAACAGTTGAAAACAAACTGATCCGATCAGATAGTTATCGATATCCAATTAATTTGATTTTTTACAAGAAGATAGTACTCAACGAGTTCTACACATTGCGGTTTTGATTAGCAAAACGAAACCCGTGGTGGGCCCCCATGGGCCGAATAGCACCTCCAATTCAATGCCCGAAAAGCAGGGAATCATCTCTCAGCCTCTACTCTGCCGACGCTGTCCCTCAATTAATCCCACCGTACCGCCTATTTCATCTAATCTTCTCCTATACACTAATTTATACAATTTTTTAACACATATTTTTTCGTAAAAAGTTAAAAAATTATCCCAAACAATCATTTTTTTCTTCTCAACTATTTAGTCTAAAAAATCAAAAAATACACTTATTTAAAACATCCCAAACAACCTTTAAATTTATTAAGATATATTAAATAAATAATACTATAATGAACATATTCATGTGTTATTGGGGGGTCTTGTTGTGCATTGGGGCCCAATAAGGGGTGCTATCCCTTTTGTTAGGGTTTAAACCAGACTCATTTTTATACTTTGAACCATTTACTTTACGAGACTCAATTAAATAAATTATTCAAGTAAACCAAGTAGTTAAATACCAATAATACATAATCGGATTTATTACCTAAAAAAAAAAAAAAATACATAATCAGATTACATTTGTCTTCTAAAAAGATTAACATCCAATGTAATTTTAAAAAACAAAACATCCACGTGTTTAAGATAAATATGAATAAATCATGCCACTAATGTTTACAATGGCTCAAATAGGAAAATAAAAGCCAAATTTAAAGTAAAAAAAAATCATGAGAAATTTTAACATACAAACTCTTCAAAGGAGTGTACTATATTTACTCTTAATTATGTCATTTTTTTTAAATTGTGATATTATTTTAATGGTAACTTATAAATTCTTTAGCTATACCTTATATTGTATTTAGTTATAATATATATATTTAATTATAATTCAAAAAATATAAAATTATATCAATTTTTTCCGTTAATTATAAAATATATATTGAGGGTGTATACCATAATGTTCTCCAAAATTAGGGATGGTCGCAGATCGGTTTTGTGCGGTTTGCGGTTCGGTTTTGACCCGCCTGCATCTATGCGATTTGGGAAAAAGTCAACCCGCAACCGCCCGCAGTGCGAGTTGCAGTTTGTGCGGATAGGGTTTGCAGATGTACGGGCGGTTGCGGGCAATTTACAGTTTGGACTTTTTTCTTTAAAAAATTATTTTTGAACATTTTTTTCCCCTATTTTGTAAATATTTATTTTGGGTCAGTTTCTCCTAATTTTCTAAAATGCTCCAACATTAATAATTAATAAATTAAATCTTCAATTTTCATAATTTGTTTGACAAAAATAGATTCAATTGTTCATAATCTAGATAGATTCCAAATCAAATTCAATTAAACAAAATTGGAACTTTCCAGCAATGTCCATTGTTTTAGGATTGATTTTGAATGGGTGATCATCCTCTTCATAAAACTTTAAATGACTTAAAGATGCAGGTTAGACTATGCTTGTTGGAAAAATTGGCCTAGAGTTTTGCTTAATTTTCTGTAGTTTCTTTGAAGACAAAGGAGCAGGCACTTCCTAAACAAAAATGCAGCCATCACCAGCAACCTGAAGGAACCAAAAAAAAAAATTGGCTTCACATATTCACATAAGTTTCCTTTAAAAGAATTAAGGTTTTAGATAATTTTAACAATGCCAAATATATTACCACTTTCATTTCATGCAACAATAGCAAGAGCAAGCATACTGCATGTAAAAATACAGGATGGTCCAAGTTTTATTTTATTTTTTTAAAATATATATATTCTAAGTGCGGACAGGTTGTGGTGAGTGCGGTTCAAACCCGCAACCCGCCCGCAACCCAAAAATTTGCTATATTTTAAACCGCACCCTATCCTATTGTATTTGCGAAACCGCCTATATGTGTGCGGTTCGAATCGAATAAAACAGACTATGCGGGTCGGATAACCCTATGCCCAACCCCATCCAAAATTCATAAACATTGCTTTACCAGCGCACTATTATATGTGAGCCATCAATCTTGTTTTTGACTTTTCTATCTACGTGGGATTGATATGTTCAGTAGGGGCACCAAATTACATACATGCATAAGTTACTACATTTTTTTTTTTTTGCAGGGTGAATTACATTTACTTGAAATTTTTGACATACAGAGACCTTCCCTATAATTTGAATAATTACAGTAATCTTCCATGTTTTACCTGACAATGTCAAGATTCTCCCTTCTGTCAAATTGTTCCAAACGGTATTATTTTTTCTATAGTAAATTTCCTTATTGCCCTTCCTTTTAAAATATTAAAAAATATTTTTGGATTGGAGAATAGGTTTGGAAGAAACAAACAATGTTTGGAACAGTATTTTTGGATTTATTTTTTTTAAATATTAAAAAATGTTTGAAAAAAAATTATTTTTTACTTTAAATATATAATTTTTATTTAAATATTTTTAAATATCTTATTTTATTTTATTTTGTAAATATTTTAATTTTTTTAATTTTAATATTTTAAACTCAAAACACAACTTTACACTCAAATCGTAACCAAACGCATAACTCAAAACTCAATTCAAAAACTACTTTTAAATCTCATAACCAAACACATAACTCAACACTCCACACTACTTTCAAAACTCTACACTCAAATCTGAACCAAACGCATAACAAAAAAAATTAAAATATTTAAAAATATATTTATAAAATAAAATAAAATATTTAAAGTAAAAACTATATATTTAAAATAAAATATAAATTTTTTTAAAAATTTTAATATTTAAAAAATATATTTAAAATATTAAAAAAAATACAACACATAGATGTATGAAATATAATGCACATTAAAATAAATAAATAAATATTTAAAATATAAAATATTTACCCTAAAAAAATAAATTCAAAAAATTTCAAAATTTATAATCAAACAAATTTTTTCTTTTCAAAACTCATAACTCAAAATGCGACTTCACACTCAAATCATGATTTTAAAAATAATTAAAAAAAATAAAATAATTTTTTTTTGAAAAATTTTTCCTTTTAAAATAGAGTTTTTGAAAAAGTTTGGTTAGGAATGGCAACGGGGCGGGGCCGGGGATCACCCTCCCCGTCCCCGATCCCCGATGGCAGAACTTCCTCCCGTCCCCGTCCCCATCCCCATCCCCGACGAGGAACCAACTACCGCCCCCACCCCCGCTCCCTAACGGGGATCGGGTTTCCCCGACCCCGAAAATCCCCGGCCAAAAATACAACATCAACATCAAAAGAAAAAAAAAAAAATCAACATCAAGAACAGATTTCATCACCATCAAGAACATCAAAAAAAAATAAAATCAAAA
The DNA here is from genome assembly GCA_036172215.1 of Camellia granthamiana. NCBI lineage: Eukaryota > Viridiplantae > Streptophyta > Magnoliopsida > Ericales > Theaceae > Camellia > Camellia granthamiana. The sequence continues at coordinate 103,119,972 of CM069912.1, forward strand.
CAACAGATCTGAAAGCCACATCTTCATCACTAGCAGATCGGAAAGCAACATCTTCATCACCAACAGATCTGAAACCAATGGATCTGTGTGTGAGAGAGAGAGAGAGAGAGAGGAGATCTGTAAGAGAGAGAGAGAGAGATACCGTGTGGAGAGAAGAAGAAGGCGGTGAGGGAGCTGTCGGTGAGACGAGAGGAGCCGGCAGTGGTAGCTTCAGATCGATCGAACCACGGTTTGTCCATCTTCAAACAGTCTGTCCATCTTCAAATCGATCGATCGATCGAACCACGGTCCGTCTGTCCATCTTCAGACGTGAGTGAATGAGAGAGAGACGAAAGAGATGAGAGGCGTGAGAAGGAGGAGGAGGGAGGAGGGGAGTGGTGGGAGGATTGGTGGAGGAGGAGATGGCGGTGAGAGATGGTGAAGAAGAGAGAGACCAGAGACGGTGGAGATGTGAGGAATGGAGAGAGAGAGTAGATCTACAATTTGAGATATAGATGAGAATAAAAAATATATATATAATATATATAAGTCATTCGGGGGACAAACGGGGCGGGGCTCGGGGCCGAGGCCGGGACTGAAATATATATCCCCGGCCCCGGCCCGATTATTATCGGGAATTTTTTTTTTATCACCATCCCCGGCCCGTCGGGGGTATTTTTCGGGAAATAACCGTTATATTCGGGATCGAGGGGTTGGGTCCCCATCGGGCCGGTTTTAGATTGCCATCCCTAAGTTTGGTTTTGAGTTTTGAAAAGAGTTTTGAATTGAATTTTAAGTTTGTATTTGTTTATGAGTTTTGAAAATAATTTTTGAATTGAGTTTTGAGTAAAAACATGTTCCGAAAAAAGATTTTTTTTAGAAACATGTTTGGTTCTCTTTTAGAATCACAATTCCAATTAGAAATTTTCAAAAATCTTTTCAAAACTCATAGAGTCTTAACCAAATACATAACTCAAAACTCAATACAAAAATTATTTTCAAAACTCATAACCAAACACAAACTTTAAAAAATACAAACTTATGTTAAATATATTTTTTAAATATTAAAAAATTTTAAAAATTTTATTTTTTATTATAAATATATAATTTTTATTTTAAATATATAGTCTTTATTTTAAATATTTTATTTTATTTTATTTTATAAATATATTTTTAAATATTTTAATTTTTTTTGTTATGTTTTTAGTTACGATTTGAGTGTAGAGTTTTGAAAGTAGTGTGGAGTGTTGAGTTATGTATTTGGTTATAAGGTTTGAAAATAATTTTTAAATTGAGTTTTGAGTTATGTGTTTGGTTACGATTTGAGTGTGAAGTTGTGTTTTGAGTTTAAAATATTAAAATTAAAAAAAATAAAATATTTACAAAATAAAATAAAATATTTAAAAATATTTAAATAAAATTATATATTTAAAATAAAATAAATAATTTTTTTGTAAATATTTTTTAATATTTTAAAAAAATAAATCCAAAAATGCTGTTCCAAACACTGTTTGTTTCTTCTAAACTTGTCCTCCAATCCAAAAATATTTTTTAATATTTTAAAAGGAAGGGCAATAAGGTAATTTACTATAAAAAAAAAAAAGTAACACCCTTTGGAACAATTTGACAGAAGAAAAGAATCTTGACATTGTCAAATAAAGTAGGAAAAATTACTGTAATTATTCAAACTATAAGAAAAGTCCTTGTATTTGTCAAAAACCTCAAGAGAGATAAATGTAATTTACCTTTTCGGCAGGGCCCAACACTCGCTTGTGGGAAGGAGCTTTTTTACTAATTTTATTATGGAGTTATGGAATTGTGATGGAGTAATTAGAGAAGTTGGAAGCAGAAAGATGGAAAATTTACATTGTCTATTCCGTTGGCTTCAAAGCCGATTTATAGACTACAATTTACATATACAAACAAACTATAAAGTCATCTAAATCTACCTATCATTATTACATTGTAGAAACTTAGCATACTAATACGTCAAAATTTTACACATTTCTACTAAAGGCTATAAGCCTAGACTTAGACTTGGACAAAACTTCTAAAAAAATAAATACATGATCACAAAAGTCTTTGACCATAATAAATGAAAATCTACCATTATTGGTAACATTCTGACAATACATTTATATACACAATTATATATACTGTCTAGCCTCCTCGGTTTTCAAGGAGATAGACTGTTATAGATAAGCTTTGGCTGAGCTGATTTGTTGTGTAGCGTCGGCTGAAAAGATTTGGCTGATCACTTTCCGCCTAATAATGCAGGTTGCTTCACGTGTCCTGGATAAGTTTGGAGTCGATTAGGAGACAGTTGCATTTGATAGTGGGGTCCACTATACTTCCATCCTGTTGATGAGATTGTGATATTCTTCATCAGTCTCTGATGGAGGGGAATCCGAATCCTGACTTTATTGCTCATTCCGGAAATGTTCTACATCATCCGTGGTCATGGCTAGTTCCAACGGAAGATCCAAATTATTTTTCTTTTTGAGATTTATTAACATGTCAAGAGACTCATTAATTTGTGTGGGAGACCTTGGATATGTTATGAGAAAATGGGTTACAAATAATATTCTATCATCTGTAACCATGAATGGCAATTTTGCTGAGCCATGGATGTTAGACGCTGCTTGTGAAATAGCTATTAGACTGTGTGGGAGCCGAATTTAATTGGATCAATAGGGACGAATGGACGAGTCCAATCCGGGACATAATCTTTATTCGACACTGATCCTAGTCAATTGAAGAGCCGAATAAAATAATCGGCTTTCCAATCAGTAGAACAAAGGCCGAGTAGACGTACATGTAAAGGATCGAGGATGGGCCTAGCTCTAAGGCCCAAAGAGAATAATATAAATACAGGATCATCAGTCAAAGAAAGGTATGTGAGAATCATTACGCTTAACTTAAAATACAAGTAATCCAGAGTGTAGAGACTGACTTGCCCGTCGGAGTGCTAATTCTGGCACCCTCGACTGGAGTGTTTATTCCTTTTCAGGTGACTAGCTGAGGATCACGAGCGTCCCCCAGGCTCAGAAGAGTATTTCCAAACCACTTCCCACATACTGTCTATCCAATATTCTGTCAAAGAAAGTTTTTGGATATTTTCCAATCGCTCTCTCTGGTGATCTTCATTTAAATAATCATCTTCAAATTCAAAATCTTCAGTTTCTTTAAGATACTAAATCTGGTATGGTTGGAAAAAATGTTCTCGTTCTCGCCAACCAATAGTGCTGGAGATCTAGAAAGTAAAATATTTGCTCTATCGGAAGCCTTTTACTATCCATAAGAGCATTGCTTTGATGATCATTGGATTGGATTTTAAATTTGAAAAATAACTTGATTAGTTATTCCCCAATCTATATCTTCAAAAAATCACATGTCATGGTTTGCCATGATAGTTATTTTGGAAATTCCATCTTTTAAATTTGATTTATCACAAGATCGTTCTAAGATTTGTCTAATCTTATCATGATGATCTTCAACTCAATTTTTGATTAACATAAAAATTTCTTTTGGAAGCAAAGTTCTTGCTTTTTCAAAAAGATAAATTCTTTTTATTTGTTCAAAAACTAGATCAGAAAACTCATCTGATATGAGGTCTGATAGCTAAAGAAAATTGTTTATTTTTTCAAAATTAAAATCTTCATTCCAATTCATTTGTTTAAGGATATTAAAACAAAGATTTTGCAAATCTTTTAATTTAACTGTTTGCTCAGCTAATTTGTTGGCCAGAACTCCTATGTGTTTTCGAAATTTCACTTTGTTGTCTACAATGTGAGTTTTCCAAACTCCATTGAATTTTGTATAAATTTCTCTGGATATACCAGGGTTGAAAAAATCTTTTATCTCAGATTCATCTGGTTTAGATGTTTGAATATTAGTTGGAACTGGGTTAGTTCTCATTTGACAATAATTCTTTTGATAAACCGGCATAGTTGGTGCACTGTAAAAAAAAAATTTAGTTTTGGTCATGCTATCATATGATTTAAAGCTTGCGCCTGAAAATCTGCAAACTTGTTGATTGGCTTCATTCCAGTCCTGTGTAAATTTCAAGTTGTTTTCCTGAAAATACAACATAAACTCTTTCTTGTCTGGGGATTGCTTTTTTAGCAATTGTCATCCAATCTCCTTGAGCGGGTTGTTTACCCTTATCCATTGTTTCCTCTTGGTCTAGAGGTCTTCTGCAAAAATTAAAATTACTTGTTTAGTAATTTAATTTTCTAAAACAATTCCTACTAAGAAAATCTGCAAGAAAATTGTTAGTACCTTTAAGATGTTCTACTTCAAAAGTATATTCATAAATTTTATTATACCAGGCTAATCTTCTTCCTTGTTCAATAGGTTTTTTATTGATCAAGAAATCTCTTACTACCTTATTATCAGTGCATAAAATAAAATTTTCTGGGGCTAAATAAATATGAAAACTTTTTATTGTCAATTTTATTGCAAGTAATTCTTTTCGAAAATAATATATTTCTATTCATTTGGTTTAAATGTTCGAGAATTATATCCGCAAATTAATTCTTCTTTTTGTAATTTATGGATATTGGATTTTTTCTTGGTCTAATCCCATTTTCTGATAAAGGTATCTCTTTATCATGCCATAAATTACTAGGTATATGTCACGACCCAAACCCGGCCCTATGGGTTTAGCACCGTAACTGGCCAGTAATCCGAGATTACCGAAGGCCTGCAGAACAATAATACAGTAAAACAGAGTACAGGGCCTGGCGGAAGCCATTACAGTAAATAACTAGTGTCCATTGAGCTGTGGAAATCTGTATGCCAAAAACATTTTCCATGCATTCATTCAGTTCAAGCAGTACAGTCTATATACAATCATTTACAACATTCAGTACGGGAATCAAATCCCTCAGTAACAGTACGGTAAACAGTAAACAGTTTATACAGTAATACAAAACAGGCGGGAGACAAGTGGGGAACACAAAAACACCCCAAGCCATAACATGGCGTCTCGGAACCTCGCAGTGAGGCACATAGGCTGGCTTGACAAAACTGGGGGACTAACCCACGCTCCTAGCTCCGGTCTGGCTGCTGAGAACCTACATATATATAAACAGTGAGCTAAAGCCCAGTAAATAACAATAAGTGTAAAGAGGTTATGAATGAATGTCCTTACAGTAATGAAATCAATTCATTATACAGTATTTCGATCTTTCAGTATTTCAGTCAATCAGTATTTCAATCAATCAATCATATGTGGTACATCCATTAGCCTATAAACAGTAGGTCCAGAAGGACCGGGTCTTAACAGACCCAACAGTAGTGATGGCCATCAGTCAGTAAACAGTATGGTTCCACAAGGAAACCGACAGAGCTCTGTAACAGTCAATAACAGTAGGTGCTAAGGATGCCACAGTACAGTTCAGAAATAAAGGACATACATTCATTCAATAAACATTATCAGTTCAATAAACAATTCAGTTCAGTATTCAAAAGATAACCATTTTGAACATATCTTTACACAATCTGTTACTCACAGAGATTGGGCTAATAGCAGCTTAGAGCGCGTCCCCGAAAGCCAACCCTAAACAGTCAATAAATAGAACACACACTAAGTTACACAGTTGGGAAGGACGATAATTAAATCCCTAAATTTCCTCGGTGTGGTTCTATGTCTAAATCCTCATTAAGATGCCTTAAACTAGGCCTAAGAATGCCTAGGATGGGATGAGGATGCAAAAATACACTTGGAAGGCATTTTTCAAAAGTTGCTGAAAATAGGAGCCTCGCTCGAGCGAGCCTTCCTTCGCTCGAGCGAGCTTCCAAAATCAAAGGCTTCGCTCGAGCGAGAAATCCTTCGCTCGAGCGATCTGTATGAACAGTAAAAATACTGGTTGCTGGATTTTTACGCGCGATGCCACGCTCGATGCTCGCTCGAGCGGAGCCCTGAATAAAGGTGCTCGCTCGAGCGAGGAATCCTTCGCTCGAGCGAGGAAGCAAAATCTGGAATTTCCAGATTTGTCTCCCAAGTTCGAACCAAGCATTCAACCATCCAAAACTCAACCTCTTGGGCCCAAATTCTGGGAAAACATTTCAAACTCATAGTACAACAAGTTTTAAAGCTCAATTTATGAATTCAAGCCCCAAAGGTTGGTCAATTAAATCCAACATTCAAACCATTTTCAAGAACAATTTGAAGACATGCAATGCATGAGCTTTAAATCAAAACCAAGCTCCAAATCTTGCTCTAATGAGCTCTAATCTTTGAAAACAATGTGGAAACATGGTCTATAAAAAAAACATGGACATGCATGTATGATTCTCCAAGAATTCAACTTCAAAATGCATTAATTCAAGCTTGCATGTAACATTTGAGCTCCAATTCACCATATATGAGCAAATTCATGACTCAACTCAAAAATAAAACATGATTTATACAAGAATTAGCTCTAATTCAACAACAAGAAGATGAATGTCCTACCTTAGTCTTGAATTATGAGATGACAAGCTCAATTATACAATCTATGCCTCAAATCTTCAAGTTCTTCTAGCAATTTCAACAATTGAGCTAAATTCTCTCTTCTCCCTCACTCTCTCTAAGTTTGGTCGGTTGGGATTGCAAGAATAGGGGCTGAGCAATTGTTTGGTAAGTGTAATAAGCTCAAGTATAAGTGATTAAACAAAGACCCACTCAAGTGGCAAACATGTAATTAAATCCAACTTGTTAATTAACTTGTTTTAATCTAATTTAATCATTCCTAATAAATTTTCAGATAAAAATACCATAAAATCATAAATATTCTACTGATCATAAAACATCAAACGGTTTCTAAATCGGCCGCCGATAAGGCCTTCAATTAACAGTTTAAACACATACATTTAAACAGGTAGTCAAACAATCAACAGATAAAACATGCAATTCAGTATGTAAACTTATTCAGTTTCAGTTTCGATTTCAATCGGTCTGTCCAGTACTTTAATCAGTTCAATTATCAGTCATTAACAGTCCGGTTTATCAGTAATCAGTATATAATTCAGTGGTTTATCGGTAATCAGTACGAGGGTTGTTACAGTATAGCTTTAAGAACAGATCCCCAACATGCTTCTGAGGCATCTGTTTCTAAAATTCATTTATCATATGTTTTAGGAAGATAAACATCTGGTAAAGTTTTAATATTTTCTTTAAGTTGTTTAATTAAAGCAACATCTTTTGCTGTCCATTCAAAAATAACATTTTTCCTTAATTTGGTTAACCAAGGAATTTCTTTTTTTGAAAGATTTTTAATAAAATTTCGTCCATAATTTAAAATACCTAATAAATTCTGTAATTGTGTTATATTTTCAAGAGTATCAGGAAAATCTCGTACTTTGGACAAAATATGTTCTTGTAATTTTAAACCTTTTTGGTCTAAAATTATTCCCAAAAATTCAATTGATTCTCTTTCTAGCTCAATCTTTTTTGGAGACAAAATAATTCCATGTTTTTGGAATTTTTTACAAAGTAATTTTAAATGTTTCTTATGCTCCTCCTTGGTTTTAGAGAAGATAAGTATATCATCAATATAAACTACACAACAATCTTTAAGGTCTTTAAAAATTGTATCCATCCACCGTTGAAATACCTGTGGTGCAATATTTAATTCAAAAGATATAGCATTCCAGTGATAATGTCCTCTAAGTGTACTGAAAGCTGTCAATTTTTTTGACTCTTCAGCCAATTGAATTTGCCAAAATCCACTTTTATAATCAAATTTGCTAAAGATTTTTGATCCTTTAGTTAAGTTAATCAAAACATCTTTTCGTGGAATAAAATATCCATCAAATTCTAAATTTTCATTTAGCCGTTTATAGTTGACTACTATTCGAACTTTTCCTCTTTTAATTTCAGCATGGTTTCTTACCATAAAAGTTGGACTAGAGTGAAGGCTTCTAGTTTCTTCAATTAACTTTTTGTCTAAAAGTTCCTAGAGTTGAATATCAAATTCAACTATATCTTGTCTAGTATAGATCATTGGTCTTACCCTAATGATAACGTTAGGGTCTTTTAATTTTAAATTACAATAACGTGGACTACGTTGCCATAGTTTTAATGGATATTCACTAAAATTTTCTTCCAAAATTTTATAAATCCAGTGTGATTCATCAATTGATGATGGGAGTTAAATCACCACGCGACACAAGCACAAACTCTTTATCACAAATATATTTATATTGTTCTAATAAGGGAATATGAATTAAGACATTATTTATGCTTAATGAAATAGCTTTTTCTTGTATTTGCATTGGAAAGTATTTATATATAAAATTATTGCAAAGAAGGAAATCGCCATTCATATACGGAAAACATAAAATTTTTGGTATAATGAACTTGCTATCATTTAACCAAATAACTATATTTTTAGCCTTGAATTGTATGGAAGTTTGGTTGCCATCAATTCCAGTAACCAAAATTGGATGTTTCATTAATATTCATTTTTCTTTTGGTATGGCATTCCATTTACATGAGCTGATTGTAGCTCCTGTATCTATAAGAACACTGAGGCTATATAGTTTATTACCTGCAAAATTAAAAGTTCCCAATACATATGTATATCTTCTTTTTCCTTGGCTAGGAGAAAAAATAATATCATCATTTTTTGTTTGAAAATGATACATATATGCAGACTTAATATGTTCAAGTTGTTTTCTTGTTCTTGGAAAAATAGAAATCTAAACATTGTTTGAAGTAATAGATTCTTGATTAGAATTATTACTTGATTCTCCAATGTTTAATTTTGAAAATAATTTATTAGGAAAATCTTTTTCAAATACAGAAGTTGATCTTTTAATTTTTGGAACTGTATTTTCAATATATAAATTTTTTCCTGATGCCTGCATTTGTTATTGTGTAGGATTTTTTGTTCTAGAAGATTCTCCTTATCCTACTAGGTCTTGGATTAACCATTGTCGAGGGACTTCTAAATCGCTCCAAATCATTAGATGAGGTTGTATTACCGTGTCAAATGGTCTTGGTTCAAAAATTTCAATGATTTTATTATCGTTTGATCTTGTTTTTGTTTTAGGAAATTTGGTTAATTCGTGAATTGTTTTCCAACGAATAGCCAAATCATGAGAATTTGATTTCATTCCTAATCCTTGTGTTTTAATTCTTATTCTGACTGTATCTTCAAGATTATGATCATTTATGGAAATAAAGAAATTTAGTCTAACATTAAACCAAATTACTCCATTAGCCAAATTAGACTGAATTCCTCCAATAATTGCTTTCATCGGGTCGGAAAATCTTTTGTGAAAAATTACTGTCAAAATAGGAATATCTATCCTTTGGCGAAAGAAGGCTGTTATGGTTACTTGAATTAATCCAATATGAATATATTGAATTTTAGGATATTTCTTTTTCCATCTTGCAACCTTTTTCTTATCAAAAAAAGAAATATCAATATTTCCTTCTTCTGACCATTTTGCTTGAGTGTTACCACTATATTGTTCAAACACTTTTGTTGAAAAGAAGTTGAATTTTGAAAGTTTGTAAATTTCTAGAACATCAACTTCTTGTATTTTTTCAAATTTTGCTAATTCTTCGTCGGTAGAAAATTTTTCTTCTCCAATTACATCTCCAAAGTTTCATGGGTCTATACTTTAATCTATATCATGGATTAGAGGCAAGTCCAACTCTTAAAATAATATATAAATTACACTCTATGAACTTTTTATTTATTTATTAATTTTTGTTCCTGTTTTTCGAAGAACTAGAAAAAAAAAAAAGAGAATGCAACATGCTGAAGAATAAAATAAGGGAAAAATATCAATAGGCCTTAATAGTTAGATTTAATTTTCATTAAGTCCTATTAAAAATTAGTCCTAATAAAATTATTGCTAAAATCTTTTTGTGATAATATTTTGCATGTCACTAAAAATTGACAATTAGCGACTTTTTGTCACAATTTTTATAAATTGTCGCTAAAATTTATAATTAGTGATTTTTTCTATGACTAATTTTTCAAATTGTTGTTAAAATTTGAAATTTAGTGATTTTTTATGATGATTTTTTTAAACTGTTGTTAAAACTTTAACTAGTGATTTTTTTGTGACAATTTTCAAACTTTCGTTAAAATTAATGATTGGTTACATTTTTTTTAATAATGTTTGATAAAAAAAATGCCGTTAATTATCACAGGACCTATTGAATAATAAATTTACCTGTTAAGATTTACACATAAGTCTCTCTAAAATTAAAAGGGCAACACATGCAGATGGATTTAGTCATATGTAAATGTGGGAGAGCAAATTGAGCTATAAGATATGACCAAAAATCTAGATCGAGAATATTAGAAGCGTAGGGCCAAAGATCTCTAGGTCTAGATGATCAGGACCAGGGCACATAGGTTGCAAGGGCACATAGGATGCACGCCCACAAGGGTCAGACTTAAATACGTATTCCTAAAATATCGGCTCAACTAACTTCTGGATAAACGTGCCAGTTTGGTGCGCAATTGTGAGCGTGGTGTCTTTTCCGAGTCTAAGGCATGCATCTCACACCGATTTCTTTTGATCAATAAAGAGTTGTCCCTTAATTTTTAAAGAGGAATTGAGAAATTTTTAATGATGAAAATTAAGCTAAGATCCAATCCATCATAACTAGAAAATACTATTACAAAAATAGTTAAAGGTCACGCTTTGATGAATGAAAATATCTCACTTTCATTAAAAGTGTGATAAAAAAAATTAAATTGATATTTTAATCACACTTAATTTAATTAAGTATAATAATATTTATTTTTTATGTCATTTTTAAATTAAATGTAATTATATATATATTTTTTAATTTCACCTTCTAATTGGTGTGATTATATATAATTTTTTTAATCACAAACTTCTAAAGTGTGAGCAATATATATTCTTGCAAATTGTCCCAAAACTTTTAAATTCCTAAATTCATCCTAACGCCCAGGCCATGCCCAGCCCTAGTTCCTCTCTCTCTCTCTCTCTCTCTCTTCCTCTTCTCTGTCTCATCTAAGATCCAGATCGTGAGGTAGAACAAAATCCAAATCCCATCACCAGCCGCCACTCCTTCGTCGGAGACGTGTGTGAAGTTTTTGAAGACTTCGTCGGAGCATCAGTGGTGGGAACCATGGAAACTATGTTACAGGTTCATCGTCGAATTCGATTTCATCAAGCTTTGTGAAACCATTGCCATTCACTGGTGAGTAATTCATTCAGAAACTATTCTTACAATCCTTTACTCTTTTTTGATTTGTTTTTCCTGATTCCATTATAATAGCTTCTCTTTTGATTTTGAACCTTTTGTATTAACATGGAAAAAGTAGGGATTTTTTACCCCCTTAATTAATGTGATTATTGTGCTTTTAAATTACGCAATAGGATGGAAGATGATTTTCTGGCAAGTTACTTGATTTCTTTTTGTTCTAAACCCGCAACAATACTAAAATCTTTGAGGTCTGCTTTAGGTTTGGATTTCCTTTCATTGATCCATTTTTGTACTTGTTGCTTTTTCTATAATTTAATTAATTTTGACGTCATTCTGTTTAAGGCAACCACTACGTGGTACACCTATTGGTTATGTTACTTTCGATCTAGCTTTACAATTTCAAGTCACCAAATAGTCTTTGAATTGTTTGTTAAAATGTCTGATCCAGAAATGTTTATTTTGAAATGATAAAGAATTAAAAATGCTATATGTTGATCAAGTGGGTGCGTGGGAAGTGGGTTTTTTTTTTTTTTAGTTTTTTTAGTTATAGGATATTATTGGAGAAATTTTTTGTGTTTAGGAAGATACTTAGGTTTTTTTGTGGTTGGATATGATATTTATGAGAGAAAAAGTGAAATGATTATAGGATTTGATGTGATGTTTTGTTTGGATTTTTTTTTTTTTGCTTTTGTAACCAATTTGTCTTTTAGTGAAAAAAAACCAAAAAAAATCCTTCCCAAACACCCCCCAAGTCACTTATTGGTTATGTTACTCTTGGTTTATTTTCTAACTCTAATGTTTAGGACAATTGATTTGGTGATTACACTTGGGTTTATGACAAATCTTTGTTTTGTCACTTGGGTTTTGTTAGAAATGTATTTTTTACAATGTACTCTATTGGATTAGTTTGATCATGAATTATTGTTGCTGCCATTTTTTTCTTGCCATTACTTTCTCAAAACAACTAATTTATCATTGGTTTATTGAGTTTCTATCCTTATTTTTATAATTGCTTTTGTAGGTATATCAGAGGCACTACAGGTTGAAGTCAATGGAAGCCACTGCTGAATGCACTCTGCCACCATTGGTTCGTTGCTTCAAGGGTAAGCTTGTGCACAATTGACCCAGGAGTTCTTTAGAGAGAATACACTGACTATTAATTATATGTCTTCCAAAATTGAGTTGATTTTCTTATTGAGTGCTATAAATGGACTTCGTCTACTCAATTTAACTGTCAGATTTAGTGATTCATGTCTTTCTCTAGTTTTCTATACCGCAACAATATTTATCACAGTAATATTTCTCTTTATTTTGAGCCTGTATTCGATCTTATTTATCATATCATTGTTCAACTTTTGCATGCCCGTAAAGATGCCACTCAAGTTGTTGCAAATTTACAAAGACAAGAAGTTCAGTCACGACTGATTGCTTGTGATTACTTGGAGGCAAACATAGATCTAATGGATGTTTTGGTATCAGGGTAAACTATTACAAGAGGAGATTGTGATGAGTTGTGATTATCATCATATATTAATTAATTTGCCGCTTAACTTGTTATACTGTGGTGGTATTTGGAATCTTTTGTTTGTCATCTTTGGTTTTTCTCTTAGTCGATGCAAGTTGTTGGGCGTTCTATATGAGAAGACAGGATTAGATTATTTGAAATGAGAGTGACTTATTTTATTGTTGACTAGACTTCTGAACTAGAAACTAAGGTTGCGGTTGGTAGAGCTTTTTAAATATGATTTGAGAGTAAGAGTTGTATTTTGAGTTTGTGAGTACTGGAATTATAATTTGAGTGTGGAAAATTTGTGTGGTAAAAGAGTTTTGAAATGAGTTTTGAAAAGAGTTTTGAATTGAGTGGGAAATTTTTGATGTGACATATGATATTTGATACAAAAACTTACAACTCATAATCAAACATACAACTTAAAATTCTATTAAAGTACATAAAAAATTTTAAAAATTTTGAAAAATATTTTTTTCGAATATATAAAAATTAACATATCAATTGCAAAAAAAAAATTGCACTGTTTCGGTCAACCGGCCGGACGACCGGTTAGGCCAAATTTAAAAAAAAAAAAAAAAAAAAAAAATTGAAAATCATGTTCTCAGACAGAGTTTTCTATAGAGTTGTGGAAAATTAGTGTCACATACCTATCCAAACATCACATTGAAATGTGGGAGTAGAATCAACGTTTGGAAATCGTTCCAAACAGAGCCTAATTGTCTTTTTGCGGACTACTTTTTGTAGAATATGTAATTTATGTACCTACTTTTTGGAGAGCCAAGAACATTAGTGCACTATGTTTTCTTTTTAACATTTGAATCATCAGATTCAAACAGGAAGAGAATTTTGGAATACTAATCTATCTTTGTTTTTTTATGATATATAAGTTTGGGCCAAGAGGTAGATAGAGGACAGACACCTCTTCACATGAGTGGAAAATATTTTTCTAGACATTTCTTCAATATTTTTTGAAGTTCTAATTTAGTAATTCATTCATAGTTCACATTATTTTGTGGTATTTGTGCAGTATCTTATAATATTTATGTTATTGGTGCATTGTTTGGAAGTATCTTTGAGTGGACAGTCTTGTTTTGGGCCTTTTTTTTTTAAGAACCTTTTGTGTTTGGGGGCAGTAATAGATAAATAGGATAGTTTAAGATTTTGAATATATTTGTTATTTTTTGTCTTGTTGATCGACTTTTTTAATGGTCTATTGCTCGTTCATTTAGTTAAATGAGATAAATAGGATAGTTTAAGATTTTGAATATATTTGTTATTTTTTGTCTTGTTGATCAACTTTTTTAATGGTCTATTGCTCGTTCATTTAGTTAAATGAACACAGACATGGCTTTACATTATGGTGCAATGCTGAGAGAATACATACGCCATCAAAGTGTTGCAAGGTGAGCCAACTGAACGATGTTACTCCTTTTTATGTTGTGTACAAAGAGCCAAATATTCAAAATAAATAAAAAGCAAACATTAGTGAGTCATGAATATACTTTATTGTTGTGATTGGTTACTGGTTGGAATTGAAAAAAAATTCCTGTAGGAGTGATGAAATTGTATGTTTTGCTCATGAGGAGATAATCATGTATAATGTTCTTACAAATTTGTCCTCCCCATTTCAGTAGAAATGATGCATCTTAATATCAAAACTTTATGTTTCCTATATCCAATTTTCTTAATATCTAAGCTGGTATACTTTGGATGTGTTCATATTTTTAACTCTTTGTGTGAACTATATATACATGCATATGTATATTTACTACTTTATTGTCTTTATTGGTGGTATATATTTCAATTACTTGCGGTCATGCTTATGCTTGTCTGCTATATTTAGTAGAGGCTATTAATCAACTTAATTAAAAACAACAATGTCTCTATACAAAGTTAATGACTTATTGTTTATATGTTTCCAGCGATCTCTGAATTAATTTGTATTTTCATTTTTTAGGTCAGAAATTGCTTGGAGAGATGCAAAATATGGTCAAAGAATTTAAGAACTTTGTGCTTCAAGTTTTTTCATTTTTTAATATATGTAATCACAGGTAATAACTTTTTATTAATTCTTTTGTATATATTTTTGAACATTCGACTTTTATTTATGAAATATATGACGTTATTCCATTCAATATGTGGTTGTGATTCAAAGGGTAGTATATAGTGTGTATTACATTATTCAAATGCACGTACAAAAATAATATTGATTATTCTTCAAATATGTACCATTTTTTTATCACACGCATTAACTATGATGAGAAATGCATATAACATGTGATCTTATTTCATTATTAATCACATGTTTATTAGATATTAATCACATTTAAAATCTATTATCTAAATGTTTATTATTACATGTTTTATTAGTTATTAATCACACTTAAAAGATGTGATCTAAATGTTATTAATCACATTTAAAAGATGTGATCTAACTATTTATTATCACACGCAAAACGTGTGATGGAATTATTTTTTAGTAACACTTAAAAAACATCTGATTAAAAATAATCCTTTTTAATCACACTCTCAAAAATTATACTTTGACAAAACTTAAAACTTGTGATTAAATAACATACTATCACACATTCTAGGTTTGGGAGCTTAAGTATAAAAAGGGAAGGTCATTTACATAAAAACACTCCCTTTTGCCCAATCCGAAAATTGATCTCTACTCACTCTATATTTTATGATTTTAGTGGTTAATTATTTTATACAATCCATTTTTAAGCCTAAACCTTTTACTGAACCTAAAAACTATGCGATTCGAAGAAAATAAATATCATTTATTTTAGTTTAAAAGAATAAAGTCATATTTTTATAAAATAGGCACTTTTCAATAAAAAGTGAATTTTTGATAATCCATGGCCTTAAACATAAATTAAAAGAAATAATATTCATAAAATCATTCAAAACAAATAATTTTGCATATAGAGATCAAATAAATTTGTATAATTGAAGAACAATGCAAATAGTATACATATGTTAAGGAGCAAGAGAGGAACTTATCCGGACACCCACTTACGCATCTTACATGCATGCATAAAATAAACATGTCCTAATCATACAACTAAAACATACAAAATGCAATCTAAGCTCGGTTTGAAGCTATTATATGACGGATATGTACAAAACACAACTAACAAGTAAAAAAGAGAGAATATAAATTAACTACATGATGTTTCAAACGGGGCCATGCATGTTCATTATATGATTAAAATAAATTTAAAAACATGTTCTGATGAAATAAAGAAAACATGCAAGAGAAAGGCGAAAAAAAGTTAATAAAACTTAGAGACTACATGATGTTATGATGGATTAATGTCCTAGCATACTTGAATATTGAGAATAAGCAGAAAATAGGTACTGAAATACAGAAAGTAAAGAAGTTTACCTACTGGTTTACTTAAACTGAAGAACATCTTGCTTGCAAGCCTCCCTCAAGCAATGGTTCTGACTTTGTTTTTGAGTTCTCGAATGATTTTTGGTGTTTAGAGTTGTTTTGGGGTGTGGAAATTTCAGAGTTAAAGAAACAAAGAAGAGAAGGGTGATAATTTTGCTCTCAAATCCTCACAAAAGTTCAAAAAAACTTAACCCCATCAAAGCAAGAGAGAAAGAGAGGGAGAGGAAGAGGGGGGGTCCTTCTATAGGCAGAGGAGAAAGTTCTGAAGCCCCTTCTAGGGTTCCATCGCTTTCTTCCTCCACATCCTTCAAAAATGCACCAAGATTGAGTTGCCAAAAACAATTTTGTCACGCATGGATGTGTGCACGCACAATTAATGTGCGTACTCACAACTAACGTGCACGCTCACATCTTTGCCTTGGTACACGTGTCATGTCTGCATGCACAAGTACACGGTCTTATGCCATTATCCTGCATGCAGTTCAAGTGAACCTGAATTGCCTTCTGATTAATGTTTTTGATAAAATCAGTCATTAATTTTGAAAAATATGTTCGATCAAAGGACAGCCAGACCTCTCTCTCCTTTTCAAGGTTAAAATTTTGATTTTTGGCTAGAAACATGTCAAGGGGTAAAATGGTCATTTTTACCAAAAAAAAAATTTATTTTTGGCCAAAGCAGGTTTATACAGCAATTCCAAACAACCTTAAATATTCCAAGGATAAAGTAATTACCATTTCATTATCGGAGGCTTGCAAGCGCCCAAAATCTTAGAGTCAATCAAAATGGGATGTCTATAGCAATCTCTAGGGAAAATAGGTTGAAGTGAGGAGTGGAAGAGGGCCTAACTGCCACCAACGATTAGTGGGAGCAAAGTATAAAAGGCTAATACACACAATTCAATATACTTCATAAACCTATACTCTTATATTTTGCTTATTTGTCTACTGTTTGCTAACTTAGGTATCAGAGAGTCTCAGACTACTCCCCAACCACTTCTTTATCTTTTTGTGAATATATTTTTAGGTCTCAAGCAGTTTTGTTCTCATCGAGATATGATCGCAACCAAGTGATTTAATTTTACCTACCACAATAAATCCGTACTTTTGTGGGCATGTAGGACTATGTGAAGAACCTTGCCCAAAAAAATAAAATATATCAATTAGTCATCACACACCACAACAAAATCTGATATCAACATATGGGGAAAGCAATCTTCTTTCAGAATTATTGGTCAACAAAATATATCAATTAGCAATCTTCTTCAAGACAAAATGAACAATTGGTTTGTTTGTTTGTTTGTTTGTTTGTTTGTGATTTTTTTTTTTTTCCTTTTTCTTTTTTCTTTTTAAAAGAAACTAGTTCAATAAAGAGAGGTATGACAAACGTTCTTGTTTTTGTTTTTGTTAACAAATGGATTAAGTAAAGAGAGAGGATGACAAAAGTTTTCCCCAGTACAACTTTGCCAAACAACGTTAAAACATTATAAATGAACGAATACGATCACATGGGCCAAGTGCGACTCATATGCAAAATACACTTATTAATTCATAAGGATATTTTTGAAAATATTAAATAGAGAAATTTCATTTCGTCCCTAAATTATTACTTAAAAATTAGTTCAATTCCTGTACTTTGTCTATCAATTGTACACTTAACTTGTTTAATTTAGGATCAATTTCACACCCGCCGTTAGTTACCGTCCAAAATTAAACGAAATTGATGATGTTGTAATAAATTTCATTTGGAATTTCATTCTATCTCTTCAAATTATACCTCAAAAATTAGACGACTGAATATATATAAAAAAAAAAATAGGGATAATTGTTAAAAAGTCCAACCCAAGAAGTGGTATATGGTATTAAGTTCAGTAGATATTTTTTGTTGGTGAAAGATCCACCATTTATAAAAATAATTTGGTGATAAGTCCTTTTGTTTGTTTTGAAGTGCATTTTGTTTCTAATTTTACACCTTAATTTATATGTTGACTTTTGTTGACTATCTGTTCAAATTTTTTTCCTATATGTTCAAAAAAATTTCTATCTGTTCATTTTTTTTACCCTATCTGTTCAATTTATTTCCCTATCTATTCAATTTGTGTTGGGTTCTCTCTCAATTTGTTCAAATTCTGTGGATGTCTTTTTTTTTCTTATCTATTTGAAACAATACATGTTTAAATGTGTTTCATTTTTTTATTATATGCCCAAAAAATTTTCCCCTATCTATTCAATTTTTCTTCTATCTATTCAAATTTTCCCTTTATCTATCCAAAATCCTAAAAATTCTCCATATCTGCATACCAAGCCCTTATCTGTTCTAAATAGATCTGTCCTATCTGTCAATATTTTTTATTTTGTTGCAATATGTTTCTTCATTTTCATCATCATCAACAACAACAATAACAATCACAATCAACAACGGATAATCAAGAGAAAAAAATTGAACATTTTCATCCACATCCAAACCCAAACTCTCATCGTAAAAGAACACCATATACATATACACCCACACACACGCACACTTCATCAGATCATCCACACACACTTCATTAGATTTGAGGCCCTTGACAGCTTCCATTGTTTGCTCTCTAAGCTTATCAAGCACTTTCGAAACATCTCTACAAGCCATGAACCTTATTGCTAGGCATAATAGAACTCTTATATCCCTTCATTTCACCATCTATACAGATAAATTACAGCAAATGCACACCATTATCAATACTCTACTTTTTCACACACACACACACACACACACACACACACACACATGTAAACATAGCAAAGCCAGAGAGCTAAAGAGAGAGAATGCATTACAAGCTGCGACCCTATATCTAAAATCCTTACAAAGCCATTGACGAGTGGGGTTAGGAAAACTGATGTTCGATCTATAGACTACAGTAGACAAGATGAAAGAGCCAGAGAAAGAGAGTAACAGAGAGATTGGCAGTAGAAGTGGGTAATAGTGGTGGCGTTTTTGGTCTGTGCTCGACTAATCTCCACCATGTTCAACCGCGTTGACTAGAGCTCTGCCATGCTGGACTGTTGTAACCAGATCTTTATCGTTCTCTCTCTTTCTGTTGATATAGGGTTTTCAGATTTGAATATTTCTGCCAAACACCATCGTCTTCCTCGTCGAGGAGGTTGTGATCGTGTCATTAGGGTTTGTGATTAGACTGAATATCTGTTGGGGATCCGGGATCCCGCTCAAGACCTTCCAGAAATCATACCAAGTACAAAAACACACACATACCCAAGAAGACATAATATTTAACGTGGTTTAGCCTTAATGCCTACGTCCATGGGAGAGTAACCAGTTATCACTATAACAATGGAGATTACAAAGAGATTTACACAATGAAGGAGAAGAACACTCTTACTTAACTCCCACTGAGTTCCACCTCTCACATAGAGGAAGCTCCTCTCTCACCCAGAGGGACTCTATGTTTCACTCTCTCTACATTTTCCTTGGTTGCTCACACACTCCCACTCTCTCACCCTTTCTATTTATACACATAATGGTATGAGAGAGAGTCTTCTATGTGAGCTGGCTGTCAGTCCTCTTCTTCTCCTTTCGGTGGTCGTCCACATTTTCCACTTATTGATTGACAGTCGTCTTCCTTGACTTGCTGCTCTATTTCACATGGAGAAGAGAATCATCCCTTGTATGGGGTGATATTTAACAAATCACCCCCTCAACCCATGTAAGGTGATCTACTGCACACATTGCTGCTAATCTTGTCACGCTAAAAAACTCGCTATTCTGTATCTCCTCACTAAGACTTCTGCATCCTTTGAAGCTAGAGATAATACACCAGAGATACAAGAGGATGAGGGAATCCTACATCCTTAGCTTAACTCACACCACTCTTTGATTTGAAGAAAGCCTCTACTCCTATCTCCCACAAATCTCTTTCACGCTCCCTGTCTCGGATGTCTTCACTTGCTATGCTTGAACTTGTGTAACCAAGATATCCAACACCCCTGATTGGATGCCCTGCACCCCCTGCCTAGGATGCCCTTGACTGATATGCATCACCTCGCACAGCCAGTCATTTGAACAATAGAAAACTCGTCGTTTGTCCCATTAATATCCTCGATTTTCTTTGCTCGAAGCTTATCTTCTGAACTATCAGTCTTTGCCCTCTGCACTCCTAAACAACATCTTAGCGTTTCCACATACGCTCGTTGTCTGTGCCTTTGCAATCCCTGATTTGCTGTTCAGTAGATTGATGGTTGACAGTAGCTCCATTTGTCAAAGCATCGTCAGTTATGCAATTTCGTGCATAGTGCTCGCACACATGGCTTCTAGTCTTCTGGCGCTCAAGCTCGCCTGAGAGATCTGCATCAATTCTATTCTCCACTACCATGGTACTAAAGAAACCACCATGGAGAAAAGAGACTTGCCACTCCTTGGCGCACATTCTTGAGTTTTACTCGTCTCAATTTCTCTATTTGGAAGTTTCTGTGAACTTTCAATAACCTGCTATTACACACCCTACCCACTGTAGACACCCCATTTTTGACCGACCTTAAGACTCAGACGTCACCGATTGAGTGCTCGGTGATGTTGCATATTGTGCTCGTTCTGAGGTTGCGGAGTCCTAGCTGCGAGCCTTGCCTCCGGACTTCCAGACTCTTTTGTGCTTTGCCTCGGTTTGCGAACCAGGCCCTATTTTCTCTGTTTTCTTTTCCCAAAGGGAGGGAGAGGTCTCGTAGACCATCTCTCAGTAGCCGTAGGCTATGTTTTGTGGCCGTAGGCCATTGTTCCCGTTTGGAGCCTAGTTTTCGGTTTTCGGAGCCGTCGGCCGTGTGTCTCGGTTCGAGACCGCTTAACTACCTCCGTTTGCTCCGGTTTTTGGCGCACACCTTGTGTCACGACCCGAACCCGCCTCGAGAAGGTTGGCATCGTAACCAGCCAGTAATTCTAGATTACCACAGGCCTTACTGTACAAAACATAAATAAACGGGGCTCGCGGAAGTGAAATAAAGAAACTAATAGTCCAAAGAGCTGTGCATTTATATGAACATACATTACATGCCAAAAATGTGTTAATTTACCCACTAGCTTTACATACATGTAACAAAAGATCATATACAACATAGGCACATGCCACTAATACAACTGAAACAAAACTCATACGGCCTTCCAGGCCTAGCCCCAACTTGGAGGCACACAAAACTTCAGGTAGGCTTCAAAAATGGCGGCTCGGTCAAGACTCCGCCTGGGCTTGACTCCCTGGATGCTCACCTATAAATACATATATACAAACAATGAGCTAAAGCTCAGCAAGTAACATTAAAGTAAAGGGTTAGTGAACGAATTCCATATTTCATATAAATCCGTAATAAAACAATCATAATCATAATCATCATAGAACATACATAATGGCATACTCCATAGAACATAACACATGTGGTCCAACAACTAGAGTAACCGGTCCCGGACACCGATTAAACACATACCGAGATCTTGTAACTGGTCATGGGCTTGTCCTTCCATGCCGTCCCCCATGACTCAAGCACATGGGCCTGCATGTTCTCGCCCCCATGACTTCAACTAACTATGGATGCCATACTAGATTTGCAAATTAGGACATTCGTTCACAGTTCAAAATCACATTTTAAAACATATCTTATAGCATTCACATAACATTTCAAATATATTGCTTATCAACATAACTTTACAGAAATGTTACTCACAGTGGGTTTCCAAAACCGGTGGTACAGTCTTCACAGTTTGACCTGCAAACATCATAATAACACATTGCCTTAACACATATCATCATCAAATCACATAATTCCTGTCATTCTCTTCCTTCTTTACATTCTTTCATGTTCATTTCATGTTCATAAGATGCTAAATGATGCAATTAACATGTTAAAATCATGTAACTCAACTGTCCAAAATTTCCCGAAATAAGTCCCTCCGCTCGAGCACAACTTTGACCGCTTGAGCGGCCTGTACAATTTTTTCAAAACTGCTGAGAGGCCGATTTTCACGCTCGAGCGGGAATCCCTCCGCGCGAGCGGACCATGCGAAATTCGAAATTCTGGACTTTTCAAAGCTTCAATCTTCCCTTTTTGCAAAACCCACTTCCAATCTTATGAAATTCAAGTCTTAAAATACTTGATCAACAACATGATTTAACCATTAACACTTTAAAACAAACCCACAAGAATCTTTAGAAGATCACACTTGGACCAAAAATGGAAAACCATAAACATATACATACAAACTTCATATCTCTACATCCATGGAGATTCTTCCTCAAATATACAAAATAGACATAATTCATGCTACTTTAAGCCATGATCTTGAGTTCAAATGCTAGAGGTCAAAGATCAACAACTTAAGTCATGAAAAGCTTACCTTGATTCTTTAAGTTAGAGAAGATTTGAGCTTAATCCCTTTTCTTTCTTCTATCTTCTTCCTTCTTCTTCCTTGGTTTCTCTCTTCTCCACGAATTCTCTCTCTCTCTTCTTTCCAGATTTTTCTTTTTGTGTTTGAGTCAAATGAGTCAACAATCCTTATCTATATATCATATAAACATATTTGTGCCAAAAACTCTTAAGCCAAACAAGGCCCTTATACTTGACTAGAAACAATTATATCAAAACATTTGAGCCAAACAAGACTTACGAATCAGACGAAATTCAGTTCTCAATTTAATTTCCCAAATGGTTCTAAAAATTCCCGGTATCACATAGGTATGTTCAATTTCGTTTTCTGAACCCATTACGGTCGTCAATTTCAGTCCCGAAGTTATAATTCCAACATTCATATAAACACATAATTAATTACAGAAAATTACACCATACATTTTGGGGTCATTACACCTTGTTTCCTTCCTTTTGAGGAACACTGTGGCCTGGGAGACCAACTTTGTGGTCGTAGGCCATTTTTCCCGTTTGGAGCCCAGTTTTCGGTTTTTGGAGCCATCGGCCGTGTGTCTCGGTTCGGGACCACTTAACCACCTCCGTTTGCTCCGATTTTTGGCGCACACCTTGTTTCCTCCCTTTTGAGGAACACTGTGGCCTGGGAGACCAACTTCGTGGTCGTAGGCCATTTTTCCCGTTTGGAGCCCAGTTTTCGGTGTTTGGAGCCGTCGGCCGTACGTCACGGTTCGAGACCGCTTAACCACCTCCGTTTGCTCCGATTTTCGGCACACACCTTATTTCCTCCCTTTTGAGGAACACTGTGGCCCGAGAGACCAACTTCGTGGTCAAAACGCCACTTCCGAAATTTCCCCCCTTGTTTTGCTCCATTTAAATTGGTTTTTTTTCCCCCTCTTTTTCCCCCCTTTTTTTTTGGGTTTCAAAGATGAGTCCCTCTATATAATACACCCTTGAGCTCCATTTTTAAGGATTAGACACTTTTGGCTTAGGCTCATAACCCTCCTCCTCCTCCATAACTCTTCATTTTCAAGTTCAAACATCCATTTTCTTGCACCATTTGCACTACAACCCCTAGCCTATCACCTCCATTACTCATTTCAGTACCTTGGAGGACATTTGAAGAGGTTGAAAGCTCAGATTTTCGGACTAAAAGCTGCTGGAAAGTTGTTCTTCAAGGGTGAGTCCCTATTTCCCTTAAACTTGCACTTTTTTGCATGATTATTTAGCTTTACTTGCAAGTATTTTTGGACTTCGAGCCAAACTGAAAAAGATCATATTTTGAGGTCATCTTCATGTTTGATTAAGAACTTTTTACTGTTTGAAGTCTTCTTCTCCCCCTTTGTTCTTTACCTCTCTTTTAGGGCCTATTCTTTCATGATATGTTAGACCTATTTTTAAGCATTTCTGGGCTCCGAGAAAAACTGTAAAGTGGCTTGTTTTGAGCCCTTCTTTAACTTTGTTGAAGGGCTCTTCACTGTTTGAGGCTTCCATCTGTCACTTGCCTCTTTATCCCTCTTTTGGCCTTATTTTTGCATGTTTTGTTAGCTCCTTGTGCTTGTATTTTTGGGCTCTGGTCCAAACTGTAAATAGTCTTATTTTGACCCCCTCTTCATGTTTTATCAAGGGTCTTTTGCTTTTTGAGGCTTCATTTTTGCTCTTTGTGTTTAAACCTCCTTTTAGGCCTATTTTTGCATAATATTTTAAGCTTATTTGTGCACTGTTTTGGGATTGGTCATAAACTGTAAAATACCATGTTTTGGGCCCCTCTTCAACTTTGTTGAAGGGCCCTCCTCTGTTTGAGGCCAGCAACCATCACTTGCTTCTTTATCTCCCTTTTGGCCTATTTCTTGCATAATAGTTCTGCCATACTTGTGTTTGTTTTCGTGGCTTGTTGTAAACTGTAAAGTGCTTCATTTTGAGCCCCTCTTCAACTTTGTTGAAGGGCTCTTGGCCATTTAGGGCCAGAAGCTGCTACTTGCTTCATTATCTCTCTTTTAGGGCCATTTTTGCATGTTAACTTAGCCCTATTTGTGTTCACTTTTTGGCCTTGCTTAAAACTGGAAATATGCATGTTTTGGGACTGTCTTGATTCTGCCTTCATGCTTCATGTTCAAATAATGCATGCTTTGTATAGCTATAAGTCATTCCATGTGCCTAGTTTCGAGTTTCGGGTTTCATTTCATGCATCGGGTGCCATGTTTCCATGTTTCGGGGCTGTTTTGCATCACATTTTGGTACTAAAATTTGCATGCTTGCATGCCATACTCCATGCCTTGTCATGCCTTGTTAGAGTGGCATTCGTGCCCTAGGATCAGTCCTCGGTTTGCGTGCACGTGTGCATGCATCTCGAGTGTCTCATTTTCATCTAATGGCCTCTGACGTGAGTGTGGCTGAGGTCCACTCATGTTGGTGTAAGCCCATATTGCATTGTGTATGCCATTTCATAGCATTGTGTATGCTAGGTTGTATGTTAGAGCATTGTATATGCCATGTTACATCGTGTATTGTATATGCCATTTCATAGCATTGTGCATGTTAGGTTGTATCTTAGATTGCATTCATGCATATCATGCATATTGCATTGTGCTTGGGATAGGAGTTAGCCCGAGCACGGGAAACGAGGGATGTTTCGTACTCCGAGTGACGGAACGTGTCTCAATTCCCGGTCGCCGACACTCCGGATTATCCATGATAGAGTCTCGGTCCTGTTGTGTTCATACGTGCATTCATCCCATATTGAGTTGTGCAATTCGACTCCTCAGCCATCATGCATCGAGATGCGTGATTGGTGGCACGAGAATCGAGGCATGCATACATATGTGAAAATACATTGCCATGCCCCTTTCTTGCTCTCTGTTGCAGCAAATCAAGAATCAGCAGCCTTCCGGAGCTTGGCACGCATTCCAAGAACAACTGCAAACAGAGGCTAATCGGGGCATCGCAGTGGATTTCCGCGCAAGGCAACTCAAAACATGCATCATTCATCATCCGGATCAGAGTTGAGGCAGTCCCTGGCTTGCATGCCAATTTATAGCTTTCCTAGTTAAATTTGTTAATTAATTAGGGTTTTGCATTTATTCGGACTGTATTTATTCGGGGCTGTATTTTATTTATTCGAACCCTCCGAGCGAGGGCAATGTTGTAATAAGTGTGCGTGCGTGTGATGTATATCTTCCAACCCCACGTCTTTCTCCCTTTTATTTACCAGCTTATGATGGTTAGATTAGGGTATGTTTCAATTAGCATACAGTATGATAACATGTTTGCATTCATTCATCTGTCTTGCATGCACCGGGCTCGGCGCACCATACTAACTGCATTTGTATTTCAATTCCGAATTGAATACTTGTTAACCGTCGCATCTCATATGCCATGTTTAGAATAGCCGAGCCTGCTATAGTTACATTTTTGCATGTGTTGCATTAGGCATTTCTGTATAGTTAGGATCATGCATTGATTTCTAATTAGCTTCTTTCTTTGGTTTGGAGTACTCGGTAAGTGATTATGCTTTAGCATCCTTGCATGTGTGTAAGTGACTGCCATGATAGCATGCTTACCATGAGGCTATGTGATTATGTGATATAACTGTCTGAATGCCTGTGGGTGAAGGTTGGGTTATTTGGATTGGAACAATGCATTGACTGTGAGTTTTAAGCCCACTAGATAGTGGTAAAACCATCTTTTCTAAGCCCACCCGAGGGTGGCAAAATCTGCATTTTAAGCCCACTTGCGAGTAGCAAACCATATTTCAAACAAACAGGAAATGTTTTGTTCCAATTCAGGCGACCCAGTCTATACTTGTATGCTGTGCGCATCACATAGTAAATCTAAGCTAATAACCAGAATAAGAACGCATAATGTTTTCAAAACTAGATATCATGGTTAGTAGAGGCCGATCTTTGATCGGGCGAGCGGGGGTGCTCACGAAGTGACCTTCCCCAATCGTACCCAAGTTTCCGAGCCGAGGCAACTTTGGTGATGACGGACACGTGGCCTTAGGCAACGAGTCAGGGTTTCCTAAATTTTCCAAAATAAAATATTTAGGTGGCGACTCTGTATCTGGCAAAGCAGTCCATGTTTGGTACTTCTTTCAAAAATCTGTTTTCTCAAAACGATTTGCCGGATTTGGACTCTTTGGTTCAGATTAAGAACCGTGACAATTTGAGTCCTGAACTGTAGCGAGGCCCAAGGGCGCGTCTACACCCGCGCCTTCACTACTGTACATCTGCACTTAGCACGATACTCTTACGTACCCATCTGTGCTCTTGTACCTCTATGCTTGCGCTCAGTATGCTCCTCTGCAACTTTTGTCATATTCGTCCACATCCTACCAGTACCTACTCGTATACAGTAACTCTAACTGCACAACATTTCCCTGAGCCTGCATTGGTTGCCAATCATCTATCATGTTGATGAGTGGATTTTTGATTGAACCAGATCTTCCGATCAACTCTGGAGATAATCATTTCTGCAATCCACTAATCGTGCCCTAACCAATCCCGATCTCTCTCGATCCACTACTTGATCTCCTTTTGTCTCCAATGATCTATATTGGTTGTCCAATATGGTCAGAATCTGCTTATCTTAACATTTTCAGTGAATTCGTAGCGTTCCACAATATCCAACAACCTCCCTTCAATTATTAAAGATGACAAACTTGACAATTTTCCAAAAACCGTTCAGAATCTTATTATTTTGACCTCTCGGTTACGTCCGAAATGGTCCATTTATTTAGGACCAACCTTCGATGCACTTCCAGGGCCTCATTGAAAAACATCCCCGAAAGTTGGGCCACACCATAATTTTCTAAAAATTTTGGGCCAAATTGTAATTTTTAGAATTTCGGGAGAATATTCTGTTATCAACAGAATATTCCATCTTCCTCTTCTGACGCCGTCTGCCACGTGTCATACCTGACGTCACCATCTTGTCACGCTGATGTCACCACATAGGCCTCTCTTGTGTCGGATATGCCTCGTCTACCTGGGCTGCTAACGTTACCCAAGTCGGACCCTCCTAGGTCGGGTCGGACCTGGTGACCCACCCACCTGCTGATGTCACTCTTATATCAACGTTGCGTCATCCTTTATTTAAAAAGATTAATTCTCAAGACGCAACTGAGGGGCTTCGAATCCTTGACCATATACACAACACAACACAACATCTTATCCATTTTGCCAATACTACGCTTTGTGTTAGGGCATCAGCAATAGACAAGCTAAATAATATGTTAGTGTCAGATGTTAAATTAGTGGGGAGTTAGGGGTCAAAATTGCCATGCAATGGAAGTGTTTACTCCTTTGTTAACACTATCACATATTACCATGCTAGCCACAGTTAGCAAACATTCTGGCCAACCATCACAGGAATGAGAGAGAGAGAAAGAGAGAGAGAGAGAGAGAGAAATGAAGTGTGGGACCCACTGGCTGTTAGCAGCCAAAATGACATTGAAGAAGAAAAGAGAGAAAAAGAGAGAAGAGAGGAGAAAGAAGAGAGAGACGAGAGAAAATAAGTTATTATTATTAGTATTATTTTATTAATTTAATATATTTATACATCACTTAACACATACCTTAACATATTGATTGCACCACCACTCACTCTCTAAAATTAACAAACTCTTAACACACATTTTTGGGCCCCACTTTTATCACTTTTTGTCATATAACACCATTTTTTAGCCACTACGTTGTGGATGCTCTTATATTTTCCTCAACTAATATCTAAACACTGCAACTTTGGTGAACAGTCAACCTCTCGCTGCGCGTGTGGCACATGTCCGAGAGTGGTCATCACTCGCCATTTTCAAAAGGCTTGTGAGGTCCGCCCCAGTCTCCGTTTGGGCTCGTTTTTTTGGGTTTAGATTCCTCTCATCGAGACCTTTCTCTTGGTATGCTCAAAACTCGATTTCGAGCAACTTGATTTTTGGGCCATTTTGAAAAAAACACACTGTTTTTCACCACCTTGCTCTGATACCACTTGTTGGGGATCCGGAATCCCGCCTAAGACCTTCCAGAAATCATACCAAGTAGAAAACACACACACACCCAAGAAGACACAATATTTAACGTGGTTCGGCCTCAATGTCTACGTCCACGGGAGAGTAACTAGTTATCACTATAACAATGGAGATTACAAAGAGATTTGCACAATGGAGAAGAAGAACACTCTCACTCAACTCCCACTGAGTTCTCCCTCTGACACAGAGGGAGCTCCCATCTCTCACACAGAGGGACTCCTTGTCTCACTCTCTTTACATTGTCCTTGGTTGCTTGCACACTCTCACTCCATCACCCTCTCCATTTATACACATAATGGTATGAGAGAGAGTCTTCCATGTGAGCTGGTTGTCAATCTTCTTTTTCTCCTTTCAGTGGTCGTTCACCTTTGCGGCTTGTCGATTGACAGCCGTCTTCCTTGACTTGCTGCTTTCTGCTTCACATGGAGAAGAGAATCACCCCTCACATAGGGTGATATCCAACAATGTCTTCATCAAAGAGAGGCGGCAAACAGAGGAGAGATGGAAGAGGCGGCGGTGATCTCTCTAAGAAGGTAAAACGACGGCATGGAGGAAGACGATGACTCTGGCGTCGCAGCACTGGCGTCGCAGCAGTAGCAGTGGCATGGAAGAGGATGAGAGAGAACAGAGAGAAGAGAGAGAAATATGAAGGATATGTTAGTCATTTTATTTGAGCTTGTTATTTTGAATAGAGTGTTTTCGCGTTTGTATTTTTGGACAAACAAAATTAAAATTTGGAATTTTGGATCGAGTGACCTAAAAATATATATTTAAATATCTAATTAATAATTTTTTATCTAAAAAATAAGAATAATGAATTTAAAATAATAAATTTTACAAAAAAAATAACTGAAAAAATGTAAAACCCTCAGTTAAAATTATCTCTTTAGATTTCAAATTACCTCGAGTTGATCTTAAAGAAATTAATTGAGTTCAAAATTTCTTAGTTACTCTATGTGTGTGTGCATGCATGTGCAATTGTAGCTAGCTTATTCCCTAGGATTGATCAACTAATAGAATATGGAAGTTGAGATGGTCGTCTAATGTGAAATAAGCGCATTATTCAGCGTCAGTCGTCAGAGTGTGAGAAGATCTTAAACCATATCTTAAAGTTTTAAGCTAAAGGGTGGAGAAGGTAAGGCGATGATGACTAAACTAGCAAGGCAAACATTAGATCTCGGCTAAGAATCAAACCTAGAGATGGATCACAAAGAGGAAGAAGAGAGAGCTTAGAGAAGTGAGCAAACCACCATTGTCTCCCTGTCTTTTTAAAGAAAATTTAGATAGAAAATTAAAAAAAATTTAAGGTTTAGGAAGAAGCAAGCCTCCAAGGTATGAATTTTTTAATTCATGCACACTCTGCATTTAGCAAATGTTAAAAAAGTTACTTTTGTTTTTGAGAAAATGTAGGTTGGTTTTGAATTTAATTAATTTATTTATTTATTTTGTGTCTTTAGTGATTTTTTTTAAAAAATTTTTTAATAACTTTTTTAGCTCCCTCCAAAATAGAAAGACTTAAATAGTAAATAAATATCAACATTTTTTTTGGAGGGAAAAATTAGGGTGACATCCCTCTACAAGTTTGTGTAATAGTTTACAAACACCAACAATTTGCTTACTAGCTAGTTAAAGTCTTCAAAATTTGAAATTTGAAACCTTATGGGCATGTTTGTTTTAGGTGATAAAGAAGGGGATTGGATTAGGATAGACGTGGGATTCATTATAATAGTGTTTGTTTGCAAAATAAGAAAGGGAATTTATAATTCTGAGGAACTATAAAAGGCTTCCATAAGTAGGATTGGTAGTTCCCCAAAGGAGATGATATTGGGAAAACAATCCCCTGGGATTAGAGAGAATTTACTATTTGCCCTCTTATTGTCTTACCTAATTTACTTGCTCTATTTGGTTAGTATGGTCTTTTCTCTACCATTTTTTTACTCCCACCATTCTTTATACAAAATAATTTAATATAAAAGTAATTCTTAATATTAAAATATAGATAAAATATATAATAGTTTAATAATATTCATACCAAAACAAATTATATTAATAGTACCCAAAAAAATAATATATTTTTAATATTTATAAAATATATTTTTAATATTAAAATATATCAAAAACATTAAGGATATTGATAGAATTTCATATAGTTAATTAATCCCATCATAAAATGACAAAACAAACTTGAATTCTTCCTAGTGTAGTAGTTATCAAACGAGCACAATTTTTCTTAATCCTCTCACTAGCAATCCTTACAATAATAATCTCACACAGCCTAACTCTAAAACAAACGTCCCATAGTAATAAGGACAAACTTCAACATATATGGTCCAAAATGCATTCATAGTCTTAAAAATCCTAATCTTTCTCATTGTTTCTCTGATAATATTGTTTCTCTGACTAGTGACTTTTTACATTACTTAAGTGATTTTAAAATTTAACAACTTTTGATTTATATCTCTATTTTTCATAAATTTTATATTTTTAGAATCCTATTGACAAAATCTTTCAAATAAGATCTATAAGTAATATGAAATTTTAAAGAAAAAATTTCATAAAATTTCACTGCCTTGGTCATCGAATTTCACTGGCCAACCGAAAAAATATTAATTTAGACTGATTTGGTTATCGAAATTTTACTGACCAACCAAAGTTTCAATAACTTGTCTTAGGTTAGTGAAATTACCATTTTTTTTTTTTTTTTTTTTTTGAATTTTGTATTCATCATGCATTTTGTTTTACCGATCTTGATAAAACGATTTCAAGAATACAAATTTTATAAATGAATAATAAAAAAAAACAAAGATTTACATCAAAAGTTATAAAATTTTGAAATTTTCAAATAAGTTAAAAAAGTAATAGATGTGACCTGAAGTAGTATAGTAGGGATATTTTTGTCACCGTGTGTTTTGGAAAACCTATATTAATATAAAAAATTGTGTTGTCATTATCTTTTTAAAAAATATATATATAACTAAGGATCTTAAATAATATATTTTTTTTTAAATTCCATTAAAGGCAAAAAAAATTAAAAAATATATATATATATATATATATGATTCATTCAACTATTTCTAGAGCTCTTCGCTTGACATCCCAGGCAATACAATTCTAAAATGTTGACCAGAGTTTTGCCTTTTAAAGAGCTAGTTGTGTAGGGTAATCTTGGCAAGTTTATTTTTTCAGCATTTGCTAAATAAAATGGTAGATCCTATTAATTTTTTTTTCAATATTCAATTAAATAAATTGAAATTAAATTACCAATATATGTATTTCTGAAATAGCCGTAAAGTAATTTTCTACCTGAAAATAAGCTGTAACTCGGATCTGTTTGAATGGATTAAGAAATTGTCTGTTTGAATGGATTAAGAAATTGTTTAAGTACAACTTGAGTTATACCAAAAGTAGTCCAAGCCCGTCTAAGCTTGAGTTGCGACCCGAACTTGTTTTCGCATGGCTAAATGGAACATAATAAATTAAACTCGAGCAAGACCTGAATTGCCCACAAATTTGAGGATTTTTTTCCCATAGTTAGGTTGATTAATTTCTTAAAGTTGGATCATGTTAACATTTTTTTTTTTTTTTTGGATACAATTATTAATAAGGTTAAAATAAATAATTTATATGATGTGAAAGATAGTGAGATGAGAATCAATAATTAGTTGCCACTGTAATTGTCTTTACTATTTGTTATTGAGAAAAGAAAAAAATAAAGCCTTTGTTTGGGATGTAGGTTGGCTTTTTAAATTTTTGACTATTTAGCCTGGGTTAAAAAGTCTCGTTTGAGATGAGTTTTTTGGCTTTTTCAACTTTTATGAGAGAAAAAATAAAATGATTACAGTTTGGATGTGACATTTTATCTTATTAGTTTTTTAGTTTATTTTGTCTTTTTGTAATTAAAATAGCCAAAAAAATTATGCCAAACATAGCCAAAATTTTGTATTGTAAAATTTCTGTGTACGAAATATACAGTGAATATGATCTAATGATATTATTCAACACCTAATAATTTATATGTATTTTTAAAACATACATATATAAAGAAATCTAATATTTTGAGAAATTGTGATCTCCATTATATAATTAATCTAACATATCACGTGTTTGTTGCACATTAGGCAACCATCTCAAGTTTAATGTTCTATCTTGACCAGTGAATAGAGTTTTGGTTGAGTTTGGTGGTGACTTCGATCTGGTGTTTTTTATTATTATTTAGGCTTGGTTTGGGGTAACCTATATAATTCATCTTTTTATCTTTTTTCCATCACATCACCTCTCTACTTTTCTGCACATCTTTTCGAAAAAAGACAAAAAGTACACTTTTTTAGGACACCCCAAACCAACCCTTAGTTTTCTTAATTTTTAGTTTGTTGATGTAATAATCCTTCCAATGTGGAAGTTTGTTTCCCTTCTTTGTAAAGGTTTTTTTTTCTTTTGGAGGCTTAGATCCTTCATTCTATTAAAGTTATTTATTTGTTTTTGAGATCTTGTGATACTACTTTACCGGATTGATCTAAGTTTTTATGAATTTTGTAATAAAGTTTTTCTTCCCAATTTAAAAAATAAATAAAATAGGCAACGTATATCCAAAAAATAAAATAAAATAAAATAAAAAAGGTACTCCGTATAGCTTGTTGCCGCACTTGATGCAGCTAGGAATGGCAACGGGGCGGGGCGGGGCCGGGGATCGCACACCCCGTCCCCGATCCCCGATAGTGGAAATCCCCCCGGCCCCGGCCCCGATCCCCGACGGGGACCCTATCACCGTCCCCGCCCCCGTCCCCTAACGGGGATCGGGTTTCCCCGACCCCGAACATTCCCCGGCCTTAAAAAAAAAAAAAAAAAAAATGTGCAGAAATTGTCATCAACAAAACCCATTTCAGAAATTGTCACCAACAATAAAGGAAACTCCATCATCAACATCAACCCATTCCCCGGCCTTTAAAAAAAAAAAAAAAATGTGCAGAAATTATCATCAACAAAACCCATTTCAGAAATTGTCACCAACAAATTGTTACCAACAAATGAAACTCCATCATCAACATCATCATTATCACCAACAAAAAATAATTTTAAAAAAAAAAATCAAACAAATGTCCATTTTTGTATAGATCGTACCAGATCTGGGGGTTTTGAACTAGATCTGAGGAAGATGGGTGACTCTGACGGACGGTGATGGGGAGGGGGTAGGAGGACAGCGGCAATCGGGGGAGGGACGACGGCGATGGGGAGGGGGGGAGGAGGAGGACAGCAGCTGTGTGGACTAGAGACAACGGACAGCGGCGATGGGGAAGAGGCTGACGATCGGCGGTGATGGGAGGAGGGAGATCGGCGATGGAGGGACGACGGCGACGCCGTGAGAGCAGCTGCGCAGAGAGAGAGAGAGAGGGGGAGAGAGAGGCTGAGACCATGAGAGATAAACGAAATCCATGTTTTGAAATGCATGTGAGTGACTGGAGTGAGGCAGAGCAGAGTCAAACATTACACATATATATGAGGAATATTCGGAAGAATATTCGGGGAGTTATGCGGGGGTGATTCGGGGACGGGGACGGGGACGGGGACGGGGCCGGGGTTGGGGTATCTATCCCCGTCCCCGGCCCGAAAACAGTCGGGGATTTTATTTTTAATACCATCTCCGGCCCTATGGGGATAATTTTCGGGGAAAAACCGTTATAATCGGGGTCGGGGGATCGGGTCCCCGTCGGGCCGGGTTGAAATTGCCA
This sequence comes from Camellia granthamiana, assembly GCA_036172215.1. Lineage (NCBI taxonomy): Eukaryota > Viridiplantae > Streptophyta > Magnoliopsida > Ericales > Theaceae > Camellia > Camellia granthamiana. Next base: position 103,154,190 of record CM069912.1, read on the forward strand.
TCCCTAGATGCAGCCCACCAATTGGGGATTGTTTTCTCACTTATAACAAACTAAGACTTTAAAAATAAAATTATTTTTTAGGATCAAAAAATTTTAGTTGGCAAATGTATTATTATTATTATTATTATTATTAACCATGAAATTAGGTATTTAGTAATGAATTATTATTTTTGAGACCAAAATTTTTATCTAAAAAATATACATTTTGGTACAAAATTATTTTGTTCTTAAAATTAGAATTGACCTTTTTTTTTTTTTGGCAGCAATCAAGGTTTTGGCCAGTTGTGTAGTACTACTTTGTAATGTGAAATTTCGAGTTCAAAAATTTTGATAGTGGTTGTTGGGCTTGGTAAGTGATCAATTTGATGTCATATTTCTCATACAAAAATAGTGAAAAAAGACAAGTTTAGATGGAAGATGTATTTACATTTTAATAACATCCTTATAGTTAGGATCTTATAGTTAGAATGAGAATACTTAACATGATTTTAAATAGAATAAAGTATACATATTATTTGGTACATTAATTAGTATATTAACAAATGATATGATATAATTTTATTGGTATTAAATCTTTATCATTTCTATAATAGGTGAGGTCATAGTTTTGAAATTACAATGCTATAGTACGTGTTGGTACGCTAATTGATATATCAATTTATGCGTATAACACCATTGTTTCAAATAAATAGTTACAATTAAGGTTAAATCATTTGACTTGAAATTCATATATATCCAAACGAATCATTAGGGACAAAAAAAAAATTTGATCGCTAACCACCTATTTGATTGGACAAGGGTTGAGATTATTAATCTATGATGCTCATAATCCAATGTTTGGTATAACTTTTATTATCGTCACATTGGATTCCATTGGATATTATACCTAATAGGATTGGTTGATTTATGGGTGTTTTGAGAAGATGGTTAAAAATTAACTTTTTGACTTTTTTTTAACTTTTTTTGAAAAAATGTGAGAGATAATATGATTCAAAATATGTTAAAAGTTGGGAAGTGACTTTTAATCTACTTCCAAAAGAGACCTTAATCTTACAACTAATACTACAATACAAATATATAATTGAGATTATATGTTTTAATATCTATTGCAAAACAAACATAAAGAAGAAAAAATTATTTACCCCACTAATTTCATAAATTATCAAGCTTTTCTTATAATCGTGCTAGTCAAATAAAATCTAAATTTCTTTTATGGTTGGAGTGTCAATAATGCCATGTCCTTCTATTGTCTGGATGTGCCGACAACCCAATACCAATACATTAAAATGACTAATTGTCCTCTCAAAAAATCATAACAATTGAAGAAGCAAATTCCTAGATTTGACAAAATCGTAAATGTTAAGACTCCTGTAAATATGAAAAAATAAAAGGGTAAACTACCAATAGGTCCTATTTTGGAGACTTATTACCCAATAGGTCCTACTTTGGAGACTTAATACCCATTAAGTCCTATTTGATAAATTTATTAAGTGATAAAGATTAATTTATCAGTCTTTTTTTTTTTGAATAAATTTATAATGATAAATTTATCAGTCTCTTATTTTTATGAATAATTTTTTAGTGATAAATTTATCACTCTCTTATTTTTATAGTGTTAAATTTATTAGTTAGGACCTGTAAGTAAATAAGTCTAGTGAATAGGACTAATTGGTAAGTACCCCAAAATAAAAAAGTACAAAATTGTTGAGTTTTAAAAGTCTGGTGTATAGATAATTTGTCTTAAAATGAGGTTTTAGTCTCAAAATAAATAAATAAATAAATAAATAAATAAAATTTACAGAGATTTTTCATTACTTTATTTCAAAATATGACTATCAATTGACCCGTGCAATGCACTGTCATTATTTTTTTTATAAATATTTGATGGTACAATGTGCGTTATAAATGAATAATTTTAATTCAAAAATAAAATTAAAGTATAATTTTAGTTATTTATTTTGATAATATTGGCGTTATTATTCTATAAAATTATTATTTGAATACTTATATATATTAATTTTAGTTAAATTATTTGTGTATTTTGATAATTTTAGTTTTATCGTATTATAAAAGTGTAATTATCAAATAATAATTTTGTATGATATATATTAAATTATAAAATCGTAAAATTAATACTCATTTTGATATTAAAAATAATAGTTAAATTAGAAGAAGAATTAATTACATAAAATTAATAGTAATTCTAACTATTTAATTTTCTTTTATATTCATTTGGAAAATAAAAATATGTAGAAATAGAAATTATATAAAATTTATTAAAAAAATTAAATATAAATATGTTGTAGTTAGATTATCACATAATGATTATATATGATATATATATATATATAATTATAAGATTGTAAAATAAACACTCTTAATTAAATTAAGATATCAATTATATAAAAGAAATTCAACAACGACTAACTAAGAAAGAATCACGTAACAACATCTAAACCTGAAAAGAAAAAAATGAAAACGTCCAAATGATAGATACATCTCAAGCGGTAAATCCAAACTTCAGCGATTCCTCAAAAGTATTATTGTTGTACAGGTTTTTCTTCATGTGAGTTGTGATTATATAAAATAATATAAGAAATAAAGTATAATTTCATATATAGAATCACTATAAAATTTAAAAGACAAATACCTAATATAAAATAATAATTGGTATTGAGTATAGAATAATGCATGAGAAAATAAAAAAACAAAACATAAAAAGGCAATTTAGCATTAAAAAAAAATCTTAATACTTTTGTGATTTTTTAGTTTTTTTTTTAGGATAATGTATCAATAAATCGAAGTTAGGAACTTGTGAACCAATTAGTCCTGAGTTTTTTCTTTCAAATCCATTAAGTCCCAGTGTAATGTTAATGACCAATTTGTACCCATTTTGAGCCCGTGCCAGCCAAAAATGAGGGGTATATATGGCTTTTTTGTGATGTGGAAATTACTGGTGTGTCCCAATAGGGTTTTGGGTTTCCCCCACCGATCGAAACGGAAGGGACGATTATGGAAGGTTGTGTGTGTTGTTAAAGTGTGCTTGTTTGGATTTTGGTAATGTTGCAGCCTCAATTGTTCATTCAAAATTAACATCGACATTGTTGGTAAATCCTGAAATTGCGCTATACGATTTGCGAGATTACATTTCAACAGCCGACCCCATATCGAACACTGCATCCATTGACTTGTGGAGCAACGCTAGGGTGTGTGTGAAACGGCATCTCACATATGACCGTCGACGTTGACTGCCCATGGCGTTAGGTATATTCTTGTCAATGTTGTGTCAAAATTTGTGTACAAATGTGATGATGTTAAAGCATAAGTTGTTTCTGTGTGGCATGTAGGCTTGTTTGTTGATGATGCATACATCGTTTTACAGTTTTTTACATTCAAAATGGGTTGAGGTTAGTGGCTTCAGTGTAACATCAGTTTGGGGTGTTGTTGGTATGCTATTATCCCATGGTGTGTTGTGGAACATTGACACACAGCATTCCACATCAACACCAATAAACCCAGTTATGGAACATTGACAAACCCCCTCATAAAAAAATAGAAATCTCCAAACATACCTTACGTACTCTCTGTTAACATCAATACAAAATCAAATTAAAGGCAAACAAGTCATACCACAAACCTCAAATCAAAATAAATACAGTATAACATACCAAAAATAAAAAAGACTAAATGATTTGAAAGAAAATCTCTACCACTAAATGGATTAACATTTTCACAAATGAGATTTATGAGTAATTTTCTTTTTTTTTTTTAAATCATATCAGCTCTCTATTTGTTTTCACATTTTTTTTTTAAAAAAAAAGGTCAAAAAATCTACTTTTAACCAACTTTTTAAAATAGGCCTAAGTCTTGTAGCAAAACAATAAAGCTAATGGCTTAGAATTTATATTTAAAATTTTATGAGAGAGATTATTTGTGGTTTAAATTTAGCTTTTATATAATAAAATTTACACTTAAAATAAATCTAGATTATATATTAATTTTTTTTGAGCGTTGAGAAGATTATAAAAATGTAACAGTCATGAATAATTTGGTTCAAGGTTATACATTGTCAAGGTAAATATTTGCCCTGTTTGGTAGAGCTGTGGGAAAGTAATTATAACTTATAGCCTAACCGCTTATAACTTATACCTGTGAACATAAACTGATTTTTGACTTATAAATTAAACTTCTCCTCCCCCACTCAAAGAATAAGTTGACTTTTGATTTACAAAAAGTTATAAGCTGTATTGTTAAGCTGAACCAAACACATCAAAATAACTTAAATTAAGTTAAAAACTGAAATAAGCTTGAAATAAACCCTGTCAAATAAGGCCATTGGCCAACTTCACAGAACAAAAATACATTATGAGATAACAAAATTTAAGAATTGCAGAAAGTATAAATTGCAAACCTGAAGATCCTCGGGGAGTCCCTCCACAAGCATGTAACAAGTACAGACAAATCTTCCTGGACAAGGTTTAGTATGATCGATCATAAATTTCAAGTTACATGCATGATCTCAATTTATCCCGGAGAGTATATAGAAAAGAAATATTTATCAAATAAAATTCATATAAAATAAGTAAAGTTAGTATAATTTAAATTAAGATTAAATTTATGTAAAACTTTATATATAATTAAAAAAATACTTACTGACGTAATTCTTTTAGAAAAAATAAATTTTTATAACAACAATGATTCATCCCACTAAAAACACCACCACTAATAGCACTAATGCATTAAAAAAGTAAAAAAAAAAAAAAATACAACTCCAAGACCAAAACATCACATCATTACTAATGGGACCCACTGCCACCTAATTAGTAGGAGCACTAATTAGTGCTCCCACTCATTTTCCTTTTTATAATGTATCACTTAAATATGAAAAAAATATTATTTTTAATTATATATATATATGATGAGGTGAGATACGCCAAAATTGTATATAAGGATTGTGTTAACCACAAATGCAAAAGTGCACGTGTTAGGAGGTAGGAATACGTGTCTTTTAAAGTCCCCAACCCATTTTATTTCTATCGGGTGTTTTGGGAAACAGTACAGCTGGTCTCCAACTGGAGATTAAGATTGAACCATTTAATATGGCCCGTACCGTAAGTTTATTTTTGCGTTCCGTTTTGATAATTTGAATCGTTTAATATATAGAATTTGTCAAGTATTATATTCTTGTAAAAAATTATATTGATCGGATATCGATAACTATTTGATCAAATCAGTTTTGTATTAAAAAAATAACAATAAAAAAATAAACGGTTAATAGAAATCTGATCCGATCAAATAACTATCGATATCCGATAAACGTGATTTTTTTACAAGAATATAATACTCAACGAGTTCTATATATTGAACGGTTTGAATTAACAAAACGGAGCCCAAAATGAGCGCACGAACCGGACTGAACGGTCTAGTCTTGATCTCTGATTGGAGACAAGCTGGACCCTTTGGAAAAATAGTTAAAAGTTGATATTTTTTTTTTTAAATATATAAAAAAATGTGAGAGATTTCACTTTGCTTGGTTTGAATTTTTTGAAAATATTTTCAAAAAATTCTACTTTCTTATTTTCTGTATTTTTTGTTTTTATTAAATTTTTTTAATATTTTAAGGAATTTTTTTAACTTTTAGACATACCTAACATAAATACACTTAAAAAGTATAATTTTCTTGAATTTTTTTTTAAAAAAAATTTACCAAATACCAAAAATACAAAATTCATTACATTTTTCATATTTTTGTGTATTATTAATTTTTAAAAATATTTTTTCACAAATATTTTACTTTTTAAATATATCTAAGTAAGATACATCTAAAAAATTTTAAAAAAAATATTTAACATTTTAAAAATTTTACTAAAAACAAAAAAAATACGAAAAATAAAAAATTTTAATTTTTAAAAAACTCAAACCAAACACATTGAATATAATTCAAAATGACTTTTAATCCACTTCCAGAAGGAGGGCCTATGTTTTTCTAATCAACACACCAATTAAAACACTATTCTCTCTCTCTCTCTCTCTCTCTCTCTCTCTCATGTATAGGATATATATATATATATATATAAATTATTATATATCTGAGCACATAAATTGGCATTTAATAATGTAATGACTTCTTCTTCTGTCACGTGACAAATTTTCTTATCTTAAAATTAAAAAATATTATTCAAAGGCATGAATAAAATTTGAATCCAAAATCTTAAATTTCATTAAAAATATTTTTATTATTTAAATAATATACATATTATAATATTAATTTTTTTATTATTTATTTTTATGTTTATTTATTTAAATTACACGCATTGCGTATGACACATTAATGTATATATGGAAAGGGTATGGCTTCTGTCCAGTCCGGGATCGGACTGGATTGTGCTGTTGGGTCCGTGAGGGACTCATTACAGAACCCGTTTTGATAATCTGAACCGTTTAATATGTAGAAATCATCGAGTACTATATGCCTATAAAAAATCACGTTGATCGGATATCGATAGCTCTGTGATCAAAACAGTTTTTTGTCAACCGTTAATTTGTTCATCGTCTAATTTTTTTAATACGAAAATGATTTGATCATATAACTATCGATATCCGATCAACTTGATTTTTTACAGGCATATAGTACTCGACGAGTTTTACACATTGAACGGTTCAGATTATCAAAACGAAATCTGTAATAAACCTCTACATACCCAATAACACGGTCCAGTCCGATCCCTGACTGGACAGAAGCCATACGCATATGAAAAAAAGTTCCAGACCTCCGTTGGGGGTCACCTCCACTAGCTTGTGATTGACTAATTTTTTTTTTTTTTCTTGTCCTTCCTTCACCAATCTCACGGGTCGTGTGTGTATGTGTGTGTGTGTGTGGGAGGCATGAGAGGTCTCAATCACTTTCCGTATATATAAATATATATATGATGATGAGAGAGAGGCCATGTGTTGAGTAGAATTGCAAAAGTGCACGTGTTACGAGGTAGGAACATGGGTCTTTCACAGTACCCAACCCCTAAAATTAAGGATTGATTTAACGTAAATTAAATAATATAAAAAGTTAAAAAGTTATTATCCTATTTAAATTAAATCATCTTATTTAAATAATATCATCTCTCTAACACATCACAGTAAATCCAACTCAAACCCAATCCATATAAGTTAATAAATCAAAAAATACATTTTTTTAAAACATCCTAACCCAATCTTAAAACACAACTCTCTCTCACACACGCGTATAGCACGTACAGGACTTTCTCAGCCATCAGTCAAGGCCCAAAAAGGGCAAAAACGAAACCACCAAAAGGGTTTTAAAAAATGGTTGATACCTTTTTTTTTTTTTTTTTTTTTTTTTTTTTTTGAAGATTTTCATAATTTTTTTGGATATTTATTATTGATGTATATATGAGACTCACTTATGTATGTATAGAGTCCATATTATCAATGATGTAGTTCTAAAAAGAATTGTAAGAATCTCTAAAATATAAGAGTCTCAATCATTGTTAAAAGATTTATTAGCTATAAATTTATATTTACGAGAGGATCAGGCCTGGTCTTGAGATTTTCGAGTCCCAAAGTCGATAATCAACTAATAAATTTTTGAGACCCTTCACATTTTCTTTTTCATTGAATGAAAAAAAAAAATTTTGAAAGTAAATGACAAAAAATTTGTGTCAAAATCACAAAAAATACTTAGCATTACATTACAATAACTAATAAGTATCGCTTGATCCTCACTCTTCTTGTATTTTTAGAAACAAATAAATCAATCATACTTACATAATCTAATTTTTTTGCAAAATCATTTTCAATGAATAATAGTGTTAATTATTTTAAATGAGCCTTTCAATTTTTTAATGGATGAATTTATTTTAAGTTAATTTGGGCATTCCTTAATTTTTTTTGGACTTAAAACATACTTAATATATTAGACTAAACTATAATAAGAGAGACCCCTTTTTTTGGTCTATTTTCAATGGATAACAATGTTAATTTTTTTGAATAGCCTTTCAATTTTTTAATAGATTAATTTATTTTAAGTTAGCATGGGCCTTTTTTAATTTTTTTAAACTTAAAATATACCAAATATATTACACTAAATTATAATAAGAAGGAACCTTTTTTTTTAATCTATTTTGAGAGGTCTTAGGCCATGACCTTGTGGCTCATGCCCCAAGGCCGGCCTTGATACGATATTATAAACAACAATGATTCATCCCACTAAAAACACTACCACTAATAGCACTAATGCATTAAAAAGTAAAAAAAAAAAAAAAAAATACAACTTCAAGACCAAAACATCACATCATTACTGGTGAGACCCACTGCCACCTAATTAGTGGGAGCACTAATTAGTGCTCCCACTCATTTTCCTATTATAAATTTAAGAATTAATTTGTTTTAGAATAATGTTTGGGACCCCCTTTTGGGGGTCACCCCTCACCCCCTTTGCCACGTGGCGGGGGGTGATTGGAGGAGTAGGAAAAAAAAGAAAAAGAAAAAGTAACCAATGAGAGAGAGAGGGGGCCAAAGGGGGTGGAGGAAAAGGGGGATGAATCATTGTTATTTGTTTTAATAGTAAGAACATGTTTAGAAAGTGAAAGCCATTACAAATTCATTTGAAAAGTTGTTAATCGTGGTAGTTGGTGGTGGTAAAGTGAATATATATATATATATATATCAATAAATAGGTGATTAAAAAAAGGATTTTTTTTAAGGGAAAATTTATTTATAAGTCTTATTTTAGACACTTATACTAGATTAAGTCTTGTGTAATTTTTTATAGAGTTTTAAGTTCTATTTAGATAGGAATGTATTCCATAAGATCCTATGAGTTGTAAATAAATGGTATTAATATACTATTATACACTATAATGGCAAAACCATATATAGGAAATTGAATTTAAAAAATGAAAAACCTAGTAAGTTTGCGAAACGTAACGTGACACCTTATGTTACGTATATGTAGGTGTCACGTTATGTTTATGTAGGTGTCACGTTACGTTTCGCAAACTTAATCTATGGTAACATTCAATTTCTTATATAGGAAATTGAATGTTACTATAAATCATATCTATATGAATGTGAATTTCAAGATACACGAACAAGTAATATTTTCACATTCAATTTAAAAAATCAAAAACCTAGTAAGTTTGCAAAACGTAATATGACACGTTACGTTACGTTTATGTAGGTGTCACGTTACGTTTATGTAGGTGTCACGTTACGTTACGTTTATGTAGGTGCTACGTTACGTTTCACAAACTTAATTTATGGTAACATTCAATTTCCTATATATGGTTTTACCATTATTTATTATATTAACAACTAATATTGAGGGTAAATGTGTCAACAAACTTTACACAGGACTTATGGAAACATAAGTTTTTTAATAGGACCATATGTAGCATAAATCTCCTTAATAGGACTTATAAATAATTTTTCCTTTTTTTTAAGGTTCCTAATATTAAGATTTTATAGCATAAATGACACTCAATATTTTTATAATGTCTAAGGTCCCTCAATATCAATCTAGAGAAAATTAAATCTAGAGAATTTCTCCAAAGAAATTCTCTCCAGACATTCAGAGAAATTCTCTCTATCCAGAGAAAATTCAAATAGTCTAGAGAAAATTTACACAACCAGAGAAAATTCAGATAGTTCAGAGAAAATTCACACAATCTAGGAAACTCTGCATCATCATGCATTTTATATGTTCTCTTACAAATATCTTTTCATGAAGGGTTGCTATCAAAATTCTGTTTGCTAATCTCAATGCACCTTGCAGGTCAAGTCCAACAAGATGAGGTGGTTGACAGTAAGATCTTGCCATACCGTAGCATAAACAAGAAAGAGAAGAAGTCATTCCCTAGACTTCCAGAGAAAATTCGACTTTAAAGAGAAAATTGGTCCAGAGAAATTATGGCTTTCTAATTTCTCTGATATTCTCTAGAATTCCCACTGTAAATTTCTCTGACCTTCCATTCTCTCCAGAGAAATTTCCCATCTCTCCAGAGAAATTTTTTTCTCTGGCCTTCCTTATACTTCCTACTTTTCACAGAAATTTTGGAGATAGATATACCCTGAAAAATATGTAGATAAGTACAACAAAAATTTATTGAATTCATTCAGCGAAAATGATAGAAATTTCCCAAACAATTGATAGAAATTCGACTTCATAAAGAAAATTAATCCAGAGAAATTCTAAATTCTCTAGACTTTTCAGAGAAATTTTCAAATTTCTCTGACATTCCCTAGACTTTCCACTACAAATTTCTCTGGTCTTCCCTTCTCTCCAAAGAAATTTTTTTCTCTGGCCTTCCTTCTACTTCCCACTCTCCATTAGAATTAGGTAAGGATAGATATACCTTGGAAAATATGCAGATAAGTACAACAAAAATTTATTGAATTCATTCAAAAAAAATGATAGAAATTTCCCAAGCAATTGTAGAAATTCTAAATCAATATCAATAATATAGCATATTCAAACAATGAAATCAATATCAACAATATAGCATATTCAAACAAGAGGAAGCACATTACAAAGCAAACCTGAGAAGTCAGCAAATCTATTGCAAAATGGTATTGAAACATAAATATATTAGGGTCATTGACAACTGCTTCCAAAAGTGCCCTCTCAATTTCCCTCCCTGTGATATCAGCAACATAAACTATTCTGTGATGTGAGTGACCCCCTTCCCTTGCCAGATGCAAGTTTCCATCCTCTCCATGATCAAATGATGCACTCATAGCAATCAATTCTCAAATTCTATCAGGTCATTCAGTACATACAACCTGGATAATGTAACTAAATCAAATAAAGCTTAACAGTAAGCAAAGGAGGCCTCAATAATCTATTTAGAGTAGCATATATGCTTTATTAACATATTTTCAAATTCAAAAAAACTTTCAACTCCCAGTCGTCGAGCTCGCAACACAACCTCTGCGACGTAGCGTCGATCGGATTGTTCTGAGAAGTTGTCAAGATGTTCCGATTCACCTCTTCGGAAGAAACAACGATAGATGAGATAAGACGACTGGCTCTGTGAGTGGCTGAGGTGACTTGATGTTCCGCCGGAGATACCGACGAGACGCCGTGAAGATCTCCGTTCACGACGGTGATTCCGGCCACCTTCGCTGCTGCTCTCATGGCTTCATCCCTTACATAGTTGTGATTGATCGAAACCTAGAACAAAAAAATATCTATAACGGTTTTATAATATTTGATAGAATCAAATTTCTCTGTGATATATGAGTGTGGGAGTTAAGGGACCTTAGACATTATAAAATAATATTGTGAATCTCTTCCATTATTAAAAATGGGAGATGGACCTTAGACTAATTTTCCTATTAAAAAATGGCATGTTGACCTAAAAATTTTAAAATTGAACTTGTAACTAGAGTGCCTGTAGTATAAAATAGTACCAAATATAACAACAGTCTCATGATAGTTACTTTTATCATGTTTTTGCTTATTATTTCATATTAATAATAAATATAAATAATGCGACTTATTAAATTAATAAAATGTTAATGTACGTGCTGATTATAAGTAAAATATGATAAGAAAATGCAATTATAATAATGTTAACGTTGAATATACGTGGAAAAAGTATATTGAAATATATAAATACATAAAATTATATGAATAAAAATATGCAAAATGTGTATTTTTGTTTTTAAAGTGAGTTTTCACTTAAATGACACACATAACATATTTATAGGACTAAAAGTATAATTTTTAAGTGATTTTCAATTTATCACTTACTTTAACGACATCTATTAACAAAATTAGATTGAAAAATTAAATTGAAATACTTTTACACATTAGGGATCAATTAAGTGTCGCAATTTAAACATTGAGCACAAATTGAAACACTTTATATACATTATGAACCAAATTAACATAATTTATTTAAATATTGAAAACCAAAATGGCACAAAACTCATACTTTAGGGGCCAAAAATGTAATTTCCTCTAATTTTTTTAAATACTATTTAGTTATTAACGAATGCCCTAAGATTTGAGAAAAATATAGTTAGTCTCACAAGTTTGACATAATTACATTGACTCCTTTTTTAGTAAAGTTAAAATGATTAAAACCAATGTAAATGGTGGATAACCATTAAAATAAATGAAAATAAATATACATTTTAGTAAAAAAAATATATAGATATCATTTTTTGATCAATACAACTTACGAATTACTAATAAAAAAAATAACTTAAATTTTATGTGAATTAATTAAGACATCAGTTGAAACTGATGTATTTATATTAAAAACATGAAACTAACCGTATTTTTTTTTCCAAACAACATTACAATAACCACCCAAAAACAGAGAACATAAAAAAAAAATAAAAATAAATAAATAAAACATCAACATTACAAGAATGTTGGAATCCCTTCTTTTGAAGGTTAGGTGGAAATGTATTTATTAGTTTTTTAATCACCACACTTGGTACTTTTTTTTTTCAGCAACCCCACAATTTGGGCCTTGGCATCCCTATATAAATACATATTTCAACACTGGTTCTGAATTGTCAAAAAAACAAAAACAAAAAAAAACATACAGACAAATTTTAAAGAAGTGTAAACGAATAATAGTTAGGAAAGATGACCGTGTCAAGCCCTTGTGTTGGAGAAGGAAAGGGCAGGGTGCTGATCATCGGAGCCAGTGGTTTCATTGGTCAGTTCATTGCTCAAGCCAGCCTTGATTCCGGTCGAACCACCTTTCTTCTCGTCCGCTCATTTGACGGTACCCCTTCCAAGTCCAAAACCATCAATTCTCTCCATGGCAAAGGGGCTATCCTAATACATGTACTCTCTCTCTCTCTCTCTATCTCTCAATCAATCAATCAATCAGTATGAGATTCTCTATCTTCAAATATCTCTAATACTTGCTATGTTGTCCCTTTTATGTGCGAAAAATGATTTAGACCTCTAAAATGAGTGCTCTAAAGGACCTCTAATTTGTCTTTTTCTTCCTCTCATTTTGTCTTTTACCTCACTGTTTTTTTTTTTTTTTTTTTTTATAAGGCAGCCAGCTCATTAGAGCTGCTACAGTGCAGCTCTAATTAGAGCTCTGTTTATGTGCTTATCCTGAGTTTATTTGATTTAAGGAGATCATTAGTTAATTAAACATTTAAAACCCACATAACAAGATTACTATCTATTTTTTTTTAAAACAATTAGAATATGATCATGTGATTATAAATTTTTCATCAATTTAATTTTTTTCATAAATAATTTGCTCGACAAATCTTATAATATAAACGGTTCGAATCATTAAAATAAAATGAAAACAAATCCACACAAAACCTCATAGTAACGGCAATCCCATGCCCTTTTATTTTTCTATCTCAATACACTATCGTACGTGGTTTTCGTATTTAAATTATTTTTCTGGCTCAATTCACTAATACCTGGCTGTCTCTAATTGGGTTGTGATTTAATAGCAGGGTGTTGTTGAAGATCAAGAATGCGTGGAGGGGATACTGAAGGATCATAAGATAGATATAGTAATATCAGCTGTGGGTGGTGCTAATATATTGGACCAGCTCACCATTGTCAAAGCCATCAAAACTGTTGGAACCATCAAGGTGAATTTTTTAAAAAAATATTTATTATTATAAATAATAATAATAATAATAATAATAATAATAATAATAAACAAAAACACCTCTATCAAGGGCTCCTACATGCAAGTGCTATAATTAATCAATTTATCATCACTGAAGTCAATTTTATTAACAGTAGTATCAGAAATACTAACAATATATCAATAAATATATTAATCAAGACACAAGACTTACACCTAATTCTAGGAAAAATTACATTTCAGTGGAATTTGGGAAAAATAATTACATATTAGTGGAAAATTTTGCAACATTAAAAAATAAATTTATGAACTTTTCCATCAAATTGAGATTTTTATGAAATTTCCATTGAAATGCAATTTTTCTTAGCTTCTATCACTTGACGTGTTGTCTACTCAACATAGTATCTAATTATATATATGTTTTTCTATAATTGGTAGTGTATCTAACATTATTGTTGGAGTAAATTACACTTCGCACAATTATACTTTATATCAAATTTCACTTTGACATTTATACATGAAATTATGACATTTAACCCCTTGTATTTTTTATCAAATCTCACTTTGGTCTCTACAGATGAAATCGTAACAGTTAACCCCCTACACTTATACTCAAATCCCACTTTGATCTCCTCTTCTGTTACTTCAGTTTTAAATCTTTAACAAAATTGAGTCATGTGACAAAAATGTAACTACAAAATAAGGGTAAAAGAGAAAAATCATCCATGTTTTTTACCAATAGACTTTGTACTATGTGATAAACACATAAGATTTATATATATATATATATATATGTTCGTATGGTAAAAATTGAGATGAAAATGTAAGAAAATAGAGCTTTAAAAATATATAAAATGCGACAAAGAAATCAAAGAGAAAGAAAAATAAATAGACAAAAGATTATGTTACAGTAAAAAATAGAATTTCATGATTTCAATTTATGCAAAATTCTAATTCATCTTCTTAATTGTTCACAATTTGTGTTTTGTTTTAACCTAATACAGTCATATTTTGATATAAATTTTAGGATAAAATGTGTATTAATGAAAAATGTAGATGATTTTCTTTTCTTACCTCATGTCATAATCACATTTTTATCACATAATTAGATTCTGTTAAAAATTTAAACAATTGAGTAACAAAAATGGAACACTGATACTTATGTAAAAATCAAAGTGAGATTTGACCAAAAAATACAAAGGGTTAATTGTCACAATTTCATACGGAGGGATCAAAGTGGGATTTGACCAGAAGCACGGGAAGTTAACTGTCATGATTTCATGTATAGGGATCAAAGTGAGATTTGATATAAAGTGTAAGAGTACAAAGTGTAATTTACCCCTTATTGTTTTATAAATGTGTATGGAAAAAAAAATAATAAAATAAAATAAATTAACTGCATACAATTTACCTCGGAAAATATCCACAATACTCAATTTGATATGAATTTTTTGTAAGTCCCACACCTATATAAATATTTTTTGATATATTTTGTATACTCAAAATGCCCACATGATTGTGGATTTGAGTCCCACCTCATATAAATATTTTGATTACTTTTCTGTAATTTAATTTAGTGTACACATGTTAACAAGACTCTTATATTTATGTTGCCCAGAGATTTTTACCATCAGAGTTTGGACATGACGTGGACAGGGCGGATCCGGTGGAACCAGGGTTAGCCATGTACAAAGAGAAGAGGATGGTCCGGAGGTTGATAGAGGAGTCAGGGGTGCCCTACACTTATATATGCTGCAACTCCATTGCTTCTTGGCCCTACTATGATAACACCCACCCTTCTGAGGTCATTCCTCCCTTGGATCACTTCCAAATTTATGGTGATGGCACTGTCAAAGGTAAGAATACAGCCATATATTTATATTAGAAAAATGATACAGATTGCAAAAAAAATATTTTATGAAAATCGTGTTGAAGTCGCGGTCAATTAACTAGCCCGCCGGTCAAAAAAGATTTAGGCTTAGTTTGACATAATTCAAAAAAATTAAAAAATTAAAAAATCACTATCCTATTTAAGTCATATCATCTTATTTAAATCAGATCATCTCTCTACCATATCCCTTCAAATTCAATCCATATTTTATATTTTTTATAAAAAATTAAAAAATGTACTTATTTAGATCATTCTAAACAACTGCTTAGATTGACCAGCTGGTCAATAAGCAATTTCAAAACGATTTTGATAAAATCTTTTTGGTGGACTGTAATATTATTGTATTATATGATATACTTTCAATGCTTTTATGTGGCTGTTTTGCCACTTCGGTACGTACGGAAGAAGAAGGTAGTGACAAAAATGACCAAGAAAGTGGGATCTCAAATATCATTACTAGGATTTGTGAACTTTTCCTTTTAGATAACTTTTTTTTTTTATCATTCCAATAATTACTTGGAATTTTCAAACCAATAATGTCCATGGTGGGTATACGACAGTTGAAATTCGATAAATGTGATAGGACAAGGGATTTGAACCTGCTTTAATTTCTAAGTTAAGGACATTACTATATGAATGAGAATTCATCTTTATTACATATGATAACTCAAATTTTTAAAATGCTCCTCTAGTTCCGAGTTAGCAAGTAAAATAATTAATTTGTTAGTTAAAAAACAAACTTATAAAAAGGTTAATTTAAAAAAAATGTTTATTTGGTATTTTTTTTTTTAAAAAAAATTGACTTTTTCTAATAGCTTTTTAGTACAAGTAAATTTGACTAATTTGAATTTTTAATTTCATACAAACTGAGTTTAGCAAATATGTTAAGATTTTTTTAACAAAATAAGCTTTTTTAACTAATAAGGCCTTGTTTATGAAGCGACCAGTTTAGTTAAAAAGTCAAAAAATTATTAAAAAAGTCAAAAGGCTAACAATCCATATAAAAAAGTCAAAGATTCTCTTTTTTCTCTATTTTTTGCACATCTTTTCATAAAAAATCAAAAAGTCATTCCAAACATTCTAGTTTTTTTTAGCTCAAATTTTAACCAAATAACCAAAAAATTACTAAATTAATATGTTCCCAAACGAGGCCTAAATTAGCTTTTTTGCCTCCACCAAATGAAACCTTACCCTCTTTCTATGTAGTTGAGTGACCTGTATTTGTAATGTCGCATCTCATATAAACCAAGTATTTATTAGGTTCAAGTTCTTAGGGTGCCTCAAATGAGAGTAAAGAATTTTCAAACAATAACCTACCCCTCGAGATTCAAACTTCAAATCCAAAAACTTCAAAACTTCCCAATTTATTTTTCCCTTTTTTCATCACAATCCAAATTGTTTCATGCAAGAGGATAACAATTTTATGTTGTTTTCCTTTTCTTTTTCAACATTAATGTTAATTTGTAGGTGTAATTAATGCTTATATAAATAGTTTTTATCTGTTTTCTTACCATTAGACATGAAAATAAAAGGATCAACGTTAATAAATATATGTGAAACTTATTACTTAATATGTGTATACTAATAAAAATATTTTATAATAAAATCAAATTATGTATAGTATTTTCTTAAATATTTTCTTATTCTCTCAAAATAATTAAGCGAGGACAAGACTTCTTTCCTTTCTAATATAAATTGGGAGTATCTACTCTCAATTTGGGAATATGCTAACAGATATTCTTTTTCTCAATCAAAAAGGCTAGGAGGTGTGACCAATCCAAGACAATTCTCTCTCTAGGCATAAAAACCATTTGTTTTACAGAAAAACAATTACCAACCAAGGGTTGTTTCCAAAATTTATGACTATTTCATTATAAAATTTATATTTTTAATTATTAATATTTATAAAATTTATCATTTATTTATAATTATTTTTCCAAAATAATCCTGAAGTGAAAATTTTCCTATTTTAGGTTTCTTTGAAGTAATATGATTATGTCTATTTCACCTATTTAAGATTGAATAATATGAAAATGTATTCATTTCCTATGCATTGACAAGATCTATAATACTATCGGAGTGAAACACAGGATCTGAAGAAGAGCAAAGACTAGACTATATTAGTAACAAGTAAACCCTTTGTGTATATGTAAAGAGTCCTGTTGGGGACCCCAGCAGGAGAAGACCCCAGCACCCCCACCTCCACGTGGGGGGCTGCCAATGAATGAAAAAAAAAAACCTGTTTTGGATCAATCAAAAGAGATCCCAGCACCCCCACTAGGGGTCTCATGCATTTTCCATATGTAAAAAGTCTACAAATTTTGGGAGAATAAACATAATAAAGTGCAAGTATCACAAGATAATACATAACAAATAGTAAATAGTGACTTGGATTTGGCCCAATAATCTTGTAGTCATATTTTAGAATATGGTAAACTAATGATGCAATGACAAGCCAAACTCTAATATTTCAATCACATTAATAACCACTCCCTCACATTAGACTAATAAAAATTCATGTATTATTCAAACTCATACTCTGATATTTCATCACATTAACAACCACACCCTCACATTAGGCTCATTATGGACAATTTGCTTTAGCCGAAAGGTTATTCACTTTTCTAGGATAGAAAATATTGATTCACTTTATTATATCAGAAAAGTTAAAGGGCCCTGAAAATATGCTCATAATTTTGTTCGTTGTTTTGCCAAGAATATCCGTCGGTGACATTCAGTTAGGCCCTGTTTGATTCCTTATACTATTAGTGATGGGATAAATAATTTCATAGGATGATTATGTATAGGATTATTAATATCTACTCTCATTTGCTATTAAATATATTATAATTTTGTAAGATTAAGAATCCTACGTATTACTAAGCCGATGTCATTTGTGTGATCCAAACGTACGAATGTAAATTTGATAGGATTAACAATCCAATCCTATGTTTTTTTCTTGGAATCAATTGTGAAATTCATGGATATAATAAAGTTTTTGGGTAAATTTTTCTATGGAATTGTAGCATTGTTGTTATTATATATATTTTTTATCAACAAAATAAAAATTTTATTAAAAATATGAAATTAAAGGGACATTATTGTTATTGTGCCTGTTTGGCAGAGCTTAATTACAGCTTATTTCAGCTTTCAGCTTAATTTAAGCTATTTTGATGTGTTTGGTTTAGCTTATAGATTATAGCTTATAACTTTTTAGAAGTCAGAAATCAGTTTATTCTTTGAGTGAGGCAGGAGATGCTTTAAGAATAAGCTGGAAATCAACTTATGGTCATAGTTATAAGCTATAAGCTGTTTAGGCATAAGCTATAAGCACTTTCCCACAGCTCTACCAAACAGGGCCATTATATATAGGATAAATTACACTAACCTCCCCTCTAACCCAACAGTTTTGATATAATTAGGGGAAATTCTACTATACACATCCCTTGAAAAGAATTGTACCATATGCACTTTTAGTTATGCCATTTTCTTCTTTAATTATGATACTATTTTAGTTATGACTCATGAAATTTTTAATTATACCTCATGTGATGTTTAGTTATGATGACTTCTTCTTTTTTTATATATATATATATTTATAACTCAAAAAATATGAAATTATGTCAATTTTTTCTTTAATTATAAGAAGTATATGGTACACACACAATTTTCTTTTCCTATAATTACATAGACTTTTCTTTTCCTAAGGCTAAAGTGATTGAAATTAATATAAATATTATGAAATCACAATGATAGATAAGATAAAATATACATTTAAATAATGTAAAAAAAATGATGCTATCATTTTTTCATCTATATGACTAATGAATTATTGATAAAATTGAACTAAGGAATTGTTTGGTTTTTGAGTTGGGCTAAAAAATTACGAAAGGACAAAAAAAAGTCAAAAAATCGCAAAAAGATATACTAATTCACTTTCTAAACCCACTTTTTAGACCCACTGAACTGAGGCCCGTTTGTTTTCAGAGATAGAATTTAGGGGATTGATAATGAGGGGATTGATAGTGAGGGGATTAAGTAAAATTGTGTTTGTTTTGATGATAGTTATTAGTGTAGGGATTGTTAGATTATTACCTTATAAAAAAATATAAAATATTAAAACAAATAAAATTATGATTTTTACTTAACAAAAAATATAAAAATATTAAACATTACTGTTTTAAAAAAAAATGCCAACATGTAAAAATAAATAAATAAATAAATAAAAAATAAAAAAAACAACAACAACAACTAAGCTAGATGACTAATTTTCTAATACCACCTCTACATCTTCTTTCTCCATCTCAATCCCAACACCAAGGCTTATCCTAATCCTATGAGATTATGAATCCCCTCTCCATCTCTCAAAACAAACACAACGTATAGTGGGTCCCACCTCTATCTCTCAAAATAAACGGGACCTAAATAAGATAATTTAACTTAATATAATTATGTCAAAATTTTAAAATTTATTATATTTTATCTAAACATAATTCTCCCATTTATGTGGTGGTCTAGACTTTTGAAGTGAATGTCACTAATAACATACATTGAATCCACATTAATTGACGTGTCAAACTTCAAATTTGACATATTTTGAGTATTCAGACTCAAAGAATCCAAAGCTGATTGAGAGCAACAACATCGGTCTATTTTAGGAATGGTCAAAAATTAATTTTTTATTTTTTTTTAAAAAACATATAAAAAATATAAGAAATAATATTTAAAAAAAACTGATTTTTAATTTTTTTTTTTTTTTACTCTTCCCAAAAAAGACCATCATAATAATATATGTTCATAAGCATTACCGACCAAATTTCCTACGCTAAAGTGATATGTTGTCGTTTAATATTCTTCATTTGTTATTCACAATAAATATTTATTTATTTTTGCTACAATTTTCATATCGTACCTAATCCAATAAATAAGACATAGGGTCCTTTTCACGACTGTATCATATAAAGTTTCATAAATAATATAATATGGTAAAATTTATTAGGGCTCTCAAAATTACTTTCCTTATTCCTTTAACCTTTTTTCTCTGGGTTTGGATTTTAATTTTTTTTTTTTAAAAAAAAAAAAATTTGTGTTCACTTTTTCATCTTTTTTTATCTCTTTACAAATTTAAAATCTAAACACAACCAAGATAAAGTTATTACAACAAATAAGAAATTTAGGGAAAACCATTTTTGTGTCCAAAAGTAAAATTTTTGTTGTAAAAATTATTTGAGAACCAATTATTGTAGTCGCAAGAATGGTTACTAAAAGGTTATTTCAAAAAGCTTTTTTAAAAAAAAGAGATAATTACAACAAAAAAAATATATTCCAGAGTTTGAGCTTATAATAAAATAAACCCTGAGTTTTTAATTTTATCAATTTAAACCTTAATATTTTTATTTGTTTTCAATCTAAACCACTCGCTTATTTTTCTCATTAAACTCAATGTAGATATAAATAAAATGTCTAAAGTAACCTTTTTATGAATTTAATGACTAAAATATCTATCATTCTATTGATTTTACTTAACAAAAATAGGTAAATGATTTAAATTGAAAACAAACCCAAAGTATAAGGTTTAAATTAACAAAATTGAAAATTCATGATTTATTTTGTTGCACAGCTCAAACTCTAGACTATTTTGTAATTTGTCCAAAAAATAACTTTTAGCGACAATTTAAAAATGTCGCCAATAAATACAAAATAATTTTGTCCAAAAAGGTTTATTTTTTTGAGACAAAAAAATTGTATCCAAAAGAATGGTTATTCATCACTAAATGCCTAATTTCATTACTAAAAATACAATAATAACACTTTTATAATAAAAATATTTTATTCCTATAAATTGATTTTATCTTTAAATTTTTATCCTAGCACAAGAATATGCAAGAAGAAAGATGTAGGTTGCGTTTGGTAGAGCTTTCTAACTATGATTTGAGAATATGAGTTGTATTTTGAGTTTGCGAGTTTTGGAATTATGATTTGAGTGTGGAAAATTTGTTTGGTGAATGAATTTTGAAAAGAGTTTTGAATTGGGTGGGAAACTTTTGATGTCACATATGATATTTGATACAAAAACTTACAACTCATAACTAAATACACAACTCAAAATTCTATTAAAGCTCATAAAAAATTTTAAAAAATTCGGAAAATATTTTTTGTTGAATATATAAAAATTAACATGTGTCAATTGCAAAAAAAAAAAAAATCACTGTTCTGGTCAACCGATGGGACGACCGGTTAGTCCAAATTTTCTTGCCTTCGACCGAGTTTTCAAACGTGAACGTGGAATTAATTTTTGAAAGCTACAAACAAACACCATAAGCAAATCATAGGATGGAACTAAAGTTCCAAAACCCTTCCAAATACTGCCGTAATTTATAGCACTCTTTTGGGTAGAAAGAAAACGCGTCCTTTTCTCTTTTCTTTTTTTCTGTTTTTTTCCCCTTTGTGTACTCTGTCCTTTATAAAGATGGTCATAAATTTTTTACAAAAGTTCCCACATAATAAAATTAAAATCATGGTTGATGGTCTATTTCATTATCTGAATGTCTCCAAATAATATCGTTTTGAGATAAAATGACAACGTTTTAATACATTCGAATAATTCGAGGCACACAAATTCGAGTTACAAAGCATTTTTAATAAAATTACAACTCCAGATTAGTGAGACCAAAATTGAACCTACCAGTTGACACTTTTCAAGGCCACGTTTTAAGGAAATATCAACAATATTGTTACCCATATATATGCCCACTTATTTTACTAGCAATGTTTGAGTCTGTCTTAATTCAAGTTTCATGATATTTGTATTATATGTATATGTAGCTTACTTTGTTGATGGGTCTGATATTGGAAAATTCACAATGAAAGTTGTGGACGACATTCGTACCCTAAACAAGTCGGTTCATTTCCGACCATCTTGCAATTTTCTGAACATGAATGAGCTTTCCTCTTTGTGGGAGAAGAAGATTGGATATATGCTCCCCAGGCTCACTGTCACTGAAGATGACCTCCTTGCTGCAGCTGCAGGTTCCATTTCTTACTATTAATTACAACAAAAATATAACCGCATGTTTCTAATTACAATGGAATAGGATTCTCTCCCGTTGAGCTGGGTATCCAATTCAATTTTTGTGATAGGATGAGTTGAGTCCTACATTGGGGTCCATTGTGAGATTTATGGGCTCACTCACAAAAACCACACTACATGTCTTGTTTAATTTGAGAGAAGCCAAACCTATAATTAACTTTTATGAAAACTATAGAATAATATTAAGAATTATGAAAAAAAATTATGAAATGTATCATGAAAATTTCTCATTCTTTGATTAAAGTGTAGTATTTTATTATATGTGTAATCTAAATGTAGAGAATCTTTCATAATCATTTTTATTATATGTTTTTTTCATAATCCCTAACATTACCTACATTTGCAAAATCTGTTGTCAAGTCTCTCTAAACCCCTCATTTCCGAATCAGGATCCTCTCTTTGATCTCTCTCCCTAATTTCTTGTTTACTGAGTCATTGGGTTTACTTTTGGGCTCAATTTTGATAATCAGAACCGTTCACATTTTAAGATTTGTTGAGTATATCATATCTATAAAAAATTAAGTTGATCGGATATCAGAAAGCTTGTGTTCAGAAAACTGTTTATTAAATTTTTTTTAAAAATGGTTTGTAGTTCGATGATCCGAACACGTAGTTTCTGATATCTGATCAACTTGATTTTTTACAAGTATGATATACTCAACAAATCTTAAAATGTGAACAGTTCGGATTATTAAAATGAGACCCAAAAGTGAATCCAATAGCCTAATAAGTAAGAAGTTAAAGAAAGAAATCGAGGAGAGGATCGTGATTCCTCATTTCCAACTTCCTCGCAATAGAGACTCTTACCATCACGCCAAAATAATATTGCTACACGTTGGCCATCCCGCCTATCCTTTTTTATACAAGATAAAAATAATTGATGCAAATTAATAAATAAATAACATTTCAAGCATCGAAAACCAATTTTTTTTATAAATTCTACTTTTCCTTTGGTGTGATATATAATTGTGAATTTATTTTGCCTTATTTTTATTATCTTTTCATAATTATATTGCAGAGAATATCATACCACAAAGTATCGTTGCATCATTCACACACGACATTTTCATCAAGGGTTGTCAAGTTAATTTTTCAATTGATGGTCCAAATGAAGTTGAAGTGAGCAATCTCTATCCAGATGAAACTTTTCGAACTATGGATGAATGTTTTGACGATTTTGTTATGAAGATGAATCGATGGAATTAAAGCCCAAAATCGTGTGGTTGAAAGTGCTTGATGTCCACCACACCAATGTGTGCTTGAATGTGGATGACAATATCCAACTATTTATTATTATTATTATTATTTAGAGATATGAATCTATTTAATTTAACTAAGGAAATGATATTTGATAAAGCCGCGTGGAGAAGAAAGATTTATGTAGCCGACCTCATTTGATAAGATTTAAGGCTTGGTTTGATTTGATTTATTATTATATGGAAACAATTTATCAACAAAATTGGAGTCCATGTGTTGCCTATTATTGATTTTGGATTATGTATGATTTTTATTTCGAACTTGTCTAAAAATGTTTTTAGTCAGTTGGAGATTAGGCCTTTGAATCATGAAAATGCATTTACTTGAAAAGAGTACAGGTTTTTGGTTTAAATATAGTCAATTATTTGCTCAAAAGTGCATTATTTTCTTTATAATGTTCAGGGGCATTACTATTTTGGTAAATATGATTTGCATCTTTGTGCTAGCATTATTGACCTCACTCAAATATGTGGCCTACTAGAAAAAGCTGTGTACCCTAAAATAGGAGTGTACACGGTTCGGATTGGTTTGATTCTGAGAAAATTCAAGATCCGAACTGATCCTAACGGTTCTGTGATTTTGAGAACCAGACCAGACCATTATACCTGTAAAACCAGACCAGAACCAAACTGAAAAAACGGTTCGATTTCGGTTTGGTTTACAGTTCCAAAAATTTCTATTTATAAGAATAAATTGTTAATAGTAGCAAAACAATTACTCAAACTAATTACATTTAACTCATGATAAAAACTAATAATATTAAGGTATTACTCAATATTACATATCTATACCATCCTAATATCATTAAAATTATAAAAAACCAATTAATAAAAATAAAACTTGATATTATATATATATATTTTAAAATTTGGTTCGGTTTAGTTTGAACCGCGATTTTTTCATAAAATCCATTAACCGAACCGTTTTTACGGTTCTCAAATTTCTTAATCCGAAACCGAACCAATTCTTAATAGCACCGAACCAAACCGTATGATTCGGTTCGAATTATCGATTTGAACGGATTTTTGAACATCCCTACCCTAAAAGTATATAGTTTCAATTTAGCGTTGGGTGGGTTATCCCTAAATGAATGTGTTCCACAAATTTCATTTATTGAGTAGTTATTTGAATATTTTTTGATCAGGTAAATTATAAATATATTTTTTGAAATTTATTTATAAATTATTTCTTGTGATTTAAAAAATTACAAATATTTCTTTGTCAAAATTTATTATTTAACAAAATTAATTAAAAAATAAAATTCTTAACTACTCTACTATATAATAATAAAATTAATTGAATTATTAATTGAAATAAATCTCTGACATCATTAAAATTTGTTAAATGACTTGATAATTTATTAATGAAAGTGACTATTTGTTATAAAATTAAAAACTTCAAGTGGTGGGTGGAGGGATGTAATTTCCAGAACCATAGAAGATAATTTTTATTTTAAACAAATTTCAACCGGTGTATTTATAATTTTATATATATATATATATATAATATTGTCGGTAGCCTATTTGCTATATTGATTTCAAACCTTTCAATCTAAGGGGGGAAAAAAATCAGTATTACTGGAGCAGCACTATGACATGTGGCCACGTTTGTTTTGGGGTATGAGAAGGGATGGGGATTATAATAGCTGTGGGTCTTATTAATGTGCTGTTTATTTATAGAATTGAGGAAGGGGACTGCTAAGCCAAAAGGCTTAGGATAGGCCTTGCAGATGAGATTCAGATGGGTCTCCAGAACTTTGTATTAGAAAAATAGTCCAACGGACTAGAAATTTTTATTTTTTATTTATTTTTTACATGTCGGGCATTTTTTTTTAACATTAATGTTTAATTTTTTGTATTTTTTGTCAAGTAAAAATCATTATTTTATTTATTTTATTTATTTTTGAAAATTTTTTATTTTATTTTTATTTTTTAAAATTTTTTTACATGTTGGACATTTTTTTAAAACATTAATGTTTAATGTTTTTGTATTTTTTTTATTTGTTTTATTATTTTATATAAAAATAATTTAACAATTCCTACACTAACAACTATCATCAAAACAAATACAATTTTATTTAATCTCCTCATTAATAATTCTCTCACTACCAATTGTTTTCATTCTATCTCTGAAAATAAAGGAGCCATGTGTGTTAATGAGGCCACCCAAATGGAGACAAACGGAATTGATTTTGTCTCCAATCCACCAAATTGTTTAAAGTAAGTCAAATCAATTCTACTCATTTTATGATTATTATTTTTATTAATTAAGAACACCATTTTAATATATGCCAAGTTCAAACTCTAAAATTATTATTCCTTCTGTTTCAAAATATTAGTCTGTTATTTTATTTTTTATTGTCTCAATTTATTAGTCCCTTTTCAAATATCAAGGACAAAAATAATATGAATTTTTTATTTTACCTTTCTTTTAAATTCATTAACAATATAAAAAATATAATTATGACAATTAATATTCTCTAAAAAATATATTATTAAAAGGTAATTTTAAAAAATTAATTTTTTTAAAGTATAAAACTTATACTACCAAAAAAAAGTTAAATTTTTTAAAAAAGACTACTATTTTAAAACGGAGGAAATACATATTTTTCATCTCTCTTCAGATTTTGACATCCAATTTTCCCTCAGTTTTACCCATATTGTTATTACTGTTTTTGTTTGATTAATAATCTAAAATTCAAGTCGGCCTGAGGTGGTTGGTATAGGTAGTCTATATGTTTTGCCACATGTATAGCATTTCCACTGTCAACTGCCCATTTATGTTTGTCCCATTTATGTTTGTCCCCTCTGGTTTTTGTTGGATCGTTTGAAAAATCAACTTTTCTTTTTTTTTTTTTTTTTTTTTTTTTTTGCTTTTTCCCTTCATCCCTTTTTCTTTGGTGGGTCATTATTAGCTTGTAATTCACCATCTTGTCCTTTCCTTTTGGCGTAGGTCATTATCAAAAACCTACTTCAAGCACCTTTGTAAGAAGGGTTTGGTTATGGTGTGCAACTTACACCTTATTCTTTACACTTACACCTTGTACTTACACCTTTTATACCTTACACCTTACACCTTTTGTGTAAGTGGCACATGGTGTGCAACTTACACATTACATTTACACCTTACACTTACACCTTATACTTACACTTACACCTTACACTTACACCTTTTGTGTAAGTGGCACATGGTGTGCAACCCACTTACACCTTTTGTGGGTTGCACACCTAAGAAAACTCCTTGTAAGAATTAGGATGCTCTCCTTGACCTTTTTACTTGGCTTTTTATTTGTTGGGTTATTGGCCTACTTTTAAGTTTAAGTTTAATTTTAATAAGGAAAATGCATGAGACCTCGAATTTGTAGAGCTCGAATGGCGCGAAAATATTCTCTCGGTAAGAGAATAAAAAAACACTCTAAAACGACGTCGTTTTGGGATTTCGAGCCATTCGCGCCTCTGGATTTTCGAGGTACCTAGCAGTGCTGTTTTAATAATTCGAATTGTTTACATTTTAAAATTTGTTAAGTATATCATACCTGTAAAAAATCAAGTTGATCGAATATCAGAAAACATGTGTTTGAAAAACTATTTATTAAAATTTTTAAAAATAATAATTTTTACTTCAATGATCTGGACGCATGCTTTCTGATATTCAATCAACTTAATTTTTTACAGGTATGATATACTCAACAAATCTTAAAATGTCAATAATTTAAATTATCAAAATTAAACTTAAAAGTAGACCCAATGGTCCGTCAAATAGGAAATCAAGAAGGAACCTCTAGGAGAGGATCCTCATTCCCTTTGTAAGTGATAAGCCCACTACGGACATCAATGACATGTGTGGTTGAGAGGGGAAGAGAGGACTAGCACACAACAAAACGACCTCAGTGTCAATTTGGAATATGGTGATGTTGTTTGCCAAAATTGATTCAGTCCTTATCACTTTCTTAGGATAATTTTATTTTTACATTTCATTTATTTTTTTGTGCACATCTTTTTTTAATGTATATATTTATCTTTTTTTTATTATTCATTTCATACATTAAAGGGGCTTTTTTTTTTAGAATATCTAGTATTAAGATTTTATAGCATAAAGTACATTCATTTTATAGCATAAAGTATATTCAATATTTTCATAATATCTAAGATCTTTCAAATCAATCTAGAAAAAATTTGATCCTATAAAGAAATTCCCAGAACTTCTCTAGACTTTTCAGAGAAATTCTCTCCAAATCAGAGAAATTCTTTCCAAAATAGAGAAATTTGTCTCATCACGTGCAGAGAATTACTCTGTGTTCAAACTAGAGAAAATTGAAATTTCTATAAATTCAAACCAGAGAAATTCAGAGAAAATTGAAATTTCTCTGGTTTTGTTCATAAATTTTTCTGACTTTTTTCAAAGAAAATTGAAATTTCTATGATTTTGTTCACAGAGAATTTCTCTGACTTTCTTCATAAATTTCTCTGTGAAGAATTGTGAAGAAAGTATTTGCCTTCGCTTATCCAACATTCTACTCCAAAATTTATACCTATCAAAACAATTTAACAATTCACACAATAATCAACTAATCATAAAATTCAAAGACCATCCAAAGTTTCCATTAATCATATTTGGAATAGAATAAAGTTTCGTAACTCGAAATTTTCGAGGCTCGACTGGCCCGAATTTCAAAACGACATCGTTTTGAATTTTTTTTTTCCTCTCTTATCTCTCTGAAACAGGGAGAAGAAGGAAGAGAGGAGAGAAAATGGATGAAGAGAGAAGAAATAGAGAAGATAGAGGAAGAGAGACGATGGGCTCGAGGGAGGAAGAGCTGTGTATACACACAGATCTATGTTTGTATGTATACATAGATCTGTGTATACACACAGAGTAACGGTGATAGCGATGGACGAAGGCTTCTTCCTCTTGTCCTTCTTCTCTCTTCTTCTTTCTTCCTCTACTCCTCTGTTGCTGTGGGTTTGTTTTTTTTTATTTTGATTTGTGTAGATTTGGATTTTGATTTTTTTGATTTTGATTTTGATTTGTGTATACACACAGATTTTTTTGATGAATTTGATTTTGATTTGTGTAGATTTGGATTTGGATTTTTTTTTTTATTTTGATTTTGATTTGTGTATACACATATTTTTTTTGATTTTTTTTTTTTTTTTGATGATTTTGATTTTGATTTGTGTAGATTTGGATTTTGATTTTTTGATTTTGATCAGTGTATACACACAGATTTTTCTTATTTTTTTGATTTTGATTTATTTAGATTTTGATTTTGATTTTCATTTTTTCAAAGAACAGAGCAGAGCAGAAGGGAAAGGAAGAAGAGAGGGAAAGGAAGAAGAGAGGGAAAAAAAAAAAAGGTCATTTTGGCACCTCGAGCTATTCAAGTCACAGTAAATTTGAGCTACCTACTAGGACTGTTTGGAATATTCAGTGCAATTTTTCTCTAAACTTTGGGGTCAATTGGTAAAAGAAAAGTTCAAATCAAATTGATTGCTTTTAAGGGTTGTCTTTTATTGCAGAGGGACTACAGTGATTGTGCAAATCAACAAGAAAGCCTTTGCCTATTGATTTTTTTCTATAAAATTGGTTTCGAGTGTTGGTTTAGACTTGTTCTTTTTTAGGGACACTGACTATCATTGTTGATAAAAGCGAGCATATTGGCTATACATTTCTGAGGATCGTATAGCTTTATTGGAGTTTTGGAGAGGACAGAGAGAGCACACAATAATTCAAATTGTGTGTGCCAATTTCCGACCACACTGCCAAATTAGTACTTAGCTGGAGAGCACTAGCAGAATAGATTAAGCCCGAACGACCTACAACAGAAAGAAGAGATTCCGGCGGTGGTTCGTCCACCCGGAGGCACTCCGACGATCAAGTCAGTTATCTCTCAAAGATAGCAAAAAAGCTTAACTCACTATTTAGAATATAAATTGCGTACCTTAGACCCATGGGGGCGCCTCCCTTTTATAGCTAATACAATCCTAGTCCCAATAGAAGCCTAGCTCTAGTGGACTTAGGATTACTGCTAATCTTGGACTCCTAGTAGGATTGGGATAAACTCTGTAAGAGTCTTATCTTTGCCCAAACTGAAGTTTTCTCTCACTTTAGGCCTCTTGTCCCTTATCCGCTTATCCCGGATTCCGGTATTCTCGCAGATAACGTCGGCCTATCCGAGATCACCTCGGCGTCATGTCCAAGACACGTGACACCTCGACTGACACTTCGGTGCCACCTCGGCCACGTGTTGTCACTCAAAAATTATGTCCCCACAACTACCCCCTAGGTTCTATTACCTCGGCATACTGAAGTGATGGAACCTATATCATTTCTTCCATCTTGCACGTCGGTTAAGTTCGTTTCAACATTTATTGTCGAAGTCATAACTTGTCGGCTCAATATGTCCAAGACCTATAGCCTGCTTTCACCAATGTCTCAGAACCATTAACCAGGTTTGTTCAAGTTTCACAGCCGAGATCATCTTCATAACCGAGATCTTCCTTCATTAAATCAAGAACTCCAAGAGTTTTCTTCACGCGTGTGAGCTGTCACGCACAATATTTCAACCGAGGTACAGATTAAACGATCAGAGACATAAGCAAGTTCATTAATCAACACCGGCTTCACTCTCCTGGTAAGCTACTGTTCCTCCTGGTTTCAGTTCTTGATTTACTTCGAACTCTGTCATATTTGCGAACTTGCTTATGTCTCTGATCGTTTAATCTGTACCTCGATTTCCACTATGTGCTTGAGCATGTTTACTTTGTGATTCTGTTTTTTGCCCAATCCTTTCTTGAATACTCACATTGCTTACATATCTGTTGATTTTTGCCACTGTTCTTGGCTTCACACACCTGTACAAGCTTTACCACTGTTTTCTTGATGATTCATCACTGTTCTTGACTCTAAATCGCATTCCTGTTTTTTTTCTATGTTTTTTTCCAGATTCTTGCCTTCAATCCTTGTTTGCCTAGACCTAGGTTTGGGATTTGTCTATAGAACTTACGAACCTTAGGAAGAACTGGCACAAATTCCCCTTAGATCCATACAAATTCTTACCATAGTACATATTTAGGTTTTAGC
Organism: Camellia granthamiana; assembly: GCA_036172215.1. NCBI lineage: Eukaryota > Viridiplantae > Streptophyta > Magnoliopsida > Ericales > Theaceae > Camellia > Camellia granthamiana. Next base: position 103,185,115 of record CM069912.1, read on the forward strand.
CGAGGTCCCTCAAACCCTTTCAAAACACTTCATTTTGAAATCCAACACCTTTAATCAAGCCGACGTCATGGGTATGTGGAAGCATAGGGTAGACACCCCGACCAAGTTGGAATATTTCAGGCAGGAGTTTTCCATTCCTGCCGACGTTCATCTCAGGTTGGCAGGAGAGGATGACTCTATTATGCCCACGGATGACTCCATGCCCTTCTCTATCGTAGCTTTCATAGAGTGCGGACTTAGGCTCTCACTCGACATCCTCTTCCGAGAAATCCTTCATTACTATAAGTTGAACCCAATATAGCTCGCCATCAACTCTTACCGAGTTATCAACAGTATAATAGCCTTAGCCAAACAAGAGAGTGCTAGGGTAACTTTAGCCAACATCCAATACTGCTACACCATATGTGGCCTCAAGTTAGAGAAATGCTACATTTACTACCTTAAACCGAGGTCCACAAAGTATAAAATTGTTGCCGACCTCCCAAACTCCAACAAGGGAGCTGGGGATGATTACTTCATTGTCTCGGGGAACTGGGAGTTCGCTCTAGACAAGGACCTCCGCCTCTACTCTCTTAGCTGAACAGTTTTTGTAGAGGGTAATGGTAAGAGCCCAGTGTTAATACTTGTCTTCAAAGTCTTCAATACTTTGTTCTTTATACGTTCTAACGTTTGTTTTCCTTGTAGTTTTTCCCCAGCCGGCAAAGGATTTCCGCAAGTCTTTTTTCACGAGCAAAGGCTTAAAAAAGCTGTTAGACTTGCTAGTTCATAAGCGGAGAGCCCCCCTTCTGCTCAATTTCATCCCGACTTATAAGTCGGTTCTTCCCGACCTTCCGAAGAAAAAGAAGAGCAAGTCTCCTCCGTCTGCCACTACACCTCCGACAACTTCATCATCTCGGCCAGATCAGGGATCTACCTCTGATCCAACTGAGCTACCATTAACTTCGGCTCCATATCTGATCCCTCCATCTTAACGCTGACGAAGACGCCGAACTACAATCGCTGCTGAGATGGGTCAAAAAAAGCAGTCGCTGAGGATCTTTTGGTCGACATCCCTACCACCGTTGACGCTCAACCAGCACCATCTCATCCTCACCCAAAGCCGAAACAAAAAAGACTGAAGAAAGCTCAGCCAAAGGCAATGGTAACTCAGATTGACACTGAGAACGCCTTGTCAATTTCAAAATTGGCTGAGAGTGAAAAGACATCTTCTGCCGCCGAGAAAAGGTCAGCCGAGGCCGAACCATCCCAATCTACTCGATCGAAGAGGCCGAGGTCCGAGTCGGCCACAACCTCGGGGCCAATGAAACTAGATGCCCCATAGGCCCCCTAGATCACCATCGAGGACAAGCCGGTCAGAACTGGCGACAGTGCGACTGACCTCGAAGTCGGCATCGCCCTCTCAACGACTTTGCTCCTTCCAAACGATCTCAACCGAAACGCCGAGATGAGCGAGTACGAAAACTTCGCTCTGATGCTCCAGCATTCTGTTCAAGTAAGTCTTTCACACTTGGTATTTTCCTTTCTCTATTTCTTCATACTCAGAGAATTTTACTAACTTTTGTTCTGTTCATTTTCTTTCAGGCGATCCAGCATGCCCACTCCTTCTTAATGCAAGCTTTTGAGATGAGGAAGGAGTTGGCCGACAAGATGAGGGAGATAGCTGGTTTGCAAAAGACCCTCAAAAAGGCCGAGGCAAAAATGAAAACCTTGGTAGACTAAGCCGAAGCTGCTATTAAAGCTAAAGATGAGGCCGAAGAAAAAGCGGACGCTGCCGAGGCTATCGCCAAGGTCCTCACGGCTGAAAAGAAAGAGGCCGAGACAAAGATGGCCAAGGCCCAAAAAGAACTACAAGATGCCTTGGCAACAAAAGCTGCCGAGATCAAGGCCGCAAATGAAAAGGCATACAATGAGGGGGTGGCCGATGTCACGGCAGATTACAAGGGTCAGGTGAAGCAGGTATGCAACAAGGGTTTCACCCCTGGTTGGATGGCTGCTCTAAAAAAGCTTGACGTCCCCGAGGAGTCCCTCCTTAAAAATGTCGACGTCCTCCCCCTACCATTCCCCCCTACTCTAAGCCAATCCGAAGACGATTATGAGTCTGAGGAGGAAGCTTTGGTAAGGAAATCGAAAGAAACTGCTAGGGCCAAGTCCCCTACTCCAAATGAGGAAGTCCTAGACTTGACTCAGGATGTGGAGGGTGAGGTCTCCAAAAATGACACTCCTGAGAAGACAACATCGGACGTGCACATTGCCGACAAGAGCATCGACTAAACTCTCAAAGAGATCGATGCCGAGCTTGCTGCTGAGAAGGATGCCAAGAATAATTCTAAAATGTCTTCGGAGCCCCATCCTACTGCTGATGCCCAATAGTCTTGGCTTTTTGCTTTGTACTTAGTACTTTGTTTTACTTTTTGAATCAATGTAAGCTTGGATCTGGCCGAAGTGCCACTTTTGTAATTTCCAAACAACTACTCTTTTGGTAGGCCGAAGTGCCCTCTTCTTTTTGAACTGATTCTTTTGAATGCAAGTACAATTTCCTTTGTATGACTCTTGTATGTTTCTGTACTTAGAATAATTTTTGCATGCTTTCAAGCATACACCTTATCTATGCAATTTTCTCGGGGTGATATACCTCGGTTATAGAAACCAATGGTTTACCTCAGCAAGTACATAAGTACTTCTTTTAATACAACCTTGGTCTTAACTTGCAAATTTTTCTAAAAAATTTCAACAAGTGTTTAGACCAATTTTCTTTTAGTCATAACCTCGGTTTAATCTTCAACTTGTAACTTCAACTTGTAAATTTTTCACAAATTTCAACAAGTGTTAAACATGACCTCGATTTAATTTCAACTTGTAAATTTTTCTCAAATTTCAACAAGTGTTAAACATGATCTCGGTTTAATGTTAACTTGTAAATTTTTCTCAAATTTCAACAAGTGTTAAACCAATCTTCCAAACATCAATTTCCAGTCCTAGCCCTCTGCCCCCTAATGTGAACCTAAGTTCCACTTGGGTTCTCATTTAAGACTGGGGCTTTGACCTTGTTGCAAAGGTCAGATTAAGATAAAGACTGGCCGAGGTAACTAACCTCGGCCTTTTTGTTAATCTGACTGATACGTACTTAGTTCCAATCTGAGTTTGATTCTGCCAATATGACCAGCTCAGGTTATCCCAACTTAGTTCAACTCTATTATATGCAAGTAAAAGTTCTACTCTGCCATATAATAAGTCTAAGTTATTCGTCATGTTTCGCTTAGAAATATCGCCAACTTAGTTCAACTTTATTATATGCAAGTAAAAGTTCTACTCTGCCATATAATAAGTCTAAGTTATTCGTCATGTTTCGCTTAGAAACATCGTCAACTTAGTTCAACTCTATTATATGCAAGTAAAAGTTCTACTCTGCCATATAATAAGTCTAAGTTATTCGTCATGTTTCGCTTAGAAACATCATCAAGTATCCGGTCAATCACATTACACAAGTTTAAAGATCAAGCTAAAACTTTATTACTTTTGCTAATAACAAGATAAAAAGAAATCTTACAAAAAGAGAAAATCTAGTGGTGGAAAAACTTTAGATTGCAAGTATTCCAAGGTCTTGGCAATTCTTTGCCTTCACAGTCCTCAAGCCGATATGCCCCATTGCCCAAGACTGAGATAATTCTATAGGGTCCCTCCTAATTTGGGCCAAGCTTGCCCTCTCTGGGATCCTTCTTGTTGCAGACGACCTTTCTCAGGACGAGGTCACCAACTTGGAACTCTCACGGGTTCACCTTCTTATTATAAGCCCTGACAAGCTGCTGCTGGTATGCCCTCAGCTGAATTGCTGCTTTCTCCCTTCTCTCTTCTAGCAGATCCAAATCTCGGGCAATAAATACATCATTAGTTTCATTCTCTACTCCCTGGGTTCTGATCCCTAGGATGCCGACCTCCAGAGGAATGACTGCTTCTGTGCCATAAGCCATGGCAAATGGGGATTCCCCAGTTGATCTTCTCAGCGTAGTCTGATATGCCCAGAGTACACTTGGCAGTTCATCCACCCACTTTCCCTTTGCTGCTTGCAGCCTCTTCTTAATCCCATCCAAGATGACTTTGTTAGATGCTTCTGCTTGTCCATTGCTTTGAGGAAAACTTGGGGTGGAAAAATAATTCTTGATTTTGAACTTTGCACAGAAGCTCTTGATTAGCTTACTGTTAAACTGTGTGCCATTGTCAGCTATTATTGCTCTTGGGATTCCAAACCTGGTGATGATGTTCTTCCATATGAAGTTCTTCACATCAACGTCCCGAATCTTGGCAAGAGGTTCCGTTTCTACCCACTTGGTGAAGTAATCTATTGCTACCAGCAGGTACTTCCTTTGTCCAGTTGCTTGGGATAGTTTTCCAACAAGATCCATACCCCATTCGGCAAATGGCCAAAGGCTGGACACTGGGTTCAAGTCTGCTGTTGGTTGGTGTATCAAGGGTGCAAACCTTTGGCACTTCTCACACTTCTTGACATAGGTTTCAGCATCTTTCTGCATGTAGGGCTACCAATACCCCTGTGTAATGGCCCTATGAGCAAGTGACCTGCCCCCGGCGTGGCTTCCACATACTCCTTCATGTATTTCGTATAGAAATTCTTTAACCTATGCAGGATGCACACACCTCAGAAGGGGTCCAGTAAAGGATCTTCTGTAGAGATAGCCTTCTGCTGTCAAACTGAATCTTGCTGACTTCAGTCTGATCTTGTGCGCTTCTTTACGGTCGTCTGGCAATTTTCCTTCTTTAAGAAATGCTACTATTGTATCCATCCAACTTGGTCCCATCTCCACACACATTGCTCCACGCTTTGTGCTCAGTGGTTCTATGCTTGGACTTGACAAGTAGTCAACCATTATTGTTCTTGCCTCACCAGGCTTCATTGCACTAGCCAGGTTGGTCAGAGCATCGGCATGACTATTGTCATCTCAGCTTACCTGATGTAGTCAGCAATTTTGAAATAAGGCTACCAGTCTGCCTACTTCCTTTACGTAGGCCGACATCCGTTCATCTCGAGTTGCAAATTCCCCTGTTGCCTGATTAACTATAAGCTGGGAGTCACAAAAGACTATTACCTCGTTGGCTTCCATGGCTGCTGCCAGCTTTAGTCTTGCGATCAGCGCTTCATACTCTGCTTCATTGTTTGAGGCCTTAAACCCCAAACAAATGGATTGTTCCAGTATCTGCCGATCTGGCGATATTAGTACTACTCCTGCCCTCGCTCCTTGTCGGTTTGAACTCCCATCCACAAATAACCGGAAGGAGTCACCAATGTAAATACTGCAGGGCCTGAGTTTCTCTTTGTTCCTTTGTTTGTTGTCCCCTGTTGGGTTTTTTCTTGCTCACCTGAACATCGCACACCTTGGCTCAATGGAGCCCGATATGTGATGGAACCTGGTGTGAACTCTGCCACGAAGTCGGCCAAAACTTGGCCTTTGATTGCTATTCTGGGTCTAAAATCCAAGTCATATTGGCCCAAGGCCACTGCCCATCTGGCTATTCTGTCTGTCAAATCTCCTTGCTGCAACAGGGACTTCAAGGGGTGTTCAGTTAACACTACAATTTTGTGGACTTGAAAGTAATGATTCAGTTTCTTGAAAGCCATTACTAAAGCCAGTGGTAACTTTTCTAAGGGTAGATATCTGGTCTCTGCATCTGCAAGGGTTTTACTTACGTAGTAAACAGCCCTTTGTTCTCCCTTTTCTTCTCGGATTACCACTGCACTTACTGCATGTTCTGAAACTGCCAAGTATAAGAACAGCTCCTCTCCAGGTACTGGATTTGAGAGAACTAGAGCTGTGGTCAAATACTTCCTTAAGTCGGTCAAGGCGGCTTCACATTCGTCAGTCCATAAGAAGTCTGTGGCTTTCTTTACTAAGCTAAAGAAAGGCTTACATTTATCAGAACTTCTGCTTATGAATCTGTTCAGGGCTGCAGCCCTTCCAGTCAACATCTGCACTTGTTTTGCCGATGTTGGGCTCTTCAGTTCTAAGATAGCCTTGATCTGATCTGGGTTTGCCTCAACGCCCCTTCTGGTTACCAAATATCCTAAGAACTTACCAGACCCAACTCCAAATGCACACTTTGATGCATTGAGTCGGAGCCAATATGTTTTAAGGATGTTAAAAACTGCCTTTAGGTCGGCTAGATAACCTTCAGGTTCCTTGGTCTTCACGACCATGTCATCGATGTAAACTTCTACTGTTCTGCCAATTAGATGTCTGAACATGTTGGTTACCAATCTCTGGTAAGTTGCTCCTACATTTTTCAATCCAAAAGGCATCACTCTGTAGCAGTATAGCTCTTTTGGGGTGATGAATGCAATCTTTTCTTCATCTGGTGGATACATAGCTATCTGATGATACTCCCTATAAGCATCCAGGAAGCTCATCATTCCATGCCCTGAAGTGGCATCCACCAGTTGGTTAATCTTGGGTAATGGGAAGCTGTCTTTGGAACAAGCCTTGTTCAGGCTAGTGAAGTTCACACAGACCCTCCACTCCCCATTCTTTTTCTTCACAACAACCGTATTTGATAGCCATGTCGAGTAACTGGCCTTCAGAAGTTTGTTCACTTCTTCTTCTACTGCCTCAACGTTCGTCAACGTCGGCCTTCTGGCTCGTTGGATTACAGGTTTGGCTGACCTGTCCACATTTAGTCTGTGGCAAGTGACCTCGAGGTCAATGCCAGGCATCTCGTAAGGCGTCCAAGCAAACACCTCAATGTTTGTTCTCAAGAACGCCTCCAGTTCTTTTTCTTTTTCCTCGGCCAAGCCCGAGTCGAGAAGGAAAAAGCGTTCTTCGTCCCCTTACTGGACAAGGACTTTTTTCAGGGCTTTCTCACTCTTCTCGGTTGGCTCTTTGTCGACGTCCTCCAGGACTTCCATGTCTTCATCCTCAACCTCTGCTGGTTTTGCTTCCCGAATGTTGCAGGTAGATTTCATTGCTGTCATGGAGCAATTCTTTGCCTGCACTTGATCCTCTCTAACCTCCTCTATCCCATGCTCTGTTGGGAATCATAGCAGCTGGTGTAATGTTGAGGGAACAGCCCCCATTGCATGCAACCATGGTCTTCCCAGAATTGCATTGTAAGGGGAGAAGGTGTCAATTATGGTGAACTCTGTCTTCACCCTCTTGGTGCCAGCCTGCACCTCTAAGCTTGCTGCTCCAAGGGGCCATGTCGGCATTCCATTGAACCCAACCATTGGGCCGTTAGACTATTCCAAGTCATCTTGGTGAAGGCCAAACTCCTTGTAACACCTGACATACATAATGTCACAAGAGATGCCTTGGTCGACTAAGATGCGCTTCACTTAGCACTCGCCAACCTGGAGGGATATTACCAAGGTATCATTGTGTGGATGCTACACCATCTCCAGGTCTTCCTCAGTAAAGGACACCATTGGTCCTTGGCTCTCGCCTGCCCTAGGTCTCTTTTTCCAGACCTGATATACATGTTGCAGGTGTTTTACCTTTTGGGTTTCCCCCCCTTATCTCATTCTCATTTACCTTTGAGTGGATCATATTGATCACTCGAGGTCCGCCTGCCTGTGGTTATGGTGCTGGTAGAGGTGGTGCTGTTGGTACCTGGGGCAGTCTTGCCTATCCTTCCCTTGTTCTGGCTTCATCTACCATGTCCCTTAAATGGCCTTGTCTTACCAGGTCTTCCAGATGTGTCTTCAGGGCTCTGCACCCCTGAGTCAGATGTCCAGCTTCATTATGGTAAGCACAGTGTTTGTCAAGGCTTCTTCCCATAAACTTGCCTGGTACCCTTGCTGGTGCTCTGTAGTAGGGCTGATTACGGATTTTCTCCAAGACTTTGTAAATCGGAATTCGGAATACGGTTTGTGACTGCCTGAGCAGCCCTTAATCCGATTTCTGGTTTGTTGTAGCCACCATCACCTCGGCCTCACTTCGGCGAGCCCTTTTTCTTCTCTGGTTTCGGCGCCTTTGTTCCCGGCGTATCCTCCTTGGCTCTGGCGTACTTCTCTATTCTGGCCATTAATTCCTCCATACTTTTTGGCAGTGTTTTTGCCAATGATTTTCAGAGCAGACAATTATCTTTTAGGCCGTTCTTAAATGATACGACCTCCACCTCTTGGTTACATTCTGGTATCCAGTTGAATGCCTCATAGTACCTTTTAGCATAGGCCCTCAGGCTTTCGTCCTCGCCAATTTTCAGAGCCATCAAGGCATCCACCTTAATGGCTGTAGTTTGTTCGTCACAAACCTGGCCACAAACATCTCGGCCAGGCCTTCCCAAGTTTTCACAGTTCCTTTCGGTAACTTGTGAAACCAGTCTGATGCAATTTCTCCGAAGGATGAGAGGAACACCTTGCAAAGCAACGGCTCGTTCCCGGTGTATAACGCCATCGAGTTCAGGTTCAAACCGATGTGAAAGTTGGGGTTCGACTTCCCGCCGTAGATCTGGAATCTCGGCATGTTAAACCTCTTCAGGGCTTCGAATTTGTCCAATTCTACCGAGAATGGCGTTCTCGGCTTGATCGGGGAGGTTACCTCGGCATCTTGTTGCCTCCTCTGTAAGTAATCCCTTAGGTCTTCCTTGGTCCGACCAGGAGCTCGGCTATCTCCTGACTTCAGCCTTTTAGGTACACTACTCTCAGCTTCATTGTGAGCCCTCTTCGACCTTTCTCCATTAGTTGCGTCGAAGCACAACTCCTGCCTTTGAACATGACGATGTTCTTTGGGGTCTGCTTCCTTGGTGCGATGTGTCCTTCGAGATTTTTCCCTTCTCAACTCTCCTCGCCCGACCTCCCTTGAAGGCCGGTGAGAGTGTTTTTCACTCCTGGTGTACTGGGGGACTGTAGGGACTGTTTTCTGCCCATCTTGTCGGGCATCTTTCTTGGCCGCTAGAATCGATGTATCTTGTAACGGGAACGGTGGCTGCATGACGTTGTTCTGCATCATGAAATTGACGACCGTTTGTAGGTCCGCCAATTTGTTCGCCATTCCCTTTACCTCATCGTCCCTCCGTATGCATCTATCCTTCTATACCTGAAGGTCGTCCTCGTTGTAATACCCGTTTTGGTCCGTTTTCTTTGGTACGTCGCCTTCCTGACCGACGTCTTTTCCTCCGTGATTCTGATCATGAGTCTCTTCGTTGCAGTTGTCTTCTTCGACGTTAAGGTCAACAGGTTTCCCACTCCTAATAAGAGTGTCATCCCCAATATTCTCTTTCTGTCCGTCGTTGGCCATCTATTCTCCTTTCTTTCCCACAGACGACACCAAATTGTGTGTGTCAATTTCCAACCACACTGCCAAATTAGTACTTAGCTGGAGAGCACTGGCAGAATAGATTAAGCCCGAACGACCTACAACAGAAAGAAGAGATTCCGGCGGTGGTTCGTCCACCCGGGGGCACTCCGACAATCAAGTCAGTTATCTTTCAAAGATAGCAAAAATGCTTAACTCACTATTCAGAATATAAATTGCGTACCTTAAACCCATGGGGGCGCCTCCCTTTTATAGCCAATACAATCCTAGTCCCAATAGAAGCCTAGCTCTAGTAGACTTAGGATTAGTGCTAATCTTGCACTCCTACTAGGATTAAGATAAACTCTCTAAAAGTCTTATCTTTACCCAAACTGAAGTCTTCTCTCACTTTAGGACTCTTGTCCCTTATCTGCTTATCCCGGATTCCGGTATTGTCACAGATAACATCGGCCTATCCGAGATCACCTCGGCGTCATGTCCAGGACACGTGGCACCTCGACTGACACTTCGGTGCCACCTCGGCCACGTGTTGTCACTCAAAAATTATGTCCCCACACAAATAATGTTCTGTTTTTGTCGTTTCTTATAGACTTTTGTATGCTTTTCTGGGTTGGGGGGGTTGTGAAATCATGAGATTATTGTTGGGTTTGGAAGACTTGATCTACTGATAGAGAGGGAAATGAGATTTGATTTGCGAGAGTAAAATTATTTTTTTTGAGAGATCTGTGAACCTCTTTCATTATTAAAAATGAGAGAGGAATATTAGATTAATTTTTTCTATATTAAATGTTTTAACTATATCTCTAAAGCATAATATGTGCACACATCAACACAAAAACTTAATATATTATGTACACACACTACACAAAACGTAAATCCACACCACCCCTAAATGTAAACCTAAACTGTGCTCAACACATATGACATTTTCTAGCACTCTTGAATAATACTCCGGCATTGAAGCACAACAAAAGAAGCATCTGAAACACAATATTCTCTGAGATATACAGATTTCGAAAATCAAATTATTAATTTTTTATTATTCTACAAAAACTAATTTACTATTTTTCTATTTTTGTTATTCATTCTCATATTAGTTGGGAAAGAGAATAAAAATCATTATTGATTATCTGAATATATTTTAAAAAATTCAACAATCAACAACCAAATGTAACATTAATTTTATATTCTATATTTTCGAATAAAATATATATTTACAACATGCTACTAAACAAAAGAAAAACATTCGATTCAATCATTTTAAATTAAATTTATATTTTTTAATCTACATTTCTGAACTATTTATATATTTTCAATTCTTTAGTCTTGAACTATTTATATATTTTTGATTATGTATTTCCAAATGAGATTTTATTTTTTTCCATTCTCTTTATTATGTATTTACATATTTTTCATATTTTCGGTTTTATAGTTCCGAACTATTTACATATCCTTGATTATGTATTTTCAGTTCTTTTTAATTTTTTTTTAAAAGAAGTGTACTAAGAATTTTCAAGTTCAAAGTCCGCTTAGAAAATGTCTATTGAGAAAATCTAGCTTCAAAGTTGGGTGTGTGTATTGATATCTATATTTGTCATTTTGTTTAATGGTAAAATTGTTTAAAAAAATTAATTCATTGTGTACGCAGAGAATAAATAATGTGTAGAAATAAAATTATCTACTTTCAATTGATTCATTAGGATATATGATAACATAATTCAACACTTAAAACTGAATTGATTAAGTGATAATTAATTAAGCACGTTTGATAAACATAATTAATATCACTTAAAAATTTAAGTGTCTCTTAAAATGTAGGCTAAAATTTAAGAATTTTTTAAATTATATGAAACTTATTTAATTCTGACTGAATTTATAAATATTAAATATAACTATTGATATGCACTATTGTGGGAACTGAATAATTAGACTTACTAATCAGCAAACAAGGCACATTCAAGCCCATCCATGATGGGCCAAACTCAGCGAGGCCCACTGGGCTCAAACAGTTCATTGTCGAGTAAATCCAAAGGGGGGCCAAAGTACATTCCAAGTACATGATGCAGAGTGTTAGGGCCCAAATAGATAAGGGAACTCGGCATAATAATCCACTTTAAGTGGGCGAAAACTTAAGGATGTAAAAATGGCCCGCGATCCGTGAGCGGCCCGAAACTCGCCCGCGGCACGAGATGGGCCCCGCCCATTTAGGCCTGCTTGGGCCCAGCCCTAAGCCCTGGGCTAGGAGGGCCTAGGCCATTGTTTTGAAGCCCAGCTCATTTGGCCCAGCCCATTGGCCCGCTTAAGGCCCATTTAGGGCCTGGCTCGAAGCCCAGCCCGCCCAGCCTGTCCAAGGCTCAGTGTATTTTTTAATGAAAAATAATAAAATTTCAGTAGAAATAAATTAAAAAAACAAAAAAAAATGGTTAGGCCCGCCCAAGCCCGAGGCTAGGCCCAAGCCAATTAGGCAGGCCCACTGGCCTGTCCAAGGGCCGAATACCCCTGGGCTTGGGCCTGGGCCTAATTTTTTTGGCCTGTGGACCGACCCAGCCCGAATTTTAGCGGGAGCTAACGAAGCCTGACATGAGCTCAGCTCGGCCCAAACCCGGGTGGGCCTGGCCAGATTTACACCCCTACCCAAGCTATCCCTTTCCAGGAGTATAGTAGAGGGATGGGCTCTGGCATGGCAATAACAAAAAGCTACGAAAAGAAACATTTATAAAAAGATCTCTATAAAAGGAAGGCAATGGTAAGAAAGAAGGTATGCATTCATTACTTACACTCTAAAAAATATTCAAACGTTTCTTCTTTTCAAGAGACTGACTTGCTCGTCAGAGTGCCAATTTTGACACTCCCGGCCGGAGTATTTTTCTGTTTCAAGTATTGAAGCAAAAATCTTTTAAGGACTTATTTGGACTTAAGGAGTACTGTAAAATCACCCCTCACAACTATTATAAATTCACTACCACCACCACTACCGCTACCGCTACCACCACACCATTACCACTACCACCGCTGCCGCTGCCGCTGCCAAACTCCATCATGCCGCCATTATTACTGTCGCCGCCGCCGCCGCCACCACCACCATCACTATCGCTATTGCAACCACCACCAACATGCCACCGCCACTACTACCACTATTGCCACCACTACTGCTACTATTATCACCTTCATCACCATTGTCATTATTGTCATAAATTCCATGATCATTTTACTATCACTACCATCGCTATCACCACCACCACTATGCCACCGCTACCACTACTATCACTACCACTACGATCACAATATAAAATTTAAAATGTATAATTTGAAATAATAAATTTCAAATTTAATTTATACATATCAAATAATTTATTTTTAATTCAGCACTTGAATTTTTATCAAAGAATTTTTTAGCTTAACAAATTCAGTATTCAGTTTTTAATACTTAATTTTAAGTCTTCAATTTTTAATTTTCAGCTTTATCAAACACCATCTAACTCATATGATATTTTATTTTATTTATAAAAAAGGAAATAACTAAAAAAAAACACTGATATTATAAGCCAAACAATTTTTTGGGTCCACAAAATTGACCAAGTTCATAGTTGATTTTGCAACAGTTTTTCATTTTTCAATAACTGCAGCATATATTCACAGAATTTCAAGCTGGCTCCACTTTATTTATTTGTTTTTAACTTGGGGTGATGGATCTACAAAACTTTTGGCCCAATTTGGCAGGGCTGTGGGGGTGTAAATTTAGTCCGGTCTGGCCCATATCAAGCTTTATAGGCTCTGGCCAAAATTTAGGCCGGGCCGGGTTAGGGGTCAAAAAATAGACCCAGCACCAGGGGTATTCTGTCCTTGGGTGGGCCTGTCCTCAGATTGGACTGGTGGGCCTCAGTCTAGACTCGGGCTTAGACGGGTATGAACATTTTTTTCTTTGATTTATTATAACAAAGAAAACGTGATTTTTTTTTAATTGTTTCTTATCAGTTTACCCCTTCAACTATTGTTTCTTATTACTTTACCCACTCAACTATAAATTATAACAACTAACCCCTTTCATCTTCTTCCTTTTTTTCCTTTTTCTTTTTTTTCAATTTGGATCTTTATGCTAAAATAGCCTTTCATCAATAGGATAAATTATATGTACCACCTTGAACTTTCACCCAATATCACTATACCCTTTTGAATTATCACCCAATATTATTTTTAATTTGCACCTTTTTATTTTTTTTATTTTTTTAACTAAATTAATTTTTAATTTGTTAGAAAAAAAATTTAAAATTTAAAAACAAAACTGAACAGAGTGAAAAATATTTATAAGGAAATCTAAAAATAAAAAAAAAAATAATTAAAAGTTCATTTAAGATGAATAATACAAAAGTATACCAGTTTTTTGTTTCATGTTTTTTATTTTTTTTTTCATCTCTACTGATTTTTTAAAAAATTTATTCACAAAAATTTGACTTTCAGGTACATCTAAACATGTAAAATTTTTGGCTAAAATATGAAAAAATTTACTAAAAACAATATATATATATATAACAAACAAAACCTAAAAATTGTAGTCTAAATGAAAAATAAAGGGTAAATTATAAATACATTCCCTGATATTTGATTACAATACGAATCGCTCCCTGTGATTTTGGAAATTACATTCCACCCCCTAAGATTTCTAATTTCATAACAAACTGCCCCTTTTATTAATAAATCATCAAATTAATTAACAATTTTCAATAATGTTAGAAATATGTTTCAATTAATAATTTAGGTAATTTTATTATTGTATAGGAGAACAATTATGAATTTCATTTTTTTAGTTAATTTTGTTAAATAAAAAATTCTAACAAGGGAGAGTATATGTAATTTTTCAAACCACAAAAGGCAATCTGTACTTTAAGCAAACCTTAGGAAGTGTATTTGTAATTTATCCAAAAATAAACAATTTTTTTAGTTGAGAGGGTAACATACTATTGAGTGATAGTTCAAGGGTAAAGTGCAATTTACTCCTATAGTTAAAAAGGTATTTCCGTCACTAAGGTTTAAATTGAAAAATAGTAATAGTTAATGGGGGTTAAGTGTTATAATTTTTAATTAAAAAGGGTAAAATGATATTAGACAATAATTAAGAGGGTAAAATGTAATTTGCCCTATTATTTATCCAGATATTTTTTATTTGGGTGCACCATTTTGGACCACAATTAAAGTTGACATTTATCAGTGTCAATCAACGAGATAAGTAAAGCTCACCCCCATAAAAATTAGTGATAAACACACTTTTATTAAGTATGTGACATTAAATTCAATGATTAATGATATGATTAATGAAATATGATAAGAAAAACAAATTATTGTTTTAAACAACATTTTTTTATCACCACCACAATCCCCACTCATTAGACCACCGTTGCTGCCCTCCGCTCCAACATTACGCCTCCACTATCTTTCTGCCTCCACCACCGCAATGGCTGCCACCACCGCCTCCACCACCACCTTACCATCACAATATAAAATTTACATTTAAAAATAATAAATTTTAATTTTGTTCCTGTAAATATAACAACTTATTTTAATTCAATACTTAAATTTGAATTTTTCCCAAATTGGGATGATTAATACCAGCTTCATTTTTTTAGGGTGGATAAATTAATACCAGCTTGCAGTCTGATGATTTAACAAAATTTAGTTAGAAAAAGGTCATATAACAATGTAGATGCAAACAAGAGATTTGCTACTTTTCTAGAGGTGAAACAATATATACACAATTCTTGCCAAGAGAAGAGTATTACACTATGGACATTAATCGAGAAGCTGCGGCATTTGCCATCATTACAAGGCCTGCTTAAGTTTCAGTTGCAAGCAACAAAAAGGATTTGGAAGCTCATCCAGTTACTGGTTAGGCGCGAATCGTATAAATGATAGTTTTTAACTACACATCATATACAGGCAATTGCTCACCAGATTTGCTACTTTTATAAAGAGGTGAAACAATATATACACAATTCTTGCCAAGATAAGAATATTACACTGTGGACATTAATTGAGAAGCTGCGGCATTTGCCATCATTACAAGGCCTGCTTAAGTTTCAGTTGCAAGCAACAAGAAGGATTTGGAAGCTCATCCAGTTATTGGTTAGGCGTGAATCGTATAAATGATAGTTTTTAACTACACATCATATACAGGCAATCGCTCCCCAATAGAGACGCGGCAGATGGGGCACCTTTTACACTTCTGGCAGCAAGTACTGGAAGGTATAAGAAGGAACCATGATGACGATCAGCAGATTCAGATACACAGGGAAGTTAAAGCGAAATTAGTGTCGTTATTTGAGGATTGTACAAGATAATGTTATAGTGATACTATCGAAGTTCATGAATTAGAGATGTGAGGAGTGCAATGAAAAACTGCACATATGTTCAAGCAAAGGGCTACCAGTGCAAATTTATGAAAGCCTCTGTCCTTCGAAAAAACTTTTAAAAAAATAAGCAAATAAAATCCTTAATAGTAAACATTGTGCAATGTGCACCTAAAAACAGAGTACAACAAAATGAATAAATAAAGATATTTGCAGCAAAAAGGCAGATTGAAATACCTGCAAAGGATGTGATGCCGGCAAGGGAGCAGGACAACGTTTATCTGTTCTTCGAAGCAAACCCTACATAGGACCTTTTCCTGATAAATTCAGCAAACGAGTACAAGATTATAATATGGGAAAAAATGATATATTCTTAAGAATGAAAGATGATCTCTGCAACTTTCTCAATTCCCCAATAGCAAACTACATTAATCTACATACTGAAATTCAAACTAAAGGGCTTTGCCTAGAATTTGTATGCGGGAGTTTTATTGAAACACAATGCCATGACAGTTAGCATTATACATCAAATAAGGCAAGTAATTATTCCACATCTTGAATCAGATCACTAGATAATTCTAGTAATGACAGTATTTAAACCATCTGCAATTATCGCTAGGGATCACAAGTCCAAATGAAAACTAGTTCAAAATTAAATGTTTATTGATTTTGCACTTCAAGGTTCAGTGTGAGTTTCCACTCTGTGCACACGCACAACTTAAAAGTCAATGGAATTAGGGTCACACTCCAAAAAACACATCTAATATGACGTTCTTCATTTACAAGTTTTTTTGTTATTGTTCCTACCATCTAAAATTGGATGTATAGAAAGTACTAAACAAACAAGGATTAAAAGTTTGTTTTGGTGGTGTTTTGATAAGATTGAAAACGAAAATATTTCACAAACATTTTGGAAACAACAAAAAGAAATGAAAACATATGAAAATGTTTGGAAACAAAAACTAAAACCTATATACATTTTCATCCAAATTCAACAATTAAATAATTGAACATGCTCAAGATCTATACATCTTTTAACATAAAGGGCACGTGTAAACAATTTGAAAGTAAATTCAATGCAAGTCGAGAATCATAAAACTAATGTTATACAAATCAATCTTATCAAGCATAATATAAGATTCTAAATGTGCATAATGTTCCAACCAAATAAAATTTACAAAATTATCAAAATTACTATGATATTAATAGGATACAATGGTCAAAGGGTTCCCAAGAAGTAAGAGATCCTTCGTGAAGACAAGTTTGTCAAAATAACTCATCGTTTCAAAATGTTTTGTACAGTTTCAGTGCATTTCAGTATGTTTTGGAGGAAAAACTGTAATTTTGTTTTTCTACTAATGTTTTTTTTTTTTTTTTGGTATTCTAGGAAACGAAACGTTACAGCTGTTTCAGTGGAAGTGAAATGCAATTTTATTCCTTGTAGGCAACAAAATGACTTGTGATGGAACCACTTGAAAAAGTAAACTAGGTACCATATTTGCAGAAGTAATATATTAATGAATCCACATATTTCAGAGTCAAAGACAGTTAAAGTTGTAACTATTACATTTTGTAGTCTTTCGTACTCTTGCTGGCTGAACTTTGTGATCTCCCTTTGTTCACAGAGTGCCGCTTGTAGCCTCCAAACCTGATAAGAGAATAATTTAAAACACTATGGCCTTGTTTGATTAACAGTGCAGTATTCAAGGAATAGAAGAGAATATATTCAATTAGGTAACCATAACAATGATACAAGTCGCTTTATATATTGTAGGGAGAGAGTTATGTAAGGAAAACCTAAACTAGGTAGCAAACCATCTAACGTAATGTACAATGAAATAATATATATACAATATATATTACTATAAATACAATATTCACTAACAGTCCCCCCTCAAACTCAAGGTGGTTGCATGGAGACCAACTGGAATTTGGAAAGTAACTCATGAAAACAACCAGGGAGATGGGTTTTAGTGAACAAATCAGCAACTTGAGCAGCGGAAGAAATGGACTGGAGCTGAATAGTGCCACTAGTGACATGCTGACGAATAAAGTGACAGTCAATCTCTATGTGTTTGGTGCGATCATGGAAAACATCATTGTGAGCAATCAAAATGGCACTACGATTGTCACAACAAAGAGTAGTAGCAGTGCAATAAAGAACCCTCATGTCCTCAAGTAACTAACAAAGCCATAGAAGTTCTTAAGTGGTGTCAGCAAGAGCGCGGTACTCAGCCTCAATACTAGACCTAGAGACAACAATTTGCTTCTGGCCTCGTTTTGCATGCAACACTTTTAGCCTAAAAGCCAAAAAATTACTAAAAAAAACCAAAAAGCCTATAACCTATACCAGAAAGTCAAAGATTCATTTTTCTCTCTACTTTTTGCACATTTTTTGGTAAAAATCCAAAAAGTCATTCCAAACATACTAATTTTTTTAACTCATATTTTAACCAAAAAACCAAAAAGTTACTAAAATAGCATGTTCCCAAATGAGGCCGCCAAGAAATCTAACCAATAGTAGAGTAACGATTAGTGAGATCACCAACCTAGTAAGCATCAGATTACACACACACCCTGAGAGAAGTGTGAGCAAAGAAATGAAGACCATGAAATAGAGTACTTTTTACATATCTGAGAATGCGAAGAACAACAGCATAATGAAGAGAGTATGGAGCAGACAAAAACTGACAGACAATATGAACTGCATGAGCAATATTAGGCTGAGTAACAGTGAGATATACCAGACTACCAACCAACTATCGATAAAGTGTCGCATTAGAAAGCAGGGTGCCCTCGAGAGAAGTAAGGCAAGTGTTGTCCTCAAGTGGTGTAGAGGCAGTCTTGCTATCCATGAGACCAGCACGAGCTAAGAGATCAGACTGGCTTGAGTATGATATAAGCCACTCGGAGTAGAAGAAATCTCAAGGCCAAGAAAGTAACTAAGAGAACCCAGATCCTTCATCTCAAAGTGAGAGTTGAGAAAATGTTTCAGCTCATGAATGTCGTCAAGATCATCGCCAGTAATAATCATATCATCAACATAAAGCAATAGAAATGTAATACCACGTGCTGTCTTCCGAATGAAGAGTGTAGAATCATAAAAGCTGGAGGAAAAACCAAACTGAGCAATACTGGTACTGAACTTGGAAAACCAAACACAAAGGGCTTACTTAAGACTTTAGAGAGCACAACGAAGATGACAAACAGTATCCGGAGGATGCTTATAGCCATAGGGAGGATGCATATAAACTTCCTCGGTAAGATCGCCATTAAGAAAGACATTCTTCACATCCAACTAAGATAAACCCCACTGACGTGAGGCAACAACAACAAGTAAACTGCGAACAGATGTAAGATGAGCAACAAGAGCAAAGGTCTCCTCATAATCAAATACCATACTCCTAGGTGAAACCTATTGCAACAAGTCGGGCTTTGTAACATTCAACTGTACCATCAAAATGAGTCTTGATTTTATATACCCATTTACAGCCAATAAGAGTTTTTCCAGAGGAAGAGCAACTAAATCCCAAGTATGTGTCTTGTGTAAAGCTTGTAATTCATCTGCTATTGCTTGCTACCAAAGTGGGTTAGTACAATCCTCACGATAGGTATGAGGTTCATGATGACTAAGAATGGTAGAAAAACAATAATAATCTTGTAAATAAGCTTGCTATTTAGATACCCGTTTTATAATAGGAGCAGCAAATTCATCAAGGGTGTCACTGCCAAAGAATGGAGGAGACTCGGTGTAACTAGCAATATCAAGAATCTCAAGAGATGGTAACAGAATAGGATCAGCAGGCAGGACAAGAGCATCAGGAATATCTGGAGAGCCACTAGATGAAGAATCATCTGTAGGAGCATCATCAGGAAAAAATCAATGGAAAGATCAATGAAATAAGAGATGGTGGAAGTGGAAGGAAGAGAGAATTGGGATATAGAGGCAAACATTTTGTGTTCCCAAAAAATGACATGATGAGAGATATGAAGACGATAAAAGACAGGATCCCAACACTGAAAACCTTTATGTTCTATGCCATATCCTAAGAAATAAAACAGTTGGGGCCGAGGTTATAACTTCTTGTGTTTATAGGAAGGACAACATAACAAGCATAACCAAAGACTCGGAGTTCTTTGTAGGAAGGAGATGTACCATGGAGACGTTCATAAGGGGTTTGATTGTCAATGACAAGAGAGGGGATACAGTTAATAGTGTAAACAGCCGTCAGGGCAGCTTCATCCCAAAAACACTCAGGACAAAAGGAAGAGATAAGAAAAACTCTAACCTTATCTAGAATGTGTCTAGGTCTATGCTTGCATTCAGCACGGCCATTTTGCTAGATAGTGTGTGGATGAGCGATAGGAAGTGTATCATACTCACGAAGAAGTTTTAAAAAATTGTTTTCTTTATATTCTTAGGCATTGTCAGACCAGAAAACTTTGGTGGAATACCCAAATTGTGTTTTAACCAAATTGTGTTTTACCCAAATTGTGTTTTTATCATTCTAGCAAAGCCAAAATATGTTTGAGGTAGCTCAAACCTTTGTTTTAAAATATAAATTCAAGTGAAACGAGAATAATCATCCACAAATATGACAACATATTTGGAGCCTTCCATAGTCTATGAAACACGGGTACTCCAAAAATGTAGCCGTACAAGTACCGGGGTACTTACTGAGTGTGGGTGCAGGTACGCGTACGAAAAAAATGAACCGGATACGTTTTATACAATCAGTATAATTGGATACGCCGAGGTAAAAAAACGGGATTTTCTATAATTTTAAGGTTACCAGAGCAATTTTTTTGGTCCATTTAAAAAAATTAAATAAATTTGGGATTCTTTTGTAATTAGGGTTACTTGGCTCTATTCGATTCTCTCCTTCCTTCAAAGAAACACAGTTGGCTCCAAGAAAACAATCAACAACTCTAACACTCCTTTGAAGGTGCTGATTCTCTCCTTCAAAGAACACAATCCGGTGAGTTTCACTTCGATTCTTCCTCCTCTTCTTTGATTCTTCTTCCACTTTCTTTCATTTTTTTTTTCAGATTCTCTCTTTCTTTGTAGCAAACAAAGAGGTCTATCCTCTGTTTTTTTGGTTTGTTTTTCTTCGATTCTTCTTCCTCTTTCTTTCATTTTTTTCCAGATTTTTTTTTCTCTTTCTTCGCAGCAAACGAATATTCTATCCTCTGTTTTTTTGGTTTGTTTTTCTTCGATTCTTCTTCCTCTTTCTTTCATTTTATTTTTTAGATTTTTTTTTCTTTCTTCGCAACAAACGAATTGAACTGTCCTCTTCTTTTTTTTTTTCCCTTCGTTTTTTTTATTCGATTCTCTCCTTCGCTTTTCTCTTTCTTTGATTCGATTCTTCTTCCTCTTTCTTGAACTCTCCTTCATTTTTTTTTTCTGATATATGTATTTTTTTTTTACATCTTTTCCTCCGCAGCCACTAGAATTTCATGCAACTTGCAAGTCTAGAGCCTTATCTTTAATCATCTTCAAAAAAAAAAAAAAGGTAATGTAGAATGGCCCACTCTGTTATTTAACTTTGTCCTCTTTTTACCGTTATAGACTGTAGTAGACACAATCAGAAAATTATTATTTAAATATTTGAAAAATTATATACTCGAATGAACTGAAAGAATTCATAAATTATTTTGTTAATGGTCATTGAGTGTACTTGTATCAAGCCCAATACGCGGCAAGCCCTACGAGTGCCACATCACCAAAACTCCACCCGCGTGGCAAACCAATAAGATACCATGTGAGCATATCACATATTTGATACATGGCGAGCCCTACAGGCCCTGTGTGCCAAGGCACCACGCAAAACCAAAACTATATGCTTAGCCTAAGCGGAAGCATACACACAAGCCCAAATATGTCCAAATATGAAGAGCCCTACAACAGGCAACACCATGGCCCCGCAGGGCCCATGGACCTTCATACCTCACTCCAAGACCAAACAACAATATAATCAGCCCCCAGTTCACTTGGACTGATAAGCCCTGGCTCTCCTAAACATTGAAATAGGCCCATGGCCCACTCTCTTACTTGGTCGCTTGGAAGCGAGTCCCTACCTCTCCTAAACATTGAGGTGGGCCCTGGCCCATTCACCTACTTGGTTTCTTGGGTTGGGAGCAGGACCCAAGCACTACTGCTCAGGATCATCCGAGGATATTGGACTGGCGGCTGAGGTCATGGGATCGTCGAAATGGTTGTTTTCTTGCTAAGACAACTCCATCTCGACTAGGCTCAGAGAAAAGGCAACAACGACATTACATTCATGTCATCCGATGCATATACGAAACGTTACTTTCCACCTACCATGAAACGTTGCTCTCCGCCTACCGTCAAGCCACAGACGGCAGAAAGGCTTATATCACTTCTGGCAAAGTTGGAAAGAATGAGCCACCTGTTCAACAGTTTGCTTGGGCTCCAATATTCTTATGGCCTATATAACGTATCGTATATGCAGCAAGAAACTACACTTCATCACAACAATACTCCGTAATTCTAACATGCTAAGTCTCACACTTAAACACTCCCTCTCACATTCTACATTAGTGTTCAAGGTCTATCACTGCCAACCTCTTCCTCTCCAAGCTTGCCTTGACCTCCTCCTCTCCACCTCCGGTGATCTCAGTCCATTGAAGTGCCGCCATCTTCCCAGACTATCTACAACCACACCTCTCACCCACAGTTATATAATTTATATTATAGGAATATGAATTCATCAGGAAGTATAGGTTCAAATGCAAGTGCCTCTGCAAGTGTCCCTTCTATTGATATTGATCAAATTGGGGATGAAAATTCTCCTCTTTGGGCTTATGTTACGACAATAGCTAAAAGGGGTGAAGGCGGAAGTGGTAATACCAAATTTCAGTGTAATTATTGTAATACTGAGTTTCAAGGTTCATATGCTAGAGTCAAAGAATATTTCTTGCTACTTTCTAGGCATGGAATTAGAATGTGTGCATTTGTGAAGAATAAGCCTGATCTTTTTGTTGAAATGCAAAAGGCAGATAAAGAAGCTGAGAATAGGAGAAAGATGGCAAAGCCTAAAGATGTTCCTTTACCAACTCCCTCTTCCCAAATTAGTTCTAACGTAGGGGTGGTACGGGATGTTGGAACATTCAGATTGGATGGTTATGAACCAAAAAAAAAAAAAAAGAAAGACAAGTGGGAGTAGTGCCTTAGATAAAGCATTCAATCAAGTTACTAAAGAACATTTGCATTTTTTAATTGCTCGCATGTTCTATTTAGCTAGGTTGCCCTTTCATTTGGCTAGGAAACCATATTTTGTGGGTGCTTTTAAATTTGCTGCTAAAAATCAAATTATAGGGTATGTCCCTCCTGGTTACAACTTATTGAGGGCTACTCTACTTAAAAAAGAAATAGCAAATATTAACAGGTTGTTGGAACCAACAAAACAATCATGGAATCAAAAGGGGTTGAGTGTAGTAGCCGATGGATGGACCGATGCACAAAGGAGACCTCTTAGCAATCTCATGGCAGCATCTGATGGTGAAGCTATGTTTGTAAGAGCTATTAATTGTGAAAGTGAATACAAAGACAAGTATCATATTGCTAAATTAATTAGTGATGCGATTGATGAAGTAGGTCCTCATAATGTGATTCAAGTAATTATCGACAATGCTCCTGTTTGTAGTGCAGTTGGATCAATCATTCAAGGTAATTATCCGAAGATATTTTGGACACCTTGTGTAGTGCACACACTTAATCTTGCTCCTAAAAATTTTGTGCTGCTAAGGAAATTGGAGGTGTTGCCTATGCTTATGATGAATGCCATTGGATTACAATTGTTATTGATGACGTGATGTTCGTAAAAAATTTCATCATGAATCATCCTATGAGATTAGCAATTTTCAATGAGTTTGTGCCTTTGAAGCTACTTTCTGTTGTGGATACACACTTTGCATCTGCAATTATTATGCTAAAAAGGTTTAAGCTTATATATCATGGCCTCTAAGAAATGGTGATAAGTAAGAAAAGGTCATCCTACAAAGAAGATGATGTCGGAAAAGCGGCTCTTGTTAAGGAAAAAGTGTTAAATGATTTTGGTGGGACAAGATAGAATACATACTCTCATTTACTTTGCCAATATATGAGATGCTTAGATCTTGTGACACTGATAAGCCATGTTTACATTTGGTCTATGAAATGTGGGATTCAATGATTGAGAGGGTGAAGGCATCCATTTATAAGCATGAAGGAAAGTTAGAAAATGAAGAGTCGGCTTTCTATTTTGTGGTGCACCAAATACTAGTGGAGAGATGGACAAAAAGCAATACACTACTTTATTGTCTCGCACATTCTTTGAATCCAAGGTATAACTCATTTTTAAACTCTGTTTCTTTTTTTTTTTTTTTAGATGGGAAAAGGACATAATTTAATTATGCTAGATATCATTTTTAAACTCTTAATAACTTAACATAATTAACTTTTTATTTTATTTTTTTCCCTAATTTTGCAATCTATGTATTATAATGGAATGTGGCTTCATGAAAATCCCATTCGTGTTCCTCCTCACAACGATGAAGAAATTTCTAATAGGAGAACCAAGTGCTTTAAGAAATACTTTCCAAATGCAGAAGAGAGAATGGTTGTGAATACAGAGTATGCCAAGTTTTTTGGAAAGTTTTGGAGACACCGACTCGATATGTGATGGAGGAGAAATGGAACCAATGGTTTGGTGGTTGGTGGTTGGCACATGGCTCTTCTGCACCTATGCTCCAATCGTTAGCAGTGAAATACCTTGGCCAACCTTGTTCCTCTTCATGTTATGAAAGGAATTGGAGCACATACTCTTTCATTCACTCCATACGAAGGAATAAAATGACTCCACAACGTTGTGAGGATTTGGTTTTTGTACATTCCAATATTCACCTTCTATCAAGGAGGAGTCAACAATACAGAGAAGGGGAGAGCAAGTTATGGGACATTGGTGGAGATGCTTTTGATTCATTGGAGGGCTCTAGTTTATTTGAAATTGCAAATCTTTCACTTAATGAGCCAAAGATGGAAGCCATATTGTTTAATGATGAAGTTGATGGAATTGAAAGTTGATGTTCTCAGTTCTCTAGTTTTATTAGGGTTATCTTTTATTTTTGTTTATCTTGTTGTTGGCATGAAACTCTCTTTTCTAATTTCTTCTATGTAATGACATCAAAATAGCTCGTCGATTTACTTTAGTACAGGTATTGTTGAAGAATGATTTACTTCTTCTTCTTTTTTTGGTTGTAATTTCTCCATTGAACTTTAATTTGTATGTTGGATGTTTAGCTATAAATTTAAAAAAAATTTAAAAAATGGCGTATCCCAGCCGTACTCGTACCCTATTTTTTTTTCTAAATTTGTCGTATCGATGTACCCATATCGTACTTGTACTTGTGCTTCCTAGCCCATAGTGGTATTGGGAGAAGGACCCCAAACATCATAATGAACCAAATCAAATGGAAATTTTGAAACAGAACCACTTGTATTAAAAAGACAAAGCAGGTTGTTTAGCTAGTTGACATGATGGACAATCATTACTAGAATCAAAAGAAACAGAGCCTAAATTGCCACTAAATACTAATGAATGTAGCATACCAAAAGAAACATGCCCTAATCTAGAATGCCAAAGATCATTAAAGTAGTGGATGCAACGTGTTGTGGAGGAGTGGATGCAGAAGATGGTAGATGGGGATTGATGAGCTCAAACAAATGACCAGTTTTATGCCCGATCCCAACAGTCTGTCCTGTCCGCGGATCCTGTACCTAACAACTAGATGATGAAAAAATAATAGTTAAACCAAGTTCACAAAGTTGACCAACAAAGATAGCGTTTAGAGTAAGGGCAGGAATATGATAAATATCAGTGAGAGATACAATGGGAGTAGAGACACTACCAATGCAACTAATAGACATGTGAGTGCCATCAGCAGTATGAATAGTAGGCAAAGTGTTCGAAGAAGTAAAAAAGGAGAAAGCAGTTGAATTAGAGGTCATATGATTACAACATGCAGAGTCAAAGAACCAACAAGAGATACCTGAGGTAACAGATAGGGCAATGTTACGAGAGATACCAGAATGAGCCTATTGAAGCATGGCCTCCATATCTTTTTGAGAATAATATAGAGCAGATGGATCGAAAGGAGGTGAACCCAAAGGAGCAACAACAGCAACAGACCGAGATGTAGGCTTATACCGAGACCCTGGTTTGTAGTGACCCTCCCTTAAATTCCCAAATGATTGATTGATCTGAGATTGTTTAGGGAGACAATGATGCTCAAAACAGCCAAGTCCTATTTTGTGACAAATACGACAGTCCCGAACTGAACAATGAAGAAGAGAATGTGTAAAGTTGAGACTGCAATTCTTACAATACAAACAAATCTGATTGAAGGAGCCAAACGTATTCTGCATGTGAGGGGTAGCAAGTACAATATCAGTAGTGGTCTTAAGATGAGTCTCCTCAGACAAGAGTTTAGTCACAACTTGTTCCAAAGTAAGTAATGGATCCCGGTGCAATAGATAAGTTCGGACAGGCTCAAAAACAAGAGTAAGAGCCATAAGAAATTCAACCAAGCGGTCCTCATCTCAATAAGCAGCAAAGGATTGGACATCTTTGTCATCAACCCAAACAGGCTCACAAATAGAAAATTGATCCCACAAATAGGGATGTAAGAAAAACCGAAAAAACTGACCAAACCGATTGAACCGAACCATACCGTCCGTATTTGGTCTGTTTTTTAACAAAAATTGGTCTGTGCGGTTTTTAAATTTGACTTTGTTTGATTTTCAATTCGGTATTGGTTTAAGCACCTTATGCACCGAACTAAACCGAAACCGACCATTTCAACATATGTTGTATTTACAATATATATATATGTATATATATAATTTAATAATATAATAAGAATAATAAATTATTAATCTCAATTAATTAACCCTATCATCCCTATAACCTAAGTTAGAATACCCTTATTATATATAATCTTAACTCTAACTCACTATATTCTTGAAATCTTAGTATTTATTATTAGTTTTTGTTTGTACTTTTGTTAATCTAGAAATCGTAAAATATTTATTTAATGGATGGATAAGATATGTTTAAAATTGTTGACAAATGGCTAATTCAATATTTTTACATAAATGAGTGACTATATTAAAAAATGAATTAAATTTGAAAGATACTAAACTGATTAAACTGCACCAAACCAAACTGTTTCAATTGGTGCAATTCGGTGCGGTTTGATGGAGAAACGGTCTGTATCAGTGCTCAAAATAATAAAATCGACATCAGTTCAGTGGAAAATTTTCCTAAATACCGACCGTACCGAACCGATTACATCCTTAGCCACAAAGTGTACATAGATGATAAGAAATCATTGACAAACTGACCTGGTGCCTGGCGTTGACCATGAAGACTAGTTCGAATCCGATACCGATAAGAAAGCCCAGTAGTGCAATATCAGTCTTTGAGAGAGTCCCATATGAATTTAGCAGAAGCATAGTTGTCAAATCGGGATTCGAATTGCGAATCGAAATGGCCTCGTATCAAATCGAATCGTGAATCGTAAAGATTCAATCACTTTTTTGAATTACTTAGAAAATATAACTATACACTTGGATGTTAAATATAATTTATGAATATGAAATATTTAGACTTAAATCAACGAAAACGTTGTTTTGAATAATGATCACATAGTTTAATAAGTAAGAAGTTAACAAAATTCTTATGTAAGATCACAACCTTACTTTTCCTGTTTTAGATATTTCTTATCAACCTTCTTAATAAAGATAGTAAATAAAGACAAACCCTCAATCTCCAAAGTAACAATAATTTAACAATATTGATATTTGGACAATAAGCATACATACTTTTCTAATTAATAATGACCAAATAATAAGAAAAAATTATTTAGGATATTTTATTTTAAAACCTAAAACATTATAAAAAGTATAATTAACCTCACTCACGTAATATTCAACTATATTTAATTTAATAAAATAGCAATAAATAATTCATGATGTAAATTACTTTAATCTTAAACATTTTTGAAAGATATATTATCATTTTTAAGGGGAAAAAAAATGAGAAGAAAGGTTAAAATGATCAGTAAAATAACAACAAATCATGTATATATGTTAGTTATTTTGGTATAAAACGCTATTAGAAATTGTATTATGTCATTTTCACTAAAAAGATGATGAAAAAATGAGTCAAAAATATGTCGGATACAATGATTTTAAGAATTGCATGAATCGTAGAAAGTGAATCGAATCGTGAATCAATTGTAAATCGTGCGATTCACTAGAGATTCACTTCCAAAATAGATTCACCCATAGATTCATATCGATTTTGCAAAAATTACGAATCGAATCGCGAGTCGTAAGATTCTAATAACAAAGAGCAGGAGTGGGAATAGTATCAGTTTGAAATCGCCCAAACTACAGTTGAATGGAAGTGGTAGAGGTGTTCCGAAACCAGGTAATAATACGATAATTTTTATCATCCCATGCATCAAGACGATCAATGAATTTGGCATCAGTTTCATCCATGGCTTGGACTGGTTTCTTCAGTTCTCTAGTAATAACACACCATAATTGTCGGCCTTTGAGAAAGGCAGACATAGCTCGAGACCAAAGTAGATAATTGGTACCATCAAGGATCACAGAAATTGGTTGAGCAGGGTCGGAGTGGTCCATTTATGCAAGAAAGAGTAGTGCAATGAACAATAGAATCTAGAAAAACAGAGGGTACCACTGAATCAGAAGGCCAAAAAATCTTGGGAACCAGTCCAAACACACCTGAAACTGGTCTGGAAAAGGGTGAACCAGCCCAAAATAGTAATTGAGCCAGTTTGAGTGAACTGGCCAAGACAAAAGCCGGCTGGCACGCAGAAGAGCTGATGGCAGCATGCGGAAAAACAAAGCTAGCACGGAGGTAGGCGCAAGGGCTGACATTAGCGATGGAGCAGCGTGACGCAGAGCAAGGGTTGACGTCACGAGGCGTGTAAGAAGCGTTGCGTGTAAGGCTGACCCCAGTGAAGACTGCAACAGAGAGACAGAAGCGTCCCGTGTGAACGGATGAGAAGAGGCGCGTGAGAGCGTGTGAGAATACCGGTGGCATCTTGATCGACGTGTCGGCAAAGAAGAGGCGCATGAGGGCACGTGAGACCTTTTGAGGTGAGGTTGGTGGCTCTGGAATCGTCTGGGAGAGACAAAGAGACTGGTGGTTGTATTTTTGTGATTATGGTCACAGGTAAGGGAACAAAGAAGCAATCAATCGGATTGAATATAGCGGTATGCCAGAGAGTGTTATCGGTGGCTGAGAGTGCCGGTAGGAGAGCCAAGGAGCAATGTTCAAACCTATGCTCTGATACCATATCAAGAGTATTCAAGGAATAAAAGAGAATATATTCAATTATGTAATCATAACAATGATACAAGTCCCTTTATATATTGTAGGGAGAGAATTATGTAAGGAAAACCTAAACTAGGTAGCAACACATCGAAGGTAAAGTTACAATGGAATAATATATATACAATATATATTACTATAAATACAATATTCACTAACAAAGAGGATTAATAGTGAAATGATGAATAATCCCATGAATTAGGCCTCGTTTGGGAACAGACTTTTTTAGTAACTTTTTAGCTTTTTCGCTAAAATGTGATGTAAAAAAAACTAGTATGTTTGGGATGACTTTTTGACTTTTTATGAAAAGATGTGCAAAAAGTAGAGAGAAAATGGAATCTTTAACTTTTTGGTATAAGTTGTTGGTTTTTTGGTTTTTTTAGTAACTTTTTAACTTTTTAGCTAAAAAAGTCACTTGCCAAACGAGGCCTTAGTGCAGGATTAATTACCCAATTAAATTGGAGAGATAACCATATATTATGTGTTCATTTTGTTTTTTTTTTTTCTTTCATACTTGAAATTACGATTCCCAACCCCTCTCAATATTAAAAATTCGCCAATTTTTTCGGATTGAATGTCCACCGTACACATAATCCAGCTAATAAAATTTGCAACAAAATATAAGATTGTGAGTCCATGGACTAACAATCCCAATCCTATGCTATAATCCTACTAATCAAACATGCCTTATGAGGAATAAAGATAGGATAGAATAATTTTGAAATTAATCCAGTGCTAAGTAATAAGTTAGCCTAAAAGTAGAAACAATTGATGAAACACAATTACAGGAAGCAAAAGAAAAACATAGAACAGTAGCCAACATGAATGAAATAACAAAAAATTTGGTTTACCTCCTCAGCAAGATCTGATTTAGGCATTTTCTTCACAATATCAGGTGAGAAAGTGTTGTACCTGGTTAGTAAAGAATATTTCAAACAAAAATCAGAAGCTTTTAATTGATATGGTGCATTAAATGTGTACCAACATGAATATCAAACAACATATAGTGCATTAAATTTGTAGCAACAGCTATTGAAAACATCGCTAAAAAATGCACATTTTGATAAGCCCAAACGAAATCCAGACAAGTAAATTACTAGGCAAGCACACCCTATAAATTGATACAAAGTACTGATTTATTTCTGGCCAAGATTAAAAACACCCATTCCAATATGTCATTTCCTAGACTTAATTCATGGGGAGTCAAACAGCTTATTTAGGCCACCCCTGCAACAGATTTCACTTTTCATTCATGACTTAGTTAGCATATGGAATCTAAAAGGGCATCAGCATTAGATAACTCTTGCTCCTTTCAGGAATCATATAGGACCTCACTGCCACTAGCATTTGAAAACTCCACCAGTAAGGTGTGATATTGCCTGTCTATAATTTGCTTAGGTAATTCTTGCTAGTACTATTAAGTAAACTAAGTCAACTCAACAATGATGAAAAAGAAATGTAATAAAGGTTTGAATGTGCATGTGTAATGGGGGGAGAAAAAAAAAAGTTCCTTTGGTATCATAGAGGAAGTGGTCAAAACCAATCTCAATACTGACTAGCTAGCTACAAAACAAAACATTAACAGTTTTTTGTGGTTTTTTTCCATCATTGCAGAATTAGGATAGCATCCTCTATCAAATCCAAAATGGCAGAACTACAGCCTCTGGAACTGCAGATAAGTAATAACAGAATCAGTTTCTTTTTTTTGAAGTAAAGAAACTTCTATTAGAAACCATCAACAGAGGATGCTTTCCATGTATAAAAAGAGGTTAAACCATGATAACCTTCACTGCTCAAACCAAAAAAAAGAAAAGGCATATACACTTCTTAAGACTATCAACAAAATCTACAATATAATAAATATTTGGAAAGCATTTGCGAAATCCAACTGTACAAAATGGCTAAAAAGAAACTCTTATTTCTACAGAGGTCCCTCCACTCCTTGAAAGGTCCTCTTGTTTAATGAGCCAAATAAGGCAAAGAGGGACTAACAACTAAGCTCTTCGAGTACGATAGACAGAATAAATTTCCTATACCAACCAATGGAAAAAGTTCCAACTCCTTTCACTAGTGAACACACTAGCCTCTTAGTTGTGTTTTACATGGTAAAATAACTCTAACTTGCATGAATGCATTATGGTTAAATGTTTAACTACCAAGTTCAATTGGACCTTAAGAATTCCAAATAGAGAAATCCTAAAGCAACTGTAAGATTGCTCCAACATACAAGCACCAAAAGATTGGTATTAGATTAATCTCACAGCAATAATACAGTTAAAACTGACCCAGATGCCCCATCATAATAAAGTTGAGCCTGTTCCTTTTGACTTCCTTCATCAATTGACCACCAACCCAGCAATCTGTTATGAAAAGTAATCATCAATAAACAATAAAATTACCACTACATGTCAGTTTTAATAGTTTGTATTGTTTCTGGAAGGATCAGCTATTGCTCATCTAGATTTTACAGCAATTACCTTGATCCGTGGAACATGAACCCAAAGCAATCACGAACCCTCAAAGATATTCTAAAATATCTTTCTGTACCAGCTCCACTATGTAGTAAAAGAACAATCTTTTCAATAAATCTGTAGACAGCAAACAGAACCCCCACTCCTTGTAGCAACAAAAGAGGAGAAAAGATAACTGAAATAGGGACTTGTCTAGCTCTAAGCGGTGTTCCCTAGAATCAGAAAGTACTAAGGATGAGTGAAAAATTATGACATCTGAATTTATGCATAACTAAGTACCACTCAAACCTTATTTTACCTCTAGCCGCATAAAAAGCAGGATTTGAAAACCAATGAATGGAATTTTCATAATATGCCCACCGATGTCTTGCAAGCTGCATATTCTACCCTGCTGCTGATCTTCATCCATAGAAACCATCAAGCCACTATTCCAGTCAAGATATCTAATGGTTGTTGAAGATGAACCAACATCTCTAAGGTGAGAATGCCTATGAATAGCAGGATTATACCACTTTGTGCAGATAAGAAAGGCAAAGCACTCTGCAATACTGTGAAAGAATGTACAATATCATTTCAACAACAAAAGGCAGAAGAGAAATCATAAATCACGAAACAACAACAAAAAAAAAAATACCCATAATTAATAAATAAATCCCACCAACCAAGAGCAGTCACATCACCTGCACACATTACAAGGAAACTCAGTCAATCGTACTTCGTGGATTTTAGGGAATTACACACTGATCAATAATAATAATAATAATAATAATAGTGAACAACATGAGATATGTTTGCTTGGTCTTCAACAGAATGGTGTTTAGAAACTATGGACTATGGACTATCCAAAAATAAAAGAGAGTTTTCAAACAGTGGTACTATAAAAAACCAAAATTTGGAAAACTATGCCACAAGTTTAATGCAGATGAAAACAGGTCTCAAGGCCGAAGAATTTTAAATATTTTTGCAAGATAACAACTTACCACATAGCTTTAGAAGAGTAAATGCTGTCGCAGCAATTAAGAAGACCATTGAGATTGCAACCCAAAAGTGCTGAAAACAAACATTGACAACTTCATGTCAACAACTGCCAAGGGATATCAAGATAATAAACGCAGTTAATTTAACAACTTTATATTCATAAATAATGAGTTTCAAAGGATATCAAAATGTACTAAACAGCATTGCAAAAAAAGTAAAAGAATTCATGAAGCAGTCTCAACATGTGCGAATAATTTATTAATTATTATTGTTTTTTGGTCATGTTAATCAGGGTGTCCACAACCTATTTTTTGTCTAGACTAGTCTATAAGGATAGAAGCAGTCACCTACAAACCACATGATAGGAGGAATCCCAGGGAGAGTTGAAGGTATGACCTTCGATTCATGAGCCATCATCACATTAAACTATGCAAGTTGAAAAGGTAATATTAGTCCCTATCTACTGTTTAGCTACCTCCTTCGCTCTTGGATCTAATTAAACACTGAGTCTTAAGTCTTTTTTTCCCCCTTACATTCTAATTTGAGTAATTGTTTATTCAGATTTTGAATAGAAAAATGAAAATAACAAGAAAAAAGAAACATGAGGATTCTCTCTTCTTTTTTTTATAAGTCAAAAAGAAACACAAGGAAGATTGTATTCCAGGTTTGGTTTCTTTAATTACTGAACTAAGAATGCTTTTAAATGTTCTACCATCTTTCTTCCCATTCAAGAAATGATATGATCATTTTGAATAATTAAATCATTGATACTGGTAGTAGTAACAATTTTAAATAAAAATTACTTTTCTAAACCACTTCAATACTTCTTCATTACAAAAAGAAAAGACCTTTTTCACTATAGTATGATTCTTGTAATACATCTGTACAAAATACAAATACATTTTATGATTGCTTTTATAACAAATTCTTCCAAGAAGATAATTATATCTACCCATGGTTGGAAAAGGGCAATCCACACCTATGTTACATGGACTATTCAAAATAAATCAAATACCCATGTCAGACCACCTGACACTTGGACAAGGATGTGGAATATGTGTCAATACTTTCCATCGGATGCTTCTTATATATTGTATTTAACAATATCATTATATATTATTGTATAATTGCTACAAAATTGGTAAACTGTCTTTTTGACACTGTATTGATTATATATATTATTGTAACACACCATTTATCTCACATGTATTGACTAAAAAATATAAAAATTATTGACCCTTTTTTAGCTAAGTCCATATATTCTTAAATTTGAGGTTTGATGGATTCGACCTTTACTTGCGCACCCGCACCCAATACCCCATATTCGAGTCCATGTAACATAGATTCACACACCTCTAACTAAGTTCTAATGATTCCATCTTTCTAATAAGCGCCATCCTTCCAATTCTTAAACGAACAATTAGCTCAATAAAGAAAAAATTAATTAATTTGTGTTAGGCAACCTGAAATAATATATTATCAGACAGCACACTTTTCAGAATCTCCGGATATTTTTTTTTATTTTTTTTTTTTGTTATGTAGAGTATCCTGGGTCATCTTACGCACACCAGACTAAGTCCCTACAGCCCGAACAAGGCTTTCGAAAACAAGGCTTACGCCCTACGGTTCGTAGCCCTAAGGCATGCATTTGCTGGCTAAGGGATTTGAACTTGAGACCTGGGAGGGAGTAAACCTCCTAGGAATTTTAGTCCTTGATAAGTTTGATAATTTAGGGAATTTTTCTTACTTAGTCATAATTCCCCTCGACATAAAAATTGCGTAGTGATTTGTTGTCCATGGTATATTTACAGTACATTTGACTTTGGACATGGTAAAATAGACAAATCTTTGGTTGAATTTGAAATGATTTAAGGGTTTGATATTTTGGTTTTCAAACTACAGGAAAAAAAATATATATATGAATCACAACGTAAATAAAATTTTGTTGGCAAAGGGCTAAATTAACAGGTTTGACTTATTTTTTCCTTTTCAAAAGTAAAGAATATCACTTAAATGGTTAATTTTGTGGGAATGATAGAACTATATGGAAGCTCTGCAATGCTCGAAATCCCATACTTCAACCTTTCATGATTTCTTTAGATAGTTAATGCATGCTTCTTATATTTTTTTGCTCTGATTGAACTTTAACATGTGGGTGCCAACAAGAAATGTAGTATTTAAATTTTTTTCACGGCCAGCACATGCCACCTGGAGGCACCCTAATCAAGCTCTCAAGCACCTGACTCTAGATAAATTATAATTTAAGCATCTACTAAGCAAACTTTAGAGTACAGCATAATTGAAAGAAAAACAAAATCTAATGAGTAGAACCTAATTATGCACTTACAGGAAGGGTCTCCCATATTGCTTCATCACTCATTATTTCTTCATCTCCAGGCATTAGAGCCCTACACATCCTAAATAAGTAACAATCAATTATTAAGGCTGAAGCACAATTTGTTACAAATAGTCAAGTCAATGACACAAATTAATATATATTTGAAGTCATATATTGAAGATACCTCATCTACTTAACATAATGCATAAATTCTATCATATTAAGATTGTTTCACATTTGGTAGCTCTGAAAACCAATATACAGTGATCTACTCAGTGGAGGACAAAAACTTACGTAACATTGTCAATCAAAATTGCAACTTCAAATGCCAACAAGGGCAAAAAGGCAATCTTCAAGCTTATGGCTGCAATACATACAATTCATAAATAAAACTAGTCAGAAAGGTTTGAACAGTTAAACAATGACCAAGATAGGTAATTAGCCTAGTTAGCAGACAATGCATTTAAGAAGGTACATAACAGGGTACAAAGCTTATGAAATGAAAAACAAATGAGCATTATAAGCATTGAGCAAAAGTATCAATGTGATAATAATTAAAAGAAGAAATAACAAATATATTCAATCTTATTTCAAATAAGATGCATTGATGATTATATTAATAGGGTTTTGCCTGTGTACCATAACTGCTCTCACGATATATACATAGGAGTAGCTCAAAAGCAACAAGCAACGGCATAGCCATGACAGCATGAAATGGCGCCCACTGTTCATGCAAGAGTGTAATTTCCCATTATTATAATAACTTATGGAACGAAATTATGCATTTTCAAAAGAGCAGGACAATAACAAGTTGGATATATTGTTTGTACCCGGCGATCATGAGGCATTGATGGAGCAGGTAAGGAAAATCTGCCACGTGCTAAAACCACATGAAATAACCACAGAGGAGTAAAAATAGTCCTGCAAGATTAACCAAAAGCAAAAGCTAGTTAAACTTGAGAAGCGAAGAAAGTTTCTCTCCCACGTATGACCCACATAGGATATATTAAACTAAACCAAACCAAACCAAGCCAAGCCTTAAGTCCCATCAAATGGGGTCGGCTATCTAAATCCTTCTTCTCCACTAGACTCTATCTAAAGCCATTTCGTTAGTCAAATTAAGGAGGTTCATATCTCTATTTACTACACTAGCCCATGTCAATTTAGATCTACCCTTTCTCCTAACACTTCCATCTATTGTCCCTATATCACATCTTTTCACTACTGCCTCTATTGATCTCCGTTGTATATGACCAAACCATCTCAATCTATTCTCTCTCTCAACTTATCTTCTATCAGTACTACTCATACCCATTCTCGAATATACTCATTCCTAACTCTATCTTTTCTAATCTTGCTACACATCCACCTTAGCATCCTCATCTCAGCAACACTCATCTTATCTACATGTTGTTTCTTAGTTACCCAACATTCCAATCCAAACAACATCACTGGTCTAATAGCCGTTTTATAGAACTTCCCTTTTAGTCTAATGGGCACTCGTTTATCGCACAATACCCCAGACGCACTCCGTCACTTAAGCCACCCCGCCTTAATTTTATGGACCACATCCGCTCCAATCTCTCCAGTAGTTGTGATAATCGATCCTAAATAACGAAAATGTTCATTCTTAAGTAGTTCTTGACTCTCAATTTTCACTTCTCCTATGCTTCCATTGTTACTGTTACTAAAATTACACTCCATATACTCTGTCTTAGTTCTACTTATCCTAAATCCTTTAGATTCAAGTATTTCTCTCCAAATCTCTTAGTGTTAACTCATTCTCTAGTCCCATCTATTAACACAATATCATCTGCAAAAAGCATATACTATGGCACATCATCCTGAATATTTCTCATCAACTCATCCATAAAAGTAAACCACAAATTTTAAAGAGCTCCATAAAAGGTGCAAACAGATTAACAAAAATAACATTATAGACCTCTTTTTGCAGGTTCATAAATGTTTTCAACCATAAAAATGTTATACATGATATGAACTAATTAAGTTGAGGCTTACTTGCATGAACCGTATTACCTATAGAGCATATAGGTTGTGAATTTACATAAAACAGCAACACGTATCCCCATGCTTCTTAATGGAAACGTGTTGAACCTTGTAACTGATTTATGTCATAATACTATTGGGCATTGTTTGTAATTGGAGGAATGTGATTTGCCACACACACACACACACACAGAAGAGCATATCAAAAATCAAGCATACATGTATTGGTGATCAAAGTTTGAAGATTATTCTTCTAGAACCTTGATATGGGAACAAAGTAATTATTCCTCTGTGCTATCAGAGAAATATGTTAGTTGCCTAATGTCATACCTTTGTAAGGTAGTGTCTTAAATACTGAATTGTGAAGCTTATCTTGAAAATTCTATCTACAACCATATCAACTCAAACAAGAAGACACTTAACCATCAAAAAACATGAAATTTTCATAAACACATCAACATTTGTATATGAACATCAAATAAGATCAAAACTTATTACCAATTGTAACTTGTTCTCCAAACATAAAATTGACAATGGTCTGTTTAGTATAGTGTGACAATTTCAATAAGTACATCAACATTTGTTCATGAACATTGAATAAGGTCAAAAAAATTATACCAAAAGTAACTTGCTCTCTAAACTAAGAATTGTCAGTGGCCAGTTTGGTATCATTTTTGAAACCTTATCTGTTCTCGAAAGAAGAAAGATACGAACAAAACAGAGAACGCCATTTGGAGGAAACCATTTGAACAGATTTCTAGATTTTTTTAATAAGTAAGAAAAAAAACTCAGAAAATAAAAAAGATGAGGCTAAAACAACTGTTCTTCAAAAAATTCTGTCATTTTCATTTTCAAAAGTCCAGAATCAAAAGCTGAAAATGAATAGAACAACAAATAAGCCTACTTAACTAAGAATTAAAAGTAATTTACCCAATTAAAATTGAAACCTTTGGCATCATCACTACAAAAAATAAATTGAAAAAACAAAATAAAAGAAGAAGAAAAAGATTACTATAATCTTCAATTGAGTCAACTACGACCAAAAGTAAAACTCTACCTATGGTAAGGGGTACAGGTACATCAATATGGTAAAATCCAAAAAAAAGGTAAAGTACAGGTACAACTTGGTACATTTGTAAAAAAAATATTTATTGTTAATTTGGAGTAATGCAAAAATTGATTAAATAGTTTAATTTGTTAAAGATCCCACCTACAATTAACATTTAATGCCAAAAACTAAAGGTATAAATCAAAATTAAATGTCATTATATTAAATAACTTACCAACTATAGCTTAATTTTACAATCATGGTAAGCATAAAGATAAAAATAAAAAGAAAAAGAAAATCTAGTGAAAGGAATTTCATTTATATAGTAGAAGAAAATATTATTTCAGATTCTATGACTTGGATATATCCTATGTATGTCTGGATATGGTAAAAATTAAGTACGTATATTATGCTGACCCTACACCGGTAAGTACAAGTACGGCATATTTGTTGAAGTATCTTTGCTTCATAGAACTCTACCAATGGAAAAATCTTCATAACACATACTTTAACATTTCAAATTAACCCAAGTAATGTCTAGGAAAGTCGCCCAAAAAAAAAAAAAAAAAAAAAAAAAAAGGGGGCTAGAAAAAAAAATCAAAATTAAAATGTACCAAAATAGGAAGCAATAAACGGCAAGAACAAAAGAAAAAAAGTAAATTTCTATAGAATCCACATTTGAACCAGTAGAATTTTCATGGGACTTGCAGATGTTTCAAAATTAATAACAACAGTTACATACAAACTTCAACTACAAATTCCATAAGAGATTGACAAATTTAAATCAGTATTCTACATAGACTTTTATTTAATTTAATTTTCTCAGATACCAAACATAGGTTGAAAAGAAAATTGCAGAGATATTGAAAGAAAAACAAAAATTGATACGAACCACCAAGAGCGAGACATGACATGATCGAGCTTGAGAGCGAGAGAAAGCGTGAAACAGAAGAGCAATCCATGAGCCACCACAGCTTGTAGAGCCTTGGCGACTCTCCTCCAACTCATCACTTTCCTCTGAACCATCATAACTCGAAAATGAAAAACAATTTCAAACAGAGTGAACTACAAGTCTGTATATATGTATGTATGGACTGAATGATTGAAGAAACTGTTCAAAAACGACGGAGTCTCCGAGAGGAAGCCTTGCTAAGAGCATCTCCAATGCAATACTCTCATTAAGAGGGTGAAAATAATATTTTTTATTTAAAAAGTAAATATAGAGGAAGTTACTATTCATTCAAACTCCAACCACAATCCTTCATTTCTTCATTTAAACTCTATTCAAAAAGTAATTTTTATTCATTAATAAATATTTAATTTTAAAACTTTTGTAAAATATATTTAATATTATACTCATTTTAAAGGTATGATTTTATACTTTTTAATGATGTCAATTTTATAAAAATTAAATTTATAAATTAAAAGTTATTTGTAATATGATACCAAATATATAAATGAATAGTGTTTTGGAGGATCCTCTATTTTTTCATCCTCCCTCCATATATGGAGGATGAACTCATTCTCCTCCCAAATAGAGATGAATTTGAAGGATGGGTTGGAGGAGCAAATCCTCCATATTTGAAGATATGGAGGATGGGTTGGAGATGCTCTAAGACCTTAGAACTGCGAAGAAAGAGACACCTCTCTCTCCCTCTATCTATCTCTATCTGCCTGTCTCTGTCTCTCTCCCTCTCCAACTTCGCTTTCACGCGAGCGTTACTTTTCAAACCCAGATACCCTTGTCTACAAAAATGTCATATACGCTTCTTTGGAAAAAATGAATATTTTAGTTGGTTTTTATAATTTTTGATTATTTTAGTAAATTAAAATATTTATATTTAGAAAAAGAGTTGATTTTTTTATATTTAGATGTGATATTTATAAAATAAAAAATGAAATAATTATGAATTTAATATAACATTTTATCTTATTAACTATTTTAATTTATTTTATCTTTTTATAAATATTAGCTTTAAAAATAAAAATAAAAATCAGCTTATTTGGTTTTGATTTTTAGAAAATTTTATTCTCTTTTTTTTCGTGTTTTAATGTTTTCAATGAATTTTTTTTTTTATTTTAAGAAATTTTTTTTAATTTTTAGACATACTTAACATATATACACTTAAAAAATATAATATTTGTGAAAAAAATCTTTAAAAAATACACTAATTACCAAAAAATATTAAAAAAAAAATATGACAATTTAGTATTTTTTTTGAATTTTTGTGTATTTATTAATTTTTTAAAATATTTTCACAAATATTTTACTATTTACATACATCTAAATAAGGTACATCTAAAAAAATATAAAAAATTCTTAAAATTTAAAAAATATTTACTAAAATAAAAAAATATAATTTTTTAAAAACTGAAACCAAACCCACTAACACTCCTATAATCTTTTGTAGTGCATTTGTGATAAGAACAATCCATATTAATACATGGGCTTTATGGCTGGTCATTTAAAATTTAAGATGAATTATAAATAGAGTTAATTTCTTAAAAATCTTATTTATAAATGTTATAATAGTTCAAATCTTATTTAAGATTTTTCAAATTAATAAGTCATATTTAGTAAAATTAAGAATATTATCAATTTTTCTAAATTTTAAAACTAAGAATATTATCAATTTTTGTATAGTAATATTCCAGATAATTGTTTCACTAATTAATAAAAAATAAAAATAAAACATGAGATTAAACATTTTTGCCCTTCTACTTATTAGTTTGATTCAACTATCTAATAAAACCGAGAACATTAACAATTTTTTCAGTTTTAAAACTGAGAACATTATCAGTTTCATTTTTATTTTATTTTTTTTAATTTTGCACATCAATGTTCTATTATCATGCTCCTTTATAGATACAAAGTTTTCAGTTTTGTACAAAAAAATAATTCAGTTTTTTCAATTTGAAAGTTAATAAAGTTTTGAAAATCAAAATAAATATCAAATCATCATATTCCTTTACAAATAATTATAAATGATGAACAATCATTGTTTGAAGGGCAATTCTGATTATTAAAAATTTAATGAGACTTGAAAGTCCAAAAAATATTATTACGAATATATCTTTGAAATTTAATTAAAATTTGAATTGTCTTGAAAAATGATGAATATTTTTTGTCATAATTTTTTATTTAATTAATTGAAAAATAAAAAATTTAGTTGTTCTTTTATACAATAATAAAATTATTAGAATTATTAATTAAAATAAATTTTATATATCATTTAAAATTGTTAATTGACTTTATGATTAGTCATTTGTTGTGAAATTCAAAGCTTCAAGAGGTGAAATGTAATTTTTAGAATTATATGGAGCAATTCGTATTCTAAATAAATTTCAGAAAATATATTTATAATTATCCTAAAATTTAATAAAATTGAGTTTTGTTTTATATTCCTAACTTTCAACTAGTATTCACACCAAACGTTTAGGCTCTGTTTGGTTGTGAATTCAAATCACAATTCCACACCTTAGTTCAAGTATGGTGTTTGGTTAGTGTTTTCAAACGATGATTCCAAAACTCTACACAGAACACCTGCGGTTTTCTGTTTTGACAGATGTGTTTTTCTTTTTTTTAAAAAAAATTTTGCCTGACGGGACGTCCAGCCGGTTGACTTTTTTTTTTTTTTTTTGGCAATTGATTTATATAATCGAAAAAAAATATTTTCTAAAATTTTTAAAATTTTTTATGTACTTTAAAATAATTTTGAGTTGTATGTTTAGTTATGAGTTGTAAATTTTTGTATCACAT
Organism: Camellia granthamiana; assembly: GCA_036172215.1. Classification (NCBI taxonomy): domain Eukaryota; kingdom Viridiplantae; phylum Streptophyta; class Magnoliopsida; order Ericales; family Theaceae; genus Camellia; species Camellia granthamiana. The sequence continues at coordinate 103,226,745 of CM069912.1, forward strand.
ATCAAATGTCACATCAACAATTCCCCACTCAAATCAAAACTCTTTTCAAAACTCTTTACCAAACAAATTTTCTACACTCAAATCATAATTCCACAATACTCAAAATACAACTCATACTCTCAAATCACATTTACAAAACTCTACCAAACGCTACCTTATTTTTTTTGTTTGGATTATAAATTTGATTATGAGTTTAAAAATAAAAAGAAAAAAAACGTAAATAAAATGTCGATAAAATAAATTATATTTCATTTATAGTTTAAAGAAAATAGTCAAGATTCTCTCCAATCTAGATGGATTAGAGGGGTGTTATTTGGATTTATGGAATCTACCATGGATTTTTTTTTTTATGATTCAAATCGTTTGTTTTGTAAGAACATTCGTATATATCATTCATGCAAAAAATTAAATTGATTCGATAATCATAACATGTTTAATTTATCAACTTTATCATAAAAAATAGGTGGTCTGTTTTTAAAAGTACACTTGCTATTATTTTTAGATAAATACAATAAATCGAATAAATTATGATTATTGAATCAACTTAGTTTTTTATGTGAATAATATACACAAAGGCTTTACAAAATGAACAATACGAATTATCAAAATGTATGGTGGCCCCATTGGCTCAAACAACACTATCTAGTTCAAATCATGGATTTGAGTGAAATCCAACCCTTTAAAAAATGGTTGGATTTTTCAAATTTAAATTTCAACTTTAGAAAATTTGAAAGATTTGTTGGACTCACTACAAGTCTTATTTTGTACAAACCTCCATATATAATATTTATTAAACAAATTAGGTTGATTACATAATCATAATCTTTTTGTTTTTGTTAGTATTTATTTTTAAAAAAAAACGGCCCACATTTTTTGGAAGAAAAATTGATAAAATAAAAATGTTACAATTATTATATCGACTTGATTTTTTTATGAATGATTTACACGTTGTAATCTAAAAATTGAACGATTTTAATCATCAAGACAGAACTTGTAATGAGTCTCATAATCCCGAACAACACGGTCCGATTTACTTTGTGAACCAAAAAATGCTTAACCCCTGTTAAACATCCCTTAAAAAAATAATCACATATAATTGTTGACTAATTTAAAATATAACTAATTAAAATTCACTCTTGGTCACGTCAATATTAATAAATTTAAAAGTATTCATTCTGCTTGGTTTTGATTTTCAGAAAATATTTTTTATAAAATTTTATTTTTTTATTTTTCGTACTTTTTTGTTTTCACTAAATTTTTTTAATATTTTAAGTATTTTTTAATTTTTAGACACACCTAACATAAATACACTTTAAAAGTAGAATTCTTGTGAAAAAAATCTTTTAAAAAATTCACTAAATACCAAAAATATAAAATACAAAAAATACAAAAATTCAATATATTTTTCATATTTTTATGTATTTATTAATTTTTTAAAAATATTTTTTCCCAAATATAAAAAATGTACAAATATATTTTGGATTACTTCAAATCCAAGATTTAGCACCTTTCTTTAGAAAGCATAAATATATCCATATAGGAAATTGCATTAAAACCTTTAACCCTATTAGGACAAAATACAGTATCCAATGTATCCTTAGAGATGGAATATGTCTTGATTGGAAAGCATCTCTTATAGAAGCCATAGAAACCAGTCTTTCTCATGGACCAGTATATTTTAATATTTATCCAAACTTAAGTGTAGCATTAATGGATCCAAATTTATCAGAAGTATTAGAACTCAGAGTTCTTACAAATGGTTATCAATATATGGCAAGAAGTCTGCCTTTAACAGTCATTTACAGATTACATTTGAAGGTTCTTACTACTTTAAATCCCTACATTAGAAAGCAAAGTGAATCAGGACAAACTCTTCTGATTGGCACAAACCTATACAGTAGCAAAGTTTCCATACCCACAATGATTCCATGGCAAAATATTACATTTCCATAATCATGGCATATTCTAAATGTTGTACCAATAAGACCAATAGTCTGGCAAACTATAGACCAAGTTGTTCAAACCCAAGGAGGTCGTGTTTACCTCAATTTCAAAAAACCTATACTTACCAGAAGTATGTCTACTACAAGTATTAGGTCAAATCTACCATATAGGGTTGACCTTCCAGAATCATCCCGACAGTCAGTATCTGAACCCGTTGAATCAGTTATGCAAGGAATGCCTTTTAGACCACCTAGTAGGCCACCAAGCGATCCTTCTGTAGATCCTATAGTCCAAGGAGTCCAAATATCAGAAAATCAAATACCTCATGGTATTTATGAAACCAGAAGACCTGAGAATCCAACAACTAGTGATATAAATTTTGAAATTTAATGGATTATACTCCAGGAAGTGAAATAAGAAGACAATTAAACCAGGAATTTATGCAGACTAAATACCAGGAATTTAGAAGTTGGTATTTTGCAAATCATAATGACCAACAACTTCAGTATTTTAAAAATCAATATTATTACCATCTTGAAAAATATCAAATCTTAACACCATTTCCATAATGGTATTATGAATTTGCAACAATTATGGAAATAGTTCCCGAACAGCAAGTTAACGTATTAACAAATATCCAAAAAACTTGGACTACAATAAATGCACAAACAGTATTGTCTATTCATCCGACTCCTCGATCCTTAGAATTAGCTCCTAATGGAGATACTACTTTACAACAGTTACTCACCACTGCTTATGTGAAATTACTAGCAAGAGCACCCCACAAAGAGGTTACTCAACTTAAAGACCTCATTCCTATTATGAAACAAAATAATTACACTAATCTATATTTCCAAACAGTTGGAAAACAATTAACCCGAATTGAAGAATCAATTGATCATTTTAAAGATAGAGAATTGGTTACTCCAGAATTATCACTTCAACCTGTTAATATCAAACCACCTTTAGAAGTAACTAATTTAAAGCTACGATCTGACAAACACGATAGTGAATTCATGGAAACTCTTCTTAAAAAGATGTCAAATCTTTATATAGAAAAAGTACCCCATGAAGGTAGCAGTTCAATTCATATGTTATCTGCTTCCAGACAACAGGATTTACCAGACGAATATACGAAAGAAATCACTCTTGATTTAATTCAAGAATTACAAAACAATTTTCAGGATATTAAAACTGTCAACAAGGTTACTATACCAAAGAATAATTAGCCAGTTTCTACTAGATATTATTATCCTAGACCTACTCCCCAAGATCTTCTTTATGAAGAAGGTTATTGGAAAGATCAGAATTCTTACCATGGTAAAACCATTTATGAATGGAATATTGATGGTGAATCAGAATATCGAATTTGGGAAATTGTTCAGCAAATGATTATGTATGCTACTGTATGTAAACAATACAGTAATACTGACCACCAGATAGTTAAATTTATTATTAATGGCTTTACCGAAATTCTCAAAGGTTGGTGGGATAACATTCTCACTACCACTCAACAGAATGAGATTGTCACAGCCACAAAAATTGAATTTGATCCATCCACTAATATGAATATTCAAAAAGAGGATGTTGTTTACACCCTTGTCCAAACTATTATCCTCCATTTTATTGGACCCAATTCTGGTGTTAATGATTGCAGCCGCGAGCTTTTACAGAATTTAAGATGTCCATCTTTAACCCATTTTTGATGGTATAAAGATGTTTTCCTTCTTAAAGTCGTTCAACGACTTGATGCTAACAGTGACCATTGGAAAGCCAAATTTATTGATGGCCTTCATACTCTTTTTGCTGAAAAAGTTCGGAAAAAACTTAGGGATCACCATAATCAAATGTCCATACCCTATAGCCAGTATACTTATGGCCAGCTAATTGCTATAGTCATTGAAGAAGGTCTTGCACTTTGTAATGACCTTAAATTACAGTATCAGCTTAAAAAATAGAATCTTACGGGAAAGAAAGAGTTAGGTGAATTCTGTGAACAATTTGCCTATGATACAAAACTCCAATACCCTAAGACCAGAAAATCTTACCCGAAGAAATTTACCAAAAAATATCCCCAGCAGTATAAAAAATCCAAATCTAGTAATTACTCGAAAAAGTTTTCTCCTCAAACCCGAAAAAGTAAGTCCACAAAACGACCTCCTAAAAAAGATATTAAATGTTATAAGTGTGGAGCAACAGGACATTATGCAAACAGATGTGGATCTAAATTAAAAACTAAAATTAATGAATTAGCATTAGATCCTCAAACCACTCAACAGATACTCCAGGCTCTTCTTCTGCATCGGTTTCTGATTCTTCTTCTGCTTCAAGAAGAGCTTGGAGTATCTGTTGAGTGGTTTGAGGATCTAATGCTAATTCATTAATTTTAGTTTTTAATTTAGATCTACATATGTTTGCATAATGTCCTATTGCTCCACACTTATAACATTTAACATCCTTTTTAGGAGGTCGTTCTGTGGACTTACTTTTTTGGGTCTGAGGAGAAAACTTTTTCGAGTAATTACTAGATTTGGATTTTTTATACTGCTGGGGATATTTTTTGGTAAATTTCTTCGGGTAAGATTTTCTGGTCTTAGGGTATTGGAGTTTTGTATCATAGGCAAATTGTTCACAGAATTCACCTAACTCTTTCTTCCTTGTAAGATTCTGTTTTTTAAGCTGATACTGTAATTTAAGGTCATCACAAAGTGCAAGACCTTCTTCAATGACTATAGCAATCAGCTGGCCATAAGTATACTAGTTATAGGATATGGACATTTGATTATGGTGATCCCTAAGTTTTTTCCGAACTTTTTCAGCAAAAAGAGTAAGAAGGCCATTAATAAGTTTGGCTTTCCAATGGTCACTGTTAGCATCAGGTCGTTGAACGACTTTAAGAAGGAAAACATCTTTATACCACCGAAAATGGGTTAAAGATAGACATCTTAAATTCTGTAAAAGCTCTTGGCTGAATACATAAAAATATATTTTTAAAAAATTGCATTAAAACCTAAGCACCAGTCTAATTTTGTACAAACCTCCATATTAAGACCAATAGACTTGTAATGGCCTTCCTATTTTAAAGTTTAGAAATTTTGAAAGATTTGTTGGACTCATTACAAGTCTAATTTTGTACAAACTTCCACATGTAATATTTATTAAACAAATTAGGTTGATTACATAATCATAGTCTTTTTATTTTTATTAGTATTTATTTTTTAAAAAAATGGCCCACATTTTTTGGAAGAAAAATGTGATAAAATAAAAATGTTACAATTATTATTATATCGACTTGATTTTTTTTCATGAATGATTTACACGTTGTAATCTAAAAATTGAACGATTTTAATCATCAAGACAGAACTTGTAATGAGTCTCATAGTCCCGAACAACATGGTCCAATTTACTTTGTGAACCAGAAAATGCTTAACCCCTGTTAAACATCTGTTAAAAAAATAATCACATATAATTGTTGACTAATTTAAAACATAACTAATTAAAATTCACTCTTGGTCACGTCAATATTAATAAATTTAAAAGTATCCATTCTGCTTGGTTTTGATTTTCAGAAAATTTTACTTTTTTGTTTTTCGTACTTTTTTGTTTTTCGTACTTTTTTGTTTTCATTAAATTTTTTTAATATTTTAAGCATTTTTTAATTTTTAGACACACCTAACATAAATACACTTTAAAAGTAGAATTCTTGTGAAAAAAATCTTTTAAAAAATTCACTAAATACCAAAAATAATATGAAAATTCAATATATTTTTCATATTTTTATTTATTTATTAATTTTTTAAAAATATTTTTTCCCAAATATATTATTTTTTAGATATATCTAAATACGGTGCATCTAAAAAAGTAAAAAAAATTACTTCAAATTTTAAAAAATATTCACTAAAAACAAAAAAAAACGAAAAATAAAAAACTCAATTTTTAAAAAATTGAATTCAGAAAATTGAAATCAAACACACTGATTCTTTTAAATATGGATCACAGCTACCACATTTTAAAAAATGGGACATTTATTCATAAATCTATTTTCACCTACATATAATTCACTTAATTTAAATTATTTTCTTATACTTCAATAAGTTATATGGGTGACATAGTTACCTAAATATTCCTAGTAATAATAGGGCATTAATATTCACATTAACAATGTGAATGTTCTATGATGTGAATATTCACACAGTCAAATTTATTTAATGTGAATGTTTACATCGTGAAATATTCACACTATTAATATAAACATTCACACTATAAAATTTATTTTTTTATTTTTATTTTATAAAATTACGTATTTAAATGAGAACTTTTAGATCTTGTTAATTAGGTTTCAAAAATATAAATTTCATAAAATAAAAAAAAAAATTTGTACAACAAAGATTATGAATTTTTAAAGTTTAATATATAAAAAGTATAAAATAGTGCACAACAAATTACTAAGAGTTTAAAAAAAATTTATAAAAATAAAATTATTCATAAAATATTTTAAATATGGCAATTAAAACTTGATAAATCAAATATTTAAATAATAACACTTACCAAAATATGAAAATATATATGTGACGAACTAATTAGATTGGCACGGATGAGTTGATTTTGGGCATGTAGGGCCGCCATATACCTTCCATTTTAAGGTTAATTACTAGTAAGTCCTTATGTATGAAATTGTACTTCATTTGGTCCCACAATTTTTTATATAAACTCAAAAGTCCTAAGACTACTTCATTCTTCTTTTTCTCTTTCTGCTATATACTTATCAACGACCACCATTGATTAGAGTTCATTCACAACAATTGAACACCGACCACCGACTCTTTATTTTGCCCTTACTAACGGCAAAAAAAGATGAGTTTCTGATGTTGTTCTTGAATAAATTTATTAAGATCTAGCCAAAATCACAAGACAAGACTCACCGGAATGTTTGAATTTAAAGTAAATCTAAGTAGCATTACATAAGATCCAATTAAATTTAAAGAAAAAATAGTTGCTAGAGTACAATCCACTTTTGATATTTGTCTTTTTTCTTTGATCTCTCAATTTTTTATTTTTCCTTACTACACACTTCTTTTTTCTATTTTAATGGACAAAATTTTCAAGTTCTAAATAAATATTTTTTGAGTTTTGATTACAGGTTGTGAAAGCTGTAAAATTTTACAATTTTGAAGATATATTTATGCTTTTCTCTATGACTGTAGCATTTTTTTCCCTTTATTAAAACAACAAAAAAAAAAATTTAGCAAATATTGACAAACTAAAAAGTTACAAATCCTTAAAAACTATTGATTTGAGATCTCCACCATCGCTACGACTCGAAATTGTGTTTTGATAAATTGCAAATGAGCAAATTGATAATTTTAAAGTTTTGAAACTACAAATTTATGTAGTTTGATGACAAATAAATTCAAACTCTAAATTTTTCAATTTTGTGAACTAAAAATTAATGTGTTTTGTATGATAAGAGTTTTTTTTTTTTTTTTTTCTCTCTCTCTTCGTATTTTGTGGTATTGGAGAGTATGTGGTTAAATTTTGTTATGTGTTTGCTCTAATTTCTCCATTTCTTCTTCTTCTTCTTCTTTTTTTCCGAAATGTTATGGACATTTCAGTGAGCCTCTAGCGACGTTCTCGACGTCCGGTGATGTTCTGGACATTCTAGCGATACTCTAGCAAATTCCTAGTGATGTTTGACGAGCCTCTAGTGACTGTCTGACAAAAGTCTGACGAAGGTTCGATGGCAGTGAAATGTATAGCGTCCTTAAATTTTAAAAAAAATAAAAAATTTGATTTTTTTTGTAACAATTAAAAGTATGTAGGATTATTTAGTCTAAGTGTTTTGTTTTTGGGTTAGATGGACTTTAAACTGTGCAAAGAAGACCTGTGGCTCAATGCTTCTTATTTTAAGGGCAAATTACATATACCCCCTTGAGGTTTAGCAAAATTACAGATACCCCCCTGAGGTTTGAGAAATTACAGATACCCCCCTGAAGGTACTATTTGCATAACAAATTAGGGGGCAATTTGTTATGAAAATATAAACCTCAGGGGGTATCTATAATTTCCGAAACCTCAGGGGGTATTTGTAATTTAGCTAAATCTCGAGAGAGGTATATGTAATTTGCCCTTATTTTAATGAGTATTCTAAGAATTATCAATTAAAAATTTTAACATATGTTTTGATTAATAAAGTTTAATACATATAATTGTATACATTTTGTCTTACATAGATTCATAATGAATATATAATAGGTAAATTGCTAATAAGTTTTACTTTTAGAACTTATTACCCATCAAATTCTATTGATTTACGGAAGTAGGGAAGAATTGAAGAATTGAAGCAATACAAATGATAAACTAGCACAAGATACACCAGCACAATACAAATAAAATTTTAATAAATTTGAATAACTTACAATTGTTTAACAGAAGTAACACTGGGTTGCTTCAAAATACAGTTGTTAATCCAAAGGGGGAGGAAGAAGATTGACTATTGACTAGGTGTTGGTTCTCACTCAGAGTATTTTAGTTTCAAACCTCTGCCTAAAATGACTAGAACATTACAATTTATAGAAAGAAAATGTAACTATGCAGCATGTGACTTGGTGATTGATCAAAAGCAGCTAGGAGCACATGGGAGGGCAGGCTGGCAGATGCTTTCGGCTGATTGACTGAAGTTGATGTAGCTTTTAGCAGAGTGATTGAGTGATGAACAGTAAAAGTGAATAGTAACTTTTACTATTCATTACTTTCGGTGGAGACATGTGACTAAAGGAATCAATATAAATACAAATCGGCAGCTTTTCTCAAAAGAGTATTAATTGAAGCTAATTTGTATCTATATGGAATCCAATGTTGACTGAGCTGACTAGGCATACGGATCCTGTGCATCTTGAAACTCGGGACCATATGGATTACTAGTTGAACCTTCAGAAGAGTTTGAACTATTGGATCCTTCTTCTGAACTGTCTGAATCGGAGTCTGACTGAGCTTGGGTCTGATTAACAAGTAGACGAGCCATCTGGAGCAGCTCATCTTTGGATGACTTGGATTTAGCATGGACTTTGGGCTTAGCCTGAGATGCAGTAGGCTTAGCTTTATCCTTTGGCTTGGGCTGAACAGTGCTGGGCTTAGCTGTCTTGGATTTAACCTTTGATTTGGATGACTTGGGCTTGGAAGAGCTTGAAGTTGGGCTTCCAAGGTTGACTGTAGGAAGTTGGCTTCCTTAGGTGATTGAAACAGTTGGGTTCTGCTGAGCTTTAACCATGGCAGGTGTAGCAGCATGAATGTTAATCGGGAACTTAGTTTGAACAATTTCAACAATACGGGAAACTTTGTAGTTATCCCACCATTTAACCATATGTAGCCGGTGAACAACATCATTAGAAATGCCATATTGCCATTTAAATATCCAAGGGATTTTGTATTTGGATATAAAAATAAGCAATTGAGGGAATTTCTTCTGTTGTGGAGTGAATGAGAAAACAGTTGAAAAATAATTAATTTGTTCAATCAGAATAGCTGGGAAGATATCTGAAATAGCGCCATAATGAGTCCACTATCGCAGAAACCAAGTAGGTAATTCTGATTTGAACTTTTGATCAAATTGAATGAACCAGGAGTGACTAAAGGTTTCTTTTTGATATAAAAATACTTTGAACCAGGCATCAAGATAGTCATAATAACTATACTGAAGAGAGTGATTAGGTAAATTGCGAAGTTGATATGGAGAACCCAATTCAACTAAGGAAACAATATTGTGAATATAAAGGGAATGGTAAACAACTTTACTAGTGTAAATCCGATCATAAATGGGTTTAATCACAATGGATTGATGGTTGAACAGAATATCTTTATAGAAGGTAATTGTTTTCTCTGGATGTATGGGAACAAAATGCCATCCAGGAGGAAAATAAGATTTAACCAGGTCATGAACAGACTGACTTTTGGGGTGACTAGGTTCTTTGAAAAACAGATTAGTAGTGGTGGATTTAATATAATCAGATTAGGCTGATTTAATAGGATTAGGAGGGTATGGAGTAACTGCTTGGCTGGATGAAGCAAAGGGATCAGTAGCCAAAGCAGAAGTGTAGCTAGGTTTAGGAATGTTACCAAGAACTTGGTAATGGTTAATCATTTCAATAGGATGGTATTGGGTTACTAATTCCAACGGAGGAATAAAAGGTTGACTAGATGGAACCAAGGCTTTGGAAGGAGGCCTGGGGCGAAACATCTGTTGAATAAAATAAAGATTAGTAACAAACTTAACAACCACTAAAGAGATCTAAGTAAGCTTGATGATAATCCAAACAGTTGTAATAATCAGCAAGTAAATGGTGACGAGCTTGAATATGGTGATAGTTAATATACTGAGCACGTTGAGTAGTTTTCCGGGCTAATTTTAATCGGGCAATGCGGTAAACAGTTTGGTGAATCAGATCTCTGTAATAGGTAATGTGGGTTTTATGGTAAGAGATAAAAGGAGTGGCCATCCCTATCCTCCCTGTAAAAATTCTTGGGTAAGAAAATCAGGAATAGAATTTTGACAACCAGGTATATAGGTAATATCAAAATCAAAAATACTTAAAATAGATTGCCAACAGGCAAAAATTTGCTTACTAGCAAGATTTTGAACATCTTTTTCTAAAACATATTTAGCAGATTTGCAATCAACACGAAGTAAAAATTTTTGATTTAAAATATCATCTTGAAATTTAGTAATACATAAAACAGTAGATAAAATCTCTTTTTTAATAGTACTATAGTTTAATTGTATTTTATTCCAAACACCAGAATGATAGCGAACAATTTGTTCAGATGACTGAGGAGTGACTTTCTGAAGAAGAATGCCACCATAACCAATATCAGAGGCATCAGTTTGAATAATTTTGAATGAATTTTTAGTAGGAATACCAAGACAAGGAAGAGGCTTGACATATTGTTTGACTTGTTTAACAATAGTAGTATGAGTAAAAGACCAAGGAGGAGGATTATCCTTTAACCGATCAAACAAGGGTTGACAGGTTTTCCTAAGGTCTTTGTAAAATTCAGCAATGTAATTGAGTGATCCTAAAAACCGTTGTAACTGGGTTTTATCTAAGATTTCATCAGGAAACTTAGACGCAAACTCAATGGAACGACTAATAGGCAAAATAGTATTTTGGTGAATATCATAACCTAAAAATCGGACTTTAGTTTGGAATAATTTAATCTTGGGAGCGGATATAACAAGACCATGACTTTTAATAGTATAAAAGAATGCAGTAAGATGTTTCCAATGTTCACTAATTGATTTTGAAAAAACAAGAATGTCATCGATATAAACTATAGAAAAATGACTAAAAGGGTTAAAAATATCATTCATTATATTTTGAAATTTACTAGGAGCATTTTTTAATTCAAATGGCATTACATTCTATTCATAGTGATCAAAGGGTGTAGTGAATGCAGTTTTATATCTATCGTTAGGATGAATTTGAATTTGCCAAAAATCACTTTTTAAATCAAATTTACTAAAAATAACAATTTGACTAAGTCTTTTAATCAAATCTTTTTTATTAGGAATTAGATATCTAATCTATTCTAAAACTTTATTTAATGGTTTAAATTAATAACTAAGCGAGGGACACCTCGTTCTAATTCAGCATTTTTGTTAACATAAAAGGCAGGACACGACCATGGTGATTTACTAGGACTAATAATGCGATTTTTTAATAGTTCATTAATTTTTTTTTTTTACACATTTCAAGTAAATCATGATTCATTTGAATAGGTCGAGGTTTAGTAGGAATTTGTTTTTCATTAAAATTCTTAATATATGGCAATGTGACTACATATTTTTTTCTATGCCAAAATGTAGTAGGTAAAGTAGAACAAACAGTTGTTTCTAATTTTAATTTAAATTCTTCAATGTGAGATGTAATAATAGGATTAGTTAATTGTTGATCAATTCTTTTATAATTGCCTTCTTCTTTGAGAAAACATAACTGTCGTGTTAATCGATTAATAGTTTGAGAAATAGAACAATCTTTTAATTGATTTAATTCTAACATTTAAGGAGGAGATAAGAATTTAAAAGTAACAGGTTGGCCTAAAACATGAGTAGTTATTCCTTCACTAGATGTCGTAAAAGGATAGAGTAAAAATATAAATAGTGTGCCTAAAATAACTTTATTCGTCATATTTTTGACTAAAACAAATGAAGTTTTGAAACAAACATTATTCTGGCATATATAAACTTTGGGTAATTTATATTTAATATGCATTTTACTACCATTAGCAGAAGTTAATTTTTCACGACATTTTTTATAATATTTAGTAGGAAGTAATCATTCTTGAATACAATTGAGACCAGCACCAGTATCTATTAGGGCAATAATATTTAATTCAAAATCATCAATTACGATTTTGACATTTGAATACCATTTTTGAATATGAATTTTATTAATAAGATTTAATCTTTTATCTTCAAGATTATGAGATTGATGTGAGCGATTGTCAAATAGTAGATTTTCAGGATTAGTATGATTCGTGATCAGATTCTTCTGAGGAAATGGCATCATTAGCTTGGAAATTATCTAAACTTTTATTAATTTTTAAAACAGTAATCTCATCTTCTAATAATTTATCTTTATGTTGTAAATCTTTGATGGTTTGTTTAATCTGATTAATTTCATGTTGTAAATCCTGTAATGTAATTTCTTTTTGTTTATTTTGAAATCTTTCTAAAGTTTTAGATAAACTAAAAATTGGTTTATCAAGCTTAGGTTTCTTATCATGATTGTTAGTAAAGATTTAAATTTATCAGTATATTTTTGTTTTAACTCTGGATCTTCCAGTTTACTAATTAATTCAATAAGAGCAGTTACTTCTTGATTTTGTTTAGTAAGAACAGTGATTTATTTAACTGGTTTACAACAAACATCATTGCATCCTAATTCAATATTATGATCGGAAGTATCACTAGGTGAATGGTAATCAGATGAAGTATTAGGATTATTAGAAGAGGAATTACTAACAGATTGGTTTAATTGAAAGATTTCATATAATTGAGTTTTTGATTCATCATTAATTTGTAGTTGATTAACTTTGTCTTTTAATTTTTGTTTTTCTTTACATTTATTAGAATAATGACCTTTTTGACCACAGTTATAACAAGTAATATCTTTATTAGATTTGGATTTTGGATGGGATTTTTTTATAATATTTCTTTTTGGGTTTAGTATAAAATTTATCAGTGGATTTAGAAGGTGTATAATTCTTTTTATATTTATTAGAATAGTTGTAAGATGACTTATGTTTAGTGTTTTTATGTTTTTTACGACAAGAGGGTGCGACATGAGGTAAACCATATTATTCACAGAAGTTACCTAATTCATATTTAGCCTTATGTTTATCTTTAGCAGTTTTTTGACTAAGTTTAAGATCAATACACATTCTTAATCCTTCTTTTTGAATAGTACTAATTATATCACCATAAGTTAAATTATCATATTCAATAACGCCGGATAGTTCATACTAATCCTTCTTTTTGATAAATTTATCAGTTTCTCTTATTTTTATGAATAAATTTATCACCCATGACCTATAGGTAAATAAGTTTAGTTAATAGGATTGACTGGTAAGTGTCCATAACAATTACAAGTTTATTAATAAAGAGTGTTGCTATTAGCACCCCATCAATTATATTGGACCCTCCATTTTTTTTTTATTACAATAATAATCTCAAGTAAAATTACTAAAAAAGACATTAATAATTTTGGAACACTCCATTTCACAATTAAACCCACATACCCACTACATCATACGTTAGGGTTTATGAGAGCACCCACCTCCATCACCACCCATTCATCTTTTTCCAAATCCTACCTTCGAAACCTATCCACTCTCAAAACCTTGAAAACCCTGTGGCGACAATATTCCGACAGCAACAGTAGTGACCATTTATTTACATAAACTTCTCCAGTAATGAAAAGGAGTGAAATTTTTTTTGGCAACCACAACTCTATAAGATGAGAGGAGTACAACAATAAAAGTTCATAAGAGATTCATAGCTTGATGGTGTTCTTAGCTTAGTAAAAATTGGCCTTATAAGGGTAAATTTCTTGAAAAAAAATGACAAAAATAATAAAAACTGTTCGTCATTTTTTTTAGACTAAACCTCCCGATATATGATTGAAATTCGGGAACACAGGCTCGGACATTATTTATTTATTCAAGAATAGGTAACCAAACATTTCTTATTTGTTCTAACCGAAGCAGTAACAGAAGCAAAAGTAGGAAAATAAAGGAGGTCGGATCACCCTTGAGTGGTCAACCGGTGGGTGAAATCTTGTCGAATTTTGCTCACACAAAGACCATACAAGTACAGTGCGGCCATGAATGAATGATAGAAAACCAACCAAAGAAGTATGAAAGTGGATTGTATTGTGTGTGTGAAAAAAGGTAATAGAAAAAAAAATCAAACAGATTCACAAACCTCGTAATGAAGTAAAGAAAAAATTTCTTAATCACCACAAATGTTTTCCATTAGTTTTGGGAGGTTCAACCGTTGTGGGTTTTGTTAGGATTTTGGAAGAGAGTCTTTTTGGGGGTGTGAGATGTGGGATGTGGGGGTGTGCATTTGAATAAGTGAAATATTTTTAAAAGGATAATTTTGGTATTATTTGGAGGCAGAAATTTTTTTTTTAAAATTTTACAATTTATAAGTGGGGGTCCAAAAAAATAAAGAGTCCAAAATAATTTATAAAATACTAATAGCAGCACGCATGATAAATACTATTATTTCATTCTTTAACGTAATTCTTAAATTAATAATATTAGTGGACATTCATTCACAATTTTACATTTAAATTGTTAATGTTTAAAAATTTATTATTTCCATTAATAAATAGAAACATTTGCTATGTGTCTTTAGAGGAGGTCTAAAAGGATTACATTTGGCATGCGACGGTTCAATTATTATGATCAGGGCATTTGTTAGCAAAACCAAACCCTTTCATATTACTTTGTTCTTTATTTTTATAGATAAATTATAAATAAACTTTTAATATTTGTTTAATATATAGATTATCTTATGTAATTATGGAATTACATTATATTCCTTCAAATTTCTCATCACATAAAAAAATGACATCTTTATAATTTAATTAATAGTTTTTAATAAAACTAGAAATATATTTCAATTAATGATTCAATTAATATAATTGATGTATAGAAGAGTAGTTAAAATTTTTATCTCATTTATTAAATAAAAAATTCTGATAATAAAATATTTAAAATTTTTAAAATTATAGAAAATAATTTATATTTTAAATAAATTTCAAAATTTTATTTATATTTAATCCATTTTTGTGCTGATGTAGTACACATGGCTGACACCCAGATAGGCACTCGATTTGACAATGACGATGATAATTGTTATTATAAAAGGCAATGATGAGAGAAGGCATATGGTGATGTGGGACCAAAGTGGGTACACAGAACTTATTCATTTCATTTGATAGTGGATCATATATTATTGTTCTCAAATGACGAAACAGATAAGCTCGACTCTTTCTATTTTTTGGGGTCCTAGCTTATAATCCATGTGCATTGTATGGAGTTATCATATTTATTTTCTTATTTTAACATAATCTCATCAGTGACGAAATCAGAAAATTAAATTAGAATGGATACTTATTAATTATTATACGGGAAGCAAATATTCCACGGAACCTGTACTCTTTTCGTCCAAACTCGTTGTCTATCCGATCGACCAGCGAGCACAACGGTGCTGAGCTACCTAGCAGTGTGTGGTCAGAAAATCCCTCCGACGGTCAAGTTAGCACACACACTCAGGGAGAGAGAGAGGAAGAGAGAGATATATCACAATGAGTGTTTCTTACCAAATGATGTTCCATCCCCAGTATGGGGGGCGCAGTCATCCTTATATACTTTCTGCACTCAACTCCGCACCCATTAGTCTCTTGATACGTGGAGCTGCTCTCCCATCTGTTAGCACAAATCCAGCGAACACCACCTAACCAAACCGCCAGACAACATTACTAGGAACTCGGCAGCCTGGCGGCATCACCTCGGCTTCACCCGACCGGGCTGCATAACGAGTCCCAGTATCCACTCACCGAGCTCCATAACAACCGAGCTCAGAAGCATTCCGGTAGAGCCGAGTTCCAGACAGGTCGAGCCGACAAACAGAAAGCCTTCCCACCGAGCTAAACGTGCAAACCATGGAACCCGGGTTG
Source organism: Camellia granthamiana (assembly GCA_036172215.1). NCBI lineage: Eukaryota > Viridiplantae > Streptophyta > Magnoliopsida > Ericales > Theaceae > Camellia > Camellia granthamiana. The sequence continues at coordinate 103,242,932 of CM069912.1, forward strand.
GCAGGTGACCATCTCGGCCAAGTAAGCTCGGCCCATACACGAGGCTTGACCCTCGGCCGAGCAAGACCGATTCTGGATGCAGACAAGCCCAAGTAGCTCGGCCCCAACTTGGTCCTGGACCCCGATCGAGCAAAACCACCTCTAAATAGGCCCAAGTTAGCTCGGCCCAAACGTGCTCAGCCATCTTCTGTTCGGCTTCTACCACGGCTTAAAGCCAGATTATAAATCTCCCTCTCAATTGCCCCTTAATTTCGTCTGCGCAAGCGTGACTGGGATTACACGATCTGACCGGGGTAGATTATCCCTTGGTCCTTAGTTCGCAAGGCGTCAGCCGCGCTAATCCCCATGCTCGGTTTCTAGACTTGCTCGGTCGACGCCTCAACTTGCCATCTTGTCCCTTCAGTACTGATGCCACCGCCATTATGGACACGCGTCGATTATTGATTGGCCTCGAGCAGCCAACCCAGCCGTCCCTTCATATTCAAATTTTGGCGGTTCTTCTCCTTTAAATACACCACCTGTCCCTTGAAATTTTCTTCTTACTGTCTCTCTCTCGTTCCAGACGACCCAAAGCTACAGGGCTTTCCCCACTATCAAGCACCCTTCTTGCTCTTCGAAGATTCAACCTTTGCCTCCTTCTGGTAAGTTCTATGAGTCTTTTTACTACTTTTTGATTTCATATTTCACATTCTAGGACACAAAAACCATTGGTTTTCAGATATAACCCCCCAAAAACCTCTTCTGCCCCTGCTCTCTCTGCTGTTCTTCAACTCCAGTGATGAACATATGAAGATCTGGAGCGGACCGAGCTCCAGGTCTTCTTTTGATCCCAGAAAACACCTAAACCAAGCAAATTGTGAGTTTGCAAAAACTCATGTAGGAACCGAGGTAGGCAGTGGACTTGATCGCTCGACCGGGCTAACATCTGGTCCGCTTGAGCAGCCGAGCTTCTAGATTTACCTTCATGACCGAGGTGGTCTGGCACTCCATCTGATCGGGCTAAAGTCAAGCTCGTTTTGCGCGACCGCGCTCCCACTTACACTTACCCTCCTTTTTCTGCAGAGTCCAAGGGGACCACGCACCAACATTGAGGCTCTCAAAGATCGAGCAGCTATCAAACGAGAGTTTTTGACAAACCAACACAGCCATGCTAAAAATAGCCGGCTACCATGGGGCGCTACCGTTTCCTGGTTGATACGCCGGTCGCGTTAGCCGCGTTCTGGGAAGAATATGGCGTCCCTGCTGACGTACACCTCGAGCTCGGCGAGGAGGACACAACTCATTGGGGCAGACTTGATCAGTGCCCTTTCACCGTTCTTTCCATCATTGAAGGCGGCCTTCGCTTCCTGGTCAATCCCTTCATGTGCGAGTTCTTGAGGCGCACCGGGCTAGCACCGACGCAAGTCTCAACCAACACCTATAGGATAATTAACGAGATAATCGAGCTGAACAACCGGCTAGGAACCAACCTAGGATTAGCCGAGATACTTCGCCAGTATACCCTCGGGCATACAGGCGACGACCTTGCCTATTATTTAAAGATCAGACCGGGTAAAGAAAAGATAGTGACCGGCACCTCGGACAAAGACATGCATAACGACAACTTTTTCTGGGTGTCCGATAATTATGAAACAACCGACGTGCCAGGCTAGTATATCAGTAAGAACTTCGGTTCAACATGTAAGCCATGCTAACTTCTCGGTCAAATTACTTTTCTCCACTATTCTGTACTTAATATATTTTCTTCTTTTCCCCTTTGCAGCCATCGAAGCTTTGCAAGCCAACTACTATAACCCCAACGAAGCAGCCATCAGAACCGTGCTCCAGTACCCAAACCGAGATTGTCACGAACTTCTCGGCTACGTACCGACTTACAGATACTCCACTCCCACCGAAGTAGAGTAACCGATTTTCTTCACGCGCCGTTTCCACCACCCGACCCAACACTACCGGATGTGCCCCTAATCCGGTTGACCGAAGAAGAGGAGATGGCACAACGAAGCCGTATCAAAAATCTCATCACCGCCACATCCACCGAGCTACCGAGCATCCCACCTCGCACTTCAAGAGCCGGGCAAACATCTGAGGCCGTCATTGCCTTGGCATCAACCCCCCCAGCACAGGTTAGCAAGGACACCCGCCGAGCTGGGAAAAGGCCTCGAACCGCCGATCTCTTAGCCGAGCTCGTCGCGGAGCTGAACACCGAGCAAACCACGGTCACAACCGAGCTAACACCGCCCTGGAAGCCCCAGTTGAAGCACCAGGGTAAGGAGATCCTGACAACCGCTTCGGTCAAAGGCGACAATGAACACCTCCTAGCCTTCGACCTGACAAAAGCCCTCCTACTGCCGAGCGACGTGGTCGGTAGCGACCACGTGCCCGACACCCGGCTGGTGAAGTCCTCGATCAAGTCTATGACCCGAGTAAAAGTTTTGCATGCTTTATTCAAATTTTTCTAAGTGTTTGCTCGGTTCTCTTTCTCTAATCAAACTCTCTTCTTGCAGGCCATCCAAAAACAACACCTTGTAATAGAGCGGATTCACAAACTCCGGCAAAAGGCGACCGACTCTGCCAGCCAGGTCGAGCATCTGCAGAGGGAGCTGGGACGGCCAAAGGCCTCTTTGGAGATTGCCAACACAGACAACTCCAAATTGCTTAGTGTAGACGTCCCCGAACGTCCTGGGAGTGAATCCCGTTTTGTTCATTGGGCTCACTACAGTTCAGGACTCAATGTCACGGTCCTGTATCTAATCTCGCAAAGTGCAATGCAAGACCAATGAATCATCAAAGAGTCCAAATCCGGCAAATCGTTTTTGAAAATAGATTTTTTGAAAGAAGTGCCAAACATGGACTGCTTTTCCAGATACAGAGTCGCCACCTAAATATTTTATTTTGGGGGAATTTAGGAAACCCTGACTCGTGCCTAAGGCCACGTGTCCGTCATCACCAAAGTTGCCTCGGCTCGGGAACTTGGGTACGATTGGGGAAGGTCACTCCGTGAGTACCCCCACTCGCCCGATCAAAGATCGACCTCTACTAACCATGATATCGAGTTTTGAAAACATTATGTGCTCTTATTCCAGTTTATTAGCCTAGAATTACTATGTGATGCGCGCAGCATACAAGTATAGACTGGATCGCCTGAGTTGGAACGAAACATTTCATGTTTGTTTTTTAAAGCGGTTTGCTACTCGCAAGTAAGCTAAAATGCGGATTTTGCCACCCTCAAGTGGGCTTAGAAAACATGGTGATTTGTCATTATCTAGTGGGCTTAAAACTCGCAATCAATGAATTGTTCCAATTCAGATAATCCAACCTCCACCCACAGGCATTCAGGCAGGTATATCACATAAGCAGTTAGTGTCATGACCCGAACCCGCCCCTATGGGTTAAGGACATAACCGGCCAGTAATCCTGTGATTACCTACGGCCTCAGACCAAAACAGACATAACTCGTCAGAGTAAAGGGGCCAAACGGAAACAAAAATTTAAAACTTTGTCCATAGAGCCGTGCTTATATGCACATCAACAAACCATGCTCATATACGTTAATAACCCACATCAAAAGTACAGTAGTAAAACTTCTTTACAGATAGGATCGTCTAAGCTGAGCCAACCCATAACAGACTATATACAAATATACACAAAGTCCTTGCCAACAAAACAAAATGTAATTGCATGACAAAATGGCAAGGATGGGTCTCGTGCGTAAGACACAAGGCTGACTCTCCAAAATTCGTGTTATTCATTGCAGACTTCACTGGGGCCGGGTCTGGACTTCTCTTGGCTCACCTACAAACACATGAATGAGCGTGAGCGACAGCCTAGTGAATAATATCAAATACAGAAGTTACATATCAATGTAGAACAACAGGTTCCAAACGGCCTTGGGCCCAATCCATATTTTTATTTAACAGATGTATAACTAAACGACTTTCAAATCAAGTGACTTGCAGTTTCAACATTCTAGCCTTTGGCCCATTCAGGTTTCCATTCATGTCAAAACGGCCTTCGGCCCACTCATTTATGTCAAAACGGCCTTCGGCCCACTCATTTATATCAAAACGGCCTTCGGCCTGATCATTTATGTCGAAACCGCCTTCGGTCCACTCATTCATGTCAAAACAACCTTCGGTCCATCCATATATGTCAAAACGACCTTTGGTCCATTCATCTATGTCAAAACGACCTTTGGTCCATTCATACATATCAAAACGACCTTCGATCCATTCATTGCTATCAAAACGACCTTCGGTCCATTCAATTCTATCAAAACGACCTTTGGTCCATTTATGATTATCAAAACGACCTTTGGTCCATTTGTGTTTATCAAAACGACCTTCGGTCCATTTATTTATTCATGTCAGACTTTTGTCCACAATCCCAGTTAGCAACTCATAAAGCTTATAAGGAAATAAACAATTGGACATTCACAAGCATTCAAATATCGATATTACTCACAGTGATCGGCTTGTGGATTTGCCCCGGAGCTTGACCCTACACATTTCATGAACACAAAAGGGTCACCAACAGTTTAATCCGTTCTTTAATTCACATGTTCCTCATTAGGCTTTATTCCCATCTCATTAACTCATTTACGATGCTTAACATATGCCTAAGAGTGCTTACAAGTGAAAGAGAACGGAAAACAGAACACAGAATGCAAAAACAGATTTTCAGAAAATAAGGTCCCCGCTCGAGCGTGGACTGCCCCGCTCGAGCGGACCCTTAAGCCTGCAAAAGTACTGGTTGCATGAAAAATGAGCTCGAGCGTGGAATAGAGCGCTCGAGCGGAAGGCCTGTCTACAAAAACTCCCCGCTCGAGCGTGAGATGTCCCGCTCGAACGGACATCCAACTCTGCAAAAGTGCTAGGAGCACGATTTTCCCGCTCGAGCGGCTCTTCCCCCGCTCGAGCGGACATAAAAAATCTAGGTTTTCCAGATTGAGTTCTTGAGCTCTAATTCGAATTTCAACCAACAAAACATGCATGTTATGGCTCAAAATTCACATTTACTCATGCTAACATGCTACCAATACAATATTACAACATTAGAAAGCTCAATTTCTTACATCATTTACATGCATGCCTCAAATTAATCCAAATTCATCACCAACATATTAAATTTCAACATGCAAAGCTTGCTCTTTCATGATCTACTCTTGCATGTAAGAAATACACATTATTCACAACTTATTTGGTGAAGAAGTGGTCATCCACATGGATTTCATTCAAACTTCAACATAGATTACACAAATTAAGCTCAAACATGGAAATCTATAACAATTCTTTACATGCATGCTTCTATTAGCTTGAAATCCAACATATACAACTCAATCCCCTCATATTCAAACTAATTCATGCTCTTGGCCATCTATTAAACTTGAATTCACAAGACAATAACTAAAAATGCATGAATTACTCACCAAGGAGTTTAATCTTCACAATCTATGGCAATTCTTGAGCTTAACCTCCAAAATTTCCAAGCTTTAAGCCAAACCCTCAATCTCCTATCCTCTCTTCTTCCAACCGACCCTCTCTTCTCTTCCTTGAGTTTATTATCAGTCAAAATGAGGCTAGGGAGAGAGAGATTGAGTGTCTAAAGCCTTGACAACAAAACCCACTAAGGCCAATATTATAATAATAAAGTAGTTGGGCTCTAGTTCATCAATTTAATCGATTTAATCTAACCCGAATCGATTTTCAATTAAATTTCACCGTAGGCTCTAAAAATTATGTCAGTCACAATGGCGTAATCAATTTCGGGTTCTGTGGCCGATAAGGCCCTCATTTTAATTTCCGAAGAAAATAATCAAACAGATATTCCTACGGTGAACAGATAGAAATTCAAAACCACATATTTTCACATAATGGTACACAAAATCATAACAAAACACATAATCACATTCATGTTAAGGACCAATTAATATATTACAGAATAGGGGTATCACAGTTAGCCTCATAGCAAGCATGCTATCATGGCAGTCACTCACATACATGCAAGGATGCTAAAGCATAAACACTCACCGAGTACTCCAAGCCAAAACAGAAACTAGTTAGTAATCAATGCATGATCCTAGCTCATGTTAAGATGGCTAATGCAACATATGCGAAATGCAACTAAGATAGGCTCGACTATTCTAAGATGGCATATGAGATGCTACAGATAACACGCATTCAACTTCGAATTGAAATACGATGCAGTTAGTATGATGCGCCGAGCCCAATGCATGCAATACAGATGAATGAATGTGAACATGCGAACATACGAACATATAGATGCTAATTGAAACATGCCATAAAACTAACCATCATAAGCTGGTAAATAAAAGGAAGAAAGACGTGGGGTTGGAAGACATGCATCACACACACGCACACTTATTACAACATTGCCCTCCTCGGAGGGTCCGAATAAATAATACTGACCAAATAAATAATTAATTACTCTAGCTAATTAAGTACTACAAAACCCTAATTAATTAACAAATTAACTAAGAAACGAAATAAACTAGTATGCAGATCTATGGACCGCCTCAGCTCTGTTCCGAATGATGAAAGATGTATGCATGCTCGAGTTGCCTTGTCGGGAAATTCCTCGTGATGCCCCGATTTGCCTCTGTTTGCAATTGATCCCAGAATATTGTACAAAGCTCTAGAAAGCTAGTGGTTTCTGGTTTGCTGCAATAGAGAGCAAGAAAGGGGCATGGCAAAGTATTTTCAACATATGTATGCATGACCACTCTCCCCGTCATTGCATAAGCTCTAGGGAGTGTAGTCCTCGATCCTCGTGCCACCAATCACGCATCCCGATGCATGATGGCCGAGGAGTCGAATTGCACGACTCAATGTGAAATGAATGCACACATAAACACAACAAGGCCTAAACTCCATCATGGGTAATCCGGAGTGTCGGCGACCGAGAACCGAGGCACGTTTCGTCACTTGGAGTGCAAAACGTCCCTCGTTTCCCGTGTTTGGACTAAACCTACTCCGAACACAATGCAATGAGATGGCATACACAATGCGACTAACATGCAACCCTAAATGCAATGCAACCTAATCATGCTGGCATGCGAGGGATGATATGCACACATACAACCTAGCATACGCAATGCTATGGACTAAAATGGCATACACAATGCAAGGTGGACTTAAACCAATATGAGTGGACCTCAGCCACACTCAAATCAGTGGCCATACATGATGGAATGAAAGGTAGGAACACTCATGCAAACATGCCCAATGCAAGGGACCGAACCTAAGGCATCGAATGCCACTCTACCAAAGCATGGCAAGGGATGACACATGGCATATAATGACACAAATTCCAGCTCTGAAATAGCATACAAGATGGTCCCGAAACATGCAAACACCTCACCCGATGCATGCTAGATGACCCGAATACCGAAACTAGTGGAATGGATTACACTATAGGTATGCAAAACAATGCTCAAATGATGAAACCAACCCCAAACAGTCCCTATGCAGACCAAAATCAGTGGCTAAATGTGTTGGGATGGTGGCTCGGAATGCATTCAAATGAAGCTCACGCAATGGCCGGTAAATGAGGCATTCAAGCATAACTCTCAAATGCATTTAAAGAGTGAAAATCATGAGAATATGACATACATGTAAGCTCTGAAATATGATGTGCAATGGCCCCAAAACATGAAAACACCTCAGTATATGCATGTGATGGACCTCAAAACTCAAAGTTAAACATGGATATTGTACTACAAGCATGCAAAACAAGCATCATTCGACCATGAGACCCAAAAACAGAGCTAAGGTAGTCCAAAACATGCATGAAATCAGTTTAAGGCAAGGCCAAAATATGCTAGGAAAGGCGGCCAAAACATCATACAAAACAAGCTAGTGAACCATGACTTACACTACAACTATATGAAGCATGTGAAGGACTACCAAACTAGCCAAAAACAGAAACATGGCATGCCAAAATATGACCAAAAAACTACTGGAACTCAGTCAACACATGCTAGAATGAGGTGCTCCTTTGAAAGGCTATGCAAGGGGTTACTCTACACGTGCAAGATAGACATCAAAAATGGAAAAACCACCTTTGGAAAGAGGTCATGCAGGTCATAAAACTCACAAATAATAGCCTTAAACATGGCTTGAAAACATGCAAATAGGGGCTCATTTGTAAGACCAAGAAAGCTAGTAAACAAGACAAGGGGTGAGAGGATCACCCCTCTCTGATTTTGATGCTCAAAAACACTTAATAACCACTGAAAATCTGCTAGATTTCAGTGGTCAAAAGGGCCAACAAAGCTCAACACAAAAGCCCTAATGTATGGCTCAAAACAAAGAGAAATGAAGCATGCAAAGGGGGTAGATGACCCCCAACAGAAAAGAGGTCTTAAACAAACATGTTAAGAAGCTTAAAACAAAACTTTTTTCAGTTTATGATGAAGCTCAAATATGCTTGCAAACTAGGCTAAAAGGTGAAACAAAAAGATGCCAAAAAGAGGGAAAGAAGTGTTACCCTTGAAGCTCAGCAACTCCAGCAGCTTTGAGGCCAAAAACTCAGACCTTAGGACCTCTCAAGACCTTCCAAGAAGCTTAGGTTGGTGTTGGAGGTGTTAGGCTAAGAGGTGTAGTGTAAACGTGTAAGAACAATGGACTTTTGAGCTTGGATTAGAGAGATATAGAGAGATGTATGTTGTATGCCTTAGAACCAATTTCTCCACCCTTGCAAAGGAAGGAAAGGCCTTCCTTTATAGAGCTAAGGGTCCAAAGCTTAGCTTCAAACCAAGGTTAAACATCCTCCATACACGTGTATGGAGGATGCAGCAAATGCCTCCCAGTTGGCACAGCTGGAACCAACTCAGGAAGACAAAACAGGAGGGAGTAGGTCGACCAGTTCAAGTGGTCGGCCAGCTACTTTTAGTGGTCGGCCAACCAGGTCAAAAGGTCCAACTCAAAACAAGGTGGTCGGCAGCCCCATTTGGTGGTCTCCCAACTAAATGCAAGCTAGTGGTATGGTAGGAGACCAGTAAATGTGGCTTAAAGATCAGGGAGATCAGTTTCCCGACAAGAAAACTGGTTGGAGGAGAGAGAAAAGTGGTCTCCAAGGGTAATTGGTGGTCTCCACACTGAAACAAAACCAGTGGTATGGTGGGAGACCAGTAAATGTGGCCCAAAGATCAGGGAGACCAGTTTCCCAACAAGAAAATCGGTTGGCGGAGAGAGAAAAGTGGTCTCCAAGAGAATTGCTGGTCTCCCACCCTTGTACCACCTTCCAAACATGGAAAACAAGGGTTGTGCCAAAAATGAACCAACACGGATGCAAAACGAGGGTGCGGGGTCCAAAACACGCAGCCGGGTGCCCCGAAAACTGACTGTTAAGCATCGAAAGTGGCGTGCGACCACGAAGGTGGTCTCCCAGGCCACAGTGTCCCTCTAGAGAGAGGAAACAAGGTGTGTGCCAAAAACCGGAGCAAACGGAGAAAATTAGGCGGTCTTGAACCAAGGCGCACGGCTGACGGCTCCGAAAACCGGAAACTGGTCTCCAAATAGGAACAGTGGCCTACGACCACGAAACGTAGCCTACGGCCACTGAGAGATGATCTACCAGACCTCTCCCTCCCTTCAAGAAGAGAAAATAGAACCTGATTCGCAAACCGAGGCAAAGCACAAAAGGGTCCCGAGGTTCGGGGGTAAGGCCCTCAGCCGAAACTCCGAAACCTCCGAACAAGCACAACATACGCAATCACCGAGCACTCAATCAATGACGTCTAAGTCTTAAGGTCGGTAAAAAATGGGGTGTCTACACTCGGTCAACTTGGGGTTGTCGAGAAAGAAAGGGACGCTCTCCGGACCGAGCTGGAGGCGTTAAAACAATCAAGGAAGGATGAGGTTGACGAGGCCAACAACGCCGGTTTCAAGGAGACCGAAGAGAGCTACACCAAGCAGGTCGAGGCCACCAAGGACATATTCTTCAAGTCCGGTTGGAAAGCGGCTTGCTAACAGCTTGGCCAAGGATCTGGGACCGACGTGTTTGCCTCTCCCCCAGTTGCCTTCTTGCCGACGTACATAGTGCCATACGCCAACGATGTCTTCAGTGCCTTGCAAGCTGAAGCCGAGGAAGAAAGTAGGGATGAAGCCAAGGAAAATGCCGAGGGAGACAATCGCCCAAAGCAGGCCGGCGAGGTGGAGTCCGGCGTACAAGAAACCACTACTACGGTCGACCAGGAGGCAACTATAACCAGGGATGACTTAGTAAACCTTTCCCCCTTGGTGTAGTTTTCTGTCTTTTCTTTTTTTGTTTAAAGAATGTAACCGGGCTGCTTGCCCCTCCTTATGTAATTCGACTTCTCATCAATGAAAATTTTTGATTTCGTTAACTGTTGCATTGCTTTAGTTTCATTATCTCGGCAGAAACAATTAAGCAAAATGTCAACTACTTTAGCCGGGGTAAAGCACCTCGGTTAAACCTTTTGACCAACCCTTGAGCAAATCATCAACTCATTCAACCGGAGTAAAATATCTCGGTTGAAATCAAGGAGTTGAGTTAATCATCATCTCATTCAACCAGAGTAAAACTTCTCAGTTGAAATCTCAGAGTTGAGTAAATCATCAACTCATTCAACCGGAGTAAAACATCTCGGTTGAAATCAAAGAGTTGAGTAAATCAACTCATTCAACCGGAGTAAAACATCTCGGTTGAAATCAAAGAGTTGAGTAAATCAACTCATTCAGCCGGAATAAAACATCTCGGTTGAAATCACAGAGTTGAGTAAATCATCAACTTATTCAACCAGAGTAAAACATCTCGGTTGAGACCATAGAGTTGAGCAAATCATCAACTCATTTAACCGGAATAAAATATCTCGGTTGAAATCACAGAGTTGAGTAAATCATCAACTCATTCAACCGAAGTAAAACATCTCGGTTGTAATCATAGAGTTGAGTAAATTAACTCATTCAACCGGAATAAAACATCTCGGTTGAGACCATAGAGTTGAGCAAATCATCAACTCATTTAACCGGAGTAAAACATCTCGGTTGAAATCATAGAGTTGGGTAAATCATCAACTCATTCAACCGGAGTAAAACATCTCAATTGTAATCACAGAGTTGAGCAAATCATCAACTCATTTAACCGGAGTAAAACATCTCGGTTTAAATCTCAAAGTAAGCATCGAAAACAACAGAATTCTTAAGCAAAGAAAAGTCACTTCTATTATACTTGACAAAAAGCATGTTACATTCAGAAGTATAAGGAGAACAAGTCTTTCCACAAAAAATTACATAAGAACATAAAATGCTAAAAATAATACAGTTTGAGGTTGGCCGCATTCCATGGCCGGTGTATGCCTTTTCCTTCCAAATCTTCCAAGTGGTATGCCCCCTTGCCTGCCAGACCGGTTATCTTGTAAGGCCCTTCCCAGTTTGCCCCTAGCTTGCCTTCCCCCGGCACCAGTGTGTTGCCCATCACCTTTCTTAAAACCCAGTCCCCGACTTTGAATGGTCTGGGGTGCACCGTTTTATTATATTTTCTGGAAAGCTCTTGTTGGTATGCGGCCACATGGATTAGAGCCTTGTCTCGGCGCTCTTCCACTAGGTCCAATTCTAGGGCGATGGCTTTAGAGTTCAGCTCGGGCTCAAAACTTTCACTGCGGATGGTGGGCATGCCAACTTCCAATGGGATGACCGCCTCCATGCCATATGCCAAAGCGAAAAGAGTTTCCTCGGTAGATCGCCTCGGGGTTATTCGGTATGCCCAAAGGACACTTGGGAGTTCCTCAGCTCATTTTCCTTTGGCTTTCTCATGTCTTTTCTTCAACCCATCAAGAATGGTCTTGTTTGATGCTTCGGCTTGGCTGTTGGACTAAGGGTAAGCCGGTGTGGAGTTGTAGAATTCGATCTTCAATTTTTCACAAAATCCTCTGAATAAGCACCTGTCAAATTGGGTGCCATTGTCAGAAATCAGAATCTTGGGGACGCCAAACCGCGTTACCACATTCTGCCAGACAAACTGTTTGACGTCTTTCTCCTTGATAGTTGCTAAGGGCTCAGCTTCAACCCATTTGGTAAAGTAGTTCGTAGCCGCGATGAAGAACTTCCGGTTGCCTGGTGCCGTTGGGAGTGGTCCCACTATGTCCAGCCCCCACATTGCAAAAGGCCAAGGGCTTGTCAGGGGAAGAAGTTCTCTGGCCGGCTGGTGAATTTGGTGGGCGAACTTCTGGCACTTCTCACATTTGCGAACATATTTCTGAGCATCCGCTTGCATGCATGGCCACCAATACCCTTGCGAGATTGCTCGGTAGGCCAAAGATCTGCCCCCGATGTGACTGCCGCAAATGCCTTCGTGAATTTCGTACAGGAAAGCTTCTACGCTGTTTGGGTGTACACACTTGAGATAAGGACCGACGAAAGACTTCTTGTATAAAGCGCCAGATAGAGAGAGCCAAAACCGCTCTGACTTCACCCGGACTTTATGCGCTTCATTTTTATCGCCTGGAAGGGTCCGCTCTTTTAGAAAGATGATAATAGGGTCCATCCAAGAAGGGCTAAGCTCGTTGCAGAGTACTTCTGTCTGCCCGGGTTCCTCTATACTAGGCCTTGGGAGAAACTCAATCAGGAGAGGACTGGGAGAAGTTCTGTCGACCATGGAAGCCAGACCGACTAACTTATCCGTGCGGCCGTTTTCTTCCCGTCCAATTTGTTGGACCCTTATCGCCTGGAAGCGCTTGATGTGGCCTCTTACCAGAGCTTGGTACTTTGCCATTCTGTCATTTTTAGCTTCGTAAACCACAGACACTTGGTTAACGACAAGTTGGGAATCGCTGTAAACCATCAGCTCGGATGTGCGCACCTGGAGCACGCTCTTAAGTTCGGCCAGCAGCGTCTCGTACTCAACCTCATTGTTTGACGCAGGGAATCTGAGTGTGATAGAGTGTTCGATGGTCAGACCATCTAAGGAGATCAAAACTATGCCTAGCTCGGCACCGTGACGATTTGAGGCTCTATCTACAAAAAGTTTCCACATTTCACCGACAAAGAGCTTCCAACACTCTGAGGGGTCTTGGGAGGCTTGAAGGTCGATGGGATCACGGTCACTCGGCTGTTCGGTTTGTGGTTCGCTGCTATTCGGTTCCATTTCATCCCCCATCGGCGATGCAGCGCCGGACCCAACAGGTTGATCTGCCATGCCCAAGTCCGGAGTCGCATCGCCGGGCTGCAGTACTGTGCCGGCTGGAGGTTCTATGGTGGGGCGCGCAAGTTCCGCGTCACCAACATCCCCCTACTGTGCAATTTCTGGCGAGCCTGCATTCACCTCCTCGGCTGCCATGACAAGATCCACCGGGCATACTGGATGAATTTTAGGTGAGAATTCAGCAACGAAGTTGGCCAATGTTTGTGCTTTTATGGCAGTTCGAGGTTGGAACTTGATGTCGAATTGTCCCAATTTGACCGCCCACTTGAGGATTCGACCGGAGAAATCCGCCCGCTCGAACAAGGCTTTGAGTGGGAACTCGGTCAAAACGATGATTGTGTGAGCATGAAAATAGTGCGCCAATTTCCTAGAGGCCATCATCAATGCCAAGGCAAGTTTTTCCAGCGGCAAGTATCTCGACTCTGCCGGTAGCAAGGTTTTGCTCACATAGAAGATGGGGAAATGCTGGATTCCTTTTGACCGGACAAGCACTGCGCTAACTGCATGCTGAGAAACGGCCAGATAAAGGTAGAGTTCTTCGCCGGGCTTTGGTGTCACCAATAATGGAGCAGAAAACAGATACGCCTTTAGCTCGGCCAAAGCCCTGTCACATTCCTCGTCCCACGAAAACTTGGATTTCAGGGCTCGAAAGAAAGGGCGGCAGCGATCTAATGACCGGTTTATGAATCGATTAAGCGCGGCGGCCATTCCGGCCAGATGCTGCACGTCCTTCGCTGAGTTGGGCTACTTTAATTCTTGTATGGCTTTGATTTGTGTGGGGTCTGCCTCGATGCCTCGGTTTGTGACTAGGAAGCCTAGGAATTTCCCGAATCCCACGCCGAAGGCACCCTTGGACGCATTCAGGCGTAGCTTGTGCTATTTGAGAATGGCGAACATCTCGGCTAGGTCAGACATGGTCTGCCTGATGCCTGCTTTTGACCACCATGTCATCGATGTAGGCCTCCATCATCCGGCCTAGCAGAGGGGCGAACATTTTGGTCACCATCCTTTGGAAAGTTGCCCCGGTGTTCTTCAAACCAAAAGGCATGACTCGATAGCAGAAGAGTCCCCTTAGAGTGGTGAAAGAGGTTATCTCACAGTCGGGGTCATGTATGGCAATCTGATGATAACCGTGGTAGGCATCCAAGAAATTGAGCCTTGTATGTCCGGCCGTTAAATCCACCAGCTGGTCTATTCGGGGCAGAGGAAAGCTCTCTTTAGGGCAAGCTCGGTTGACAGTCTTATAGTCGACGTAAACTCGCCACTTCCAATTCTTCTTGGGTACTACGACCGTGTTTGAAATCCACCAAGGGTAGTGCACTTCCTAAATAGCCCGTGCTTCAAGCAAGTTCCTTACCTCCTCCGCGACTACCTCGGCGTGATGAAGAGCCAATCTCCTTGTTCTCTGAATGACTGGCCGTGCATCAGGGAAAACATTGAGTTGGTGGCAAATAAAACTTGGATCGATGCCAGGCATGTCGTAGGGCGACCATGCGAAGACTTCAATATTTGCCATCAAGAACTCTACCATCTCGGTCCTCTCTTGAGCGGTCAGGCTTGATCCAAGCAAAAAGAACTTGTTTGGACTTTCCGTATCGATCCGTACTTCTACCAATTCTTCAACAGCTTTGTCCTCGGCCCTGGTACCCACGTCATCAAGGACACTCTGGTCTTCTGGGCCTTCAATCATTTGCACGAAGCCTTTGGTAGCTCGGCTTCCGTTTACTGCCACGAAGCATTGCTTTGACATGACTTGATCACCCTAAATTTCCTCAATTTCCCCTATAGCCGAGGGAAATCTCATAACCTGGTGGTAGGTCGACACTACAGCCTGCATAGCGTGAAGCCAGCCCCTACCGAGGATCAAATTGTACGTAGACGGCACTTGCAATACCCAGAACTCCACCTGTTTGACCACGGATCCGGCTTTGACCGGTAGAATTATTTTTCCTAAAGGCCACTCCGGTTGCAAGTTGAAACCTACCAGTGGCGAAGTTGCCGGAGCCAAGTTTGCATCTCGGAGTTTGAGTTGTTCGAACGCGTTGTAGTACATAATTTCAACTGAGCTTCCCCGGTCAATCAAGATGCGCTTGACATCGAACTCTTTGACGCGGAGAGTGACCACTAGGGCATCGTTGTGTGGCGTTTGAATGTGCTCTAGGTCCCTTATGGAGAAACTAATCACGTCTTTTTCCTCGGTCTTCCTCCTTTTGATCGCGGGGTGGACTGACAAAACTTCCATCAGGTGTTCCGCCTTTTTGATCATACCTCGAAGCTCGCATACACGTGCTGGCTCCACTATGCCGTGGATCACATTAACCACTCCTTGAGGGGGCGCCTTCAAGTCCTCCGGTCTATGCAGATCAGCCGGGGCGGGATGTGCAGCCTTAGCACCCCCATCAATGTAAAGATCTAAGTGTCCGGCTGCGACTAACTCCTCCAAGTGTTGCTTCAGAGGCAAACAATCCTCTGTCCGGTGTCCTCGCTCCCGGTGAAATGTGCAGCGGTACCGCGAATTGAAGCCCTTTTGCGTGTCGCCTAACTTAGTAGGAAACCAGACGTAATCCTCGTCACGGATTTCACTAAGTATGCGATAAATTGGAATCTTAAAGACCGTGGTGATGCCTGTCCGAGCTTTCAACCTTTTGTTAGCATCAGCTACGTCATCGCGAGGGTATTCAGCTCGGTCATTCCGACAACCCCTTTCCCGGTTTCGATGATTTGATCCACAGTCAGATTCCTCGGCACGATCATTTGGACGGTTAGTCTCCTATCTGACCGCGTGTACCTTGCCAGCCGACCTCTTGTCTGTTACCACCAGAGTTGTCTTCGCAGTGGACAGCGCCGCATCATCCTCTACTCGGATGTGCTCATTGATGCGCTGCATTAGTTAGCCCATGGAGGTCGGCTGGTTCATGGTAAGCGAGTCCCGCAGCCTATGTCCGACCGGGAGACCGCGCTTATATTGGGTGATTGTCAGGTTGATCGGGCAATCTAAAATCTCATTGAAGGTTTCCCAGTATCTGCAGTTGTATGCCTTGAGCGTGTCGCTCGACTCCATTTTGACACTGAAAAGGTGGTCCACCTCCTTTGGCGTTTTAGTGTTAGTCTTGAAATGAGTCACAAAGGCTTCCGCCAACTGCTGTCACCTTTCAATGCTTCCCTCTGGCAGCCTCTCAAACCACTTCAAGCCCAGCTCGCCCAAACTCGATGGGAAGATAAGGCACATACGAGCGTCATTGCGCCTATGTCCGGCCATGACCTGCCGGAAGTGGCTTACATGCATGTATGGATCGGTCTTTCCATCGTAGAGCGTAAACTTGGGCTGGTGAAAGCCCGCGGGGAGCGGTATGGTTTCTATCTCAAGGGAGAAGGGGGTGGCATTCAGCCTCGCTAAATCTGTGTCTAGTAGGAGAGACACGGCTAGGCGGGGTGGTGGCATTATGACCTCTTCACTAGCGTGACCCCCGTAAGATAGCCGCTGAAGCACCGGCACCCTTTGAGTCTCTCGTCGGCGAGCCCGCTCCTTCAAGACTGCCCGCAAGTCCTCTGAGCGAGCGGAGTAGGAATATCTCGACGTCGTCGCCGGGCGTGAGGGTTGATAGGTACTATCTTGCGCGCTAGACTTCTCTACAGGCGCGTCGGAATCTCCGACCCTGTAACTTCTGGTGATAGAAAGGGAGGTAGTGTGCCGCTGGCTCTGATTGCCTGAACGGCGTGGTTGGGTGCGCTCACTGTGGTCTCCCACTCCAGCAACACCCTTCCCTTTGACATGCCGTTTGAGAGCTTCCATCTCCGCCGCCGTTCTTCGGATAACGGCGTCTTGGTCCCTTAACTTGTGCTCCAGACGTCTGGCGTGCGATTCTCTTCACCGCCGGTGTCCATCTAGGCTCCGTGAATGACCAAAACTTCTAGCGCGCTTATCTCGCCCATCTCTTGAATGTCCTCCTGGGGAAGTCTCCAGGTCCACTATGTTCTGAACGGCGGGGAGTCCGTCTCTCCGCCTGGCTGATTCCGGGGTAACACCGTCAACGGCAGACAACGGTATTTCATCATTGTTCGCCATTGAAAGCGACCGGATGAGCTTGGAAGACAAGGTTTTGTCTGTTGAACCTTCCCACAGACGGCGCCAATCGTACGGGGAGCAAATATTCCGCGGAGCCCGTACTCCTTTCGTCCAAGCTCCTTGTCTATCCGATCGACTTGCTAGCACAACGGTGGTGAGCTACCCGGCGGTGTGTGGCCGGAAAACCCCTCTGACGGTCAAGTTAGCACACACACTCAGGGAGAGAGAGAGAGAGGAAGAGAGAGATATATCACAATGAGTGTTTCTCACCAAATGATGTTCCATCCCCAGCATGGGGGGCGCAGTCATGCTTATGTACTTTCTGCGTTCAACTCTGCACCCATTAGTCTCTTGACACGTGGAGCTGCTCTCCCATCTGTCAACACAAGTCCAGCGAACACCACCTAACCAAACCGCCAGACAACATTACCAGGAACTCGGCAGCCTGGTGGCATCACCTCGGCTTCACGCGACCGGGCTGCATAACGAGTCCCAGCGTCCACTCACCGAGCTCCATAACAACCGAGCTCAGAAGCATTCCGGTAGAGCCGAGTTCCAGAGAGGTCGAGCCGGCAAACAGAAAGCCTTTCCGCCGAGCTAAACGTGCGAACCATGGAACCCGGGTTGGCAGGTGACCATCTCGGCCAAGTAAGCTCGGCCCATACACGGGGCTTGACCCTCGGCCGAGCAAGACCGATTCTGGACGCAGACAAGCCCAAGTAGCTCGGCCCCAACTTGGTCCCGAACCCCGACCGAGCAAAACCACCTCTAAATAGGTCCAAGTTAGCTCGGCCCAAACGTGCTCGGCCATCTTCTGTTTGGCTTCTACCACGGCCCAAAACCAGATTATAAATCTCCCTCTCAATTACAATATCAAAATTTTTTACAAAAATATTTACAAAAATATTTAAAGCAAGTTTTTATGTTTGATTTCGAGAAACATTTAAAAAATAATGTTATTTATAACTAATATATCATGACTGCCACGTGTACGATTACGATCGAAGGTTTGAATTGTTTTCCCGTATTGCCCTTATCTTACTACGTGTCGAACTGTGATTAGCTTATACAAAATATGTAGCCAACATTACCCCCGCACTAATATACCCAATACTTGGTGATATTAGTGGATCAAGGTATTTTACCCACGTCTTAGAACGTGCATGGGCTCTGCATTTTTTCAGAAATGCAACCGTCATTCTTCAATGAAACATTTGCAATAAATTCTCTTCTAACCCTTGAACACTTCCACTATCTCAGTATTCGAAAAGACTAGTTCAGCTCTCACGGCCAAGTAGACCTTTTCTTACCTCGATCAAGCATACAAAGAGTTGTTTGATAATGTTGTTCATCCTCGAAAGAATCTTCATGCATTGATTAGCCACCTTTACCCACCTTCTTATATTCAAGTCATGGAAGCTTTTGCAAATTATCAACCTTTGGACTACGAACCTGTTATTCACAACTCCTTAACCCAAAATTTTGCAAACATGGATATTGGAAGCTCTTCTTCTGACCCAAAACCTTTTGCATGGGATGAAGCTGCTACTTCTTCTTCCTTTGGGGCTTTTGGTTGGAGAAGCTGGCTAAAACCTGAGGAGTCTAAGTTCAGGGAACGAATCAATCATCATTTTGTAGAATTCGTTGATCTTCTAACTTTCCCTCCCTTTGCTCGGAGTTCGGTGGTTTACCCATATGTACCCATCGACCGCCGACGCCGTTTAGAAGATAACTTACTCGTAGCATGGTACACGTCTGTAGACGTCCCCGAACGTCCCGGGAGGGAATCCCGTTTTGTTCATTTTGGCTCACTACAGTTCAGGACTCAATGTCACGGTCCTATATCTAATCTCGTAGAGTGCAATGCAAAACCGATGAATCATCAAAGAGTCCAAATCCGGCAAATCGTTTTTTTGAAAACAGATTTTTTTGAAAAAAGTGCTAAACATGGACTGCTTTGCCAGATACAGAGTCGCCACCTAAATATTTTTTATGGGGGAATTTAGGAAACCCTGACTCGTTGCCTAAGGCCACGTGTGCGTCATCACCAAAGTTGTCTCGGCTCGGGAACTTGGGTACGATTGGGGAAGGTCAGCTATGAGCACCCCCGCTCGCCCGATCAAAGATTGGCCTCTACTAACCATGATATCTAGTTTTGAAAACATTATGCATTCTTATTCCGGTTAATTAGCTAATCTTACTATGTGATGCGCACAACACAAAAGTATAGACTAGATCGCCTAATTTGGACCAAAGCATTGCATATCCGCTTGTTTGGAAAACAGTTTGAAATTTGCTACTCACAAGTAGGCTAAAACACGGATTTCAACGAGTTGTTCCAACTCAAGTAATCCAACCTCCACCCACAGGCATCCATGCAGTAAATCAACTAAGCAGTTAGACTCATGGCAAGCATGCTTTCATGTTAACATTCATACTCATGCGAGATGCTAAGCATAAACACTCACCTAGTACTCCAATCCAAAACAAAAACTAGTTAGTAATCAATGCATGATCCTAGTTCATGTTAAGGTGGCTAATGCATCGCAGGCAAAATGCAGCTAGAATAGGCTCGGCTAATCTATGGATGGCATGTGAAATGCGGCAGATAACATGTATTCAAGTTAGATTTGAAATACTATGCAATTAGTATGATGCGCCGAGCCCGATGTATGCAATACAAATGAATGGATACAAACATGCTATCATAAGTATGCTAATCAAAACATGTCCTAATACTAATCATCAAAAGCAGGTAAATAAAAGGGAGAAAGAAGTGGGGGTTGGAAGACATGCATCACACACACGCACGCTTATTACACAATTCGCCCTCTCTCGGAGGGACCAAAAGAATAATACAAATTTAACTAACTAACGAGCCAATTAAATAGTTACAGACCACTTAACTAGTTAAGCAAATTAACTAAGTTAATAAAGCGGTAAAACAGCCTCGGGAAGAGGGTCCAATGCATGCGTGCCCGACTCCGCTCGGAAATCCACCACCATGCACAAGCCGCCTCTGTTTACACTGCTCTGCCTCTCTGACGACTGCACAAGTCCCAAGGATGCTTCAACACCACTCCCTGATCACTGTGGAAGGTCACTGGCCAAGAGGAAACACCACCGGCCATGGTAAAATGGTCATCGACCATCTATTGAGCTCTCGGCCATCCACTGTTGGTCGATCGGCACTGAATGTGGTCGGTCGGCCATTCATTCCTGCAGAACCCTGTTTTGACAGCAGCAGAGGGCAGACAAGACATGGCAATGCATTTCGAAGCAAATGTTTGCACAACCACTCTCCCCATCATGTTGTGGACTCAAGGGAGTTTGCTACTCGACCCTCGGACCACCAATCACGCATTTCAATGCGTGATGGTCCAAGAAGTCAAGTGTGCATTTTGATGTTAAATGTAATGCACACAAAACACACAATGGGCCCAACCTCTATCATAATCAATTCAAGAGGCAAGGCACACATGCCAAAATGAAACCTAAGCATGCGAGCTAAGCATGCAATATGAGCATGTGAACAAGTATGCAAAGATGCAAGCATGTAACAAGTATGCAAGCTAACAAGCATGCAAATGATATGTGACAACGTATCAAGCAAACATGTGACAACATGTTAAGTAACTAAAAGGGGAATGCATGCCAAATGCAACACAACTTTAAACACACAACAACATGCCAATAGACCAAGTATGTGACAACATGCCTATGGGCCAAGTGTGTGACAACATACAAGGCAAGTGTACACACAAGCATGGTCCAATACTTAAGCATAGAGAGGGGACTTTTAAGCATACTTAAAAGAAGATGAACATGGACAAATGACAAGCATGATGAACTCTGAAAATCATGTTAAGGATGGTGCCAAACCAACTAAACAAAATAATCAAAGCATGCAAGCAAGGTTCAATCTTGAAAACTAGCCACGGGACTCAAACCAAGGCTATATGAAGCAAGCCCCAAAGGGCCATGGAGACCTAAAACAGTCCCAATGCAGGTCTGAACAAGACCAAAGACACACCTAGATGGCATCTAAATGGCCTAAACCTAAAGGCATGCACAAAGGTCCAAACATGGAGCATAAAACACAAACCTTTTGAAGCATCAAAGGAGCCATAAATGCAAGTATACAAACATGCTATATGGACTGAAATGACATGATAAGTGGTGCCAAACCACTGAAATGATGCAAGGAGAGCATGCTAGAGGGGCCAACACTTAAGGCCTACAAGGGAGATTGCATGGTAGCTATACAAAGCAAGTCATAGATGACCCAAACAACCAAAAACAGACCTCAAGCATACTAAAACATGCATAAAAGCTTCACAAAGCTAGGCCAAAATCATGCTAAAAACAAGGTTCAAAGTACAAAGCATGTTAAGGCAATTTCATGGCATTACAAGAAAAGTATGCAAGGCATGCATGGTGTGTCTAAACCAACTTAAAACAGAGGTAAACCATGGCAAAATACTACCAAATACCAGCTAAGACATGGCCAACATGGACTTAAACAAGGTGCTCACACATGAGGCTAAAATGGCAAGTATTGAAGACAATAAGGAGAGGGGATGTCCCTCTCCTTCTTAGGACCTTAAAACCCCATCCCCACCACTGAAATCCCTCTGGATTTCAGTGGTGGGAAGGCCAAGACAAGGTGGTCCCGGAGCTCACCAAAAATGCACAAAAATGAGGCTAAACAAGGCCTAAGAGGGGGTCAAACAACCCCAAACACCAAAACAATCTTAAACAGCTATTTTAAGCACTCAAAATTAGAACTTTTATTAGTTATAGACTAAGCTTAAAAACAGATGCAAGGATGGCTAAAAGCTTAAGCAAAAATGGGGAATAAAGGGGTAAAGTTCTTACCCTTGAAGACCTTCTTCACAAAGACTATTCCAACCCCTTCTTTAGGTCAAACCAGCTCAAAAACTTCAAGAACACCCCTTTGGCACCTCAATAACCAAGGTATAGTGTAATGGTAGGTGTTTGTGCACAAAAGTAAGAACAAACACACACTTATACACACACAACTCAAAAGGAGAGGGAGATATAGAGATGGATAGATACACAAACCCTAACCCTAATCTCAGAGCTCTGGAATTTTCTTGGAACCCTTGAGGAGAGAGGAGAAGCCCTCCTCTTATAGAATTCCAACTCTTGCAAAGCTTACAAAACAAGCTAAGCAAGAGGGAAATCCCTCCATACATGTGTATGGAGGGGGTGCAAAGTGGGTGCCAGCTGGCACAAAATATCTGCCAAAAGCAGATGAACAGTGGTCGACCAACAAAAATGGCCATTTGACCAACAAAGGTGGCCGGCCGACCACCAAGAGTGCCGACCGGCCATCACCAATGGCCGGTGGCAAGAAAATATGACCGGTGGCCTCAAGCCATGGCCGGTGAGGTGTGGGGATGGCCAACAAGCTATTTTCCACCCTCAGAAGCAAAACAACAAGTGTTTGGTGCAAAACCAAACACAAAACAAACAAGTTGAGAGATCCTAAGGCAGGGCGCGTAGCCGCGACCTTCGGGAACTCAAAACGAACACAAACATAGATGATCACCGAGTGTTCAAACGATGACGTCCAAGTCTTGAGGACGGTCAAAAATGGGGTGTCTACAACGTCTTCCATGCCTACGAAGATAGTTCAAGCCACCCCTCGTCCAGAAGAGGCCCAAGTATACAGCCCGTCATTTTTAGCTCAAAGGGCTAAACTTTACTCTTCTGACTGGTTTGACATTGTAAACGACCCCCAACTTCCTCCTTCTTTCGAGATGGAAGCTCCTGCGCCTCCTCTTCCGCAAAACTCTCACTGGATGGAGGAATTGAAACTTACTCTCTTTGAGGACCAGTTTCTCCCCTCCTATCATCCTCCATCTCTACCTACCAAACATCAGCGACAGCTAGCCCAACTTTTGCTTGCGGCCTTTTCTCACTTGCCCTTCAATGTTCTTGAGGACGATGTTTCTCTCAAGAACTTTTGATGGGCTTGTGATGTTATGACCCAGGGTCATGTCCTCACCTATTGCCCAAGCAGAGCTTCAAATGTTTTTAGACCAGCTCCCATTACTTCTTCATTGGCACCACATTTCTGTGGCCACCACTCGATCTTTGGATCAAATCTCAGCCTGTTGAGTTCATACCCAGTATGGAGTAGAGAACCTCATCAATGAATATAATGATTTCAAGAATAAAGACTCTGCATACTGGGATGACTTGGATGGAACAAGAGTTGAAGGAAACAGAATTCGAAATAAAGGCTGAGAAACTTTTTTATCAAGTTAGAGCATATCAACTTCAGAAGCCCAGCCTGGAAAAGATAGAAGATAGAATAAAGAAAGAACAGAAGTTCATTGACCACAGTTGGAGCAAATTTCATGACCTTGTTATTTATTCTATTCCTTATTTTTATGAACTCGAATATGTAGTCAAAGAAAGCTTCTGATGTAATTGCTTTTGTTTTAATAAAGCTAAGATGTTTTCTTTTACTTGGCATGGTTTGATTTTACCCCATTTGTCAAAGTCAAACAAACTAGGGCTTCAAAATCAACAATTTCATCCTTCGAATCTTGATTCGGTCAAACTCAATGAAACACTAAAATCCCAATTTGAACTTTTCCAACTTATGGAGTGTAATTAACAACTTTTGTCGGTTCCTTTTTAGAATCAGAGCTCCGAATTCACCAATTTTGCCCTTCGAAACTTGATTTGATCTTATCCAATCCCCCAACATATGGTTAACATAATCAAGGACTTTTAAATCAATTTTGTTTCAAACAAACAGTCTATATTTTCCACCATATAGAAACTTCTGTTAAGTACTGTACTGTTTTATTCGAAAAAAGTAATTTCTTCTATATACTATCAAACCAACTATTGGTTTGAAACTTAGAACAAACAATTTCTAACCGAAAAGTGTTTCAAGTTTTGCTTCGAAGGATTTTACTCTCATTTAATAACCTACAAACAGGTCTTTGATCCTTTTGAAGTAAACAAATACCTAAGCACTCTTTCACCGTGAGGCGTGGAATGTGCTTCGAAGTCGACTTCCTACTTTTGAAGCTGTTTGTCATTTCATTTTGGCGCCAAAATTTGGCTTCGAAGCCAAATGTTTTATTTCGAAGCTGACATCAGTATTTGAGATGCGTTTCCCTCCATAATTATCAATATAGAAAGAAACTTTTCGCATTTGTAACTTTAATACTTCTTTGTGAATTCCGTCCGTGCAACACAACTAGGTATATTTTT
Organism: Camellia granthamiana; assembly: GCA_036172215.1. NCBI lineage: Eukaryota > Viridiplantae > Streptophyta > Magnoliopsida > Ericales > Theaceae > Camellia > Camellia granthamiana. Next base: position 103,267,440 of record CM069912.1, read on the forward strand.
CAGACACAAAAGTTTTAAAACCCTTTTATTTTGTGCTTTGAATTCACCTATTTGCCTATCACATAAACCCTTCATCTCTACTGACCTTCCTTTTTCCTCTACTCTCTTTCCCAACTTCGTCTTCTGAGAAAACTCTTCTATCAATGGCTTCTTATTCTCTGAAAATACCAGTCGTGGAGCGTGCGAGTCCGTCTGTGACCTTGAAAAGGATTATTAATGCAGAGTGTGAGAAGTACAAGGCCGGTGAGAAAAATGCCATTGACGGACGCATCTTCATTCCTCGTCGTCATGAGCAGCAAAAGTATGTGCTTGGGCCCATCTTCAGGGAGATTACTACTGAGCTTCCAGCTCTATATCCACGTCTAGAGGACCATTGTCTCCTTTACGAAGGTGATCTTGACTGGGGAAGCTGGAGGATGAACCGCCTCCATCGCTGCTGGCCCACAGTGAGACCAGAGTGGCAAGAATGGTATGATCGGGTTGTCCCTGATAGGACTCTGGATCTTCAAGAACTCTGCATTTTCAACGCCCTCCAATTATCCAGGTTCACCATTTCAGAGGACCCTTTCTTAATACCTGTTACCCTTTGCTTTTGGAATTCTGCTTTTAATTTCTTTCAATTCAAATGTGGGATAATGGCCCCTACTGTTCTTGATATCTGCCATCTATTAGGATTGTCCCCTACTGGAACCCCTATTGGTCCAGATTATCCTGACCTCAAAACCCCTTTTTCCCTCCCCTCTCTTAACTCATCCTATAGTGACTTTGTCAAGGCTGAGAATAAAGAGAGGGCCCTATGACTGATAGAGAATTCTTTTATTTTATATTATATTGGCTTTGCAAGTTCCTTTTCTGCACCTCTTCTCAGAGGATCATGCCTGAATTCGCCCCTCTTGCCAAAGCTCTTGTTTTACAAAGAAAGGTGGCCTTAGCTCCATATGTCTTAGGTCACGTATATAGAGCTTGTTCCCCTTTTTTTGTGAGAAACCCTTGGATGCCAATCAAGGAGGTCCATTTTGGATACTTCAGCTTTGGCTTTTTGCATATTTTACTTAGCTACAATCTAAATGTCTAAAGTTTTTAGAGCCAAACCCTAATACTCATGGCATGAGGTTAGCCAATGTTTCACTCTATCCTTCCACCTCGCTTTTTACTTTTCTTTCTTCCACCAACTCCCAGCTTCCCTTTCTTCCCACAGGTTCCGTCCTTTCGAACCTACCAACATTGGCCTATCCTGGTTGAGGACCTTTCTGAGTGATAGGTTCTGCTCTTCACCCCAACACAAGAACATATGGGCCTCTATTCTGATCCCTAGAGAGTTATTCATTGGGACTATGAACCCCAGAGCTTACAAATGCATTGTTGAGCCCTATTGTCTTGTCCAATTTGCTAGGTAGTTTGGTTTCTCACAAGGGGTCTTAATACCTCTCTGCAGCCAGACCAATTTAAGTCTTACCAGTAGGGAGTTCAAGGTTCGAAGATCTAGATTGGAAGAAGTAACTTCTAAATTTATTCAGGACTTGATTGACTTTGAGTACTTCCCTTTCATTCCTCAAAGTAACATATTGAAAAGGTGCCAGAACTGGTGGGTGACCAATATGGAGGTACACTTGGCCATTTCTCCCCAAGACCTGTTAATGGTACTAGACGTACCTCAACCCAAATCGAAAGGGGTTGGAATTGTTACTCCTTCCACTGCTCCTGCTATTACAGTTCTTGCACCTGTCATCACAAAGCCTATTCCTGCTGCCTCAATTCCTCTTAGAGTTACTCAAGCTGCCTCGAAGAAAGGTATGTACCCTTGTTTTTTTTCTCTTCTTCTCCTTTATAATGCTCTTAGCCTTACTTTTAGTTCTTTCTTTGGTGTAGGTGGTACGAGTGCCTCACAGGGAGGTGCTCCCCAAAAGGTCCAAGCTTTAAACCTTCTCAAGAGCAAACAGCAACAACAAAAGAAAAGAAAGCTTTTACTTGATCTTGAAGAGGAGGCACCTGGGGTTCACGCAGCAGAAGAAGAAGAAGAAGCAGAAAAAGAAGAGAAAGAACAAGAGCAAGAGACACCCTTAAAAAGAAGAAAGAAGATGACTGTCTCTCTTGCTGATTTCATTGAAGATCTTATCCACGAAGCATCTGCTAAAACAGTGCAAGAAGAGCATTCCAAAAAGCTTAATGTATTTTAAAGGGTTGAGAAGAAGAGGCAACAGCAAATGCTTAGAGATGAAGCTGTTGCCGATTATGTATTCCAAAGAGAAGTTGCAAGAAAACAACAAGCTGCTGGACATTATACTCTTCGCAATGCCCCAATCATAGCCACCACTTCTGAAATTAGTAATTCCTTTTGTGCCTCTATTTTCTTTTCTCAAATTCTTGGTACTGAGACTTAACATTACTTTATATTTTTTCTTTTACAGCAACAACTATTCTGCCTTCTTCAACAAGGACTCCTTCAATCTCAGTTGAAGTTGAAAGATCTCGAGTTGTAAAGCCAATTCAAGCAATACTTCCACCTCTTAGTCCCATATTTTTTATACCCTTCTTAAGGCTAAGTATCCCTGCATCTCTTTCTTTTGGCTTAACGTCATACTTCCCTCATTTATCTTTCAATTCTACTCGATTTGATTTCCCTTCAAGCCTTACTACTCTTTCCTCTCCTAAGGAAATTCCAGCTATTACATCATCCCCAGTAATAGCTAATTTCCATAGAGAAGACACTGGTAGCCCTCCAATTCTTCGTTCATTATCTCTGCCTAGCACTAGTCCCTCTTCTCTTGAGCTACTGGTAGCCAAAACTATAGAGACTGCAAAGGATACTCCACCTTCTCCTCCTATTCCTATGCAGTCATTTCTTCCTTCTACCAGAGCTATTTTTGCCCCTTCCATGTCCATAGATGAGGTGGACATCTTCGAAGCTTGGCTAGCTAGTCTCTTTGACATACCTTGCACCTCTCCAATAGCTAGCAATGAGACCGAGCCATTAGCTCTAGCTGATTCTCTGCTAGAGATTTTTTAGAGCTCTTCCTCCAGTAGTAAGACTTCCTTGCCTTCAATAGACCTAGACAGCTGTCTGGAACTGCTAACATCCGTCTCGAGGATTCCTTTCGAAGCCCTACAAAGGCCTATAATAAAAAATGGCTTCCTCCAGTGTTGCAAGATTGTTGAGCGATCTGGCATGACTGTCTTAAGTCATTTATCTCAAGCGGCATCCACTATTGATTTTTACATCAACATCTGTCATGCTGCCAAGGCCGCCGAGGAGAAATTGCTGAGAGATCAGAGCTTTGTTTCCAAAGTACATACTGAGGTGTCAGAACTGAAGGAACAACATTCCTCTGTCTCCCAATTTTGAGCTCAACTATTGGAGAAGAAAGCTCAACTTGAGGAAGAGTTATCAGCAGTCAACCAAGCTTTAGATCGAACTGCCACCAAGCTGCAAATTACCAATCAAGAGCTGACTGATCGAAAGCAGGAGATGACCACAGTCATTCAGTTGTTCCCATCTCTCAAGAATAGAGCATCTATTGTAAAAGAACAACTGAAACACTGTATTGACTTTTGGGCCAAACTATGGCTACATGTACTTAACTCTTTATAAAATAAAGTTCTTATTTATCATTTGAATGTTCTCATGTTCTTTGCAGTTAGCACTTATTTTATTCCTTGTGTTTCCTATATGGTTGGAAAAAAATGCTTCAAATATCTGCCATTAATCTTTTTGGGATGTACATATCTATTCAAATTTTTCAAATGATATGCTCCCAAAGGCAAGACCCTATGAACTTGATAGGGTCCTTCCCAGTTAGGTGACTATTTGCCAAACTTGTGGCTTTTAATCCCAATTGGGAATATTGTCTTCCATACTAAATTACCTTCATCAAAGCTAATGTGCTTGACTTTCTTATTGTAGTTTTTTGTTGCTTTCTTCTTTTGGAAAAGAATGCTATTTAATGCTAGAATTCTAGCTTCATCTATACTTTCTAGTTCTAAACACATACTTTGATGGTATTGCTCAAGATCTAACTGATCCTGGCATCTCACCCTCAAGGACTTAACATTAATTTCCATAGGTAACACCGCATCATGCCCATATACTAAGGCATAAGGAGTGATTCATGTACTCGACCTTGGAGAAGTCTTATAAGCCCACAATACATCCAACAGTAAGTTATGCCAATCCCTAGGATTGTCTTCCACAACTTGTTGTATTCCTTTCTTTAAAGACTTATTGAATTATTTAGCTTGACCATTGGCTTGTGCATAATAAAGAGTAGAATTAACAAGGCTAATTCCAAACTCTGCCACAAAAGACTTTACCATTTTCCCATCAAATATAGTCCTATTATCAACAGTTATAGTCTGTGGGATGCCAAATCTGTGGATCAGATCTTTAATGAATCCAATAACTTCGATATGGTCTGCAGCCTTATATGGCTTAGCTTCAACCCACTTAGTGAAATAATCTGTGGCCACTAAGATGAAACAATGATGCTTCGAAGAGGTTGGGTATATTTTCCCCATCATATCCATAGCCCATCCTCTAAATGGCCAAGGTTTCACAACTGCATGTAGGTCAGTTATGGGCACATGCCTTATTGTGCCATGCTTTTGGCATGCCTGGCAATCTCTAGCATTAAGGATAGTTGGCTAATAGTAGGAATGTCTTCGAAGCAGCCATCTCATCTTCACACCAGGCTGATGAGCACCACAGATGCCTTTATGAACCTCAGCTATAGCTGTCAATGCTTTCTTTGGACCTAAACATTCCAACAACAACCCATATGTCCCCCTTTTGTAGAGAGCATTACCATACATTATGTATTGCATAGATTGCAATTTAATTTTTCTGCTGGCTTTCGAAGATAGGCCAGCCAGATACTGCATTATTGGATGCCTCCAATCTTGTTCTTGTAAGTCATTATGATTGACTTCTAAGACCATATTCCTTTTATTCAAAGGTAGTATTACCTTTTGATATGTTGTTTGGCTTATGTTCCTTTGAGTGTTGTCTCTTCTCTTGAAATTCGAAACTTTCTGAGCCACATCATTAGCTTTACTATTCAAGAATCTGGGGACATAAGTTACATTTGCTATCTGAAATTGAGACAACAAATGCAATACAACAACATAGTATGGCAACATGCTCACACTTTGACATTTGAAAATCCCTTTCACTTGGTTAAATACCGATTGAGAATCTCCAAATATGTCAACTGCATGAGCTTGTAATCCAATAAGTATTTCCAGTCCCATTATTAAGGCTTCATATTCAGCTTAATTATTGGAACAAGTAATTTCATCCACTCTGAAACCATGTGTGGTTTCTACCCCTTGTGGCGACTTAATTACTACACCAATTTCAGTTAGACCATTGGCTTTTGACCTATCAAACCACATTTTCCATGGTTTAACACTAACCATACCAAGTTCCATTATTTCTTGGCTTTCTGTTTGACATGGATGGTTTACCAAAAAATTAGCTAAAACTTGTCCTTTTACTGCCTTTTGGGAGACATATTCTAAATGAAATTCTGATAAAGCTAGTATCCATTTGCCAATTCTTCCCCTCAATATGGGTCTAGATAACATATATTTAACCAAATCTGTGGTTGCAATTACCAAGACAGTTGTATGCAAAAGATAGTATCTTAATTTCATTGCAGCAAAATACAATGCAAGGCACAGCTTTTCTACAGCTGAATATTTACATTCACAAGAATTTAGAAACCTACAAAGGTAATAAATAGCTTGCTCCTTGCCTTCTTCATTGTCTTGGGTTAAGAAAACTCCCAGTGAATCTTCTGCTGCAGCTACATACAACTTCAAGGGCTTATCACCCTTTGGTGGCATCAGCACTAGAGGGTTGACCAAATAGGCTTTGATTCTTTCGAAAGCAGTTTGATGCTCTGCTGTCCACACAAATTCTTCTTCATCTTTCAACCTTAATAAGGAAGAAAATACTTTAGTTTTCCCTGCAGTATTAGAAATAAATCTTCGAAGAAAATTAACCTGCCCAAGGAATTTTTGTACTTCTTTTTTACTTAATGGAGGTCTGGCTTCGATGATAGCTTTGGCTTTGTTCTGATCAATCTGTATTCCCTTCTTGTGTACTAGATAGCCCAAGAAGTTTCCAGCTGATACACTAAAAGTACATTTGAGAGGATTAAGTTTCAACTTGAACTTTCTCATTCTTTCAAAAGCTGCTTCCAAGTGAAACAAATATTCCTCCATGGATTGAGATTTTACTACAATATCATCAATGTAGCACTCTAAGTATCCTCCAATGAGATCATGAAAGATAGTGTTCATAGCTCTTTGATATGTAGCCCCAGCATTCTTCAGACCAAATGGAATTTTAACACATTCGAAGGTGTCAATGTTCCTAGGACATCTGAATGCTGTCTTATAGATATCCTTTTCTGCAATGCAGATTTGGTTATAACCAGAGTGCGCATCCGTCATTGATAAAATTTGATGCCCTACTGAACTGTCTACCAATAAATCTACTATGGGCATAGGATACTCATTTTTTGGAGTTGCTAGATTCAGATTTCTGAAATCAATGCATATTCTCATTTTACCATTCTTCTTGACTATAGGTACAATATTGGATAGCCATTCAACATACCTGGCTGTCCTAATAAAGCCTGGCTTGAGGAGCCTAAGGATTTCTTCCTTGACCTTCTGAATCACTTCAGGACTCATCCTTCTTGGTTTTTGCTTGTATGGCTTGAAATTAGGCCTCATAGGGAGCCTATGTTCTACTAATAATCTATCCAATCCTGGTAGCTCATTATAAGACCATGCAAAACAATCTTTATATCTCTTCAAGACCACCAACAATCGGTCCCTATCAAGAGCATTCAACCAAGCACTTATATAGGTGAGCTGTTGTATAGATCCTTCCCCCAAGTTCACTTCTTCCAAAGGGTCTTGCATCTGAGGACTTACTGATGCTTCTTTTTTTATTTCTTTTACCTTCGAAGCAATCTCCTTGCTTTGTCCTGCCTCCAGTTTCTTTGATTCAATCTCTTTGCCCTCCTCCTCATAGATAAAGTCTGTCCACAAGGTTTCTTCTTCCTGTATCTCCTAGACCTTTGTTTTAATGTCCAATGCACAATATTTACCCAAGGCCAAAATCCTGATCTGTTGCTGCTCCTGCTCACAACCAATTAACATGGCTTCTTTTTCTTGCCTTTGCACTTTCTGGACTATTAATTTTATGTCCAATATTGAGAATTTAATTAAAGCCAAAGATCTGACCTCTTGTGTGTCATCTCTTTGTCTACAACTAGGCATCATTGTCATCTTTGGCGACAAACTCCTCATCAGCACTTTCTTGAACTAAGTGTTTCAGGTGTGCTAATTCCTCATCAGCCGTTACTTCGGCTGATCCATCAGGTTTCCTCAGTACACTGAGTGGTGCCACTCATTCAGTATACAATTTGGCCTCTGTACAAGCTATGAAGAGTTGAGGATTTGCATTGATCTCCTCTGTCTCTCCACTGCCCAAGGCCATCATTATTTTCTGATGTAGAGAGGAAGACACACACTTGTTGGCGTGAATCTAATCCCTACCAAGTAGAGCATTGTATTTAGCATTGCAGTCAATAACGAAGAATGCAGTCATACAGTCCCTGGTTCCCACACTCAGGTTGATGGGCAAAATGCCTTGAGCCATCTGTTTGTCTCCAGCGAAACCAGCAATGGTTGTACTGGTTGGGATTAGTCTTGGGTTCCTCTTTCCTAGTTTCTTCAAAGAAGATTTCGGAAATAGGTTTACTGCTGCCCCATTATCCACCAACACTCGATTCATCTGTATCCCATCGAAGAAGGCCTTGATATACAAGGATTTAACATGCTGTGTCATGGATGTCGTGGGATACTCAAAAGGGTATGAGAGGTTAATACTCACCTTTTCCTCACTCTCATCTCCAGTTTCCATTGGTATGGCCACTTCGGATTCATCTTGCACCATACTCACTTGTGAGTCTTCACTGGAAATTGGAATTGGGTCAATTTCATGACCTTCTTGGTTCTCATTCTCAACTTGGAATTCTTATGGTAGTATATGTACCATATTCACTGATACTGGGGGCAATGAGCCAAATTGGATGACTGGCTGTACCTTTTTCTCTTCTTAGCCAACTTGTTCAATTATTTCAGAAACATCTTCCATGCTGCATTCTGGCACTTCAGTAATCGTAACTTCCTTCGAATGGTCTGTTTCTGTTAGTTTTTCAACCAAAAATGTTTGTTCAGCCATGAAGGCTTCAAACATTTCTTCTTCAACCATCGCCTTCTTTTGGCCTAGGCCAATTTCTTCCTCTATCTCACTATCACTTTCCATCAAAGCCATTTTCAGTCCTGCCAAACTGAATCTCTCTTTGGCTTTCAGTTCAGAATGAACTTTGGCCAATTGCTCTCTGTTGAAACTCCTCTTGTCTTGAAGAGTTGATTTTGGATTATGATCTAACTTTAAACTTTTTTCTTCCTCTGCTTGGCCCTTTGGCTGAATGAAGAGCTTTCTCCACTTTCTTTCTGATCCTTCTGGTACTGAGTGTACCTTCGTTGGATCTTCCTCCTTTGGGATCTAGAGATCACTGGGACCATATCTGGTTCCTTTGTTTTTGGATGCTTTAGTAACACCAAATTATTTGGAGCTACCAAAAGGGGTTTAACCATCTTGCCCTGATCTCTGACAACATTTCTCTGGGTAGACATTTCTCTAGGTTTGTTCTGCATGACAAACCAATCTGGGACTCTAGGTACCCATGAACTCACTAGCTCAGTTGTCGAGCTGCCTCTTTCTTCCTTCAAAACCAATTTCGAAGCTGGCTGTGGAGGCCACTGTTTGGCCCTGACTCCTTGCTTTGGGCCTAATTCAGGCTTTCCATGAAAGTGGCCACTTTCCATCATGCATGATGCTGATCTAGAAGGCCAATATCTGGCTTTGATCCCATAACCTGAGCCCATTTCAAGCCTCTTTTCAGGACGATTGCCCTCTATTCTGTAATAGTTGGGTAGTTTGCATGCATGTAGAGGTCTTTTGCCCTTGGAGTGCATTCTCGTAGCTGCTGGCTCAGTCATGAATGGCTGCTGTCTAGTACCAGTTGGATATGGTCTCTTATTATATGCACCGGTTGGTTTAGGACGCCTCTGCACATCCTTGTAATATTTCTTCCCATCAATCAAAAGCCCTTTCAACCACTTATAGTTCAACCTACACCTGGGACACATTCTTTGCACGACAACCGCTTCTAAAGAATCATCATCCAGTGCCTCTTCATCAGAGTTTCCTTCTGACCTGCAAAGCCTTGCCCAACAGCTGGTAAACTTCTAGCATCTGTTTTGACAGTAGTTTGGCTGACAACATGCATTTACACATTGACCTCTTCCAATTCTTTCAAGGACAAGTTCTGGAAGTTTGGTACTATAACATTGGCTGCCATTTCTCTAATTTCTGGGAATGGATTAGTGTCAATCCCCATGGCCTTTTCTGCTTTAGCTGGGAATTTTAAACTCCCTTTTCGAATCTGCTCTTGGATCCTGTCTCGAAAAACAATGTAGTTTTTAGTTGAGTGAGACTAAGAATTATGCCATTTACAATACACTTTTCCTTTAAGTTCCTTTGGAGATGGAATTTTGACTCCTTTTGGTAACTTCAAGAAGTTTGTCGCAAGAAAATGATCAAAAATGTCATCTACCTTTGTTAAATCAAAAGAGTATTTCCTATGAAGGTCTTTCTTTTTGAACTGCTGGTCGATTGTTGTGTCTTTATGAATTAATGCTTCACAGATCACAGGTTCTTTTTCCACAATCTCTGTCGCATCAATCTCATAATTAGGATCTCTATAATACGTCTTGTATGATGCATTACTTCGATCTTGCTCTTCCTCTAGTAATGCTTCATACCTAGCCACCTTATAGGTTAGTTCCACCAAGTCTCTAAACTCAGTTTAATCAAACTTGTTTCGAAGCCTAAACTTTAGACCATTTTGAGCCAACCTCACAAATTCAGGCTCTAGTAAGATGATCCTCCATTTGTTTCATGCTCTTTTGAATCTGGCAATAAACTGAGTAGCCTTCTCATCAGGCCTTTGACTCAATCTTGCCAAGTTTGTCATAGACACTTCTGGCTCTGTTTGGAAGAATTGGGCATGAAATGCCTCATCCATTTGTTGTCAAGTTTGGATAGAGCCAGGTGTAAGGTTAATATACCATACAAAGGCTCCCCCAGTTAGAGAATTCGGGAATAATCTTAACTTCATATAGTCATTATTGGTAAATTCACCGCACTGAGTCGCGAACCTAGCAATATGCTCAACCGTTGACTGGTTTCCATTCCCATAAAAAAGGGCAAAGTCTGGTATCCTAAAACCTCCTGGATATTCATGTACCCTATTTACCCATTATGGGTACGGTTTCCTGTACACAGGAGTTTGAACCCCCCGAGCCATTGGTCCATATATCTCTCTAACAATATCAGCAATTTGGTCCCTAGGGACCATATTTTATGCCTGTTGAACCACTACTGGAGGAACAAACACAGGATTTGGTGGACAACCTTGTGCCTGGGGTCCTCTTGGTCCATAGGGTGGTATGTTTGGGACTGGTTGTCCCTGTGGTGCTGGCTATTGTTGAGGGTATGGGTGACCCCTTTGAGCCTGTCCTGCGAAAGGTGCTGGAACAGGTGTTGTGTCTCTTCCAATTGCAGGAAACCCTTCCAACCCCCCGGGTATAAATTCGAACAAAGGATTAGTAAACCCCCTCGTACCAGGTATGGCTTCGAACATGGGATTTGGAAACATCCTTACACCATTTTCTTGTGTTGGACCAGATCCACCAATTTGCATGGCTTCACTGTTGAGTAAGGAGGCATTTTGATTTGCCACAGGCCTCGAAAGAGGCTCATACCAAGACTGAGGTGATGGTCTTTCATGGTTTTGGTTACTAGTTTGACCATTAGTATGTCTATTACTCTGCATAGGCTGTTTATCTCTAGCCAATTTTTGCTGAGGGACATTTGAATTTTTCTCTATATGTCTTGCGTTAGTTGGTTGATGAGTATTCATTCGATCCAAAAAGGATGTTGCCCACCTTTCCATTGTGTTCATTAATTGCTGTCCCATGGCATTTACTAGGTCAACCCATGGATTCATTGGCTGAGTAGATGGAATAGTGGATGGTCCAATTCCTTGGTCTCATCCAATATTATGAACATGTGGTACTTGTTTCGAAGTGCTGGTATGTTCGACCATAGGTTCTGATAAAATAGGTGCTTCCACAGGATGTGTTATCACATTATCCCCTAGATTAGGCATTTCTACATCTCCTACCATGCCTTCTTCCAAGCGTTCATTTTCTCTTTATCTCCTATGTCTAGCCATTTCAATTAGTCCCACTGGGCGTGCCAAAAATATATGTTGGCTTTTTTGGCTTTCGAAGGTTATTTTTGTAATTGTGAGCGTGCCAGCAAGGATCAATCAGTCCTTACAGAATATTAATTGTCAACCAATTATCAGACGATTGTATTTTAGTTCTTTCAGCCTTAATGAAGAGGGCTTTTACTGGTGGCTTTGTTTAGGAGAATTAAGCAAACAATGATTAAATGAAGAACAATTGTAGCATTTCATTAAGCAAAATGAAAGACTTACAAATATCCAAATCAGCCTCGTAGAGATTTACAATAACAAGCTACTTGAAAACTACTCCTATGAATGAAATGCAGTGCAGGAATTTAAAGTACAGAAATGTAAAGAACAAGAAATATAAAAACTGGAAGGAAAAATAAAGTAGATAAAACTGGTTTTTTGGATCTGAGTCTAGGGGCACTTTCTGGGGGCTTCTCTGCTATTTATACTTCTCAATGACAACCGTCGAACTGCATTTCTAACCGTCAAACCGCCCCTCCATGATTGCTGATCAAGTTGCCTTATAGTTAGCTCCACTATGCCAATATCTACAGCTAGGCTTCCCTCCTAATTTTGAATTTAAATATGAGTAACCGTTGAAGTCACATCATTTTGCATCTCTTTACTAATCCAGTGCTACGCAGATCTTATAAAAACCAATACTAACAGCCACGTGTACAATTACGATCGAAGGTTTGAGTTGTTTTCCCGTATTGCCCTTATCTTGTCACGTGTCGAACTGTGATTGGCTTATACAAAATATGTAGCCAACACCTTTACAAAAATTAATTACAAATTCAGCAACTCCAAGGCTGTTAATTAAAATGTCTTCTAAAAGTACACAGAAAAGTACAATCTTTATTTTACCTAACTAATTTAGCTAGTCACTCTAATCATACTCTTTATTAATTAATCAATGAAACTAACTTAACTAATTTTTAAAAGAAAAATATTATAAATATAAATAAAAAATATATTTTTTTAGTGTTGACTTGATATTTACAAATATTTATTTATTTTAAATATATAATTTAATTATTTTTTAAAACAATATTTTTACATGATCATATTTTTAAAAATAACAATGGGCTAAAACAAACATAGAACAAAAATTGAGGAAGCCTCAAAACAGGGGGAGAACTTTTTTGCGTAGAAATGAAGGTTAGCTAGATGTGGAGAGTGAAAATGAAAATGGGCAAAATGCCTCTTGTGATGCAAAGCCTGTTGGAGGAAGAGAAAACTAAATTCACTAGTAAAAATGTCTCATATGACCCTTTTGCCTCCTCCTCCCTTAGAGATGCTCTAATAAAATTTATAATTTTATCTTTTAATATTTATAAACTTAATCATTAATTTGAGAATATTTTTTTAAGTATATACTCCAGTGGAGTTATCCCATTAAAATATAGTGCATCAAACATGCGTAAGTGTCACACACCAAATGTATTTTATTTTTTTACACACTTGTATAAAAAATAAAATAAAAGCATGATTTTATATAGGAAAACTATATGTTGAGCTTCAAGTCCACAAGCAAAATGGTTTTGGATAAAATGTCTCTAGCACTGTAGCCAACCAAATATATCTAGGACCAAAAAAAAAAAAAAAAAAAAAAAAAAATCTAAGAGGGTTTTGAAGAAAAAAAACCTTTGCATTCAATTGAAAGGGACTACACATATTTTTTTTCCAACTCTTATATTGATGTGTTACAATGAAAAATAGTTATTTATTTTCTTAGAAAATAATTTATGAGACTATTTTCACTGAACTTTTACTTTTAGTCAAAAAGTTAAGTCATTATAAGTTTTTACACCTATCAAAAATTAAAAAGTTATTCAAATAACCTCCTCCCAACCGAGAACCAAGTAATGATAATTTATTTGACTTTTTTAGTGTAATAAGTCAAAAAAATTATTATTATTTATTACTTATTGAAAAGTCAAAAAAACCAATTTAAAAAAAAAAAAAGGCTAGAAAATCAAGTCATCAAAAAGTTAGATTATATATATTCAACTTTAGCAGAGTGTTTATATATGTATGTAAAAAAAAATAAAAAGAAGAAGAAGAAGAAGAAGAAGAAGAAGAAGAAGAAGAAGAAGAAGAAGAAGAAGAAGAAGAAGAAGAAAGAATTTAAAAAAAAAAAAAAAATTAGGTCATCTAAGTTAAATGGACCTAAATGAACTCAAATTTTTTGTTTTGAAAAAGAAATCACTAATAATAAAAATTAGTTGAAAAGAAAAACTCAAGAAAAGTTATCAAATAATAGGACTCCTCAAGAAAAGTTACTAAAAATAATAGATAAACGGTTTATAGATACTAATAGTTGGATTTAATTTCCATTAAATCCTATTGAAAATAAAACTTAATAAAATCGTCACTAAAAATAATTTTTTATGACGATATTTTGCATGTCGGTAAAAATGACAATTAGTGATTTTTTTTCACAACTTTTATTAATTGTTGCTAAACCTTACAATTAGTGACCTTTTTCTGTGACAAATTTTTTAAATTGTCGCTGAAAATTAGTAATATTTTTTTGCGATGATTTTTTTAAATTGTTGCTAAAACTTATAATTATTAACATTTTTTATGATACAATTTTTAAATTGTCATTGAAATTTAACAATTAGTGACATTTTTTTAATAATGTTTGATGAAAAACGCCATTAATTATCGAGTAGTGTTACATGCACCAATTACTGTACTAACTAGTGTACCAACACTAGTTATGATTTTATTATTGACCTTACTCATTATACAAATTACAAATACTAAAAACATCTTAAATTATGTCATATCATTAATTGGTACATATAGTATTATTCTTAATTATCATAGGACCTATTGGATAATAAATACACTTATTAAGATCTATACATAATCATTACAAAATTTTAAAAGTCATAAATATGTCAAACAATATAAGTTATTTTAATTTTAATTAATTTATTAATATATAAACTAAGTTATAGATAGCAATCAAATGCCTCTAAGTTCAAGTGCTGTGTAAAAAAATTGATAAATGTGTTTGGTCTTAATTTTCTGAGCTTAATTTTTTTGAAAATTGAATTTTTTTATTTTTTATGTTTTTTTTGTTTTTAGTGAATTTTTTTAATTGTACCTTACTTAGATATATCTAAAAAGTAAAATATTTGTAAAAAAATATTTGAAAAATCAATAAATATACAAGAATATGAAAATGTACTGAATTATTATTATTATTATTATTATTTTTTTGGTATTTAATGAATTTTTAAAGATTTTTTTTTTTACAAATATTATACTTTTTAAGTGTTATTATTTTAGGTATATCTAAAAAATAAAAAAAGTGCTTAAAATATTAAAAAATTAATAAAAATCAAAAAAATAAAAAAAATAAAAAAAATTAATTTTTTAAAAAATGAATCCTAAAAATCTAAACCAAATGCATGGTTTGATTCTAGTTCTTAAAATAGGTGGGAGTGCAAACTATAGTTCGGTCAATGGTTTTAGTTGTAATTTGAAACCGAAGCAAACCATTTACATAATGCATGGACTCAATTTGCCTCCCCTGAACCATGTTAAAGGTAATATATAATTTATTCATAAAAAAATTAGGTTAATTTGATAATTATAATCACGTTAACTTATTATATTTTTCTCCCAAAATATATTTATAGTTTTCAAATAACATTTGTTCATTTTCTTTTTAAAATAAATTTCATAAACTAACATGACTACAGTTATCAGATTGACCTGATTTTTTTCATAAATGATCTATGATGATACAGTTCGTTCTCAGTAGATGGACTGGACTGATCCAAGCTCCTCAAGCCCACGTCCGAGTGATGAAGCCCACTGGAAGACCTACAAACAAGTTCAACGGGGAACAGGGTAGCCCCCCAGTGAACCCTCCGGCGTGTAAATTAGAGGTGGAAGTAGTGGATATAGATAGAGAGAGAGAGAGAGTTAGAGGAATAGAAAATGCATCACCTTCTTCTTGTCTTCCATGCTTGTTTATATTCCTTGGTAATCATTTCATTGTCCCTTCCGACGTGCCTCCATCGCCGAAAGCCTGTGATGTAGCCTACCTTGTTCAGGGTAAGGGGCGCTGTTCCGACGGGAAGGTGTTGTCGTAATAAATGCTGTGATGGCCGCATTAATGGTGATGTATTGTGGCAATAACTTTGCAGATCTTTGTCTGCTGACGTGGCATGTTCTGCACCTGCCACGTGTCCGAGTATCAATGGCCTTCCC
The DNA here is from genome assembly GCA_036172215.1 of Camellia granthamiana. Lineage (NCBI taxonomy): Eukaryota > Viridiplantae > Streptophyta > Magnoliopsida > Ericales > Theaceae > Camellia > Camellia granthamiana. The sequence goes on from CM069912.1 coordinate 103,283,081, forward strand.
TGCTCAGTTGGCCTCCAGCTGTCCTGGGTTTTACTACCCGAGTTATGCAATGGGGTCTAAATGGTGGGCTTAGGTTTGTTCACTGTGGGCTGTGGTCCTTGTGGGCCTACCCGGGCCTATCCATGTCAGTAGGCCCCCATTCCCGAGTGCAGCTTCAGTCCAACGAAGGGAATAGTAATGACGAAGATGAATCCGACCGGCAGGGAGAGGCCGACCGCGAGGGTGGCCAAGCGGAAGAGTCCGACCGTGAGGGAGGCCGAGCGGGAGAAGCCGACCGTGAGGGTGGCCGAGCGGGAGAGGCCGACCGTGAAGAGTGCCGACTACAAAGGGGGCCGAGTGGAAGAGTTCGACCGTGAGAGTGGCCGAGCGGGAGAGGCCGACCGTGAAGAGTGCCGACCACGAAGGTGGCCGAGTGGAAGAGTCTGACCGTGAGGGTGGACAAGCGGGAGAGGCCGACCGTGAGGATGGCCGAGCGGGAGAGGCCGACCGTGAAGAGTGCCGACCACGAAGGTGGCCGAGCGGGAGAGGCCGACCGTGAAGGTGGCCGAGCGGGAGAGGCCGACCGCGAGGGTGGCCCAGCGGAGGAGGCCGACCGTGAGGAGTGCCGACCACGAAGGGGGCCGAGCGGAGGGGCACGGGGCTCAAAAGGCGGCGTGTCACGTGGTGATTTAAAATGGAAAAGACAGGGTAAGGGGAGGAGTCAGTGCATCGTGACCATACACGTGGCAGGATCGTGGGGGGGGGGGGAAGTGAGGCGTTGGAGTAAAAATGAAACGATAGGTCATTTTGGGGTTGAAAAGACAGTTTTGGCGGATGATTTGAAAAGTTTTCAAACTGGCGAACATTAACTGGGATCCTTGGAATACGGGCAAACCGTGGGCTTTTGGTATCATTCGATTTACCTACTTCTTTCCAAAAACTCAAAATATCCCTAGTGTCAATTCCTTTGTTGCTCACGATACACCTTTGAAGCACTTTTTCGATTTTCTTGCACCTGCATCAGAGGCGATTCGCAGACACAGCTTAGAAATGGCCCAGGAAGAAACTGCGATTGTGAGGGTGGACCCGCTAGGGGACGATGATGCGGAGGAGCTAGCGGCACAGTATAGGGCAGAAAGGGTGGGGGAGTCGGGGGTGCGATGCCATGGTTCCACCGTGATTGCGGCGCCGACGCCAATCAGTCAGGTGGAACCAGATCACTGGCATTCGAGGGCTGACAGATCCATTATGACTGCGGGGGAGTTGGAGGCTATCCGCGAAAGGTACCAGATTCCTGCGGAGGTGGAGTCGTCGCTGCCCACACCAACAGAGAGGCCGTCTTACGCCAGGCCAGGAGAATTTTCTCTCTATGAGGAAGCCCTAAAGGGTGGGCTAAGGTTGCCGCTACCACAAATAGTGGTGGAGGTGCTCAACCATCTGGAGGTAGCACCAGGGCAACTAATGCCCAATGCATGGAAGATCTTATTGGCTTGCGCAAGCGCATGGCCGAAGGCGAATGGAGGGCAGGCCATGACTGTGGACGAGTTCTTCGGCTGCTACAAGGCGTCAGGGCAGCAGGAGACTTGGGTCACCCTTCAGGCGGCGATAGGGAAGGGTTTGGTTGTGGGGTTGCCAATGTCCATCAAAGGTTGGAGGCCACGGTGGTTCTACGTGTCCACCTCTGGAGGGGCTGGTGTGCGCACGGTGTGGAAGGTGCCAACCAGGTCTGTGGAGCGAACATTGGGGGCGGCGGCAGAGGAGAGGGTGAAGAGAGTAAAGGAGTGGAGGGAGAAAGAAAAAATGAAGTGGGATGAGATCGTTCAGCCATCCGCGCTGTTTGAGGCAGGGTTGGGTCCGAAACCGATTGGTGGGGACCTCGACCGAGCGAAATTGGAGGCCAGGAGAAGAGCGCAAGAGGCAGAAGATCAATCCATCTTGGTGAAAGCTCAGAAGTTCAAAGAGTCGCAAGCCGACCGACCGCCCCAACCATTTGCGAGAGAGAGGATTCGACCGCGTCCTAAGCCCTTGGGAGAGAAGAACTTGGGCGAGTTTGTGCCGCGACCGCTCCCAAAAGACCCTTTAAAGGAGAGGTCGTTGAAGGAGATGGAGGCGTTGGGCGTAGGGAGGAAGAAGAAGAGGTTGAGGCGGAGTGAGGAAGAGCCAGCACAAAAAGGGAGAAAAGAGGTGAGAGTGGAAGAGGCCAGCCAGGCCAAACAGGTGGAGGGGGGGGGAAGTGGAGAAGACCCCAGAAAGGGTAGTCGTCCCAGAGGTGGTGGACGTATCCTCACAGGTCAGGGAAGTTGTGCCAGTGATAGCGGCGATCGGCGTAGGGGTGGGGAGGAGTGTTCCTGGACAAAGGGGGGAGGAACGACCCCAGGGGGGTCCTGCGCCCCAGGAAGGGGGAGTCAGCCTGAATACAGCCATCTATCATGCCCGTGCTGTGGCTGGACGGCTGGAGGGAGAAGAAGGCCCAGCCAGGTCTGGAGCAGACCGCTTGGTGAAGATCGTAGAGGAGGCGGCTCTGCGCTCGGCAGCAAGATTCGGTGAGGCTGACCTGCTAAGGGGGTTATACTCCGCTCAAATGGAGGTGACTACCTTAGCGGGGGCCCTCCTGAGAATGGCGGGGGCTGCCAAGCTTAAAGCAGATGAGGCCAAGGCCCAGTTGGCGAAGTTGACGAAGGAGAGTGCCAACTGGAAGACTGCCCACACTGAGCTGCAAGCAGTTAAGTTGGAGCTGGAGGACACACGCCGCTAGGTTGTGTCGCTCGAGTTCCAACTGGCTAGCGAGCAGAAAAAGTTGGAGGAGTCCGAAAGAGCCTATGCCATTGCAGTCGAACGGCATGAAGAGACCATGAACAGCAATGAAGAGCTGGTCAGGCAAAAAGATGAGGCAGATGTCAAAGTTGAGGCTCTACAAAAGGAGCTGGAGGGCGAGGGCGCCAAGGTGGTGGAAGAGAAAGAGACACTTCATAAGGAATTAGAAGTGGAGAGGGCCAAGGCGACCATTGAAAAGGAGGTTCTCCAGAAGGAGTTGGAGGCGGAGAGGGCCAGGGCGGCTGTTGAGAAGGCAGCATTGTTGAAAGAGATGGAAGAAGGGAGGGCGAAGGCGGCCACTGAAAGGGCGACCCTGCAAAAAGAGTTGGACGAAGAAAAAGCGAAGGCAGCCTCCGAAAGGGCGGCCTACCCTGATCTTTATGTCGCAGCAGTTGATCAATTGAAGGGGTCCCCTGAGTTTCAGATGGTCGTCGACGTAGCAGTTGCTAGCAGCTTGGCGAGGGAGGAGTCGGCTGGGGCGGGCTCGTCAAGGATGACTGCTGGGGGGAGAACTGAGTCTGAGGTCATTGAGAGCTTCCAGCGGTCAGATTTCTACAAACATGAAATGGCTGAGTACTGGGACAGTGGGTGGAAAATGTTCAAACGCAGAGCTGAAGAACTGTTCCCAGGCTTAGACCTGAGTAGTGTGACAATTGGGGAAGACGATGTGGCTCAGACCCCCCTGGATGAAGGTGTCGAAGAAGAAGATCTTGTATCTAGCGAAGAGGAATGACTGGGGAAGGTGGAGAAGAGCCCCTTTGTGTTTTGTTGTCTCTTTGTTTTTTTTTTTTTTTTTTTGAATTGATGTAATGAACTTGTGTACACATTTCTGTGAATAAATAAAGTTGCATTTGCTGCTATCAGTTGATTATGTTTGCTTGTGTATAAATCAGTGAACTATATTTGGGAACTTCTCCATACAGAGGTGTAACAAGAATTCAACGTTGAGGAAAACTAAAAGCTTGCTTAGGCATAGTGAAACTAAACCTGTACAAAAACTTAACGCAGAGTAGGATTGGATTAAGTAACAATTCAGTGCGGAGTAGAGCTGGAGTTGTATGAAAATTCAGGGGAATTCAAGGTAGTGTTGAAATTGGACTTGTATAGAATTTCAGTGCGAGGTAAAGTGAAGTACTTCTTAATGGAGAGTAAAATTGGACTTGGAAAAACCTTCAATACAAAGTAAAATAAAAGAGCTCCTGAACGCGCAATGTAGGCTAAAATGGGACTTGTATAAAAATTGAATGGATGAGAGTGACCGATCGGAGTTAATCTGATTAGTAAATGAAGCATGTGAGGACATCTTTGGAATTTGACTAAGTAAAGGGTGATATAAAAACCTTGATTTGGAATTGTGACTGTCGAATCGTGACCGAGTGTCCTATTAAGGCTATAACTATGGAATTTCCCTGGTGATAGAAATGAGGTTGTAAGTGACGCATTCTGAACCTGCATTGGTGGCACTCAGTCTGGCCGAGGCTTTTGAAGTGCTCGGTCTGTCCGAGGCTTTAGAAGTGCTCAGTCTGGCTGAGGCTTTTGAAGTGTGCGGTCTAGCTGAAGCTCGGTCTGACCGAGGCTTTGGAAGTGCTCAGTCTGGCTGAGGCTTTTGAAGTGCTCGGTCTGGCCGAGGCTTTTGAAGTGCTCGGTCTGGCCGAGGCTTTGGAAGTGCTCAGTCTGGCTGAGGCTTTTGAAGTACTCGGTCTGGCCGAGGCTTTTGAAGTGCTCAGTCTGGCTGAGGCCTTGGAAGTGCTCAGTCTGGCTGAGGCTTTTGAAGTGTGAGGACTGCAAGTAGAAATGTTATTGAGACGACAGGTGTAGCTGGAAGTGTATTCCAATGATCAAAATTTACATTATGCGTCGAACAGAAAGTACAATAATTGAACAACACAAGGGCAAAAGCCTATTGAAAGTAGCGTTTCAAATGTTCAGCGTTCCATGGGTGGGGAAGGTCTCGACCCTCCATGTCTTGAAGTCGGTAAGTGCCCGGGCGTGGACGGGCTTTCACAATGTAGGGTCCCTCCCATTTGACTGCCAGTTTTCCCTCAGTCGGATTTTTGGTGGCAAGAGTGGCCTCTCTTAAGACAAGATCTCCTACGGCGAATTCCCATGGTCGGACTTTGCGGTTGTAGTGCGTTCTCATTTTCTGTTGGTATGAGGCCAATCTGACTGCAGCGGTCTCCCTGAGCTCTTCAATTAGGTCCAAATCCGCCCGACGGAGCTCTTCAGTGAGCGCTGGATCCGGATGCAGAACTCGTGGAGTAGGCAGACAGATTTCCACTGGAATAACCGCCTCAGCGCCGTATGTTAGGCGAAAGGGGGTTTCGCCAGTGGGGGTCCGAGCTGTTGTCCGGTAGGCCCAGAGTACATTCAGCAGTTCCTCAGCCCAAAGTCCCTTAGCAGCTTCCAGCTTAGCCTTGATGATCTTCAGAAGAGAACGATTGGTGACCTCAACTTGGCCATTGGCTTGGGGATGGCCAGGGGAGGAAAAACATGGTTGAATCTGGAGATCTGCACAGAACTTTCTGTACTTGACATTGTCGAATTGCTTGCCGTTGTCTGACACAATGGCCTGAGGGATGCCAAACCTGCAAACGATCGATTGCCAGATGAACTTGGTTGTGTTCTGTTCGGTAATGGTGGCTAGGGGTTCAGCCTCTACCCACTTGGTGAAGTAGTCAATGACGACGACTGCGAACTTGGTCTGGCCTCGGCCAGTGGGAAGCGGACCGATCAGGTCGATCCCCCATTTGGCGAATGGATAGGGGCTGCAAAGCGTGATCAACTTTGTAGGCGGGGCATGGGGGATGTTGGCAAAGTGCTGACACTTATCGCACTTGAGGACAAAATTAGTCGCGTCTTGATTAAAAGTTGGCCAAAAGTAACCAGTACGGAGTATTTTATGTGCTAGGGACCTGCCGCCCGAGTGGTTGCCACAAATTCCCTCATGGATTTCCTGCATGACATAGGTTGCTTGTGTTGAATTGAGGCATCGCAGATATGGTCGTGAAAAACCACGCTTGTACAGGATGCCACCATCGAGAAAATAATTGGACGACCGAGCCCTTACTTTGGCGGCCTACTGTTTATCATCTGGGAGGGCCCCTGTCGTCAAAAATAGGATGATGTCGGATGCCCAAGGGATGGGTTCAGTCTGGAGGAACTGCACCTCGTGCAGGTCGGGCGTGATGGCCGGATGAGTTAGGTATTCGAGGCGGACTCTGTGGCTGAGGTCGGACTGGTCGGCAGAGGCCAACTGAGCCATCTCATCTGCTTTGGAATTTTCCGCCCGAGGTATGTGTTTGATCTGGAAAGTATTGAAGAGGCGAACAAGGGGGAGTGCCATGTCCCTGTCAGCCCGCATTGTGCCATCCTTGGCATCGAATTCTCCCGTGATCTGACCGACGATGAGCTGGGAGTCACTGAACACGCGGATGTGGCTAACACCGATGTCTTTGGCCAGGCGGAGGCCTGCTATTAACGCTTCATATTCGGCCTCATTGTTGCTGGCCTCAAACAAGAGACGGAGAGCACATTTGAAATAACCACCTTCAGGGGAGGTGAGGATGAGGCCCGCCCCACTACCTTCCCTCCGGGATGACCCGTCGACGTTGAGAGTCCAAGAATGGGGGTCTTCTGGTTCAGCAGGGGTTGGTGGAGATGGAGGAGTAGTGGTTGGGGTGGTATTGGTGAATTCCAGGATGAAGTCGGCTACAGCTTGCCCTTTGATTGCTGTGCGGGAGCGGTAGGAGATGTCAAACTGGCTGAATTCCACTAACCATTGCATAAGTCGGCTAGAAAGCTCTGGCTGCTGGATGATCTTCTTCAGGGGTTGGTCGGTGAGGACCACTATGGAGTGGGCCTGGAAGTAAGGACGAAGTCGTCTGGAGGCGGTGACCAAGGCCAGGGACAGCTTTTCTAGCAGTGGGTAATTCTGCTCTGCCCCCCTAAGAGCTCGGCTGATGTAGTAGACCGGCCGTTGGACTGAGCCATCTTCCCGTATAAGAGCTGCACTGACGGCGGTGTTCGATACTACTAAATAGAGGAAGAGGGGCTCGCCCGTGATTGCTTGTGAAAGAAGGGGGGGATTGGCCATGCATTGCTTCAACTGCTGAAAAGCCTCTTCGGATGCAGCTGTCCATTCAAAAGTTTGCCGAAGAACTTTGAAAAATGGTAGGCACTTATCCGTCGCGCGAGAAATGAAGTGGTTGAGAGCCGCCACTCTGCCGGTGAGTCTTTGGACTTCTTTAACAGTTTTGGGTGACTGCATCTCAATCAGGGCCTTGATCTTTTCAGGGTTGGCTTCGATGCCGCGCTGACTGACCATAAAACCCAAGAACTTTCCAGATCCTACGCCAAAGGCGCACTTCTCTGGATTGAGCTTCATCTGATATTTGCGAAGGGTGACAAAGGTCTCTTGTAGGTCGGTTAGATAGTCAGCGGAGAGTTTGTTTTTGACTAGCATGTCGTCCACATACACTTCCATGTTCCGACCGATCTGATGGTGGAAAACTGCATTGACTAACCGTTGGTAGGTGCCCCCAGCATTCTTCAGTCCGAACGGCATCACACGGTAGTGGTAGGTACCTCGGTCGGTGATGAAGGAAGTGTGTTCCCGATCGGATGAGTGCATCATGATTTGGTTGTACCCGGAGAAAGCATCCATGAAGCTGAGCATTTGGTGACCGGCCGTGGCGTCGACCAGCAGATTTATACGGGGGAGTAGGTAGCTATCTTTGGGGCAAGCTCGGTTCAGGTCAGAGTAATCGACGCAGAGACGCCACTTGCCATTGTTTTTGCGGACTAGAACCACATTGGACAGCCACTTAGGATAGTCTACATTTTGGATGAATTGAGCCTCAAGGAGTTTGTCAACTTCTGCGGCTATGAGGTTATTACGCTTTGGGTGGAAAATACGCTGCTTTTGACGGTAAGGCAGGAAATGAGGTTCGATGCTGAGGTGGTGAGTTATGAAGGAGGGGTCAATGCCTGGCATGTCTGCATGGGTCCAGGCGAATACGTCATTGTGCTCGGTCAGAAGGGCAGTGAGGTCGGCTTTTGCCTGGGGGGATAGTTGGCTGCCAATCTTAGTAGTTTTTAGTGGATTTGTGGGGTCGATAGGGACTTCGACGAGCTCCTCCACAGGTTCTCCTCTGACTAGCTCGTCTTCATCCCGGACGTCAAGTCCTTTGATGATCATTGCCTCCTTCAGCTTGGCTTCTTTAAGCGAGGCAACATAACACTCCCTGGCCATGGTCTGCTCCCCTCTGACTGTTCCGACCCCGAGATCAGTGGGAAATTTGAGGGCAAGATGATAAGTGGATGTGATGGCTTGGAAAGTGTTGAGGGCGGTTCGGCCAAGGATGATGTTGTAGGCAGATGGGCAATCAACTACAAGGAAGGTGAGCAACTTCGTGGCCTGCCGTGGGTATTCGCCGATTGTGATGGGAAGGTCAATGGAACCAATGGAGGTCACACGGTCGCCAGTGAAACCGACCAGGGGGGTTTGGAGTGGAGACAAGCTTTCTTCCCCAATCTTGAGTTGGCGGAAGCAGTTGAGGAAGATGATGTCTGAAGAGCTGCCATTATCGATGAGAACCCGTCTGACCTTGTAGTTGGAGAGGATGGCCGAAATGACAAGGGGGTCATCATGCGGGTAGCGGATGCCTGTACAGTCGGCGTCCGTAAAGGTGATGGGCTCTGTCCACTGTTTAGGCTGTTTGGGGGGTCGGTCCACTGTGGCGACTGTTTTGTCTGAGCCTTGCCGTATTTTTCTAAGCTCTGCCCTTTGAGCCGAGCGGGATGGTCCTCCGCAAGCAAGTCCGTCTGCAATAACTCTAATTTCACCAACTGGCGGGGGTGGGTGACCTTGTGGCCGGGGTTGTTGCGGAGGTTGATCATGGCCTTGGTTATGTTGGGCTGGCTCCCGGGGTAGGGTGCGCCGGCGGTTATCTCTGTGGGGCTCGGTCCTTTGCCTCTGCTGGGGGCGGGTATCTGTGAACCGGCTGAGGCGCCCCTGACGTATGAGGGCCTCCACCTGGTCCTTGAGGTTGATACAGTCATCAGTGTTATGGCCGTGATCCTGGTGAAAGCGGCAGTATTTGGACTGGTCTTTCCGATTGGAGGGGGTTCGAGAAGGTAGTGGCCACTTGAGAGGGTAATCCCGTTGGATCTGATGAAGGACATGTTCCATGGCAGAATTAAGGGGCGTGTACCGCTCGAACCAACCGGTCGGTCGAGTTTGTGCCGACCGGTCGGCACGAGGGGGTCGGTCGGTATGGTGGGGTGTTTGGTTGGTGTACTGGGTGCTTCGGGGTTCCGAGTCCTTTCGCTTGTCTTTGGGGGTCGGCTGTTTAGTGAGTGGATCTTGCCGAGCAGCTAGGGAATTCTCGGCGTTCATGTATTTCTGAGCTTTGGAGAACAGGGCGGCCATGGAGGTCGGGGGGTTTTTGGAGAGAGAGAAAAGGAAGTCGGACGACCGTAGGCCGGCCATGAAAGCCGTAAGGATGACCTTGTCATCGTTTTCCGCCACTTGCAGGGCTTCGGTATTGAAGCGAGTAACGAAGCTGCGCAGCGATTCCCCCTCGGTCTGACGGATGTTGAGTAGTTGGGTGGCCGGGCATCGTTGGCACTGAGCTCCGATGAAATGGCTCAAGAAAGAGTCACTGAGATGCTGAAAAGTGGAGACCGAGTCCGGTGGTAACTGGCTAAACCACAGCCGAGCCGACCCCTTCAGTGTCACGGGAAAGGCTCGGCACATGATTTCGTCAGGGAAGGCATGGAGGATCATGAGGGTGCGGTAGGTCTCCAGGTGGTCGACCAGGTCAGTTGTGCCGTCGAAGGAGTCAATGGTGGGCATTTTGAATTTGGCAAGCAGGGGTTTGTCTCGAATGAAGGCGACAAATGGCGAGTTTGCGGTGGTGGAGGGCTTATGCTGGATATTCTGCATAACCCCTTGGAGCTGGAGCTTCATGGCTCGGAGTTCAGCGTCCCAAAGAGGAATGTTGTCGCCACCAGAGGGAGACAGGTGTTGGACGCTGCTGGCTTCTCCTTCGGGGGCTGGTGTTACGACCGATGGACGTGAGGGTGGAGGTGGTGGATTTACATGTGGGTGAGGGGGTTGGAAACCTCCCGAGTTGAGTGGGTTGGGTTGTGGGACAATATGGCTCGGAGTTTGTTCTGGATGGGGCGGAATATCTGGAGGCGGTGGTGGAGGAATAGGGAGGTTTCTCTGGAGTAGAGCATTTATTAAGGCCTGGTTTTGCTCGGCCATGCGGTTGATGCTGTTGGTAAGCTCGATGAAGTACTGTGGTGGGTTGTTTGGACTGGGAGGGTCGGTTTGATGATCGGCAGCATTATGGTGGGAAGCCATGGATCTAGTCGTGACCATACACTTGACGGGTGAGATGTAAAGGTTACTGGAACAGGGTCTCCGGCGGCAATGAACACAACTGACGCACGGATCAACCAGTTCCCACAGACGGCGCCAACTGATGATACAGTTCGTTCTCAGTAGATGGACTGGACTGATCCAAGCTCCTCAAGCCCACGTCCGAGTGATGAAGCCCACTGGAAGACCTGCAAACAAGTTCAACGGGGAACAGGGTAGCCCCCCAGTGAACCCTCCGGCGTGTAAATTACAGGTGGAAGTAGTGGATATAGATAGAGAGAGAGAGAGAGTTAGAGGAATAGAAAATGCATCACCTTCTTCTTGTCTTCCATGCTTGTTTATATTCCTTGGTAATCATTTCACTGTCTTTTCCGACGTGCCTCCATCGCCGAAAGCCTGTGATGTAGCCTACCTTGTTCAGGGTAAGGGGCGCTGTTCCGACGGGAAGGTGTTGTCGTAATAAATGCTGTGATGGCCGCATTAATGGTGATGTATTGTGGCAATAACTTTGCAGATCTTTGTCTGCTGACATGGCATGTTCTGCACCTGCCACGTGTCCGAGTTTCAATGGCCTTCCCTACTCAGTTGGCCTCCAGCTGTCCTGGGTTTTACTACCCGGGTTATGCAATAGGGTCTAAATGGTGGGTTTTGGTTTGTTCACTGTGGGTTGTGGTCCTTGTGGGCCTACCCGGGCCTATCCATGTCAATCTATATATACGTTGTAGTCTAAAAAATAAATGATTTAAATTATCAAGATAAGATATATGGTGGACCCTAAGGCCCAAACATCAAGGTCAATAAAACTAACACTAAATAATCATCTAAAAAAATATTAGTTGAAATGATGGCATATTAATGTTTGAGTGAACTGTGAGCAATATTATGTGAGTATATTGTGAATGATAGTATTATTTTTTTTTGGTCAAAAAAACCGTAGTTTCAAACCAAATCGTTAACCAAATCAGTCATTACTTCAATCTAATTTGACTTTAAAATTTCGTAATTTGAATTGATTGAAAATTTTATGAAATCATAAATAGTTGTTTGATCCTTCATTTCCTTTTAAACAAAACCATATCGACCATGCTTACCTAAGGTAGGCACCGTGTCATGTTGGGTTGCATTATTTTGATTTTGTATAGAATTATCTTAACATTAACCTAACTCATTTATTATTTCATATTATTTGATCTTATTATTTGCAGTTTGTGTCCGTCACTAAAAATTGAAAATTAGTGATTTTTTTTTTTTGGTGATGATTTTTTTAAACTGTCACTAAAACTTATAATTAGTAATTTTTTTTGTGATAAAATTTTCAAATTATTGCTGAAAATTAATAATTATTGACTTTTTTAGTAGTGTTTGATGAAAAATACATTAATTATCATATGACTTATTAAATAATAAATCCATCTATTAGTATCTAGATATAAGTACCCCCCTTTTTTTTACTAGATTAATTCATATAATAGACACGCACACAACAACAACAACAAAAAAAAAAAAGTTTATTCCCTTTAATTTAAAACAAAAACAAGATCCATATTATTTTTAAAATCCTATTTTACATACTTTTTGATAAGTTAGCTGGAGTTATATAAAAGATTTAAAAATGTCATACCATCTATTGGTAGAAATAATATTAAAATATATAATTAATTTTTCATTAAACTAATTATCTATATTAATTTCATATGTCATACAGGTTTAACACCAACTTAACTTATTTAATATTCGTATAATTAAATCATGTCATATATGCATCCATATAAAAAACAAAGCAACAGTGATTTAGACCATAAAAAAAACACCACTAATGCCAGATCTAATGAGTTGGTAGTGGAAGAAGAAAAAAACAAAAAAAAAAAACAAAGTAAAACATCACATCAAAAAGTGAGCTCCATCAATTAATGCTTTCATAGTGCTCCTAAATTAGTAGTCTTTAATATTTTTTCAAAAAAAAATAGTTAACCCTATTAATTACGGCAACTTTTAATCATAAATTTTATCTTTATTTATTATTTTTTTTCAATTGCCGAAATTATCCATATGAATGGATAATTTCTGATAACGAACCTTCCGCGAAGTCGAGGGGGGACTCACTGACAAGTGACATATGTCAAATTCTGGAAACATGTTTTATTGTTTGGTCCTATGTGGTGTAGTACTAGAGTGGCCGAGCCTTCCTTTCCCTCTGCTACTGCGAAACGTTAGAGTGGGTTAAGGCTTTGTAAAATATAACGATTTGTATCAATTTATATTATTTTATTTGCTAATTGTAAATTTAATTTTAAAATTGAAAATTTATTTTTTAAATCGTCCTGTTCTGTTATGATTAATACATATATATTTTTAACCTTTAATAAAATATCAAAATAAAATAAGTGTGAAAGATATTTAAGATGTGAAATTTGTTACAAATTAGTAATTATATGTATGAAACATATTATGTAAAATTAGTTCGTGTCATATATATAAAAAATATTTTGCAAATTAGTATTATATATATATACAAATATTTGATAATTAATTAGAATATTTTTCAATTTTTCAATTCGCTTAAAACTGCTCAAACCGTGATTTGTCAATCCGTCAATCCGCCATTCAATTTGTAATTTTACTCACAAATTACCCGAATTGTACCGCGCACACTCTTTATGTCAGTATTAATGTTTTGATTTGTGGTACCTCAATGAATTGAGGGTTTTTTTTTTATTAAAATTTGTTTAAAATATAAATTATCCTTTATGATTTTAAAAATTATATTCTGTTCCTTTAAATTTCTAATCGTATAACAAATAAACTCTTTTATTAATAAATTATTATGTCAATTAAACAGTTCTTATTGATGTCAAAAATATATTTTAATTAACGATTCTGATAATTTTATTATTGCATATGAGAGTAGTTAAGAATTTCATTTTTCTTATTAATTTTGTTAAATAAAAAATTCTGATAATGAAATATTTGTAATTTCTAATTTCTAAAATCATAAGGGATAATTTATATTTTAAGTAAATTTCAGATGATGTATTTGTAATTTACTTTCTTTTTTTTTTTTATAAAGAAAATGCTAAAAAATGCTTTAAGAATTGTTGTGTGTAAAAGTAGAGCCTTTTTTTAATATGAATCACACATTGTTCTTCTTGATTTTTTTTTTTCTCGAATTCTTCATAAATTATTTAAATTTTAACTAGTTTTAAATAATTTTTGAATTAATCTCAAATAAATTTTATATTTATCAAATTCGAGTTATTTAATTTTTTAACTTGGATTTTAGTCCTATGTACCGTTTAGGACCATTAATTCTCTCTCGATGATCCATATTGGTCATCTTTTAAATACTTTTGCTTATAATTTGAATGTATTCGTTTTGCAAACAGATGAAAAAATATGATTTTTTATAAAACATTGTCTATTTTTTTTGAAAACATGACTAGACTTGCCTAATCAATATAACTTTTTTTTCCAAAGATGATTTACATCACACAAAGTAACTAAAACATGAAAGTTTGGATTCTTAAAGTGGAGTGTGTATTCACTACAAGAAAAAACACAATTGGCGACCATTTTTGCCGACTAAAAATATTTTGGTTGCCAAAAGTTGTGGAATTGGCGACCAAAAATTATGTTAGTCGGTAAAAGTACAATATTTACCTACTAAATTTTTTTAGTCGGGGTATATTAATTTTTGGCGACTAAAAAAAAATTTAGTTGCTAAAAATATCGCAATTGGCGACTAAAAAAAATTTAGTCGCTAAATTTGCCACAATTGGCGACTAAAAAAATATTTTTGTCGCTGTATATATAGTTTTGGCAACCAAAATAATTTAGTCACTGAAAGAAAAATAAAAATTTATTTTTTATCTTTTGCGACCAAAAGTTTGGTCGGCCAAACTTTAATTTCAGCGACTAAAAATTATTTTGGTCGCGGTATATATAGTTTTAGCAACTAAAATATTTTAGTCGCTAAAAGAAAAATAAAAAATTATTTTTTATCTTTCGCGACCAAAAGTTTGGTCGGCAAAACCTTAATTTTAGCGACTAAAAATTATTTTGGTCGCGGTATATATAGTTTTGACAACTAAAATACTTTAGTCGCTGAAAGAAAAATAAAAAATTATTTTTTATCTTTCGCGACCAAAAATTTGGTCGGCAAAACTTTAATTTCAGCGACTAAAAATTATTTTGGTCGCGGTATATACAGTTTTGGCAACTATAATATTTTAGTCGCCAAAAGAAAAATAAAAAATTATTTTTTATCTTTCGCGACCAAAAGTTTGGTCGGTAAAACTTTAATTTCAGCGACTAAAAATTATTTTGGTCGCGGTATATATAGTTTTGGCAACTATAATATTTTAGCCGCTAAAAGAAAAATAAAAAATTATTTTTTATCTTTCGCGACCAAAAGTTTGGTCGGCAAAACCTTAATTTTAGCGACTAAAAATTATTTTGGTCGCGGTATATATAGTTTTGGCAACTAAAATACTTAGTCGCTGAAAGAAAAATAAAAAATTATTTTTTATCTTTCGCGACCAAAAGTTTGGTCGGCAAAACCTTAATTTCAGCGACTAAAAATTATTTTGGTCGCGGTATATATAGATTTAGCAACTAAAATACTTTTGTCGCTAAAATAAAAATAAAAAATTATTTTTCATCTTTCGCGACCAAAAGTTTGGTCGGCAAAACCTTAATTTTAGCGACTAAAAATTATTTTGGTCGCGGTATGTATAGTTTTGGCAACTAAAATACTTTAGTCGCTGAAAGAAAAACAAAAAATTATTTTTTATCTTTCGCGACCAAAAGTTTGGTCGGCAAAACCTTAATTTCAGCGACTAAAAATTATTTTGGTCGCGGTATATATAGATTTAGCAACTAAAATACTTTTGTCGCTAAAAGAAAAATAAAAAATTATTTTTTATCTTTCGCGACCAAAAGTTTGGTCGGCAAAACCTTAATTTTAGCGACTAAAAATTATTTTGGTCGCGGTATGTATAGTTTTGGCAACTAAAATACTTTAGTCGCTGAAAGAAAAACAAAAAATTATTTTTTATCTTTCACGATCAAAAGTTTGGTCGGCAAAACCTTAATTTCAGCGACTAAAAATTATTTTGGTCGCGGTATATATAGTTTTGGCAACTATAATATTTTAGTCGCTAAAAGAAAAATAAAAATTTACTTTCACTCATCACTTTTTCTCTCTCTTTCTATCTATCTGTCTCTCTCTTTCTCTCTGTGTCTCTATCTCTGTCTCTCTTCTCTTTCTCTCTCTCTCACTCATCACTCTTCTCTGTCTGTCTATCTCTCTCTGTGTCTCTATTTTTGTCTCTATCTCTCTTCTCTTTCTCTCTCTCACTCATCACTCTTCTCTGTCTTTCTGTCTCTCTCTATGTCTCTCGCCCATCTCTCTTTTCTATATCTCTCTCATCTCTCGTCTCTCTCTGTCTCTCTTCTCTTTATCTCTCTCGCTCATCTCTCCCTGTATCTCTCTCATTTATCTCTTTTCGCTCTTTCTCTCTCTCTTGTCTGTCTCTTTTCACCCATTTTTTCATCTTCCTCTCTCTATTCTCTTTCTCTCTCTTACCCATCACTCTTATCTCTCTGTCTGTCTGTCTATCTGTCTCTTTCTCTCTCTCTCTTTGTCTGTCTCTTTTCACCCATTTTTTCATCTTCCTCTCTCTATTCTCTTTCTCTCTCTTACCCATCACTCTTATCTCTCTGTCTGTCTGTCTATCTGTCTCTCTCTCTCTCTCTCACACACACACATCTATCTCTTCTCTCATCTCTTTTCTCTCTCTCTTTCGTTCATCTCTCTTGTCTCTATCTCTCTTGCTCATCTCTCTTCTCTCGCTCTCTCTCATCTCTCTTTTCTCTCTGTCTCTATTGCTTATCTCTCTTATTTCTATCTCTCTCTCTCTCTCATTCATCTCTCTTCTCTTTATGTCTCTCTCGCTCATCTCTCTTCTCTCTATCTCTCTCTGTCTATCTCGTTCATCTCTCTTCTCTCTGTCTCTTTTTCTAACTCTCACTCTTTATCTCTTTCTCTCTTTGTCTCTCTCTCTCTTTCTCTCTCTTATTTTTTTCTCTCTCTCACTCATCACTCTTCTCTATCTGTCTGTCTTTGTCTCTTTTTCTCTTTGTCTCTCGCTCATCTCTCTTCTCTCTATCTCTCTCATCTTATTTCTTTCTCTATCTCTCTCATTCATCTCTCTTCTTTCTATCTCTCTCTCTGTCTTTCCTACTCATCTTTCTTCTCAGTCTATCTCTCTCTTTTTCTATGTCTTTCTCTCGATCATCTCTTTTCGTTCTCTTGTTGACTCTCTTTGTCTATCTCTCACTTATTTCTTGTTTCTCTCTGTCTATGTCTCTATCTCTTCTCTCTCTGTGTCTCTCTCTCTATCTGTCTATCTCTCTGTTTCTCTTTCACTAATCACTCTTCTCTCTCTCTTCTTCTTTCTCTATGCCTCTTTCTCTATCTCTTGTTCATTTCTTTTTGTTGTCTCTCTCTCTCTCTCTCTCTGTGTATCTATTTCTCGTTTTTTTTTCTCTCTCTGTCTCTCACTCATCTCTCTTTTCTCTCAATCATTCATCTCTCTATTTTCGCTCTTTTTCTCTCTCTCTCTTTGTCTGTCTTTTTTTACCCATTTTTTCATCTTTCTCTCTATCTTCTCTTTCTCTCTCTCTTACCCATCACTCTTCTCTCTCTCTGTCTGTCTATCTGTCTCTCTCTATGTGTCTCTCACTCATCTATCTCTTCTCTCATTGTCTCTTTTGTTCATCTATCTTCTCTCTATCTCTCTTGCTTATCTCTCTTCTCTCTCTCATCTCTCTTCTTTCTATCTCCCTCTCTGTCTATCTTGTTCATCTTTCTTCTCTCTATGTCTCTCTCGCTCATCTCTCTTCTCTCTATCTCTCTCTCTGTCTCTCTCGTTCATCTATCCTCTCCCTCTGTCTCTTTTTTCTGTCTCTCACTCTCTATCTCTTTCTCTCTTTGTATGTCTCTCTTTCTCTCTTTCTCTTTCTCTTATTTTTCTCTCTCTTACTCATCACTCTTCTCTGTCTATCTGTCTTTATCTCTATCTCTGTCTCTTTTTCTTTTTGTCTATCGCTCATCTCTCTTCTCTCTATCTCTCTCATCTTTTTTCTTTCTCTATCTCTCTCACTCATCTCTCTTCTCTCTCTCTTTCTGTCTCTCCCGCTCATCTTTCTTCTCTCTCTATCTCTCTCTTTTTCTGTCTTTCTCTCGATCATATCTTTTCACTCTCTTTCTCTCTCTCTTTGTCTATCTCTCACTTATCTCTTGTTTCTCTCTGTCTTTATCTCTTTCTCTCTTTGTCTCTCTGTATTTCTCTATCTCTTTCTCTCTCTGTCTCTTTCTCACTCATCAATCTTCTCTCTCTCTTTCTCTCTCTATGTCTGTCTGTCTCTCTCTCACTCATCAATCTTTCTCTGTGTGTGTGTATGTCTGTCTGTCTCTCTCCTCTATTGTGTTCACCTTGCTCACTCTCTCCCTCCCCTCTTCTCTATTTACCGAGCTCTACTATTACTACCACCATCGTTACCACTCCACCACCACTACCACCACTACTACTACTATTACCTCGCCTCTACCACCGACACTCCATCTCCTCTACCACTACCACAACTTCACCACTAATCTCCTTCGCCATCACCACTACCACTACCACCACCGCCACCACCACCACCATCACCTCTTATCCACCACCTTCACCATTACTGTCGCTCCATTTCCTCTACCACAAAAAATTAGTTCTTGATTTTTAGTAACAAAAAAAAATCATGCCACAAAAATTATGAGAACAATAATGGTTATTTTGATTGAAAATGAAGAGACTACTATAAATAAACCATATTAGCTATGAAATTTTTTGAATGTAATGGCGATGTCATTATTAGTGATATGCAAGTATAAATAATCTCACTATAAATATATGAAATTTATTGGATTGTTAGTTACATTTGACATGTGAGGTTCATTCTCTATATTTACCATCAGTGGGTGATATCACATATCAATGATGACGTGGTGTTATCATTATATTGAATTTTTAATCAAATTTTGTATCAAAAAATAATTTATCATTATATAATTTATTTTAAGGTTTATATCCGTATATTTTTTTGTATTATCCATGATACACTAGTTACAAATAACACTACTTTTTTAATCAAATGTCTTTTTAAATTTGTAAATTTAAATTTTGGAGGGATTTATAAAATAAATTGGTGACCAAAAAGTTTTGTCACGAATTGTGTAAAATTACCACATATATATATTTTGTTTCCAAACCAATCCCTAATCAAACCAATGCCTCTCTCCCTTCAGCATCTCTCTCTCTCTTCACTGCTCCTCTCCCCTCCCTCTCTCACCACCTCTCCAATAGCCGCAGAGCAACTTGTAATGGAGCACATTTGAATCTGGAAATCATGTCACGGTTTTTCAATAATACATTTCCTTACAAATTGCCCTTTCAAATGAAGTGCTACTACACACATCTCCAATTTGAATACAGTATTTTTCTACTCTCAATATGCCATTAAGTATTTATAGTTTGACTAACTAAAATAGTTTCAATGTGTTTGAGGCTTTGTCAGAAGCTCTCATTGCTTAAACATCCTTGAGATTTGGTCATCGGAAAATTGTGTTTGGTTTTAGTTTTCTAAATTCAGTTTTTTGAAAACTGAATAGTTGGTTTTTCTTGTTTTTTTTACTGAATATTTTAAAAATTTTAAGTATTTTTTTTTACTTTTTTAGATGTATCTTACGTAAATGTATCTAAAAAGTAAAATATTGTAAAAAAATTTATTTTTAAAAATTAATAAATACACAAAATATGAAAAATATATTGAATTTTAATTTTAATTTTTTTTTTTGTAATTTTGGTATATAGAGATTTTTTTAAAGTTTTTTTTACGAAAAGTTCTAGCTACAAGAAATTTTAGTCGTACTATATGGGTTATTTGCCGACAAACAACCAATTTAGTCGCTAAATTGCTCTAAAACTTTGGGGGGGAAATTACTTTTAATATTCGCGCCCTCTTCCATTCTCGTTTTAAACAAACACAAAAGTCCTCTCTCTCACACATCACCACCAAACCTCACCCCACCTCATCTCAGCACAGTCCCTCACCATCGTCGCTCACCGTACGTCGCACATCGCCACCGCCACAGCCGCAAATCACCACCGCCACCGCCGCAGATCACAGGTTCTCTCTCCCTCTCTATCTCGGTCGCGTTCTCTGTCTCGCTGGCTCTGTCTCTCTCTCTCTCTGTCTCTCTCTCTCCCTTCCTCTATTTCCCCAACTATCAACACTTGCTATAGGGTTTTATATGATTTATACTGAATAATTTCGTGTTGATTTCTTAAACTGGTTTGATTTCTAGAGCTTTGTGGGTTTGATCTCGTAAATGGGTTTGATTTCACTGGTAAAATTTACTTTCGCCCACTTTTTCCTTTCTCTCTCATTAGTTTCAAAGCCCTAATCCATTGATTGCGTATGTATTTGCATGTATGGCTGCTCATTGATTGTGTATGTATTCTCATGTGTTCTGATTGTTTGAATTGAAATTTGATTCTATGATTGCAATAGTAAATAATTTATTGGCTTCCCTTTGATAATTATTTCTCAGATTTTGGGCAATACTCCTCATTTTGCTAGTTTTCAGGAGGCTTCTCAGTCTCCCTCAATGGTTTTGCTACATTTGTTTTCTTAGATCTTGTGTAGCCTTGGATTGGGTGTTAGAGTAATAGTGTAATTCTCTGAGATATAAATCTGGTTTTGCTCAAGCTAATATCTTTGTAATTCTTAGATCTTTGATAATTCTCTGACCTATGGATCTTGTATATATACATATATATATAAAGAAAATGGCTATATTTGAAACTTATGATGTTATATATGAGAAATCACCAAAGAGATGAAAAGTTTGGTGAAATAAAAATGTGAATAAATCACAAAATATAATGCTTATTCAGCAAACATAAGCTTGATATGTTCTGTTTTATGGATTTGCAGAGTACTTGGCCAAGTTGCATACTTTGGTTCTTACTAACAACCAACTAATGAATTTGGTTGAGATTGATCCTCTTGCATCACTTCCTAAGCTGCAGTTTCTTAGTCTTCTTGATAATAATATCACAAAGAAGCCAAATTACCACTTATATGCCATCCATAAGCTGAAATCATTGCGCTTGCTAGACTGTCAGTATGTTGTTGTCATTTACTTGTTAGTTTTGATTAACTTTCCTAGGCATGTTAGGGCTTAATTTTGTGAAACCAAGCCTCTGTTTGTTATGTGACATGATTGACTTTCAACTCTAACAATGTTCCTATTCTTGAATTTTGTAAATGAGAAATTGTTATCCTTCTGCCCTTTCAAAAAGCATTGGGTTGAAAGTTTGGAGCCTAACCTTGGGGGGGGGGGGGAAGAGGAAAAGTGAAAGCAGGTGCAGAAGTTTTGCATATCATGTTATTTTTTGGTTAAATGCTCCTTGACTTCAGTGGCTTCTATTAAAAATACACATCGATAGGAATATACTAATATCTAATTTGTTGTATATGAATTTAAGTCTAAAATTTTTATTTTTTCTCCCTCATAGAAATGTTATTACCTACAAACTAATTACTTTATATTTTCTAATATTTATTCCCTGATTAGATTTTTGAAGAACTCTGTTCCTTTTTCTTCCCCTTGTGCTCTTTAGTTCTCATCAAATAGATTTTGTTGTTATAAGCATAGTCATGCCCTAATTCTTTTTAATTGAACCTAAATGCCAAATTCCATGACCTAACCTTTCTCCCTTCTCTGGCCTCATTCTTTAAGACTTCAAAACCTTTAGTTAGTTGTTGTCTAGAATTTCCCACAATCAGTTTGTCTATATTTGAGGAACTAATTACTTCTAATACCAAGCCAATTTTAGCCCCCTCTCCTGTGGAAGTTCTTCAGCTTTATATAGTCTTATCCTACAAGCTTTTTGTGACTTTAGCAGCAATAAAAATAATCATAGCTTTTTCTTTTAGGTGCTTTCTTGTACCCACGGTAACCAAAACATAGCTGATGTGATTGTATGATTGATAAAGCAAATAGAGCATAAAAATAAAGGAGCTCCTACGTAAAGGAACACTTCTTTCAAAATTATTGCACCCCCAACTTGCAAATTCTAAATTCTAGATATTAATAAAAAGCAAGGCTCATTGTTCCCGGCAAGACCTCACATAGAATGTCGACTTAGTAACACAACTATATGTTTCTGGACTTAAGGCTAATATGAATAAGAGTGATTTGGTTGGGTTGAATGTTCCACAAGGAAGGATGCTTAAGTTAGTTGGGTTTGTCATTGGTTCTTTGCCCATGACTTATTTAGGCCTTTCTTTTGGGCAATTTCTCGTTCTCCTTAGAAATTGATGTCTTAAGGGTTGGCTCAGTTTTGCTCCTTTGTTCACTTCAATATGGCGAATAGGAAGGTTGTTCAGTTTTGGATGTTTGAATAGGGGAGGTTTCTCTTGCTCATTGCTTTCTTCAATTATATCATTTATCTTGTTCTCATAATGTGTCTATTGTTTCTATGATTTCTTCTCATTCTTCTCTGATTGGTTAAAATTTCAAGTTCTTCAGAAATGTTAATGATTGTGATATCAATGATCTTGTTTCGTTGTTATTGATTCTTCATGCTGTCTCTTTGAGGCTTGATGCTATTGATAAACCTTTATAGTCCATTTATTCATCTATATTTTCTCTTGTAAATCCTTTTTTAAGAAGCTAATTGACGATCAAAATGTTCATTTTTCTGATCCCTGTAAGTTGATCAAAATGTCATCAGTGTTTTACCTTCTTCTTGTGCTCAACTGTTGGAAATTGATTTTAGAGGATTTAGTTCTTATGATAAAGCCCTGGAGCTTCGGAATTGTGCAGTACTTTGGGTAACTTGATTGGAAGGGAAGGGAATTTGAGAGAGAAAGATTGATTTTTCTTTTTTTTTGGTCTCTTTTTGGGTATCAGTTTTTGTACTTTGTAGGGGGATTCATTTGTATTTTATTTAGAGTGATTGGAGAGGTGCAATTTTTAGCTATGCGTGGCAATTGAATGACCCTTTGCTACAGAGCATAATGACATTGTATTAGTAAATAATGGATAAAAAATGCCATACATGACATCACACACACATCTGCAGTGAGCACTTTCTTGGGCTTCTTATCTTGAAGGTTTTTATCTGTGTTTAACTCTTCTTTGAAATTGGCTGTTGGTTTAGGCTTTGACCTAGTCTCTCTTTGGACCTTTCTGAAGACGTTTATATAATGAAATGTAATTTTGTTCTCATGCTATATCAATTATGAGCACATCTTAGTAAAAATTCACATGCCTGCAGCTTTGAATTTATCACCTCTTAAACCTTTTAAAAGATGCCTATACTCTGATTCTGAAGTTGGGATTGGAACTATGGCAGATTTTTTTTATTTCTTATCTTTATGGTGGAATTATGTTCAGTTGGATTGTACAGAAGACTTTATGCTGGGTTCAACTATCTAATGCAAGTCTCCTTTATAGGGCGTTGAACCATGTAAAACGATGGTAGTCAGATGCATCTGTGTCATTTCAAAAATGCCATATGAAACTAATTCTGTCCCTCCGCTATAGTTCACATGTTAAAGCTGGAACAATGCTGTAAATAACAGAGCTAATAGTGGCCAATTTATTCCTTCATACAGACGTTGCTTCCTGCATTTGTTTATCTATAATTAAGGTCATCAGCCATTCATTATCCAACTATTTAGAAGCCAAAACTACCAACAAATTACTTAAATAATCTATCTGAGACTGTAAAATCTTAACTGGTGGCAATGTGAAGTCAAATGTTACAAATTAATATAAACTATAAAGTATGATATTATCTTGACTGAAGAATGACGATGGTGGAAATTGTACAAGAAAGTCTCATTCTTCTGTATTTTTTCTTCATTTGAAAACCTGTGTTAATAATTTTGCTTTATGGAATTCTACTGCACCTAATATAGAAAAGTGGAAACTCTTTTCTAAGTAGTTTCTCTTTTGGAAAGCTGCGTAGTTTGAAAATTTACCAGAACATGGAAGTGAAAAGGCATTTGGAATTTTGGATGACAAAAGAATTAGCTAGTCGGCATTAGAGGAGAGCTTCAACCTATCTAGAGGGGATGCATTAGCAGTTATTGCATTAGCTAGTCAGCATTATAGGAGAGCTTCAACCTATCTAGAGGGGATGCATTTGCCTCCTTGACTTCAGCAGGCTCCTTTTTTTTATTTCATATCTATCCACTGCCACTTGTTACCAAATGAAAAAAGGCTGAAGCAAATTTATATTTAATTGTCTCTAGTTGTTAGGTAATTTCCCAATGAAAAAAGCTCAAACAATTTTATATGTAATAAAACAAATTCAAATACATGGCATACACTAGTTTGTTATTAAAAAAGGATTTTTTTTCTGTGGGATAGAATTGGATCATATTTATTCTTCTGAATGTTATGCTAAGACTCTTACAATTTTTTCTTCCCTCGGTTTTATCTTTAGTTTCCCGGGGATAAGCCTGGCCGTATGGAGGATCCAACTGAGAACAGGAGGGGAGAGAATCAGCAACTCGGATTGACGATGGGAGAGAACCAGCAGAATCACAGGGTTCCAGAGTCAGCTACGAATGCCAATGCCGATGGGCATGCCAACACGAAGACAAATATGATGGATTTGAATATGCAGCCACATCAGATACATGAACAGGCGTCAAATAATCAGGTTAGATTGCCTCCGTTGTTTATCAATCAGAAATAGATTTTGAATTTTGTTTTAATTCGAACTCTATTAACAGATCAGTGTCCCAGTGGAATGGTTACACTTTGCATTAGCATTTGAATGCACTTATTGTTCATATCAATTGGACCGCACTACTCCATTCAAATTAGGGGTGATCAACGGATGCACCGACCTGACCAACCCGACCAACCCGACCCGACCCGACCCCCTTTGGATGGATGCGTGACATGTACTGGGCGGGTGCGGGCCTGGATTTTGACATTTTGCGGGTTCGGGTCGGGTGGCGGGTGATCCGCCACTTTGGTCATTAAACCCGACCCGCCCGCCTCTGCATTTTTTCATTTTTTTTAATATGTTTTTCCCCCATTTTCTGATCTCACTAACCTAAACCTAACCCAAACCCATTCATTCATCTTCGATACACACACACACAACACAGACACTCTCTCTCTCTCTCTCTCTCTCTCCCTCCAAAACCCTACCCATACTGACGGCGACGACGATCGACCAACGATCAACGACGATCTGTGTTTTTTTTTTTGGTATTGTACGCCATCATCAGGCAGCCCTTTTCTGAGAATCGCAGATTAAAACCTAACTCATTGGCATTCTTCGACCTGAAAGAAAGAGGATCGACGATCATGGTGTGGTGGTAATATGTTTTGTAATTTTTTTTTGTTCAACTTCGATGACATCTGTTTGGTCTTCTTCTTTCCTCTCCTTCTCCTCAATCTCTACTCTAATCTGTTCTTATTTTTATTTTTTTTTGTTCCAGTTTGTTGCAGTTCTGAAGTGAAACCAGTGGAAAAGAAGAGATGTTCTACTTCTAAAACTTTCTGAAGGACCTTTGAACTAATGCTTAGTTACAAATTCCCAGGAAATTAACTGTCAGACATGCTCTGAAATTTTGGGAATTTTAAATTTGTTACTTGATTTCCTATTTTTTCCTCTGCTCGAATATTTGTTACAGTATTTTAGGTTGTTTTGGTTTGTATATTTTGGATAGCCAGTTTGCAAATTTTCGGAAGAAATTTCATGGTTCTTCATTTCCATGTGCCTTTTGATTTGGAAACTAATAAAAGGCTATTAGTATAACATGTTTAGTAGTTAATGGAATGTGAATACTGGAAAATAAAGGATTGTCATGAAAATTAGCCATTTATTGTCTTTCCCATTTCCAAGATACTTTTTTTCCACCATGAAAATTGCTATGAACTGGTCTGATGCTATGAACTGGTCTAAAAGTTGTTAACTGTGTTTGATGCTATGCTCTGTTAATAAAGAAATTGAGCTGATTTGTTATTTAATTGAGCTGGTCTGTTTAACAAAGAAATTGAGCTAGAGAAAATAAAATGCTATGCTATGCTATGCTCTGTTAATGTTGGTTGGTTTGTTATTTAATTAAGCAAGTCTTGCAAAATCTGCTATGCTATGCTATGATTTGTTTGTTTGTCTTACAATAACAGCCTAACAGGTTGTTTATAAATGAGCATGAGCAGGTTATTTGATTCTCAAATTTCATTTTACTACTCTGTCGAAAATGAGCATGAGCAGGTTGTTTATAAATGAGGTTGTTTATAAATGAGCATGAGCACATAGTAAAGCAACTTTCCTTTTTGATGAATATCCATAACATATTACTCTTATTTTACCTTGAAAGTAGTTTGTTAAGCCTTGGATTTCACATTAAAGGTTTCATGGGGTAGAGTAGGGAAAATTAGTGGCATTCTGGTTAAATTTTTGTTTAATTTGTTATTTAGCTGATTATGTGTTGTACTCATATGAGGTGTTCTTGCGTTCTAAAGCATGCAGCTCATCTGGATTTGGATACATCCACGTCTTTCTTTGGTGTTTATGATGGCCATGGAGGTAAGCAATATGAGCATACCTCTTTTCAATTCATTGCACTGTTTCTGTATTATTTATATTGAGGTATTGAATTGAGTTCCATGGTTCGTACTTAATTTTTTAGCACCTTCTTATTGTAAGGTTTTCTGTTTTTTGTTGGCCAATTAACTTTTAGCATATTTCTTTAATGACCCTCAATTGCTTAACCTGCAGTATCATTATTAGAAATTTAGAATGGGACATCAATTTGAAATTATTATGATCCTTATGTGCCAAGGTTTGAGGGTTTTATGACGATGCCAATTGTATCTTATAATAAAAGATACTGCTACATGCATGATACTTCCTTGAAGGAGTTTAAGTTGTCACACACAAACACAAAACAGTTATTAAACACCATTGATTACCAACTTCTTGCATTATGCTATGCTTGTTATAGGATTTCCATGAATAGGATTGTAAAGTTGCTTTACTATTACTGTTATTTGGCATTTCAACCAATACTATTTTTTTTGAATAGGATTTCCATGATCCTTAGTTTTTTTTTTTTGAAAGTGTACATGTTAAATTATGTCGAAAATTTGTAAAATTTTAAACTGCCAAACCGATTCGCATCTATCCGCCAATCCGCTCAATCCGCATCCGCCGGATTGGCGGACGGATGCGGATGGATTTTCTCCAATCCGCCACTCCGGCGGACGGATGGCGGATTAGAGATTCCATGGCCACAACCGACCCGCGACCACCCCTAATTCAAATGTATAAATCATGGACAGGTTTAAAATGATATATCTGACAACTGAAGATATCAGAATAAGTTTTCTAAATGGATCAATTTGGTGTGTAAAACTAAACTAAGCCTGGTGTTCCAATCAAGTAGAGTTAGCTACATGAATCTTTTGTCACCGTCCTGCTCTGTCAAAGGCTATATCTTCAATTAAATTAACCTTAATTTTTATCCTTTTTTTACTACCACATCCCATGTCATAATAGGTCATTCCCTTCCCTTAACATTTCCATTTATGGTAATCATATTGTTCCTCTTTACCTTTGCATCTATAGGTATTTGTTGCATCTATGGTGTGTATATATAAATAGTGGTGGTTAGACTGAGAATCTCAAGTGTATTTGAAATGGATTAAAAATATTGAAAAGGAAAATTGAAAAAAATAAAAGTTTGAAGTAAATACAAGATATCAAGGACACTTGAAGCATATAATTTCTTGTTGTAAATGGGCTTAGCAAAAGGAGAGAGAAACAAAAGATAGATGCTGCTTTTTTCTTCTTTCTTTTCCTTTGGTGGTCTGCATGAATGTTTGTGTAACACTGTGGCAGCAGTGTAACACTCGTTTCATCACAACATGACATATTAGGAGCCTTCATAAGCCTTGGCAATACGGGTTTCATCAGAAGGCTTCTGAAAAGCTGTTTTATAAATAGGAGTTATTGACAATATGGATTGAAATTTAATTCACATGAAAGGTTCATTGAGGGGCATAGGAGTTATTGACAATATGGATCAATTTCAGTTGCCATGTTGGTTTCTGCTGTGTGGCACTATATTGGATCTGGAATGGTGGAGGTTTCAATTTATTCTATAGACATAAGAATGCCATTGTTTTATTTACAATTTGATAATGATAGTAATATAATTTGCTAATGTGACCTTTGCTTTTCATGGACATTTTTCATTATTTGTCTAATTTTACCTGACATTATTTATCTTTTTTTTTTGTACAGATAGATGACCTCGTGCACAAAGCTAAATTGTACAGGACAAATTGGCACTTTTTGCTTTTTTTGAAGGATTATATATTTTTGTATAGATGTATATGGAAAATATTAGGGTAGACTAGTAGTTATATTTTTGGATACACTACTAGTTATATTTTTGGATGGGTGTGTGTAGAAAATATTTGGTAGACTAGTAGTTATATTTTTGGGTTGATGTACATGGATAAAAATTTAAAACATAATAACAAGTACGTGTTATGTTTTAAATTTTTATGCTAGATGAAATATGTAGTTTGGAATTATTTGTGGATGTAAACTTATAATAATTGTTGATTTTAATTAAACAGGTTTAGAAATGGTTGTTATATGTATTTTGTTGAATGTTGATGATTCAATTTATTTGTTGGTTTGAATGATTTTTGCAAATTACAGATTGTATTGAATAAATTGGATGGATTATTGTAAATTACAGGTTTATTTTGTTGGATGTTGGTCGCAGAATGTGACTGTTGGCGACCAAACTAATTTTGGTCGCAGAATGTCAAAATTGGCGACTAAAATCTTTAGTCGCGGAATGTGACAATTGGCGACCAAACTAATTTTGGTCGCAGAATGTCACAATTGGCAACCAAAATTTTTGGTCGCGAAATATCACAATTGCCGACCAAAAATTTTGGTCGCGAAATGTCACAATTGGCGACCAAACTAATTTTGGTTGCAGAATGTCACAATTGGCGATCAAAATTTTTGGTCGCGAAATGTCACAATTAGCGACAAAACTAATGTTGGTTGCAGAATGTCACAATTGGCGACCAAAATTTTTTGTCGCGATATGTCACAATTGGCGACCAAACTAATTTTGGTCGCAGAATGTCAGAATTGGCGACCAAAATTTTTGGTCGCGAAATGTCACAATTGGCGACCAAATTAATTTTGGTCGCAGAATGTCACAATTGGCGACTAAAATTTTTGGTCGCGAAATGTCACAATTGGCGACCAAACTAATTTTGGTCGTGGAATGTGACAATTGGCGACTAAGAAATTTGGTCGGCAAAAGGGGACTTTTCGCGACCAAAGTGTTTCAGCGACAAAATGGATTAGTCGCAATAAATAAATATTTAGCGACCAAGAATTTAGTCGGCAAACGCAACTTTTCCCGACCAACGAAAAATTTGGTCGCGAATTACTTTCCGCGACCCTCAATTGGCGACCAAACTAGCGACCAAAAAAATTGGTCGCGGATAACTTTTGCCGACCAAAAATTGACTTTTAGCGACCAATTTTTTTGTTGCCAAAAGTGTTAATTCTTGTAGTGATTGAGTCAATGAGCCTAAAACTGGATGGTCCAGGCCTCAACTGCACTAGATACAATATAATTTCTAAAATTTTATAATATATAAAACTTATCTAATTAAGCTAAAAAAATAACTAAATTCAAAATACTTTTAGTTTCTTTGTTTAAATAACTTAAGCTCGTACAAAATAATTTAGCCTCTATTTTGGAAGTGATTCCAAACTTTCTTTTGTTCAAAAGTTAAAAACAAAAAAATCTATCTAAAAGCCCTAGAAGGAAAAAAAAAAAAAAGAAAAGAAAAAAAAAAGGGGTAATTTACTAGGAGGTTTTATGGTCTGGATTTATTTACTCAAGTCTTGAGTGAAATTTTTTATGTATTTCTCTCTTGTTTTGATAATAATTTATTTATTTATTTATTTTATATGTGTTTTATATTTGTGAAATGATCATTTAGTAGGGATAATAATATTGATAAATTTATCAAAGTGATCCACTTTTTATTGGATCACTGTTGAACTTGTGCCTTGGCTTCACAATATAGACACACGTTCTTAATTTATTGATAAATTAACAGAGATATAATAATTTACAATATTACACAAATGATTCGATAGTCAAGTAAATTGCAAAAACAAATCTATTAAACATATGATAATTTATTCAGGATCAAATATCTGATTTTACTCAATAAATGATTAGTGACCGGCCTCATCCATGTCATCTAACCACAACCGCTTATCCAGAAACATTAGTGCAACCTATTGGTAGGATTTATCGATCCATGTACAAAATATTTTTACGTCATTTAGATAAATTAACATTATGAACACAAAATAACTTAACAAAATTTACTAAAAAATCAAAATAATCAAACTTATTAATATAGAACTTGTGTCTTCGATCCAATAATTTACGATAAATCAACACTAAGCCATGAACGAGGGTTGGGCCGATCGTCACTTGTATCGATATCTTTTATATTGTGTTTGGTTGGAAGATTTGAGGAGAGATTTGGGAAAGGAAATGGAAAAGGTAGGTGAAATGTGAATAATATATACCTATATTTCATCTAATTTCACATATCTTTTATCTTTCCCTTTCCAAATCTCTCTCCAAATCCCCCAACTAAACACGGCATTATTGTCTAAAAAGTAAATTACCAGTTGCCTATATTGTGAAGCCAGCTCAAGTGTTGGGCATAGAGTTAGTGGAATTTTTTTTTATTTATTATTTATTATTATTATTTATAATGAATTATACTTAGCTCATCTACATTTTTATAATTTTACTTTGATCCTTCACTTTTAATTGTAACAGTCAATTCTTTACATCTTAAGTCCGGTTATAATGCCACTCTTTTGTCTATCTATTATTAATAAAATTAACGAAAATTAAAAGTAAAGTGACCAAAATGGCGCTATTGAGAACAGGGAAAAAAAAAAGTTACGTTTAGCTTAGAGCATCTCCAACGGTTCATTACTTTTTTTCACTAAATTTGAGTAAAAAATAACTGATTTTCTCAATCTGATATGGCTTGCTCCAATGGTGCATTAAAAGGGAAGGGTCATCCGGTGGGTCGACCGGCCAGTCGATCAGTAAGGCAAGAAATTTTTTTTTTTTCAACTTGTTTGAACCTTTTTGATTCTGTTTGAATCTACCTATTTGAAAAGGAACCGGTCGACCGGTGGGTCAACTGGCGGACATCCGGTTGGTTGACCGGTTAGCCCACCCCAACGTTATAGCACAGTGAAATACTGAAATCGCGAGTTTGTTCTCAGTTTGATGAAAGTTTTGTTCTGTTTTCATTTTGATATCAATTTGGTAAAACCATTGGAGACACAAACAGTGATTTTTTCATCAAATTTCAAATCTAATGCTGGGTTTGATGCACCGTTGGAGATGGCCTCATAGGACAAATTTCGTCAACCTTTACTAACAGTAGATGGACGAAAATATAACATTGTAACTTGACTTCAGTTGTAGGAGTTGGTTGTCATAATGAAAAATAAGAAACTAAATTGAGATTGCAGTAAAAGTGCTAGTGATGTTACATGTACCAATTGGTATACTAATTAGTATACTAATATGCTTGGATATTACCACTTCAAAACTATGGACCCACCCATTTTACAAATTATAAAGATTTAAAATCTTTAAAATTATGTCATATTATCCGTTAATATATTAATTAGCTGCATATAACTTTATTGTAAAAGTGCAAGATACTAATCGTCATTGGTTTTCTTTCTTAGGGCATGAGCCCAAAACTAACAATGGATAAATTTTTTGGGAGGGTGCAAGAGAGGGCCTAGGCCCAGAACTAACAACGATGTTGACTGCTTTCAAAATCTTTATGTTAGGGGTTGAAAGTTGATTGCACAAGTCCTTATTGGAGACATCAGGTATATATTATAAATTTAGAGCACTAACAGTGTGGCCTATTAGCTCAGCTGGTTAGAGCGTCGTACTAATAACACGAAAGTCGCAGGTTCGAGACCTGCATGGGCCACATATTGGGGGTGTTTGGTGCAGCTTTTTTGAGCCTGCTTATGGCTTCTGGCTTTTAAAAAGTTATTTTGGACTGTTTGGTTAAACTTATTTCAAACAGCTTCTGATTCTAACAGCTTATTTTAAGTCAAAAAAGCTGATTCTGAGAAGCTGCTCACCCCCTGCTTCTGATTATCAGCTTCTGCTGTGGACATGTTAATTCATGGTTATACTCTTAAATTTTTTTATTTTTTATTTTTTTAAAAATAGAAAAAGACCCAAATGGACTATAAAATATTATTATTATTTTTTATGAAAAATGTAGACAAATAGTGAATAATAAAAAATAAAAATTAATTGAAAAAGCTACTTCACAGCTTATTTAACAAACACTACTCAGCAACTTAAATCTATAATCTAACAGCTATACCAAACAGATTAACAGCTTCTGATTAAAGTCATAATCTATAATCTGTTAAGCTATAAGCTACAATCTGTTTTAACAGCTACACCAAAACAGCACCATTATGGCAGTTTTTGATTTTATTTTGGATTCATAATTCCTGTTAAAAAAAACTTAGGGTACTTACTAATTAGTCCTATTAACTAGACTTATTTACCTACAGGTCCTAACTAATAAATTTAACATTATAAAAAATAAATTTAATATTATAAAAATAAGAGAGTGATAAATTTATCACTAAAAATTTATTCATAAAAACAAAGAGACTGATAAATTTATCACTATAAATTTATTCATAAAAAAAAAGACTGATAAATTTATCTTTATCACTTAATAAATTTATCAAATAGGAAAAAACTGATAAATTTATCTTTATCACTTAATAAATTTATCAAATAGGACTTAATGGGTAAATAAATTTAACATTATAAAAATAAGAGAGTGATAAATTTATCACTAAAAATTTATTCATAAAAACAAAGAGACTGATAAATTTATCACTATAAATTTATTCATAAAAAAAAAGACTGATAAATTTATCTTTATTACTTAATAAATTTATCAAATAGGAAAAGACTGATAAATTTATCTTTATCACTTAATAAATTTATCAAATAGGACTTAATGGGTAATAAGTCTCCAAAAATAGGAAAAGACTGATAAATTTATCTTTATCACTTAATAAATTTATCAAATAGGACTTAATGGGTAATAAGTCTCCAAAGTAGGACCTATTGGTAGTTTACCAAAAAACTTAAGTTGTTTTTAAAACTCATAACTAAACACTTAATTTAATTTTTTTTTATTTCATTCTTTAAAATTATTTTTTATTCTTTTGGGAAAATATTTTATTTTATTTATTTTTTCAAAAAAATAAAAATAAATATTTTTTAAAGTAATGGCCAAATAATTTGTTATGATTTAGATATATATAGGTGATTTAAATTTTTTTTAAAATTAAAAAAAAAAACTATTTTAAAAAATAAATAAATATTTAAAAATATTTAAAATAAAAAAGAAAATATCTAAAATAAAAATTATATATTTTAAATAAAAAAATAATTTTTTGTGAAAATTTAAATATTTAAAATATTTTAAAAAATATAGCGCACAAATGAAGTAAATACAACGCACATTAAAAATAAATAAATAAATATTTATAATAAAAACATTTAACCTAAAATAATAAAATAAAGAAAATTTTTAAATATTAAAAAAAAAACTCAAAACAATTTCAAAATACAATTCAAAACTATTTTCAAAACTCATAACCAAATAAGTTTTCTCCTTTCAATACTAATTTCAAAAATTTATCTTTCAAAAAACAACTCCACACTCAAATTATGATTCTAAAACTAAACCTAATGGAATGCATATTTTTTGTTTTCTTCTAATTTTATTTTGGTTTTGGTGAATTTTTAAAATATTTTAAGCAATTTTTTTACTTTTTAAATGCAGTCAACCTAAATATACTTAAAAATTAAAATATTTGTAAAGAAGTATTTTAAAAAATTAATAAATATACAAGAATACGAAAATGTATTAAATTTTCGTATTCTTTTTTGTATTTTTAGTATTCATTAAATTTTTTCAAAAATTCATAATTATTATTATTCTTTTTAATTATATTTATATTAAGTGTGTCTAAAAAGAAAAAAAAATTGCTTAAAATATTAAAAAAATACTAAAAATAAAAAAACACAAAAATAAAAAACTTTTTAATTTTCAAAAAATTGGAACAAACAAGGTTTTGCCACCAATAGGTAGATATAGATTTGTATTGAAAGATATATATTGTATTTTTTGCCAGCACTACTAAGCCCCTCAATAGATACACTTGTTTTGAATATTTCCAATTTGAGAGTAGTATTAAGAAATAAAATCAAAGGTAATTTGCATTATTATTCTTTGTTTAATTGAATTGTCATGTTAGTTTCCATAGTTTTATTTTGAATTTTATACTTTCAATTTTGTTGTAATGTTTTCCCTCTATTATGTTCTATGAAAATTTTGAATGAAAAAATTACAAAATTTATTTAAAAAAATCTAGAGTTTGACCGTTGTGATAAAATAAATTCCGATTTTTTAATTTTGTCAATTTAAATCCAAATTTTTTTGATTTGCTTTCAATTTAAACTATTTGTCTATTTTCGTTAAGTAAAAATTGACTAAAAAAATAGCATTTTAGCCATTAAACTCAATGAAAATGATATTTTAGACATTTTATATACATTTACATTGAGTTTAATGACTAAATAATATTTTTAGTCAATTTTACTTAACAAAAATAGTTATTTAGTTTATATTGAAAACAAATCAAAACATTAAGGTTTAAATTGACAAGATTAAAAATTTAAGGTTTACTTTGTTACAAATGTCAAATCCTGAGAATTTTTTATTTATTTATAATTTTCTCAAAAAATAATGTGCAAAACTATATTTGTTTTGTTTTTTTGGTTTTTTTTGGTTTTTTTTTTTTTTTTTGGGGAGGGGGGGGGGGGGGGGAGTTGTAATTCAAAAGAAAGTATAGTATAGTTGGTCTCTATATTCGTTTTTGAATTCTACTTTTATTTTGTACGTGATATTTTTTTCGTACAAAATTCTAATTAATAAGTGACGGAAAGACTATATTTCAACAAAATTAAAAATATAAGGTTTAAATTAAAAATAAAGTCAAATTTCGCTTAAATTAAAAGAACTAATGGTGTAATTTATCTACAATCAGAGAGGTCACTTTGAAAATGTTGACTTATTTTTCTTACAAAGGAAAATATTATAAATGCGAGCGTGCCAGTAAGGATTGAAAAATCCTTACAGATTAAATTCAAGTCAATTATCAAGAGATTGCGTTGATGGTTCTTTTGCCTCAACAAAGAAGACTTCAAAATTGCCAAGTGTAGAGAAAAGAAAAATTAAAAGAAGGAGGGAGACGGAGAAAGACGATTAAGTGAACAATCAAAGTAATGATTACTTACTTCTACTTCTATACTTCGAAAATGAAATGTATAAATGTTTTGAAAAGGAAACGCTGAACATTAATGCGTTGAAATATAAATCTATGTTAAACTACTCCTAAGATAAGAAAAATGCCAAGAAATATTGAAATCAATTGTCTTTGATTTGAGTTATGGATCTTTTACAATATAGCCATGAATGGCTATTTATAAGCAAACATTTATAGGAAAAAACTACCTAAAACTACCCAATAACCACCTAAAACTACTCACTTTTCCATCTTCATTCACACAATGCCACATATCCCTCCATGTCTTCATAACTTTCTTTAACCTTCAATTCATGTTCCATGTTTTTCACTTTGTCCTCTATGTTCTTCCACATTATCCTCCATGATCCTCTACATTCTCCATCATTTTTTCACATATGTTTAATGATTATAACTTCTCATAACTTCCAAATGAGTAAGAGAATGTCACGTGTCCTGCAATTATATAAATAATAAAAATTGTAGATTTATGGTGCCAACACATTCTTAATTTGATATCAAACTGATGACAACGTTGGAACAGGATTTTGATCAATTTTTCATCAAATTTAAATTTAATGAAAGAAAACGTGAAACGTTGGAGATAGTCTAAGTTACTTAGCTCAAATAATGAAATGAAGCCTCAAAGCAACTCAAGCTTTAGTTGAAGGAATGTGCTTAGAGGATAACAAGGCCGCAGCTGTAGCCTACTCAACACAAGTGTATGCAAGTGTGTGGCACACGTAAATAGTTAAAGGATAGTGATCTATATAAAAATACAAGTAGTTAGAGTTTGTTATAACAAACTCTAACAACTTGTATAAATACATGTAACAGAGATTGCATCATTGATTGAGACTGAGAGATGGGAATATAACGGTTTTTTTGGTTGCCTCTTGCCTTCATGTGACCCATCTTGATTTGGTCTTTAAGCCACTCCCGATATGAGTGAGGGAGACACTGCTGTGGGGATTGAGGTTTTGTGATCAGCCAAGAAAGGGACTGGGGATGTGGTGTTTGACTTTATGGTGGGATTGGCTCCAACTGTGATTTTTGTTGTAGTGGCTATTGGTTTTCGCTATACTCCCTGAGATCAAAAATTATGGTAATTGACCATGTGAGTTTCATGTGACTTTATCGGGATCTTTCATGGGGTATATATTTTCCTCTGTCATGGCTTTTGTGAGTGGCTATGGATATCACAGCTATAAAGTGCGAGACGCTTATTGGACTTCATGTGCTATGGTAGAGACTGGGAACTTGTGGGGGAGGTTAGCTGTCACGACCCAAACCCGCCCCTATGGGTTTAGCACCGTAACCGGCTAGTAATCCGAGACTATCAAAGGCCTGCTGGACAGTAATACAGTAATACAGAGTACAGGGGCATGGCGGAAGCCAATACAGTAAATAAACAATGTCCAATGAGCTGACAGTCTGTATGCAAAAAGATTTTTCATACATTTATACTTTCAGTACAGAATAGTATGCACAAAATACACAATCAGTCAAAACTGGAACTTAATCCCTATTAAACAGTACAGTACGGTGCTATTAGTCTATACAGTAAACAAAACAGTTACAGAGACAAACGGGGAAATAAAACACCCCTAAGCCCCTAAGCCATAGCTTGATAGGCTCGGAACCTCGCAGTGAAGCACAGTGGTTGGCTTGACAAAATTAAAGCTTGCCTGACGCTCCTAGCTGCGGTCTGGTGCCTGTACACCTACATATATATATATATATAAGCAGTGAGCTAAAGCCCAGTGAATAACACAATGCGTAAAGGGGGGTTAAGAATAAATGTCCTTTCAATATTAGAAACAGTCATTTCAGTCAGTTTATCAGTCATTCAGTTTGTGGCTCATATTTCAGGTCATAATAGTCATTCAGTTAAAGCAGTGATATGTGGTACATCCATTGGCATAACAGTACAGTAAACAGTAGGTCTTAACAGACCAAACAGTAAATGATGGCCATCAGTAGCAGTACAGTAACAATAACAGTAACAGTAACAGTACTATTTCAGAGAACAGTACAGTACTTGTGGATTCAAGAGGTGTCTCGCACCGACTCTAGAGGTGGCTCACACTGTAGCACTTAGTTCCGTAGATTCTAGTGGTGGCTCACAGTGTAGCACTTAGTTCCGTACAGCACTTTGTTCCATATCAGAATACAGAATGGCCATCATAACAGTAAACAGTAGTGGTTCCAAACTTGGGAACCGACATAGATCTCTCTGTCACAGTAACAGTAACCAGTAAGTGCCAAGGATGCCACAGTACAGTTCAGAATATAAGACATGCGTTTATTCAGTACATAGTGTCAGTTCAGTGAACAGTTCAATTCCGTAAACAGTATCAGTTCAGTAAACAATATCAATTCAGTAAACAGTTCAGTTCGGTAAACAGTTCAGTAACCAGTTCAATTCAGTAAGCAGTTTCGTAAACAGTTCAATTTAGTAAACATTTCAGTTCAGTGAACGGTTCAGCAAACGGTTCAATAAAGTAGACAGCTCAATAAGGTAAACAATTCAATAAAGTAAACAGTTCAGAAGATAATCATTTTTGAACATATCTTTACACAGTTGTTACTCACGGAGTTCTGGGCTACAGTAAGCTAGAGCGTCCCCTCGGTAAGCCAACCCTACACAGTATACAGGATGAACACACACTAAGCTATACAGTTGGGAAATATCATAACTTAATCCCTAATTTGCCTTGGTGTGTTCTACGTCTATATCCTCATTAAGATGCCTTAAACTAGGCCTAAGAATGCCTAGAATGGGATGAGGATGCAAAAATACACTTAGAAAACATTTTGCAAAGTTTGCTGAAAATAGGAGCCTCGCTCGAGCGAGCCTTCCTTCGCTCGAGCGAGCTTCCAAAATCAAAGGCTTCGCTCGAGCGAGAAATCCTTCGCTCGAGCGGTCTGTCGAAACAGTAAAAATACCGGATGCTGAAATTTTACGCTCGAGCCACCAATTCTACGCTCGAGCGTAGCTTCGAACAAAGGTTGGTCGCTCGAGCGAAGAATCCTTCGCTCGAGCGAAGAAGCCAATTTCTGGAATTTCCAGATTTGTCTCCTAAGCTCAAACCAAGCATTCTTTCACTCAAAACTCGACCTCTTGGGCCCAAATTCTGAAAAAACACATCTAAATTCAATGTATAACACGTTTCAAAGCTCAATTTATGAATTCAAGCCCCAAAGGTGAGTCAATTAAAACCATATTCAAACCCATTTTCAAGAATATGAAGAACATGCAAACATGCATGAAATTAAACCATTTCAAAGCTCCAATTTGATGTTCTAGTGAGCCATTTATACCAAAAACAAGTTGAAATCATGGACTTGAGCCTAATTATGAACATGCATGTGCAATTTACCATGAACTCAACTCAAAACTCATCAATTCAAACATGCATGCATGAATTCTAGTATAATTCACCATGTATGAGCTACAACATGACTTACTTCTATAATGAAGCATGAATCATGCAAGAACTAGCTCAATGACAACAATAAGAAGATGAGTTTCCTACCTTAGTCTTGTATTCAAAGTTTAGGAGCTCAATTATGCCAATTTACACTTCAATTCTTCAAGATTCAAGCTACTTCCCCAAGTTGAGTTTAATTCTCTCACTCTCTCAATTTCTCTTCTTTGGTCGGTTTTGGGCCAAGAAATGGCTGAAGAGTTGTTTTGTTTGGGTGTATAAGGCTCAAGGATAATAATAAACAAAGGCCCCACTAGATGGCATAATTGTAAATAAGGCCACTCTATTAATTTGGCTCAAATCAATCTAGTTTAATCATACCTAATTAGTTTTCAGATAAATGTGCCATAAAATCACATTAATTATGATGAACACAGAACATTAATCAATTTTGGCTTCGGCCGCCGATAAGGCCTTCAATTTGCAGTTTAATGCATAAGACGAGAACAGATAATTTGACAGTCAAACAGATAGATTGTGCATTTAAATAGTTACAGTCAATCGATTCAGTTTCGGATCTCAGTCAGTCAGTTCGGTACTTTAATTAATTCAATTATCAATCATGTTCAGTCTCAGTAAACAGTAATCAGTAGGTAATCAGTAAACAGTGACGAGGGTTGTTACAGTCTCCCTTCCTTATAAAGAGTTTGGTCCTCCAAACTCGAGGTAACATATAATAACAGAGATAATACCTAGCATAAAGGTAACTTTCACTCTATAACAGGAGCACAATCATATTAAAACAGAATCTTATGCACATTCAGTTGTCAGTCAAGGACAGTTTCGGATATATATTCATTTCCATATTCTTGTTCAGAGCATACATAGATGCCACAATTCTTACTTGAGCATACGCGGCGCATTCATTAGAACAGATACAGAACAGATACAGTACCGGACAGATACGGTACAGTAACGGTAACTATACAGTAACAGTACAGTTGCAGTATAGTAGTATTCACACTACTTATATTAAGTACTTATCGGGGTTATAGATTTGCACTGGTCTCAGTTTCCTAAGTAGTTTCCCCCGTTAAATTACAGAGTCTCGATTCATCCTCTTCCGAGTTGTTCACCCGGTCTTAGTTCAATTTGGTTCTCAATTCGGTAATCCCTCACAGTCAGTCCAGTTCCTTCGGGAGTTATCGCGAATGTAAGGCGAATTGTACATTACTCCCATAGCGGTAGGCAGAGTTCTGAAGTAAGTTTTCATTTACTATTCATCAGTTCCAGTTCTCACAGATTCAGTCATAGCACATATCAATACGACAACAGTCATACAGATTACATATACTTCCAGACAGTCAGAGTTTATGATCAAAACCAGTCTGTGGTCAACAGATCCCATCAGTTCTGAAGTACCGTAATCACCAAGACAATCATTTCCTAGTCAAACAAGTTCATGGTCAGAACATTATTACCGGGTAAGTCATCACCGGTTACATACCCAGTTTTCCCACATTGTAAGCAATTCAGATAATAGTTCTCAACAAGAGTTTTCTCAGGTCGATTCGATGAAAGTCTGACCAGGTCATGTCAGATGCGAGTTCTGCCCAATCATAACGAGTAAAAGTTCAAAGCACAAGCATCCGACATAAATTCTATCAGTTACATAAAGGGTTTCATCAACCCACCGTTCTATCAGATTAGGTCGGATAACAGTTCCATTCTTATCATTTCCAGATGAGACACATTAGTTCGGACTCCATTCGTTTAGGTACACAATCAGTAGTTTCACAATTTGTCAACCGACATCAGAGTCTCGTAGCATTACAATTCATATCCAAGCAGTAAAAGTCACATACAATGTGTTCCTCCCAATAAGTTTACAGGCAAATGCATAGGCCTGCAGTTATTCACATTGAGAGGTAAGCATCACAGTCAATAT
The DNA here is from genome assembly GCA_036172215.1 of Camellia granthamiana. Classification (NCBI taxonomy): domain Eukaryota; kingdom Viridiplantae; phylum Streptophyta; class Magnoliopsida; order Ericales; family Theaceae; genus Camellia; species Camellia granthamiana. Next base: position 103,323,251 of record CM069912.1, read on the forward strand.
AGCAATTTCCAAATAAATCTTCCTTAAAGGCATATGATATGCAGTGATACATCACCCAAGGTTCTTGGCGACACATAATAGTGAGTTGCCCTACGAGGGTTCCAAATCAGTCATATAGTCACTAAAGCATAGGCTCGCAAGCCTAATCAAACAGTCATGTCGATTCTTCCACAATTACGATTCACAGTCAAGAGTTTATCAGTTGGGGTCTTTATTTAGTCATGCAGTTCCAGAGTCATAGTCCCAACAGTTAAATCATCAACAAATAACATAACAATCATTCCGAGCAAAGGTATCGTCATGTATGTGTATGTTCGGAGTCCACTAACATTTCTAATACGGATACACGAGTTCGCTGTACAATACCAAATAATTTCTCCAGATAGGTAACCAGTCATACGTTTATTCAGTCTAATAACATCCTTAAGCAAAGGTAAGCAGATATGTACATAAGTCTAAACAGTTTCCATAGCACAGGTAAATGTTAACATAAGGTTTTACAGTGTCGCACATATAGTCCGCATCAACGGTAGATTTCAAAAGATTCATTATCCACAGTCCATTCCTCTCAGTCTTAACAGTATTACTAGCATGGGAACATGTATACAGGTGTGAGTTCAAAATTAGTTTTTTTTCATGTAGGCATTCGTCCACAAATTCATAAGCAGAAGTTCCTCTTTACAAACCAGTATGGGTTCCTAGTTTCAGCAGTCTCACACACAAACAGTTCGCGTGTATAACTCGAGCTCAAGGGTCCGTTCACTCAGTAATGTCCGTCAATACGTAACAGTGTAGTACAAATCATAATCGTACAAATTTCTCGAATTACAGTCAATCATAAGGTATTCCCATGTTCAACAGTTCTAGTACAGTTCCAAAGGTCATACCTAACAGTTCTCATTCAGTCGTTGCAATATGATACAAGGACTTACCTCAGCAAGTTCTCGCCGTTCACAAGTCCTAACAGTTCTTATAGTGTATGGTTCATAAGTCCAGTAATTCAATCGGTTCAGTCAATATGTTCACAGTCTATACCAAATTACGGAATATACGATTCCCATACAAACGTTCGTATATAAGCAATTCCATCTATTTAAGGTAACACCTGTGTCAGTCATTTCAGTGTTCCGAGCATTCTCCATTCACCGAGGTCATTGATTTACCGGTCATTTTCACCTTCTGTTACTTCTGTTTCATTCTTTCTGATTCAGTTGATTTGGATATTTCAATGCTGCTACGTTATCTCAGACATTATACTCTATCCAGGACATCTACACACTTTGACGGTTTTAAAACGTCGATTCAGTCAATCATATCTAGGTCACACCCACCTTCAGTTCTTTTCTAGTCTTTGTAGTTGGTATCTATTATGGGAGGTGCCTATCAAGCCAGTTAGGTAAATTTTACCTCATATTCGAGCACAGTCTTATCACCTTTCAAGTTGTTCAAACTCAGGTACTTTCTTATCTCGGATGTATTGGGGAAAGTGTTTTTCGAAGAAAACTTCACACATTTTCTCAGTTTCTAAACCCAAGTCTCTGTTTTCAGTGGTTCAGTACCTCCCAGAAATTCCGGTGGTTTCAGTTTATTTGGGTTTCTGTATCAATGTCATCAGTTCATATTCAGTTGATTCAAGCACGTATGTCGGCCCTTTTTATCTCCTCAATTTTCCAGTTAAAACGTCAACCATTCCTTCTAGCCTGTTAACTCTAACATCAGAAGATTCGGTTTCGCCTACATTCCTCATCCTTTCCCTTGTTTCGCACAACGGGGTGGTTATCAATATAGGAGAGGTTCTTACTGATTTCACGTTTTATCTCATATCAGACGTGTGTATACTTTCATTTCAGTTCAGGTACGGTCACATGACCCTTCACTTTCACACGTTCATTTTCTTATAGATTTCCACAGTCAGTAGTACATTAACATTACATGTCATTCCATTTAACTTCTTTAGTATGCATATAGGCTTCGTTTCATTTCACTATAAGCAGTGGTAGCAATTACAAACATAAACAGTTACACACTTAAACAGTTTAACACATTAGCATATAATTAGTCATGTCATAACCACACACACTTTTTATGCTCATGCAATGCCCTAACTTCTTTTCTAGGACATCCTATAGCTCATTTGGACACGTGTGTGCGGTACGACTCGTGATTAAGTATCGCTCTGATACCACTCTATCACGACCCAAACCCGCCCCTATGGGTTTAGCACCGTAACCAGCCAGTAATCCGAGACTACCAAAGGCCTGCTGGACAGTAATACAGTAATACAGAGTACAGGGGCATGGCGGAAGCCAATACAGTAAATAAACAATGTCCAATGAGCTGACAGTCTGTATGTGTAACAACCCTCGTTACCGATTACTGATTAATCACTGACCACTGATTTATTACCGATTACTGTGAAATTGAGACCGCTTGTGACTGATAATTGAAGCAACTGAAATATTGAACAGACTGATTGAAAACTGGAACTGAAGTGACTGAGTGTGCCTATTGTATTGCATTTCCATCTGTTCGACTGTTTAATTATCTGTTCGTGTGTTTACGTTTAAACTGCTAATTAAAGGCCTTATCGGCGGCCGAATCAGAAATGGATTAATGTTTTATAATCATCATAATTAATGTGGTTTTATGGTATATTTAATTGAAAATCGATTTGGTATGATTAAATTAGATTAAAATGAGCTAATTAAAGAGTTTGACGTAATTACCGTTTTGCCATTGTTAGTGGGCCTTGTATTATATCATGTTTGAGCATTGATATACCTTAGGCAAACACTTTCCCTCAGCCATTTTATGTCTCTAAACCGACCAAGAAGAGAATCAGAGAGAGAAAGTGAGAGTTTGGCTTGTTCTTGAGTTTTGGCTAGGAAGCTTGAAGATTAGGAGTGTAGATTTCATAATTTAGCTTCCTCACCTTGTAATTGAAACTCTAGGTAAGGAATTCATCTTCTTATTGTTGACATTGAACAAGTTCTTGCATGATTCATGCTTCATTGTAGAACTAACTCATGATTTAGTTCAAATATGTGGGATTCTAGCATATATCATGCATGCATGCTTGAATTGATGAGTTTTGAGTTGATTCCATGGTCAAATGCCACATGCATGTTCATAATCATGTGTAAATCCATGTTTTCATCTTGTTTTGAAAAGATTGAGCTCTTTGGAGCAAGAATTGAAGTTTTGAAATGGTTTTAACCCATGCATGTCATGTTTGAAGATTGTTCTTGAAAATGGGTTTGAAAATGGTTTTAATTGACTCACCCTTGGGCTTTGAATTCTCAAATTGAGCTTTTAAACTAGTTGTATATTGATTTGAGATGTGTTTCCCAGAATTTGGGCCCAAGAGGTCGAGTATTGAGTGGTTGAATGCTTGGTTCGGACTTGGAAGACAAATCTGGAAATTCCAGAATTTGGCCTCCTCGCTCGAGCGAAGGATTCCTCGCTCGAGCGACCATCGTTTGTTCAGAGCTCCGCTCGAGCGAATAAATGGTGGCTCGAGCGTAAAATTTCAGCATCCAGTATTTTTACTGTTTCATCAGACCGCTCGAGCGAAGGATTTCTCGCTCGAGCGAAGCCTTTGATTTTGGAAGCTCGCTCGAGCGAAGGAAAGCTCGCTCGAGCGAGGCCCCTTATTTTCAGCAAATTTTGTAAAGTGCTTTCTAAGTGCATCTTTGCATCCTCATCCCATTCTAGGCATTCTTGGGCCTAGTTTAAGGCATCGTAATGAGGATATTGATGTAGAACACACCGAGGGCAAATTAGGGATTAAACTATGATATCTCCCAACTGTATAGCTTAGTGTGTGTTCATCCTGTTTACTGTGTAGGGTTGGCTTACCGAGGAGACGCTCTAGCTTACTGTAGCCCAGAACTCAGTGAGTAACAATTGTGTAAAGATATGTTCAAAATGGTTATCTTTCGAATACTGAACGAACTGTTTACTGAACTGTTTACTGAACTGGAATTGTTTACTGAATGAATGTATGTCCTTTATTTCCGAACTGTACTGTGGCATCCTTAGCACCTACTGTTTACTGTTACTGTTACAGAGCTCTGTCGGTTCCCTTGTGGAACCATACTGTTTACTGAATGACTGGCCATCATTACTGTTGGGTCTGGTAAGACCCGGTCCTTTTGGACCTACTGTTTATAGGCTAATGGATGTACCACATATCACTGTTTTGACTGAATAACTGTTATGGCCTGAAATATGAGCCACAAACGGAATGACTGATTGACTGAAATGACTGATTGACTGAAATGACTGAAAGACTGAAATACTGTTTAATGAACTGTTTTCATTACTGTAAGGACATTCATTCATAACCTCTTTACGCTTTATGTTATTCACTGGGCTTTAGCTCACTGCTCATATATATATGTAGGTGTTCAGGCACCGGACCGCCGCTAGGAGCGTCAGGCAAGCTTTAGTTTTGTCAAGCCAACCACTGTGCCTCACTGCGAGGTTCCGAGTATAATCAAGCTTAGACTGCTTTTGGGGTGTCTTAGCTTCACCCAACTATCATTGTACTGTATAGACTGTTACTGTACTGTATGGTCTGTTAACACTGTACTGCACCGTTTACTGTAATGTTAATAGGGATTAGGTCCCTGCACTGAATGTTTGTAATTGTTATGCACATTGTTCTGTACTGAAAGTATAGATACATGAAAAATCTTTTTGCATACAGACTGTCACAGCTCATTGGACATTGTTTATTTACTGTATTGGCTTCCGCCAGGCTCTGTACTCTGTTTTACTGTATTACTGTTCAGCAGGCCTTCGGTAATCTCGGATTACTGGCCAGTTACGGTGCTAAACCCATAGGGCCGGGTTTGGGTCGTGACAGTATGCAAAAAGATTTTTCATACATTTATACTTTCAGTACAGAATAGTATGCACAAAATATACAATCAGTCAAAACTGGAACTTAATCCCTATTAAACAGTACAATACGGTGCTATTAGTCTATACAGTAAACAAAACAGTTACAGAGACAAACGGGGAAATAAAACACCCCTAAGCCCCTAAGCCATAGCTTGATAGGCTCGGAACCTCGCAGTGAGGCACAGTGGTTGGCTTGACAAAATTAAAGCTTGCCACAGTGAGGCACAGTGGTTGGCTTGACACCTACATATATATATATAAGCAGTGAGCTAAAGCCCAGTGAATAACACAAATGCGTAAAGGGGGTTAAGAATAAATGTCCTTTCAGTATTAGAAACAGTCATTTCAGTCAGTTTATGGTCATTCAGTTTGTGGCTCATATTTCAGGTCATAACAGTCATTCAGTTAAAGCAGTGATATGTGGTACATCCATTGGCATAACAGTACAGTAAACAGTAGGTCTTAAAAGACCGGGTCTTAACAGACCAAACAGTAAATGATGGCCATCAGTAGCAGTACAGTAACAGTAACAGTAACAGTAATAGTACTATTTCAGAGAACAGTACAGTACTTGTGGATTCAAGAGGTGTCTCGCACCGACTCTAGAGGTGGCTCACACTGTAGCACTTAGTTCCGTAGATTCTAAAGGTGGCTCACAGTGTAGCACTTAGTTCCGTACAGCACTTTGTTCCATATCAGAATACAGAATGGCCATCATAACAGTAAACAGTATTGGTTCCAAACTTGGGAACCGACAGAGATCTCTCTGTCACAGTAACAGTAACCAGTAAGTGCCAAGGATGCCACAGTACAGTTCAGAATATAAGACATGCGTTTATTCAGTACATAGTGTCAGTTCAGTGAACAGTTCAATTCCGTAAACAGTATCAGTTCAGTAAACAATATCAATTCAGTAAACAGTTCAGTAACCAGTTCAATTCAGTAAGCAGTTTCGTAAACAGTTCAATTTAGTAAACATTTCAGTTCAGTGAACGGTTCAGCAAACGGTTCAATAAAGTAGACAGCTCAATAAGGTAAACAATTCAATAAAGTAAACAGTTCAGATGATAATCATTTTTGAACATATCTTTACACAATTGTTACTCACGGAGTTCTGGGCTACAGTAAGCTAGAGCGTCCCCTCGGTAAGCCAACCCTACACAGTATACAGGATGAACACACACTAAGCTATACAGTTGCGAAATATCATAACTTAATCCCTAATTTGCCTTGGTGTGTTCTACGTCTATATCCTCATTAAGATGCCTTAAACTAGGCCTAAGAATGCCTAGAATGGGATGAGGATGCAAAAATACACTTAGAAAACATTTTGCAAAGTTTGCTGAAAATAGGAGCCTCGCTCGAGCGAGCCTTCCTTCGCTCGAGCGAGCTTCCAAAATCAAAGGCTTCGCTCGAGCGGTCTGTCGAAACAGTAAAATACTGGATGCTGAAATTTTACGCTCGAGCCACCAATTCTACGCTCGAGCGTAGCTTCGAACAAAGGTTGGTTGCTCGAGCGAAGAATCCTTCGCTCGAGCGAGGAAGCCAAATTCTGGAATTTCCAGATTTGTCTGCTAAGCTCAAACCAAGCATTCTTTCACTCAAAACTCGACCTCTTGGGCCCAAATTCTGAAAAACACATCTAAATTCAATGTATAACACGTTTCAAAGCTCAGTTTATGAATTCAATCCCCAAAGGTGAGTCAATTAAAACCATATTCAAACCCATTTTCAAGAATATGAAGAACATGCAAACATGTATGAAATTAAACCATTTCAAAGCTCCAATTTGATGTTCTAGTGAGCCATTTATACCAAAAACAAGTTGAAATCATGGACTTGAGCCTAATTATGAACATGCATGTGCAATTTACCATGAACTCAATTCAAAACTCATCAATTCAAACATGCATGCATGAATTCTAGTATACTTCACCATATATGAGCTACAACATGACTTACTTCTATAATGAAGCATGAATCATGCAAGAACTAGCTCAATGACAACAATAAGAAGATGAGTTTCCTACCTTAGTCTTGTATTCAAAGTTTAGGAGCTCAATTTATGCCAATTTACACTTCAATTCTTCAAGATTCAAGCTACTTCCCCAAGTTGAGTTTAATTCTCTCACTCTCTCAATTTCTCTTCTTTGGTCGGTTTTGGGCCAAGAAATGGCTGAAGAGTTGTTTTGTTTGGGTGTATAAGGCTCAAGGATAATAATAAACAAAGGCCCCACTAGATGGCATAATTGTAAATAAGGCCACTCTATTAATTTGGCTCAAATCAATCTAGTTTAATCATACCTAATCAGTTTTCAGATAAATGTGCCATAAAATCACATTAATTATGATGAACACAGAACATTAATCAATTTTGGCTTCGGCCGCCGATAAGGCATTCAATTTGCAGTTTAATGCATAAGACGAGAACAGATAATTTGGCAGTCAAACAGATAGATTGTGCATTTAAATAGTTACAGTCAATCGATTCAGTTTCGGATCTCAGTCAGTCAGTTCGGTACTTTAATTAATTCAATTATCAATCATGTTCAGTCTCAGTAAACAGTAATCAGTAGGTAATCAGTAAACAGTGACGATGGTTGTTACATTAGCATAGTTGATTGGCTTTGGTGGATGCTTTAGCATGTTATCTTTGTTTATGTATGTTGTTTCAGTTGTATTTGTGTAGTTTAAGTGGTTCCTTTTTTTTCTTGCCCATATTTCTTCCCAAAGTTTTCCTCTATTATCTTTGATGGTAGGAATTACTTGGGGAAAAAAAAGGAATATATGGGTAAAATTAGTTTTTTGTTAGTTTCTTTTGTTGGTCCCCCGTCAATGCAGGGTTGTTTTATTTAGTTATTTGTATTAGTTTTTCCCCCCTCTTTAGGGGCCGGTGAAAGTTTTATTGTATGACCTGAAGAATGTCTCTTGTAAATATGTAAATTGTTTATATTTATTTTATGACTTATCCACAAAAAAAGAGAATTAAATCATTTTCTTGTCACTTAATTTTTACTCATTACTTTGGAGACGAAGTATTCTGTCTTGATTTGTTGGTTAATTTTTGCCTCATTCTATTCTGTATGCCATTGCCGGTGCAGTTTAATCTTTAAAACTATTTGCAAATTACTTTTTAAAGGCTCAACGGTCTAAAGGATTAATAAAAACAAGAAAAATATAGTGTAATGATGGTACTATCCTACATAATATCACTAAGTAATAAAAAATTAAAAAATATTAAGTGGATAAGACTTGTCTTCAATTAATCTGATTAAGTTGTCATCCTTGCTGTAAATTGAGATTATTTATTAAATGGTGATACTGTTACGTGATATTAGTGTTACATTCATTATTTACTCATAAAACAAGTTCCATATTGATTGTTAATAAATTTTTTTTTTTTTTTTTTTTTTAACTAGTGCTTACATTTGTCATCAATAAACAGCCACTTTCTTTAACCCCCCCCCCCAAAAAAAAATACCAAGCCCCTCAGGTGTGTTTGGTTGGAAGATTTGATGAGAGATGAGAAAGAATTGATAGGATTTGAATTTCAAGTTAATTTGTTTGGTTGAATTAGAAAAAAGAGAAAGATGCCTAACTGAACCTAAAAGATAAAAAGTGGAATTGCATTTTACTCTTACTTTCTTTTTCCTTATGTTTTCTATTATAACCAAACAAAAATTTGAATTGCATTTTATTTTTTCTCTTCTATTTCTCTCATTAAATCTTTTAACCAAACACAACTTTAAAGTTAATCAGATCGTCTCAACTCTACCCAAACGAAAACAAAAAGTTGAATTTTAATTTTTTAAATAATCAATGGGATTTTAACTCAAATACTGTATCCTCCTTCTCTCATTTATACCCAAACTAAAAAAGAGTTGAATTTTTAATTTTTAAATAATTAATGAGATTTTAACTCAAATATTCACTTTACAATAGTTTCTTATATTATCTCCGGGTCCAAAGAGATTTGAAGAGCTTGTGAACGTCTCCTTCAAGCTTGTTTTGTGCCTTTAGATTAGACACAGCAGGGGTGCTGTGGCTTTCGGTCTGTCCCACCTCACTCATTTCAATGATTAAAGTTATATTTTGTAAGGCTTGTCAAGATAATTATTAATAAAAATAATTAATTTAATTTGATCATATTTATTTTAAAAATAAATAATTTATTCTCAAAACCATATTCACCATCATTTGACTATTAATAATGCTTGATTAATTTTAGTTTTTACACAAATAATCTTTTCAACAGGTCTTGCACAATAAACAATTTTAATAATAAAACTAAATTAAAAATAATACCTATCAAGAGGAACAACAATCCCTTCTGCAGGATGATTTGAGAAGTTAGTTAAAAGTTAACTGGTAACTTTTAATTTATTTTGAATGATATCACCGCTTATATTTTTTTACACACACAAAAAACAAAAATAAATAAATAAATAAATAAGTCAATTTTTAATTAATTTCTCAAATCAGTCCTACGTATTCGGCACAAGAGACCCTTATAGCAAGATGTGCAAAAACATAGAACATTATTCAATTCCCGACAGTTAGTTATTGCTGATTCCGAGATATCCAGATGGAAACTTCATAGATTTTGCAAAGTTTTTGATATTGGAGACCAAATGATTGAAAGTAAGAAGGTAACTAAGATCACATGGGAGAATTTAATGCAACAAAACATGAAAATCTGAACAGCTTCATGGCCCAGGTAGATTTTTCATGTCCTGAATCCTCAAATGTCTTTTGATATCTCAATTGATATATTATTTTGTTGCTTAACTACCCAACTTGATTATGACCATCATGTACATGAACTTGATTGGAGATACAATGGTTTGGAAACCTCATAATTAATGGCAACTTTAAATAGACTTTCCAATTACATGATTAAAGTGAATAATTTATTTTAGAATACTTTATTTTAGGACAAATTACAGTGGTAATTTTTATATTTCATCTCTTATATGTCATTTTGGTCCTTACACTTTTAATTGGCTCAATTTTGATTTTTAATTTTAAATTTGTATCAATTTGATCTAACTGATAACGCAATCAAAAATTTTGATGAAAAAATTATTACTGAATTGATTGAGGTTAACTCTTAAATTATGCAAGTTTATAATTTTACTCATAAGAGGATGACATATGTCATTTATGTGCACATTTTTCATAAAAAAAAAAATTGCTAACAATTGAGATAAAAGCATAAATTCAAGTCAAAATTGGGCCAATTAAATTATGGGACCAAAATGACACATGAATCAAAATATAAAGGCTATGGGTATAATTTATCTTTTTATTTAGGACAAATTACAAATACACCCCTGAGATTTGCTTAAAATACGATTTGCTCCCGTGATTTTGAAAATTATATCACGCCCCTCCAAATTTTTGATTTCTTAACAAATGACCATTTTTATTAATAAATCATTAAGTCAATTAATAGTTTTTAATGATATTAGAAATTTATTTAAATTAATAATTCAGGTAATTTTATTATTGTATAGGAAAGCAGTTATAAATTTTATTTTTTAAGTTAATTTTGTTAAATAAAAAATTTTGATAAAGAAATATTTGTAATTTTTTAAACTATAAGAGACAATTCGTATTTTAATCAAATCTCAAAAAATATATTTATAATTCACCCTTTTACTTGTGTAATATTATACAAACGTACAAATATTACAAATTATTCATACTCACATATGTAATTTTAGTCGCTAACGATGCAAACAAATTGTTTTTATTTATTTTTTAATGTTGACTTGTCAGAATAACTCATTTGATGAAAATTTTAAGGAAAATGATTTGGAGCCCTAAAACTGTCCCCTCTAATCCCCGTAATTTTCATTTTAGGCAACTGTTTCCTTGTTTTTTTTTTTTTACTTAATATGGAAATTAGGAGATTACATTTTCATCATAAAACTAAATTTTCTTTTTTACCTTTTGTTATGCCTTTGGTAGACCATTCCAAGTTACTTTTATGATATGAACTAATTATTAACGTCAATTAATAAATTATTTTAATAATATTTTAACTTTTTATGAAAAGATATATAAAAAAAGGACAAATTACACAAATAGTCCCTATAGTTTGGGGCTTGTATCACTTTGGTCCCTGACTTTTCAATTGTGACACATTTAACCCTGAATTTTGAATCTTGTTCCAAATAAAGACAATTGAAGATATCATTAGATTTTTCAAGGATAAAATTGTCAATTTGATAAAATATAAACTAATTTGACAAAAATAAATGTCAAACAAATATTTTTGAATTTTTAAAAATTATTTCTACCTACTAAAAATAAAATTATGTAAAATTGATAAATCTTTTAGACATTTATTTATTTTTTTATCAAATTAATTTTTATTATGTGTTTGGATGATGATCATGTAAAATTAATTTAAAAAAAGTAATCATGTAATTTTTATTAATTTTACATAATTTTAACATTGGTGGATAAAAATAATTTTTAAAAAATTTAAAATATTTTTTTGACATTTATTTTTGACAAATTAGTTTATATTTTATCAAATTGACGATTTTACCCTTGAAAAATCCAATGATATTTTCAATTGTCCTTATTTGGAACAAGATTCAAAATTCAGGGTCAAATGTGTCACAATTAAAAAGTCAGGGACCAAAGTGATATAAGTTCCAAACTATATGGACTATTAGTATAATTAACCCATAAAAAAATAGAGAGAATGATGTGATAACTTATAATGACTTTTTAATTTTCTGACTAAAATATTTCCTTCCTAAACGAGGCCTCAGTGTGGGCTCTTAAAAGAATTACATATATGTGGTACACCTTATACACATTAATAATTAAATTTACAATTTTTTTTATGAATTTGTAATAAATTTTTGGGTAAACTACCAATAGGTCCTATTTTGGAGACTTATTACCCAATAGGTCCTACTTTGGAGACTTAATACCCATTAAGTCCTATTTGATAAATTTATTAAGTGATAAAGATAAATTTATCAGTCTTTTTTTTTATGAATAAATTTATAGTGATAAATTTATCAGTCTCTTTGTTTTTATGAATAAATTTTTAGTGATAAATTTATCACTCTCTTATTTTTATAGTGTTAAATTTATTAGTTAGGACCTGTAGGTAAATAAGTCTAGTGAATAGGACTAATTGGTAAGTACCTCATAAATTTTTAATAGTACCATTGATTAATAATTTGTCTTAATAAATAACTAGGTTGATTGAATATATTTATAATTATATGATTGGATTATATCTGCCTAAAAAATAAATAATTTATTTTAAAAATAATTATAAACCAGTCAAATGTTTACCAATATCCTATCAATTTAATTTATTTACACAAATAATCTAGTTAGCAAACCATGCAAATTAAAAAATTCGAAGGATATAATGGGGACCCTAATCCATACTTTTATGCTTTTGTCAAACAGTTGGTAGTACATCCCATTCGGGAATTAATTATTTTAGTTAATTTTTAATTTTTTTTATAAAAAGATTTGTAGAAAAAAAAAAAAAAAAAGTGATATTACAAGTTATAGTGACTTTTTAGTTAAAAAGAAAAAAAAAACTTCTGACTTTTTGACTAAAACTTATATTTTTAAATTGAGAATTGTAGAGAGAGAGAGCGCTATAAGAATCACTACGCCATGAATATATAGAAAAAAATATTACAGATAATGAAAATTTTTATCAAAAATTACTATAAACGTGTGTATGTAGTGTAAATTTAAAATTGACAAGATGTGGGCCATATCCACAATCACTATAAATCATTGATTCTTTTTTATCTGAACAATTTTATAAATACATAGCATTGCTGAAATGTAGAAATAAAGAATCAAGCATCTCCACCTTCTCACTATGTGCGTGGCTGTCTTATTTTTCTCTCACACTAATGAAAGTTCAAAATATGCATTAATTTCTGAGCACCTTTAACCTTATAATCATGATGAATAAAAACATTTTTATAAATGGACATGAAGTTATACATGTTTATGTATATATATATAGATTGGGCTTCTCTCTAATCTATGATCAGATTAGAGTGGTGTTGTTCGGTTCAATATGTTTACTTTTGGATCATGTTTCGATGATTCAAGTCGTTCATATTTTAGAATTCATCGAGTACATCATTCTTGTAAAAAATCAAGTCAATCAGACAACAACAATCAAGTTCGGATAAATTTTGTATGAAAAAAAATGAACACTGAGAAAATATACAATTCATACTGAACTTATCTGAATACTTGATTGCCGTTATCTGATCAACTTTATTATTAATAAGATGATGTACTCGATGAAATTTAAAATATGAACGATTCAGATTATTGAAACGAGACTCAAAAATAAATCCATTAGGCCTGTTTGGTGCAGCTTAAAAGCTGCTTATTTCAGCTTTCAGCTTAATTTAAGCTATTTTGATGTGTTTGGTTTAGTTTATACCTTATAGCTTATAGCTTATAACTTTTTGGAAGCCAGAAATCAGCTTATTCTTTAAGTGGGGCATGAGATGCTTAATTTATAAGTCAGAAATCAGTTTATGTTCGTAATTATAAGTTATAAGCTGTTTAGGCATAAGTTATAAGCACTTTCCCACAATTCTACCAAATAGGGCCATTGAGCCGAATAGCACCTCTCCAGAGAGAGAGAGAGAGAGAGAGAGAATATGGACATCAGTTAAAATGCAAAGTTTGCGTTAACACTCCTTGTTTGGGGAGTGGCTATTTTAGCCAAAAAGTCAAAAAGTTATTAAAAGTTATCACATTACCTCTCTACTTTTCTGCACATCTTTTCGTAAAAAGTCAAAAAATTACTAAAATAGCCTGTTCTACCAGGATGACTTACATGTGGCCAACAGATGGTGCCAATGGGAGCTAGTTATATTTTTGTGATTTGTTTACCAATCTATTTTTCAACCTTGGCAATGATACAGAATCCAAAGCCTCCACACTCAGCATGCCATATCTTCAAGTAACAGTAGCTTGTAAGATTTATATACTACTTTTCCTATAATCACTATAAAAATTTTTGGTTTTAGAGATTAAAATTTAGGAACAAAATTATTTTTGAGGGACTAAATACTTTTGTTGCGAAAAGTATCATTATTATATTTTTAGCAACAAAAATTAGATATTAGTGATGAATTATTATCCTTTTAACACCAAATTTTTTGTCTTAAAAAATAAACCATTTTGAGACCAAATTATTTTTTTCCTAAAAGTCTATTTATTAGTGACATTTTCAAAATTTTGTTGCTAAAAGCCTTATTTTTGACTTTTCGAGACGATCTTTTAGCGACTATTCTCATGACGAAAAAAATTGATCCTTGAATGTCTTTTGCAACAAAATTTTTACTTTTAAAGAATAAAATATTTAGTTTCTAAAACTTGTATATGTTGTAGTGAATAATAACAACAATAATGCTATATATTATTACAAAAATGACTTGGACCCCCAGTGGGGGTCACTGGGGGTCTCTCCTGATTGGCAGAAAAACAGTTTTTTTTTTTTTTTTGGATTTCCTCCAGTGGCAGCTTGCCACCTAGCACTGGGGATGCTGGGGGTGCTGACTCACTGGGGGTCTATAGCAATATCCATATTATTAACATAAATTTTCAAAATTTAAAATATGTAAATCAATTTCTTTTCCGATGTACATGAGATGTGACCACACTACACTAGAAGTTTAAATTTAACTTACGAAAAAAAAAAAAAAAGTGTCCTACTGTGAAAATGTAATTAATTATGCATGTGTATTCTTGCATGTGTATGTATATATCATAAACTAGATTACTTTCGTCCATGCACAAATTAGAACCGAGTTTAGCCCAAGTAATTATACCCTTTGGTTTAAATTTATGTAGATTATTAATTTATTAACATTAAAAAAAGCAAAATATAAATAATTTTCAATACTTTAAAGAGAGTGACTAGAGATAGAGAACGCTAGTTTTTTTTTTTATCAGCAAAAGAAAATTTATTGATGAAAATCAAATGTAGAGAATACAAAGATGAATATCAATAAAGGGAGGCTAGTGCCAAAGCATCAAAGCAAACTAGACGATTCCAACTAGGTTGGGACCGGAAAGCAAGCCAATCATCTACTAGCACTACACCATGACTGGAGAGAAACCAACCGAATAAACAAAAAACAAAAGAAATAAAAACCACCCCCAACACAAAACACTGATCTTAACAGTCTAACTACACCTCATACCAAACAAAATCCCCTTCTAATTTGAACTCTCATAACAAACAATCACCTCAAACCAATACCCCATCTTTTGACAGAGAACGCTAGTTACATCATATGTTACCTAAAGAATAACATATGAAGTTATGAATCAATGCAAATTTTACAACAATTCAAAAATTAAATTTGGATTGATTTAAATAAGTATATTTTTTAATTTTTTATCAAAATATATGTAAAAAAGTAAAGAAATGATGTGTTAAAAAAAAAAAGTGTATTTTGTATTACACCCCAAACACTAATGATTGAAAAATCTTAAGGGAGTTGCCTAATGAGAATAAGTTGGGACGTGGTGGTGTACTCCTTTCAAGTTACAAGTTCAATACTCACTAACCCTAATAAGTTATTTGGGACCAATCTATACAAGGCGTTTGATCTGACTTTAAATAAAGTTCCCGCAAGTGGGCTGTGAGATTAGTTTTCCAGAATTAATCGAGGTGCGTGGAAATTGACCCAAACACTGGGTTTAAAAAAAGAGAGTAAATGATTGAGACTATTGATGACATTCTAATATTTGGTTGCAATTTTTATTATCTGAATTAAATTATAATAGACATTTTATCCTTGGAGTTTGTCTGATTGGGCAGATTATAGTAAAGAATTGATACTATTAATCACATGCTAATGTTTAGTTGTAATTTTTGTTATCTAAATTATATTATAATAAATATTCTATGTTTTTTGATTTTACAATTAAAAATGCAAAACAAACGTGGACAAAAATGAATTATTTATCTTACTAATCCAACTGAATAACTAATCTTTCATTAATTTCATAAATTATTAATACTCTGTTTTCTCAATTATGCTAATCAAATAAGGCCTTAATAAACAATATATATATAATCTACATCTATATATAGTTGTCCTTTGGGCAAACAAATTTTTAATTGCCTTTTTCGAATTGAGATTTTTTTTTAACTCACGGTTAAAAATATTGTTTAGGTTGACTTTTTTTTTAATTTTTTTAAGTTATATAAAAAAAATAAAACAATTATAATTTAGACATAGTGTTTTATTTTAAAATTTTTTTAATCTATTTTTGTTTTAGCCTCAATTGACTTTGCCAAGCGAAGCCATAATATATTTGATGAACACAGTTAAAAGAGGAGAGGAGACCACATTATAGCTTCGTTTGGGGAGTTGGTTTAGAGGCTTTTTTTACTAAAGTAGTCATAAAAAATAAAATAAATTTTTTAGTCTAATAAGATAAAACATCACATCCAATCCATAATCATTACATTCTATCTCTCACAAAAAAGTCCAAAAATAAAAAACTTTTTCCAAACTAAACGTTTTAACTCCAAACTAAAATAACTAAAAAAATCAAAAAACCCAACCCACATGACAAATGAAGCTAAGCATGTAGACGTAATTCCCCACCATGAGAGAGCACCAGCACTAGCATTCTTGACTCTGGTGAGATTTCATCTCTCTCTATCTCTCTCTCTTAGGGTAGGGACTTTCTTTGTTTTGCTTTGTGTACACTGGACACTCCGATCCGGAGGAGCTGATGAGAGAGAGAGAGAGAGAGAGAGAGAGAGACAACACTGTACGGGGCGAAGAGGAGGTTGGTGGTGGTAGGGACGTATTTGCTAACATATACATGACGACTGCTTTATCGTCATCACCACCATGCTCATGAGTGAGTGTGTAATATGTATGCCACACTCTTACGATAGATAGATAGATAGAGAAAGACAGAGAGTCAGTAGAAAACGAACAAACGAACTTCACGTTTCGTTTGCGTGCAAACCGGACCATTGAAAACAATTGTAAGTCAGACTTGATCCTCTCTATTCTCTATTATGTATTCTCTATTATGTGTTTGTAATCACAATTTTCATTATATATTTAATGATTATAAAATAAAAATAAGAATGTTTTATTATTTTAAATTGAGTAATACTACTAACTAAAAGAATTTATCTAAAAATATTAATGTGTGATTTAAATTCTATCACACATTTTATTCTTTACCCAAATATAAGACTGCAAGTCTATCCTATGTTTGGAATTGATCTAAGGTTTTCTCTCCTCAAGAAAAGGATCTCTTCACTGTTTATTTCCATTCTAACAAACGCTCTCTCTCCCTCTGCCCACCAAACCAAATCAAACACCCACCAAAAAAAATTAAAAATTGGAGTCATCCTTCAACCACAAACATTAATTCTCACTCTCTAGTTTTTTCTCTCTCCTAAATGCTATATATTAAAAAATATATATTTAAAATTCGTATTGTGTAGATGATACTCACTTTGGTTGTCAGTTACACATATACCACACATTACAATTATAATTGTGAATACTTTTTCAAATATATTTTTTTTGAGTAGATAACAATTCTTTCTTTCACGAGTGATGAAGATACAAGATCACACCCAAAGTATTTGGAACACTGATGAAATTCATAAAATAAGTCACACACATGACGCCCCGATCTTGCGAAACCGATCTTTTTATCTCACGTCAACAGCCTATTCTGTGAAAGTCAACTGTGCACTTAGACTTTTTCTAATCACACACCAAATACACAAAACACACTCAACAAAAGGAGGGGAAAAAAAAGTGAGTGGGACAAAGCAAATTTAAAGAGACCTGTGTTCAAGGATATTCATGTTGGTTCTTTGTCTCTTCACATTCCCTGAAGAAGACTCATCCCCATTTGTTTTCTCCATTACTGCTTTAAGTGCTTCTTCAATTGAACTTATAGAGTACTGATGTTGTTGTTGTTCGTCGCCAGAGTCGCCGCCACTGTTGGAGTTTTCATCCCCGGTAATGAACAATACATTCCTTACTCGTCCGCCGAGTGTTGTGATCTCAGCTTTAAGTGTTCTCAGTCTCAGAGCTTTCAATGTCTTGATGAGATCAGGCAATAGATCAGACCTGTCCTCACAACACAGTGAAGCTTTGATCACAAACTGACCGTCCTCGTCCGATGATGCATCGACTGTTAACTCGTCAACTTCTGTTGGGACCGGGCTCGTCTCGGCAATTACAGAAGTCTGGCGTTTGAGCTCTTTCACATGTTGTATTACTTCAGCTAGCAATGAAGCTTTGTCTGTCTGAATCACAAGCATTGACATGGCGTTAGGTAGGGTCATGCTCTTAAATAACAGTATCGATATATATCATCAGTTCATATCAAATAGTATGAACTAATATATTAACGAATAACGGTATTAGAAGTTCAAAATTTTAAAATATAAGGGATAATATGATACATAACAAGCAATATTAAAAACCAAAATAGGAGATAATGATAAAGAAAAGGGGGAGATGAATTTACATAAGGAATGAGATTCATACAAAAAAAAATTACCTTGGCTAGGAGAGAGAGAGAGTCAAACTAAGTCCATATGTATCATATCACTCAATATATATCGAAATTTTGAATTTTTGATATTGATATTCAATTATATATTAGTAAATCTATTCTCTACGAATATATAATTGTATCACAAATATAAATACATGTTTTAATTCTATTATGTAAAATTGTGACTATAAGTCAATCCTTAAATAACATATACATCATAATTTTTGATATGAAATTATAGTTAGTAGTATTTTATGAACAATTAAAACTTTGAAAACACGTTAAAGACAACTACATGGTAAAGTGATTGGTGTTATGTGAAAAGAAGAGAAGGGTTTTAGAGAGTCGTTGTAGCTAGCTTGATCATTCAAACTAGAAAGTTGAGTTTTGATAATGGGTAGATAGGGTTTTGTAGGCATGGGGGGTATGTATTTGTAGTAGTGAGTAGCGACTGACAAGAATGCTTGTTTGTCTGTCTTTATTTCTTTTCATTCTCTTCTGAGTTTGACTGCAATTCCGGCAAGAATTTTCTATGGAAGCTTTTCAGCTGTTCATGGTTTCTCTTTATCATATCAACCTAGCGACATTAATGCTTGTACCCTTCTCTCCTCCTCGGAACTACCACAAGTCTATAACATCAAACCAAACGAATACTTTTAACAAGTAATTAATCAAAAACAATAGAAAATGAATCGACACATCTTAAAAATGACACTGCATTTTGAGTTCGTTTGTGTCCCTCTTTCTAAATAAATTCTTGCTTACATAGTCCACCAAAAAATATTTCTAGTAGATGTAATCTACACACCATGACCTATCTAAGTAGAATCTTAATAAAAATTTATAGAGATCTTTAAACCTAAAATCGCAAATAATACAAATCCAAAGGTATTTGATGAATCAATCAAGTTTAGTTTAGTGGACCAAAATTCTTACATTCGATTAAGACACTGAGATACAAATTTTAGCCTCGACAAGACTTTTTGTCTCTAAATTACCAAAAAAGTAATGCGATCAGAATATTAAAAACACCAAGATGCATAATAGTACATGCCATAATGGGTGAGGATATAACTATGTCAAAAGGTTAAGAACTGAAACCTTTCACATGAGTTGTATCTGATTCTGTAATTATTTTTTTTAATAGCAAATAATATGACTTTTTTGGTTTTATAGTTTGAAAATGGTGATATATATATGGTTTTGACTTACTTTGGTTGTGCTTGGCAGTAAGCTGCGGAGCTTAGCAAGGTGGTTGTTGATTCTCTCTCTACGCCTCCTCTCAGCTTCACTATGGCTCTTAGAAGCAGCAAGAGCTTTAGCATCCATGATCTCTTGAGCAGTCATCTTACCTATTTCAGCTTGGAGCCCAAACGGGGCTGAACAGCCTGGCTGAACCACCGTACCAATCGTCTCCGATATAAGCCTGAGGTGGTGGTCCGATGATGATGAACCATCGTATGCAAATTGCAGACCCTGAGGTCTCCTGTTTACAAACAAACCTCCATATGGTGATGGCGGTGGAGGTGGGAAGAGAAATGGGTCGTGGTCACGGGCCGAGTTCGAGGAGAAATGAACCGGGTTTAAGGAATGACCCGGTGGGAGAGAAGACCATGGTATGATTGGAGAGATTTCTTCTTGGTAGATCATCCCTGCTGACCTACCTCCTATATATGAATCATTTGTGTTGTGTTGTTGTTGTTGTTGTTGTTGCTGCATCTGATGATGGTGTTGAAGAAGTAATTGTTGTTGGTAGCTTTGTATGTTGTTTTGGATACTTTGAGAACATTCCCCTTGTTCTTCTTCCTTTTTCCCACACATCATCTCTCTCCTCTATCTCTTCCTCTCTCTCCCTCTCTCTCTCTCTATATATATATATATATTTATATCTGAAAGAATCTACAAAACAAGGTTGGATTTGAAGGGCTTTAGGGTTGTTCCCTAATCATATAATCTTTCTTTCATATAAAGATGAAAAGGGTGTGAGAATATAAAGACAACCAACAACCAAGGATCAGGAAACTAAGGAAGAAACAGAAATGGAAGTAAAGACAGACCTTTGCTTTGATTTGTGATGAAGAGTATTGGCTATTTGGCCCCTTCTCTCTCTCTCTCTCAATTGATATACTTTGTGGGTTGATGATCTCTTTTATCATACCTTGAACATAGCTTTCTGTCTCTGTATTGCGCACTGTAGTGTTGTGGGTATCTTTTTATTTTGTTTTGTTTGGTTTTGGGACCTAATAGTCTGCCTGATCCCTCCCCACTAGTAATATATAGAGGTCTCTCTCTCTCTCCTATGCTCTGTGTGTGCAAGGGATAGTACTGTTAAGTCACCTTTCCTTTCGTCTTACGGCATTCTTTTTATTACTCTCTCACAATCCATTTGTGTAGCTTTCAAGGATCTTTTTACTGTATAAATTTAGAAAATAAGATAAATTATAAGTACGTTTTTGAGATCCGTTTAAAATAGAAATTATCTTCCGTAGTTCAGAGAATTACATTTGATCTTTTTGAAAATTTTAATTTTATAATAAATGATTTTTTTATTAATAAATTATTAAATTAATTAAAGTTTTTAATAATATTAAAAATATATTTTAATTAATAATTGAAGTAATTTTAATATTATATAAGAAAATAGTTATGAATTTTATTTTTTAATTAATTGTGTTAAATAAAAAATTCTAATAAAGGGTATTTTTAATTTTTTAAACTATAATAAGCAATTTGTATTTTAAGTAAATTTCAGAAGATGTATTATAATTTATCTAAAAAAAATTGCTATACCTAGTTTAATTCTTTATTAATATGTTTCAAATTTTGTATTTAGTGTTTAAAATTATACTTGACACAATTACCAATTAATACATAATTTAAAATTAATTTCAAAATTTCAAAATATTTATATACAAGATAGAGGATCCATTTGGGACAAGTGGTTTTAGCTAAAATATTACTTCAAAAAAGTTAAAAAGTCAAAAAAATTATATAAAAAAAAAACCATTTTCTTTTTAATTTTTGCACGTAAAAAAATCATTCTAAAACACTTTAGTTTTTTCACTTTATATTTTAGTTAAAAGTCAAAAAATCACTAATAAAACTATTTCCCGTACAAACCCAGAATAACTTTTTTTATTTGTTACTTAATGTTAAGAATATAATACAGATAATAAAATTATTTATATTTTTAACAATTTACATTTTTAAATGAGTTGGTACTCAATAATTTAATATGTATTAAATCAAACAATGAATTTCGTATTTATATTTCACTATCTACTCCATAATTACAATACTTGTATGTATTTGTTCTTAAAAAAAAAAAAAATACTTGTATATCGGCTTACTTATGTAAGAGAAACAGGCCACGCATGAAGTAACATTTGGAGAATATAATATAAATAAAAATGTTATTTATCTTGTTTTGCTTAAATTTTTAAATGAGTTTGTAACTAATAATTTTATAATTTTAAATAAATTGATAATTAACAATTTAATACTTTTGTATACAATACTCATATATGCTATATCAGAAAGCCTATAGTGTGCACCTTCTTAGATTTGTATACCATATGTACCTTATTATAAATTGGTGTAACGTTAATCACAAAATACACAATTTCATCACAAATTAACGCAATAAAATATCTAAAATTTTATTATTGATGTTATAAAAGTTTGTAACTCGATTATGTGCCGTTTTGGCAACACAGTCAAAACGCAATTTTTTGTTGGCCAAGACCAAAACGCCAAACAGGGCCAAAACGCTGAAATTTCCATTTGGGAAGACCAAAAACGCAACACTCAAATTTACCAAACTACCCTCTGTAAAATTTTAATTAATTAATTCAAAAATAAAAAGTAAGGATATTTTGGTCATTTTGGAATGATGTGACATTTTTAAAAAATATTAAACCAAAAATAAAAAAATCAGCTTTTTACCAATTTCCCAAATCACTTCCAAAAAAGCTAAAAAGCTTGGTAAAAAGCCAAAAGCCAGCTTTTTACCAACTTCCCAAAACACCCCTATGACATTTTTTATTATGTTAATTTATGATGATGTTATGCATTTTATGGTTAATATTATAATATTTTGTGATAAAATTATATCAATTTGTGATAGGATAGGGGTGCACATCATAGACTTTTCCATGTTATATATACACGAAAAACAAAAAAATCAATATATAATTTAAATTGATTGCGAGTAGGTAGTGGGTTTTCTCCGGTCTCAGATCTGATTGGAGGGTACTGTTGGGTCTGCGGGGCCTACACAGGTTTCGTTTCGATAATTCGAATCGTTCAATGTGTACAACTCATCGAGTATTATATACTTGTAAAAAATCACATTGATCAGATATCGATAGCTATCTCATTGGGTCAGTTTTTGGTCAACCGTTTATTTTTTCACTGTTCATTTTTTTTTATACAAAACTGATTTGATCACGAAGTTGTCGATGTCCGATCAACGTGATTTTTTACAAGTATATAGTACTCAACGAGTTCTACATATTCAACGGTTTGGATTATCGAAACGAGACCAATGGTAGGCACCTCACGGGCCTAACAACACCCTCCAGTCCCAGATCGAACTGGAGAAAAGTCAAGCCCTTGTGAGTATATTATAGATATAATAATTACCATAAAATAAGAATTTAAATAAAAAAAATTATTTGATTAATTGAAGTGATTTTTAACAATGGTGAGATGATATAATGAAATAATAATAGAAAAATGAGTGAGACCACTAAAAAGAGGAGCATTAATAGCTCTAAAGTGGTGTGGGTCTCACGTGATGGGATGTTTTGCTCTTGTATTTTTTTTTGGGTACTGTTATGGTGTGCAACTTACGCCTTACACTTACGCCTTTCTGTTTGCAGTCCTGCTTTTTGTTTTCACCTTCCACTTACACTTTTTGTGTAAGTGACACATGGTGTGCAACCTTGAGGGTTGCACACTTAAGAAAAGTCCTTTTTTTTTTTGTGAATTTTCACCTCATTAGTGGTCAATTAGTACTCCCAAATTAGTGGGATGAATCATTGTTGATAATAATATTACAAAAAATGATTTAAAATTATTATTTTATAATTGAAATTTATTTAATATATAAAGTGATAAGTATAGATTGCCAGACTAATGAAAATAGTACATTACAACAGGATTCACTATCTAAAATGTTTGTTGCTTTGCGATTGGTTCCAAGTGTATAATTACGCTCTATTAGTGCTAGGCGGCAGAAGGAGAGAGGAGAGAGAGAGAGATAGATGGGGAAACACAAACACATACAACACAGTGAACACACAACGAACAGATTGTCGACCGACCAATGAATGACAAGAATATTAAAGCATTGAGGAGAGAGAGAGAGAGAGAGAGAGAGAGAGAGAGAGAGAAATGTGTGAATGTGTATGATGATGATGATAAAAAGGGCTTTTGTAGGAAGCTTTCCTTCGGCCTTTGGGGGGTAATTCTACTGGACTCTACCTGGGTCAAGTTCCCACGTTCTTCCTTCCATACTCACTCACATTTACTCAAGCCATTTCCACTCCCCCCACCCCCTTTCTCCTTCTCCCAACACCCTCCATGTAATCATTGTGTCTTGGAACCTACTCCATCCTTTCCCCTACCCCCTCCTCTCTCTCTCTCTCTCTCTCTCTCTCTCTATTTCACTTCCACACACTCATATATGTATATATATATATTAGCTTATCACCCGTACTATGCACATGATAATTATAGATATTTATATTTATTTTAAATTTTTTTAATATATAAATTATGTTTTTAAAATTTTTTTATAAAAATAATTTAACAATCTTATCACTAATCTTAGTATATTGGAGAAGTTAAAAATGATATTGCAATAACTATATACGGATTGTATCTATAATTATTTGTATGAGGGGATTTTAAATGCTGATTAGGGGATTTTGACTAAATCAATAAATACAAGCATGTGTAAAGACATGTGGATTGAAAAAAGTTAATAAATACTGATCAGGGAGATTTTGACCAAATTAATAAATGCTGAGTTTTTTTTTTAAAATAAAAAATAAAAAATTTAGAAAATTCAAATTAGGATATTAAAGCTTCCACAGGTCTTGGGGGTTAAAGACCCCATTTTACTTAATATATAGTATAGACATATCTAAAATGGGTCTTGCTACATCCCCCTAATTTCCCTCCCCCTAATCCCCCTAATTTCCATATCAAGTAAGAAAAAAAAAAAAAAAGGAAACAGTTGCCAAAACAGGAAATTAGGGGGATTAGGGGAGCTCTTTTTAGGGCTCTAAATCATTTTCCATCTAAAATATTATAAATTTTAAAATATTTATTAAAATTTTTATCAAATATTTTCTCAAATTTTAATAAATCTTTTGAGATCTATAACATTACTCTATATATATTTATGAATATATTAGTCCTTTTAGAATTACAACCTTCTTGAATTGAATAGATTATATTTAGGCACTTGTTGTACAATAGAGGCATCCCTTCCTGGTTCAGTGACACTAGATTAGGGGGCTTGAGGATACTTTTGGAGCATTGTTGTCGTTTATAATAATGTTTGAATTAAGAATTTAAATATAAATAATTATAGAAAAAATAGTTAAAAATAAAAATGTATAATTCAAATTCTCTACTTTTATACAATCGAACTTACATTATAAATTAGGAGAATTTTTTTTAATGTCTTTAATATTAAAATTTTATATAATTATTGACATATAATATTTTCATAATAGTTGAGATTTCTCAACATTTTTATAGAGAAAATTTGACTCAGGAAAATTTGTATCTAACTCAGAAAAATTTCGACCCAACACAAAAAAATTTCTCTTACTTCACAGAGAAATTTCAAAATTTCTCTAGTATGATCCTAGAGAAATTTCATTGAAAGACCTTAACTAATAAAAATAAAAAAAAAAATTCTTAGACCTCTATTACATGAAGTTGGAGAAGAATATTTCACTAATTTTTTTTTTATAAATTATTATTATTATTATCATTTTTATATTTGTTTGTGTCATTGATCCTAACATTATTGAATGATTTAACCAAAATGGTTACCCAAAATGTACATAAATTAGTAGAAATTATCACGAGTCAAGAAGACTACGTGACTGTGTGCTTATCCAATGAAGTTATATAATTTTGCTATCATTTTTTTAAGACTATGTAATTATTAAGACCCTTACTATTAGTTATTATACCGCCAACACAAAATTTCTAAAAAACATATAATTACTCCTAAATTAGAGGCATTCCATGTCACCATAGCAACTATTGCCAACCATGCAAGCATAACTAACAAGCTTTGAGTTACTATTCCTATTATATACCCATGTTACGAACTAATAACAAACTTTCATGTCTCTCCCAATCACTAATATGTACCAATCACAATTATCTAATGGTAGCACTGCTTGGCCATCTCCTATGGGTACAAAATAACTTATCGAGAGTGGGAGAAAAGTTTTGGTTGAATGGCCTTGACAAGCTGGAAGCAAATTACACGATTGAAAAAAATTAGGACGCCAAAAGTAAATCACCAAACTAAATTTTGATATTTTACAATATTAAAATATCATATTTTGAAAATAATAATCCTATTTTACAAGAGTTAAATATAAAATAGAAAGAAGTTCTCATACTAAATTTTGTATCAAATTTAGTATAAAAGTTTGGGTTTGGCATTGATATAATTTGCCATGAAAAGTAGTACAACATTTGAGATAAATTTAAAAAAAAAAATTATTGTCAATGATAGAGCATAATACACTATTAGAGCGGTAAGCACCATAATGATAACGTGTGTGAGTGAGGTAGAACAACCACCGTACTATTGTTTCGGACATAAATTATACTTTCTCCTTTTTAAGTTTCATAATTTTTTTACTTAGATTTTCAAAGTTCATTTTTTTTTTTTCGTTTTTTATTTATTATTTATTTATTTATTTTACTGTAGCCTCTAACGTTTGTAGTTTTTATTTTTTTAATATTTAATTTACCCTCAAAAGTAACTTGGGTCCAATTTTGGACAAAAAATGCTACGTGGGCGGTTTGTGGCATTACGTGGCAAAATGGGTTCAACTCCCCATAGGGCTTAGTCCCAAGGAGGTCATGGGTTCAACTCCCCTTAGGGGGGTTGAATTAAGGGAGGGCAAGCACTTATGTGCTTTGCCAAGGGTGGGGAGCTTTGCTCCCATAGGTGCTAATCTAACAACTAACAACTAACATTTGCCGATCAAAAAAAAAAACGTGGCAAAATGGATAAATTATACTTTACTCCTTGAAGTTTCACAAATTTTCACTTTGACCCTCGAAGTATTTTTTTTCCTCGATTTGGTCTTAAAAATTTATAATTTTTCTTAATTTACTCCCAAAATCAAATTTTAAGACCCAAAACTCAAAATTTGAACCCCAAAGTTCAATTCCCACCTCTTTTTTCTCTTTAAATTCACCCTAAAACATTCATTGCTTCTTTACCCTTCTATTTGTCCCCAACCTCCACTTCTATACCTCCATCACCCTCATATATCTCCATCCTTCACTGTCTCACCTTGCACCATGATCATCATTCATATACACCCAAACACCTCTCTATTTGGTTGAGTTTTTGTTATTTGTGCATGTGTCTAATGATATTCGATAAAATTAATTTTTTGCACAATTCGTCTTTACTGTTAGGCCAACAAGTTAATGGTTCAGATCATTGTTGTAAGCTCAGAATAAGGTTGAGTTCACACATCTGATGATATTTGATGAAATTAATTTTTTGCACAATTTATCTTTACTGTTGGAGTAATGAGTTAACGGTTCAGATCATCGCTGTGAGCTCAGAATAAGACCCATAAAATAGAATATGAAAGGGTATAGAGTATAGGGACGAGAGACATTCACCTATCTCAATGTACACTATCAATGTATTGGATAAATTTCATTTTCTCCTATGATCCTCCTACACTTTCTTTGGTATAAAGTGACCCGCTTTCAACCTCGAAGTTATTTTGGTAGTCTTAGAGTAATACTTCACGCTATTCATAGAATAACACTTGTCCAGTTATTTCCTAACATTCATCATAAAAATATTGAATTCTACTATTTTAATTAACTAATAAAAATTAAATCATAACAACACATATACTTGCTCTTCAAGACCACCATATATTTTTGCCTTTCAACCCCTCCATGATCAGATCAGACTATGTATAGCTGAGCACTGTTCATTCTGATCCATCTGTCTCTCGCTACTATTCTATTTTTTATTTTATTTTATTTTAATTTTTTTATTTTACTTTAGGGCATGGCAGCTTATAGAGAAAGGTCTTTTGGACCCCTTTTGGTGGTCACACGCATGGCTCTACTATGGTCCCCATTCTTTTCAACATTTTTAAAATTTTATTTTTTATTTATTTATTTTAATACCATATATATACATATAGTACTCTATTGTGTTTGTGTTATTTTAATCTCATATTCAAAGACTTGATGATAGCTGCACCACCACTACCCATAACACCACAACACAAGAAGCCCTTATAGTTTGTGGGGTTTATTATGACATCAATCCCACGCTGTCATGACGTTTTGTCCCTACTCATAAGTGCTTATATAAATTAATACTTATTAAGAAGCAATTTATGGGCTCTTGGCTTAAAATATATGGGATCAGATCACCTTTTCATGTGTTTTGGTACAATATAGTTATATTTTATACTCTTATTAAAAGTTTATACTCTTAGCCAAAAGGTAGTTAGTTGTATTAAGTATTGGAAGTTTTATTCAAGTTGCAACTAATCACTTTACTTCAAATAATTATTCAAGTTGTGCTTATATTATATTTTCAAAAAAAAAAAAAAAAAAAAAAAGTAAAATGTTATTCTTAAAAAGATTTTTTACTGGATTTGCTTACCACTAAGATACAAAGGTGATGGAGACCAAAGTAATAAATACAAGTGACACACATTGTTTTATGCCTAAGGATAAAAAATAAAAAGAAATTTGCTTATATGAACCGTTTTTTTATTTTATAAAAAAAAAATAACATATCACTAATTTTTTTGGTTATAATTTTGTATCATCATCTGTTTGAATAATTATTAATATTTTTTCTTTTCAAATAATGGTAATAAAATAGTAAAAGATATCCGTGATCTAAAATGGTAATAAAAACAATGAAATTATTAATGGTGAAGACATAAAGAAAAATATGCCTGTCAATGTAAAAGAAAAAAATGATATTATTTCTCCATTCATGTGGCTAATAAATTATTAGTAATGAAATTGAATTAAAAAATTTAGGAAACCCAATGTAATTATATCAAAATTATGAGATTTCCGATAATTTCTTCAAAGTTCAAGGGAGGTTAATGCAAGTTATCCTATTATTAATATTTGAAACATTATTATTTAATTGATTGTATATACCTTCAATATCTATCTATCTATCTTCTATTTTATTCTATTATGAAAAGAAAGTTAAAGTTGGTGTTGATGTCTTTTAAAATACCCTAATAGCAGTTAGATGGCAATTATGCCCTACATTTAGATTTTTATTTTTCAAATCCAATACTGGTTCATGACCAGTTATATATGAATTCATTTTATTATTATTATTTTTTTTCAAATCTCTCAGTTGTTGGTCTTTTCAGATTCATAAATTGTTTCAATTTTTAAATCCAAACAATTTTGTCCTAAAAAAAAAAAAAAAAACTATCATATACTTGTGTACCACCACTTCTGATATATATATACTTGGAGGTGCATGGAGCGCACATGCCATGACCATTAACCAGAATAGAGTCAATTTTAATGAGGCATGGATGAAGCTTCGAGGACGGTTATAGGTTTAATCATAAGCTTAACTAAAAGCAACTTTTGTATAATCCACTTTTCCAATTCTAGTGAGACCTCAAAATTTCTGCTTCTTTTGACAATTCTATTCTCTGTCAAAGCTAGCTTGGTGCCTTACAGTTAATTAATAATAAGTACCCATATAGATCTCTCTATATATAATACAATACACTTGTAACAATTGATTCTATGCATAGTAGGCCTAGCATAACTACTTGGACCACATACTAGCTAGAAAGTCTTTTGAATTTAGGTGGATTTGCTTGTAATTTTACTTCTAAAAGCAATTTGGGTATTTTCTTGGCAAATTATTTGGTAACCCTAGCTGTTTATTTCATTGATGTACCTTTGTTCTCTTGTTTTTGCATCAATAATACTTCTTCTTCTTCTTCTTTTTTTTTTTTTTTTGTTGATAAATAAATTTAAAAAATTAAACTATTATATCAGTTGATCCTGACTATTCATGATTCATCACATAAAAACATATGCAAAATTCTACCCTTAACAACGACTATATATATGTAACTAAAGCTTCTTACACTAAAACCTATAATACTAATATTTAAAAATAAACAAGAGTTGATTAATTTGAAAATATTCTTAGCTAATATTATTACGGAGTATAACATAGGGATTTTCAAAACTTAGAGAAAATTGATTGCATTACCCGTCTCCTTAGATTCATTCCTACTCATATTGCGCTAATATCATGTGTCAATATTACTAATAAATAAATAAATTCACATGATGATAAATTAAACTTATATGATTAAATTAATAAAAAATAATTTTAGTTATAATATTTTATTAACAGATGAGACCACGTAAGATGGTCATGTTACTCTTACAAAAACTAAGGCATGCTGCAATTAAGAAAAGAAATGCTTTAAAGACAAAAACTTCTTGACTTTATTTTATACACATTAACCGTGAAAAACTATTCAAACACCTAACTGTTGCCAAGTCATAAGGGGGGGTGGGAAAAAGATTAGCTTCTTTCTTTCCATAAAAGAATTATAAATATTTGTTCATATTCACTGTGAAAAAAGCCTCTATGTCTGTGGATTGATAAAGGTTTTCCAGAGGTCGCTTTCAGTTTATACTTTGACAACTCCTGAACCAACACACACACCAACACAACTGTGACTTTATTACACAACTTTGAGACTCTCTCTCTCTCTCTCTCTCTCTCTCTCTCTCTCTCTCTACCAAACATACCTTCAGGGGTTTCATTGATGGATTCTCTCTCTCTCTCTCCCCCTTTTTTTTTTTTTTTTTTTTTTTCTAAGAAGCTAATTAAGACTACCTCGATCCAAAAAAAAAAAAAAAAAAAACTAATTAAGACTACTCTTTTTTACCAAGCTCAAGTCATTTTAAATTTACTTACCAAATTCGAATAGTTTTTCAAAACACAATTTAAAAAAAAAAAAATTAGACACTAAAGTTGCAAGTTTATTTGTGAAAAACAGTAAACCGATTCTCATTAAAATGAATGTATGAGTAAAGCTCATATATATACAAATAAAGTAACTGATGATCTGTTATGATCTGTAACAAACTAACAAACTAATAACAAATCTACTAACTGAATGACAGAGTTAATAACTAACTAACTAGATATTTTGTGCAATAGAGGTTGCTTTAACATGCCCTTGCAAACCCATGGGGGAAGACACCATGAGTTTGTCTTTAAGATACTGAAACCGAGAGACAGACAACGGTTTGGTGAAAATGTCAGCCAACTGATCAATGGTGGGAACATAATGAAGAGAAAGCCGTTTAGCAAGCACTTGTTCCCGAACAAAATGGCAATCGACCTCTATATGCTTAGACCGGGAATAAAACACCGGGTTGGAGGCCAAAGCAAGAGCAGACAGATTATCGCACCAGATCACAGGCTCAGTAGGAGAAGAGACAAACAAGTCAGCAAGTAACATACGGAGCCAACTAACTTCAGTAGCAGCATGGGCTAAAGCTCGATATTCAGCCTCGGTGGAGGAACGAGAGACAGTGGCCTGTTTCTTGGCAGACCAAGAAACGAGATTGGAACCCAAAAAAACACAATACCCAGATATGGACTTACGATCAATAGTGTCGCCTGCCCAATTGGAATCAGAAAAAACATGAAGATCAAAAGTGCTTGGGGTATAGGTAAGATCATGAGAGAGGGTACCCTTAACAAAGCGAAGAAAATGTTTAACAGCAGAGAAATCACCATTGGTAGGTGCATGCATGTGCTGGCAAGCTTGGTTGATAGCCAAAGAGAGATCAGGACGAGTGATTGTTAAGTATTGTAAAGCTCCAACAAGAGTACGATAGAGAGAAGGATTAGCAAAAGGAAAATCAGAAGTAGGGGAGAGACCAGGTTTAACTGAAATAGGAGATGGGCAAGGCTTACAATCATCCATCCCAGCTTTGTGAATGATCTCCTGAGCATATTTATGTTAAGAAAGGAAATAATGTGTATCAGAGGTGTGAACAGAGATCCCAAGAAAATAAGACAAATTGCCTAACTCTTTCATAGAGAAAACAAGATGCATTTGAGTAACTAAAGTTTGAATATGAGAAGGATCACTGCCAGTAAGCAAGATATCATCAACATAAACTACTAAAATGGTAATGGAATGAGGAGTTTTGTGAATGAAAAGAGAGGAATCACAATGACTATTATGAAAACCTTGAGAAAGTAAGAAGGTAGAAAATGTAGAATACCAAGCACGGGGGGCTTGTTTAAGCCCATAAAAGGCCTTATGAAGCTTACACACATGAGTAGGAGAGGAAGAATCAACAAAACCAGGAGGTTGAGTCATGAAAACCTCTTCTTCAAGCTCACCATGAAGGAAAGCATTAGATATGTCCAACTGTTTGAGAGGCCAGTGATGATGTAAGGCAAGACAAAGAATAATCCGAATTGTAGGAAGCTTGGCAACGGGACTGAAAGTCTCCTGAAAATCAATACCTTCTTGTTGGAGGTATCCTTTGGCAACAAGACGGGCCTTATATCGAGCAATCGAACCATCAGAGTTGCGTTTAATCTTGAAGACCCATTTACACCCAATTTGATTTTTATGAGAAGGCAAGGGAACTAAGGACCAGGTGTTCTGCTTTTGCAAAGCTCCAAACTCTTCTTGCATAGCCTTAAACCAAACAGGAGAGGTAAGGGTAGCTTGGTAAGTAGCAGGTTCAGAATCAGTATATAAAGAAGAAGAAATACTGAGTGAAGCAAAGGGGTCAGAAGATTTGGACCGGGTGATCATAGGATGAAGATTAGTATATGAAGAAGGAGGAAGAGGTGGAAGGTCAATGTGTAAGGAGTGAATATGATAGGAATGCATAGTAGAGGTAGTAGGCTGGGTTGAGGAGAATACAGCCGCAGAAGGCAATACAGTAGCAGAAGGCAAGACAGCAGCAGAGGGCAAGATAGCAGCAGGTAAACCCGTAGTTGGAGACTAAGAAGGTAAACCTGTAGCTGGAATCTGAGGTAACCGAGAAGAAGATGGTAAATCAGATGGAGGCAGAGCAGCAGTAAATGGCAGCACTGGAAGTGGAGACTGAGCAGCAGACAGAGAAGACAGAGCTGGCAGCACTGGAATCGGAGACTGAGTGGAATGCTGGGAAGAGGAAGCTGTAGCTAGTGCACAAGAAGACTGATGAACAGGTGGAGAAGCCCAAAAGAAAGTCTGAATATCTTTCAAGGAGGAAGGCTGAGATAAAGCAGGACAAGAAGAAGAAATAGAAGACATAGAGAAAGGAAAAATATGCTCATGAAAAATCACATGGCGAGACAAATATAGTTTTCCAGATTTAGGATCAAAGCATCTATATCCCTTAGCAAATGGATGATATCCCAAAAAGACACAAGGCACAGATCTAGGATGTAGTTTAGATGAACTATATGCTTGAAGCCAAGGAAAACATGGACAGCCAAATACTCTAAAGAAAGAATAATCTGGAATAGCATGAAACAACACTTCATAAGGAGATTTATTAGCCAGAATAGAAGAAGGCATTCGATTAATAAGAAAAGTAGCAGTAGCAACTGCATCAAACCAAAAATGTAATAGAAGAGAAGTATGATGAATCAAAGCAATGGTAGTTTCAATAATGTGTCTATGCTTGCGCTCAGCCACACCATTCTGAGCGGAGGTGTAAGGACAAGAATGTTGATGAACAATCCCATGATTTAAGAGAAAAGCTTGCATTTTATTATTGAAATATTCTGTACCACCATCAGTGCGAAGAACTTGAAGAGAAGTAGAAAATTGCGTTTCAACATAAGATTTGAATTCAACAAATTTAGCAAAGACCTCACTTTTGTAAGCTAAAGGATAGAGCCAAGTAAAGCGGCTAAAATCATCTACAAAAATTACATAAAACTTGAAGCCAAATGTAGATTTATTAAAAGGACCCCAAACATCACTATAAATTAAAGACAAAGGTTGTTTAACAGTTGAATTTGACAATTGAAATGGCAATCTATGGCTTTTAGCAATGCAACATTCGGAACAATCAATAGCAGTAGGCTTCATAGGTTTACAAGAAAAATGCTTTTGTTGAGCAGAAAATTTCTGAGAAGAAGGATGGCCTAATCTATGATGCCACATTTCGGCAGAAACATCTTTATTGAAAGCATGAAAATTAGCTTGAGGCACAGTAGAAACATTCTTATTGGAAGCATGAGCATGAGGCACAGCAGAAACATTCTTATTGGAAACATGAGCATGAAAATTAGCATGAGGCACAGCAGATGAATGAGGTGAATGCAGAGGAGACTGAAAATGATATAAGCCATTAGTGTGGAAACCTTGGTGAAGAATTCTCTTCGTTTTCTTGTCCTAAATCAGAAAAGAAGAAGCATAAAAAATAATGTTGCGGTCATTATCTTTGGCAAGTTGATGAACTGAGAGAAGATTAGAGGAAAGAGTAAGAGAATGCAAGATATGATTGAGACGAAAAGAGAAATGAGGTGTAGGTAAAATACCTTGACTAGTGTGATGAATAGGAACAGACTGGCCATTACCAACAGTAATACGATCAGTACCTGGATAGTCTTGATAGATATTGAAATTGTTCAAATCATTGGTCATATGATCAGTGGCAGCCGAATCCAAATACCAAGGCATGGCAGAGGAAGAGGAGGAAGAGATAGATGGAGTTGGATGAGAAGAAGAAGCCACAAAAGCTTTAGAACTAGACTGGGACGAAGATTGACCAGGAGGTTGATATTGAGCATCCAACCGATGCCAACAGTCAAATGCTATGTGACCAAAAACACCACAAATTTGACAGATAGGTCCATTACGCCCTCTGCCTCTAGAAAAGAATCGACCACGAGATTGCTGAGAAAACCGACCTCCTCTGCCTCCGTTAGAGAAAAACCGACCTTGTGAACCACGGGAATAACTAGAAGAACCAGTCTGATTTGAACGGAAGCCTCGAGCAGCAGAGAAAGCAACATTAGGTTGCTCAATAGGAGATGATTTTTGTGTTTTAAGTACAACATGAATTGATTCGGAACAAAGAAAGGCACACAATTCATCCATGGAAATGCCTTCTGATCGTGCTTGAATTGCAGTCTTAAAGGAGTCATACTCATCGGGAAGGCCATTCAATGTGATTAACACAAGATCTTCATCTTCAACTACAGCAGATGCGAGCGCTAATTGAATGGACAATTCCTTGATCTGAGTCAAATACTCCTCCATGGATGCACCTTTCTTGGAC
This sequence comes from Camellia granthamiana, assembly GCA_036172215.1. NCBI lineage: Eukaryota > Viridiplantae > Streptophyta > Magnoliopsida > Ericales > Theaceae > Camellia > Camellia granthamiana. The sequence goes on from CM069912.1 coordinate 103,358,330, forward strand.
ACAGTATTCAATTTATTTTTGAGTTGATGAATATGTGACCGAGAGAGAATGGTGAATCTCTTGATTAAGGCATTCCAGACTTCATAACAGTGTTGAAACTGTACAACAGTGAAATAGAGTGGAGAAGACAGGGTTGCCGTAAGACAACTGAGCAAATGTGCATCTATGAGATCCCACTGAACTCGTGTGGGATTAGAGACTTCAGATCCAGAAGAGTCCTTGATCTGTGCTGGTGGACATGGAATCGATCCATCGACATATCCAATCAAACCAGTGGCTCTTAACATATTTTGGATTTGATTTCTCCAAATCAGAAAATTTGAAGCATCAAGCTTCACTATTACAAATGAGGATAGATTGGAGATGAGAAGTATCAGATTTGGAGGCAAGATAGTTGAAGAAGATGAAGAAACTGAAGCAAGAGGATCAGCCATTGAATCCAAGAATCAATGCTCGTTAGAGCTTACCTGCTCTGATACCATGTGGAAAACAGTAAACTGATTCTCATTAAAATGAATGTATGAGTAAAGCTCATATATATACAAATACAGTAACTGATGATCTGTTATGATCTGTAACAAACTAACAAACTAATAACAAATCTACTAACTGAATAACGGAGTTAATAACTAACTAACTAGATATTTTCTGCAATAGAGGTTGCTTTAACATTATTTCACGACAATATTAACATGAAAGGTGCTTATCTGTCTGCGTGAGTTGATTGTAGTTCATTGACATGGTTGATTGTAGTTCATTAATTCAATAGTCATACGATTTTTATTATTTTTATTTAAAAAAAAAATGAGTAATCTGTGTTCAAAATTACATTTCTCACCCATTTATTTGAAAACATATATGATACAATCAAGGGAATCTATTTTTTTTAATAAATGTTATGCACATAAAAATCTTAAAAAATAAATAATTCATACCACTATAATAGGTCTTGTAATGAGTCCACTTAGCCGAACATGCATGACTAGTCTAGTTTTCTCTTTCCCTACTAGAGAGAATTGGACCCCTGGGAAAAAAGGGAAAATTACCCTTTAGTGAAAATTTCAGGACTTTATTATAGATTATGTGAATATATTGAGATATAAAAATCTCGAAGCATAATCTACTATAATAATTTAGAATACAAGTATATCATAATAAAGAAATTTGAAGATAGAAGATAGAAGATCTCATGTAGCTTAAGGAAGTACACATTTGAGTTGAGTTGTGCACAAATTAGCTCACACCTGGTTAAAACATAAACAAATGGGTGGATCAGGACTGGGAGCATGAGTTGAGTAACTATCTCATTCCCAAACTCTTAAACCATGCAAAATTTGGTGCCTTTCGGAAAGTAAAATAGGGTTCAGTTACAATCATTCAATAAGAGGATGTCTTTCAACCTCAGCTTTGTTTCTTTCACCCAAAATTCCATAGGATTCAAAATGTCCTAATCAAGAGCATTGATAAGCATGTATGTTAAAAATCTATCTATGTAGATATATATAGAAAGAGGACTTTCGATTGATCTGATGAGCTGTGGAGTCAAATAAAGAGAGCATATATATATATATAACACAAAGCTTCCAACAAGTGTGTTTGTCAATGTGGACACAGTGCCATGCATTGGATTCAATCATTTGCAAATATGGTCTATCTAGTTATATTTATTTAAATTTATTTATTTATTTTTGCTTTGGTAGCCGAAAGTGAAGTCCTAATAATGTATGCAAAGCATGAATTGAACTTTAATGGCCTCAGTTATTATCATCACAAATGTACTTTTGGAGATAATATTTTATGAACACATTCAAGAACCAGTGCAATAGTATATATATACCATGCATGCCAGGCTAACTTCAAGGTTAATTTTTAATTTTTTTTTTACTTTAAATTTGTTGTTTCAATCATAATAATTTCTTGTATATTATTGCAGTGTTGTAGGGAGCTCAACTTTTCTAATAAGTCAACCACATGATACATGTAAAAGCATGTTTTAGCAATTAAAGAGCATGAGTGATAGCATGCTTATTTGATTCGAGTACAATTAGTTGTAATGCATTGTAAACGAAGGGACCTTAAACATTTCATGAAGGAGTATTGATGTGCAGAATCACGTGGCACAGTATAGATTTTTTATTAAAAAAATAAAATAACAATAAAAGTGATATATCATTCTTATGAAGTATTTTTTGTATGAATTTTTTTATGGATGAAGTACTAATAAATTTCAAAATATAATTTTGTAAATTATTTAATCTTTTTTTTTTTTCCTTATGAACTCAAGATTCTATTAAAGTGGAAATTATACAAAAAGGTAGTCATTTCTATGTTTGGATTTAATTTTTAAGGAATGAAAGTGAGTTTCTCCAAATGTAAAATTACACATTTGGATAATCCGCACTATAGAGGTTTTGAATTTTTCCTCATTATTCTGGAACAAATCCCACATTACGAATAAGAACGTAACACTCTAATATAACATTCTAATAATATAACACTGCAATGTAACATACTAAAAAATTCTTTATTTTACTTTTTCCAAACGTAACAATGTAATACTCCGAACTTTTCCCAAACATAACACTTCTATGTAATACACAAAAAAAACTCCTTAGTGTACTTTTACTAAACCTAACACTCCAATCAATGCAATCTCAAACGTTACATTCCAATGTAACACACATAAAAATATTAAAAAACTACCTAGTGTACCTTTTCCAAACGTAACACTTACAGTTTGAAATTATACATTTACCCAAAGCTTACTAAGGAATTTTTGTACTCTTTTTGGAATGGTTTGAAAAATCCCACATCCTTTTAGAATGGTCTGAAAAACCCCACATTTTTTTTTAGTGTTACATTGGAATATTACATTTAAAAAAAGTATACTAATTTTTTTTTTTTTTTTTTTTTTTTTTTTACATTGGAGTGCTACCCTAAAGAGTTTTTATTTTTATTTTTTTATTTTTAAAGTGTTACATTAGAGTGTTATGTTTGGAAAAAGTATAATAAAGAGTTTTTTTGAGAGTTTGTTATATTGAAATGTTACAGATTGAAATTATACATTTGCTCAAACCGTACTAAGGAGCTTTTGTACTCCTTTTGAAATATTTGAACAATCCCACATCCTTTTGGAATATTTGAAAATTTTCATATCTCAAGTCATTTCAAATAAAAAATATTCACATATAAAAATTCATCACAAATTTGATTATTATAGATTATGTATCTTATCTTTCTATAACACACACACAAAAGGGTATAACCGTATATTCAATTTTTAAATAATATATTAAATTTTTCTTTCCAAAATCAATGAGACTAATTGATCTATAAGAAAACTCATGAGACTAATCGGATTACCATTATTCGAGTTTATAGGTAAATTTTTCATTTTTTATATGAATAAAGTTCTTGTTTTTCTTTTTTCATAAAACAATGCGTATATATATACTACTAATAATAATAAATAAATAAATAAAATCAATATCCGATGAGGTAATACCACAAAGCTGGGTAATTATTCAATAATCTAAAATATTATATGATTATTATTCATGTGTTACTCTTAACAAATGAGGTAACAAAAATTTCACAGATATGACAATGTTGATTCAACTTTAATAATCCCATAAACCTTTTGACAGTTGGTCTATTTGCACAAACTGATATTTCAAATAAATTCAAAAAATTGAGCACCCTACTAATCTCAATGGGAAAAACTAAAGATTTAAGATATTTTGAATATGAATATGAATTTGAATGTGAGAGAGAGAGAGAGAGAGAGAGAGAGATGTAAATGAATTTTTACTCAAATCTCTACCTAAATCCATGATTCAAAGTCTTAATCTTTGGACTAAACATGGTAGTTTGATATGGTTTTAGCAATCGGCCTTCATAAACCGTAGTACATTTTTAACTGTTCAACTTTGTCTTTCCCTTTCTCTTAATAATGAATTGAAACCAAATCATATACTTGAAAATGAAAGATGTAACATATAAGGAAAGAGAAAGAAATGGAGAAACCAAAAAAAACAAAGCAAAACAACATTAAGCAAACACAATAAAAGAAATATGTGTACAAGCAGTTGCGCATTCCAAATCCTCACGAGGGTCATACAAATGTACACACAGCAATGCTACGGACCACAAACAAAATTTCACTAAGTAGTCTTGAAGCCGATGCCGGTCAGCCAGATCCTAAGCTTTTCCAGTCAGTCGGCCACAGCTTCGGCACTGTTTTTGTGAAACATTTCTCGTTTCGTGATCTGTAGCATTTTTTATATACACATACAGTCTTTGGCACCAATGTCAATAGGTCAAACACAAGCACAATCCACATTTATATATACCCTCAAAAGTCACCTAGTTGTCATAAACCCTATCCTGAAATATAACATTATAAGATTTGTAGGAAACTCACAACTGACATTGTCTAATGGCAATATTAAGTCCTCTTGTGTCTGCCAGAGGAAACAGGACACGCCGACCACGATGATGGCTTAAAACCCCCTACCAGTAGTTTGGATGCTGACGATGTCTTAATTTTTCTTCTCTTGGACTCTAGCTCCAGCCTTCTTGCATTAGACGTGGAAGAGCCCGATGCCCCAGGAAAAATAGACGTGGCATTAATCAATGCTCGCTTCTCTTTCCTATTTCTATCGAACTTGGAAGAGAACTTCACACGTGCAGCAGTTGCAGTGTCTTCTTCGGACAAGGGAAGTAGTCTTATGCCAAGGCCTTTTTTCCTGGAAGTAAGCTCTTCTTCGGCAACTCTTTTCTTTTGATTCTGAGGAAATGGGAAATTGATGAGAACATCAGACATCAGGGAGGGATGATAATGATAAATTAAAATAAACTCAATAATAGTACCCTAAGTTGGGCACGGAGAGCCTTGTTGAGGGCATAATCATCAGAATGTCTGGAGTCAGATACTCGCTGAAGACGCACTAATACCGGCTCAGCTTCTTTCTTCTTTTGCAGATCCTCTTCCTGGTGTTCAAGGCGGTAAAAGGGGTCTGCAAGCTTACCTCTTTCTGGAAAATTAAAAAATGTTAGAACATTTACATAACATCTAAATAGGAGACATAATAATCAGGGGAAAGAAAAAAACAAATAACACTAAAATTAAACCTAATAAATTTGTTAAAAAATATCGGTCAAGATAATGAACACACTCTGTATCCACGAGACCATCTAACATCCATATATTCTTTAATATTAGCAATCAAAAGTACCTTCATCAGCAGGAAGTGCAAAGGTTTCTGCATCCTCAACATCATAATCCTCGGTCTTTTTTTGCGCCCCGCTAATGATCACATACTCACAATTTTTGGGATCTGTCTGAATAACAATCTCATGCTTGCAGCATGCAGACTTCATGGAAAAACTCCATATCTGAAAGAGGAAAAAAAATAGAGTAGATATTAGCAGTTAATGAAGAACACAACTTCATCAAGAACAGGAAATGACTCGGGAGTTAGCAGAGCTTCATACTGATAACATGACAAATAGTGTGCAACATCAATAGAAACAGCATCCGAAACTAAAATATTCTATTGTGGCACAACCTGCTAGTCAATTAATCTGAGAAAAATACTAAAGTCACTAGTCAAAACCACTTGTGAAACGCAGAGAGAGAGAGAGAGAGAGATTATTTAATGTCCAATATCATGTTTTTGATCATGCTGATATGTTCAAAATAAATCAAATACCCATGTCAGACACCCGACACATAGACAAGGGTGTGAGATGTGTCTGATACTTTCCATCAAGCACTTCTTACATATTCGTATTTAACACTACAATTATGTATATATTGTTGCATAATTGCTATAAAATGAGTAAAATGCCTTTTTGGCACTATATGTCACATATAACACAATTTTATCTCAAATAATGTATTGAAATTATAAAAATATGACCCTTTTATAAATGAATCTATCTACACTTAAATTTAAGATTTAATAGGTCTGATTTCTAGATACACACTTGCACTTGACACCCGTAATTGAGTCCATGTAACACAGTAAACCCAATAATTTATTCAGAATTAACTGGCATTGAAAGCTCTTTCTACATGGCCTATGAATCTATGATCTTCCCCCTCCCCCCTAGAATTTGTGTGCGTGCCCATATATCCATCAGCAGGTTTGTTCATACCCCATATGTGCCACCTTAACAATATTGCAAAAGAATAGACCTTGACATTATCACACAAAAAAAAGGTAAAAGAATAGACCTTGAAATACTTTTAGCTCCAACAGTGCCACATAGAAGAGACAGTTACCCAATTGTTATCAAGAATATCTTACCTTGGTAGAATAATAATTCCCCACTTGCTTCTTCTCTGCATTGAACCTCACACCTTTCGCAATCATAGAATTGCATCCACCACACCAAATATTGTAAGGCATTTCAAACCTAAAAAGGAAGCAAACATAGTTGTCAAATCGAGATTCGTATCGTGAATCAAAATGGTCTTGTACCAAATCGCGAATCGAATCGTGAATCGTAAAGATTCGGTCATTTTTTCTAAATTACTTAAAAACATATATCTACACATTTAGATGTTAAATATATCTTATGAATAAAAAATATTTAGACTTAAATCAATAAAAATGTTATTTTGAATAATAATCATGTAGTTTAATAGGTAAGAAGTTAACAAAGGTTCCTATGTAAGGTCACCATATTACCTTTTTTCTTTTTTAGATATTTCTTATCAACCATTCTTAATAGAGATGTAATATCACCATCTTGCCTTTTTTCTTTTTTAGATATTTCTTATTAGTCATTCTTAATAAAGATAGTAACCAAATCGACAAACTATCAATTTCCAAAGTAACAATAATTAACAACAATGTTGATATTTGGACAATAAGCATATATATTTTTCTAAGTAACAATGAGCAAATAATAAGAAGGAATTATTTAGAATCTTTTATTTTAAAGCCTAAAACATTTTAAAAAGTATAACTGACCTCACACATTTAATATTCAATTTAATAAAATAGTAATAGATAATTCATAGTGTAACTTTAATCTTAAACATCTTTAGAAGATATATTATGATTTTTTAAAAAGAAAAAAAAATGAGAATAAAGGTTAAAAATATGTTGAGTCTGATTGAATCTAATTAGATCCTATTAAAAACTCCATGATCACTAAAATAACAATAAATCGTATATATATGTTGGTTATTTTGGTATTAAACGCTATTAAAAGTTGTATTATGCCATTTTCACTAAAAAGATGGAGAAAAAAAGCGTCGAAAATATGTCGTACACAATAATTTCAAAAATTGCATGAATCGTAAAAAGTGAATCGAATCGTGAATCGATTGTGAATCGTGCGATTCACTAGAGATTCACTTCCAAAATAGATTCACCTATAGATTCGTATCGATTTTGCAAAAATTGCAAATCGAATCGCGAATCGTAAGATTCTGATAACCGAGGAAGTAAATGATAATTAGCAACTAGACATTTCAAATGAAGCTCACACAATGGTAAATGTTTCTCACAGGGAATTCCACAGATAAACTGAACTATTGATTGTATATAAGTGCTAAGTTGTAGAGCAAGTGAATGTATATGGGAAACATAACCATTTTGAAAGATATAATTATTATCTCAAACCTAACACTTTGTTAGAGAGTTATATATATGTATATTATGAACCAACAAAATAGACAAAAATGGATTTTTCTAAATTAATCTCACATAGTATGACCCAAATAGTTAATTAGCTCTGGACATAAAAGTAGTATTTCTCAATTGTGTTTCACACACTAGATCTTCAAAAAATATGCAAGTACTCTTGAATCAAGGTTTCAAATAGTCCACAACATCATTGACACCAGTAGGATGCCCGATGCTATTGTAAAGGACATTGCGTATAACAAAACATGTAAGAAACAGTATTTAGGCCTCGTTTAGCAAGTGGTGATTTTGGCCAAAAAGTCAAAAAGTCACTAAAATAACCAAAAAGCCAACAAACCTATACCAAAAAGTCAAAGATTCCATTTTCTCTCTACTTTTTGCACATCTTCTTGTTAAAAAAATCAAAAAGTCATCCCAAACGTACTAGTTTTTTTTACATTATATTTTAGCCAAAAAGTTAAAAAATTACTAAAAAAGTCTGTTCCCAAATGAGGCCGTAGCAATATAAATCTAACTCGAATAATAGGGATGGGTAAATTTTAATGTTAGAATCTCACAAGGATGATTTACAATGAACAATAATTTTTAATTATCTTCCAATCACTGCTAGTGGAAAATATTAACTTTTTTCTTTTACATCTTCAGAATTATTATCGCCAAAGATGAAACATAAAATATTAAATGAACAGACTAATGGTCAAATGAAACAAATTTAAATTTGTAAAAACTACAATCTCACCAATATGTTGATTCCCAGTCTTGAAGTAGAAAGGCTACAAATCTATGTTACATGGACTCTTCAAAATAAATCAAATACCCATGTCGAACCCCCGACACTTGGACAAGGATGTGTGATATGTGTCCGATACTTCCATCGGGGCACTTCTTATATAGTTGTATTACATATCTAATACTTCCATTCGGGCAGTTCTTATATAGTTGTATTTAAGACTATAATTATATGTATTTATTGCAGTATAATTGATATAAAATGAGTAAAATGCATTTTTGACATTGTATGTTACATGTAACATGAACATGTCAACTGCCTCAACCAGAAATGCAACCTGTTAAATAATTAGGATCCTCTAATACAGCTGTGAGAGTGCTAAGGCTCTCATCCAAGAAGAGGCAAGCACTTCAGGTCGTCACAAAGCTACATCTAAATAAATCACGATAAACATATAGATACTTCCGACAAGACAAGCAGTCTTTCTGAGATACAATGAAACAGTCGCATACTTGATCAAATGTGTGGTTCAGTACCTTATAATCAAAATGCCCTGGTCTATTTTTCTTGCTCTCTCCCTCAAAGCATGTTGACCATGGAACTTGTTCAAAGAACCCTGAAAAGAAAAATGATGTAAGAAATCTAGAGAATTCATGCCTCTTAAAAGCTAAACTTAGAAATATATATGTACATAACTACTACGCAAGCATACCTGGTTTGGGGTCCATTCTGGGGGGTAGTAAAAATTGTCTGCTCTGGCAGCTGCAAGTGAAGACTGCAAAAAGCCAAACAAAAAAGTTTAATAAACTTTAAAAAATAAAAGATAAAAACAGATCAACCAAGGTATTTTCTTTCTTTCTTTCTTTCTTTCTTTCTTTTTTAAATGGAAAGCTGGCTAACTTAACAATTGATATCCAGAGATAAACTGTATTACCAGATGAGACATCAACCTTTAGATCTAATGAAAGCTTCGCTCAAGCAAAATGAAAAATCATTATTCATAATAGTCTAATAGAGTAAGGGTGCAGCTATTCCCACTCCACTTTTGTCCAAATACACTCTATTTTTTGTTCTTATACTATAAGGAAGTTACAACAAACCATAGATAATCCCCTAATTTCTAATTTTTTAACTTAATTTCTAATTTAATCTAACATTATAATATATAAATACACAAACATATATACATTGTGCATGTATATATACATGTATACAAGTATGCACATAAGTAATGGCAAGAATTTGAACAACACAAATTAAGAAGTTCAACATTCGCCAGCCACTATGCTCTTCAGCTGAGGTAGCCAGTTTTAAACAACACATATTAGGTTTCGTATATTACATTATTGCTTGTAATAACTACATAAGTATTTAAGTAATCAAGGAAACTACCAGCAAAGTGCATGCCAAACATCACCACCACTGATGAAAATAATACTTTTGATTGTTATGGCCACATAAAACTAGATGCTATGGAGCTTTATTTCAACACCACAGGTCAAGGAACTTATGTCTCATTAATTACAAATTTTTTAATAATATTCTGTGCAACATGGGCTTGATTAGGTGTGCTAGATATTATAATCACTGTTTCTGTTGTTCCGGGTACAGGATTAGTGATGGTAATTTTAGCATAAAAAACATGAAATAGTGGTGTCAAAATTGCAAACTCCACTAAATACGAGGCTGGTAGGGGGAGGAGCTGGTGGTAACAAGGTAGGTGGTTGGTGGTGTAAGATTGGGGTTTTTAGTAGTCTAAGAAGAACAAAAATTCTATGGAGGAAGCGTGTCGTATTGAACACTCGTGTCGGACATTGACATTCTGCGGACACTCCTATAAGCATGTTCGAAACTTATTCAAAATGTCTTAATTAAAACTTTAAATTCATAATATTGAACACTTTACAAACACTTTAGGAACACTTCTTTAACCCTCCAAACATGACCCATGTGATGAATCTCTTCATAATGTTCCGCATTCTTCAGAATACAACTTGTGCACTCTTAAATATGTTTTGAAACATTTATTAGACAAATACATCATGTGTATTTCAATGCTCCACAATTGCCTCGTATTTTCTATATGCAATTGTTACATGAATCATATCTTGATATTTAAATTATGAAATATATGACTTTTTAATTTTAATTACTATTATGTTGCCTTCTTTTCATTATGTTTAAATAAACTATTCATATGTTATAATAGATTTATAAAAATATAAATTTTTAATGTGTCCCAAGCATATTGTATCCTACATTTATTGAAAATCGTCGTGTTGGCGTGTCTATATTGTGTCTTGCGTCTATGTCTGTGCTACTTAGTCAGTAGTTAGGAGGAAGAACATGTAATTGGGTTAGTGTTGCAGTAGTTAGGAGAAAGAAAATGAAGTTAAGGCTATAAATGTCCATTTACCGAAAAATTTATTTTGACTTAAATTCTTTTTTTCAAGCGAACTCTCAACATATGGGCTTAATCCCACATTCTATTAATTTGGAAGGAAGTAGGGATGTAAAGTAAAACTGCCAAAATTATGTGGAGGGTCTTTGCCTATATCTAAATGACAGGGGATAAGTTCTTTGAGGCCAAACCATAGGAGATAAAGTTGATTTTGAGTTTTTATTTTATGGGGTGGAAATTTGAATCCGTAATCTAGATGCCAACAGAGGTAGTTTTATTATTGTAAAAAAGTACTATAATTGTTCAATTTTGAACTTAAACTGACATTTTCATAGTTCAAGACATAAATCATGTTTGATTTGGCACACAAGATTGACATAGTGGCATAATTGGCAATTAAAAAATATGATTACAATGCATAAAATTCTATTTGTATCAATTTTATAACATAATTACAGTTAAATGTGACACAACTTCCAATAACTCATTATGTATTACGAGGTCTTGGGAAGAATGAAACTAGAACTTCTTCAATTCAAAAACAAAGGCAACTCAAAAGTAAATATTTGTGTGTATACAATACTTTTATTCTTTCACTTCACTCAGAACAGAAGATTTCAACACCTTACGTTTTTAACCCTAGAAGATACAAGAGATCAATCAAATCAACAAGGCCCATGATAAACATATACAAATCAAATTCCCAAATTCTAATCAATTTCTATCGACCTGATTGATTGAATTGAATTAGTAACACAACCCAATCGGACAAATTTACAGTCTGATAACGATGAAACCCTAATTGAAACACACACAATACATACAGAAATATACATATATATATATATATAAAAGACATCAGAGATTGAATTTGCATACCATTTTATCGTCTTATTATTTATCTGATTTCGATTTCAATCTTCGATTTTGATGATCTTCGAAATCTGAAGCAGTCTATGAACTTTCGATCTTTGTAGGCTTTTTTTTGTTTTTGTTTTGTTTTTTGTAACGAGCTTTGAAGTAATGATTTTTGGGGCTTTTGCGTATATTTATAGCTGTTCATTTAACGTCGTCGTATTGCATTAGACAACGAAGGCGGTAAAAAGCCTAAAGTGAAACAAGTTGTAGAAAAAGCCCAAGAGTTGTTAGGCCCAGGGTAAATGCCACTCAACAAATAAAATAATAGTAAAAATGTAATTCGACAAATAAATAAAATAATAATAATAATGTGTTTGTGAAAAAAGTTAATTTTTTTTTTTTTTGGGACTAAAACACAAGTTTTGGCTAGGTTTTTGTAATTGGTAATCCCGTTAGACAAAATTTTATTCAGTTGTATTTTTATTCATTCTATTTTATCGGTGAGTTATGAGAATGTAGATGCAAATCCAACTCGAGTTGAGTCTGAGTAGAGCAGCTTGTGCTAACATTCCGTATCTTTTTGAGCTCTCCCTATTTGCCACTTCGCTGACTAAGTACGGAAATCGAGTGGTGAAATAGTTCATTTAGTATTTATGTCTACATTCTGAACTTCTTGGAAATATTTCGTCGCTCGAACAGTGGATATTGCACTCGAATGGTTGGCCTATATGTGAGCACCACCTTTTCTCACACCACTCGAGCAGTCTTCACGGTTCTATTTAGTATAAATTGCGCTCTTTGCTATTTTTAAGGTAAAATTCGTCCAAATTTTCAGAGATGAGTAAAATAAAAAGTGTTTAATATTGAAGGGTGTTTATATATGAGTTTCCCTGATGATTTATGGGTGATTGATTGATCAACGAGTTTCATATTGCTTATCATCAAGGGTTGTTTTATTCTTTTATTCACAAAAAGATAAAGGTATTCATTGGTAGATTCCAGAGAACTTGGGCTTGAAGCTTTGGTGCATTCCGGAGTGACTCATTGTCATGGATTTGACATTGGCGTTGTGGATTCAACGTTGGACAATTCCGAGGTGAAGACGGTGACTGAAGAGGCACATCAAGTTCAGTTCAATTCGGGTGTGAATTCGTTAGGTAATTGAGGGTTCTTGTATGTAATTCTTTTTGTCTTCTTAGTGGATTAGTTTATAGCTTTGGCTTGTGATTTTTTATTACAATCAGAGGTGCTCTAATTGTGATTTTTTCACGTCAAATCGTTGTATCGATTTTTTGTTGATTGTTTGATTGAGATAGATATTCATTGTTTTAAATTGAATCATAATTACAAATCACTATCTTGAGGGTATTTAGAATTTTCAACACAAAACATTTTTGGTGATTTGGGGTTATGCTAAGGTAATAGTGCCTAAGTTGATGAAAATATACTTGAAAAAATCCGACTTCTAAAAACAGGATGTTGTGTGAGGCTTAAAGGGATAAAGACCTTTTAGTTTTTGTTTTGCCTCAGTTAAGAGGACTTAAAATCTCTATAGAGTTTGTAAAATCAAAAATAGAAGTAAGAAGAAATGAATTTAAAAAAAAAAAAAAACACTTGCTGTTATGACTTCAAATGGATTGAACATTACAAAAGTATAAGAATAAATTTGAAAATATGAAATTGAGTTGCAAATGAAAACACAATTTAAGTTTCAAAACAATGCTAATGAAGGCCAAAAACAACTAATTTGACATGCATGTCATGATCTAATGCTAAAATCTATGGCAAATATGTCTTTCAAGTCTACTCATAAGTCGAACTAAGGCTAAACTAAGGATAAATTGCATTGGCCTATGTACTAAGCTGTGTTGAATGGTTGATTGATTGGGTTTTGCTCTATCTTTATTTCTTGTATTTATAAATGCTCAGTCCTTCTGAAAATCACATATGTCTCCTGAAAATCTACAACAAACTCCTGACAAACCTCCATAAAATCTTGAAAGTTATTTTGCTGGAAGCCTTCTGGAGTGACATCTGTCTCAACTTCCTCATTCTTCTCAACAATTTGTTAGTTATCATTGCTTGGTCAACGTACGCCTTCTCTATAGGAGCCGTTGTACATTTTTGAAATGGGACTATTGGATGATTTGTGAAGTGGATACAGGACCTTCTAGATTGCTGCCACTTGTCTTCCTCATTCATTATCTAGCATATATATATATAATATAGAGATATATAGAGATATGTATCAATAAGAAAAGAGAGAAATGGGGCCCACATGGATCCCAACTTCCTAGGGATTTGACTAACAAATCACACCATGATTACATCACACCCATTTCAAAACCTATCACCATTTTGGGATGATAAAATCACAACCTTTACTCACCACAGAGATACGTGGCACACACCCATTGGCGGTCATTTTCGATACAAACATAATGTTATTGTGATTACTAAATTTTAAAATTTTATACTAGTACATAAGTGAAACATCATATAATATCTAAATTCACGTATCAATATTAAATAAATAAAAAAGTGTTCCTTCTATACAATTTAGGTATGAACTAAAGAGGTGTAGTCTGGTTTGTGAAGTTCATCATGCGTCTATGTAGCTTGCTTTTCGCACTCCTTTCGGATACAATTAGCCCTACAATTCGGACTTCCGTAGTTCTGAATCTAATTCCACAGTGTAATGTGAAATAGATAAACACAAATGAATCCAAATCCGGCAATTCTTTTGGAAATTTGATTTTGAATCAAATATGCCAAAAATGGACTGTTTTGCCAAATTATAGAGTCGCCACCTAAATATTTTTGAAAAATCTAGGAAACTCGAGACTTGTGCTAAAGGCCACTTATCCGTTATCACTAAAGTGTCTCGGCTCGGAAACTTAGCTACGAGAGGGGTATGTCATGAATTGAGCACCTCACTCGCCCGATTAAAGATCAGCCTCTACTAATCATGTTGTGATTCTTATCTATATTATATGCTCTTGTTCCGATCATTAGGTTAACTTACTATGTGTTGTACACAAGTATAGACTAATTTGCAAAAGTTAGAACATTTTGATTTCATATTTGGTTTAAAAAGTGTTTTAAGTATGTACCACTTAAAAATGCAATATCACATGTACATTAAGCAAAATTCTCCCAATTTAAGCAATTAGCCTTCATCCACAGGCATCCAAATAGGTATATCATTTAAGCACTTAGCCTCATGGTAATCATGCTTTACATGTCAATAATTACACGCATGCAATATGCTAAAGTAATAAATACTCACCTAGTACTCCAAGGCAAGCCAAAAGAAATAAAAGAGTTAGAAAAAATGTATGATCCTAATGATACAAGATGACTAATGTAATACATACAAAAATGCAAATAATAGGTCCGGTTGTCTAATATGTCATGTGAGACACTTTGATAGCATGCGGTGGTGCACATATTCAAGGAATTAATAAATGACAATGCCGTTAAAATGATGAACCGAACCCTATGCATACGAGACAAATGGATGCAAATCATGAAAAATGCTAAGTAAACACGATGTTCTATACTATCCATCATAACCGAATAAATAAAAGGGAGAAGGACGTGGGGTTGGAAGACATACACGCGTTATTACATATTTGCCCTCGCGCATGAGGGTCTGAATGAATGTCCTAGCTAATTACTACGAATTAACTAACTATTACAAATCAAATGAAATAAATTAACTACACTAGCTAATTATTACATATTAAAATTAACTAACTAATTACAACACAAGATTAATTAACTAAGCTATTACAAATTCTAAGCTATTAATTTAACACTAATTAAACCCAAGCGGCGGTTAAAGAACCATGCATGCCAATGCGATCATCCTCTCGGAAACGCTTCTGTTTTGCTGTTAGAACTGTTCTATCTGCAAAGAATGCCTCTGTTTTGCCACTGCTTTTGCTTTGTTTTCTAGGAAAATAAACACTACCTGTCTGAAAAAGGTGGCCGCCCGGCCAGTAAAAGTGGACGGTCGTACAGAAGAGGTGACCGGCCGGCCACTATTGTTGGTATTGCCCTGCTGCAGCAGAAAAGAAATAGAGCAGAAACAGAGTATTTCCAGGAGATGTCTGTCCACCCTGCCTTTCCTTCTCATTAAATAGATCAAAGGAGGGGTAAGCTTAATGCACAAGCCATCAATCGACATAAACTCGTTGCGTGATGACTTATGGACCAAGGGATACAATCTCAATAAATGATGATGAAGACACACAAAAACCTCTCCGACTTTGATCAAGGGAGGTGGTTGAACTAGGAACCTTGAACTATTTTTATCACTAACAAGTATGGTCCGAACAAACAAAGCAGAATCATATGAGTTGGAGGTGAAGCCGAAGTCATGAATGGTAGAGCTAAACTTAGCAAACCAAGCTCGTGGGACTTACTTGAGACCATAGAGAGTACGTTGTAGTTGGCAAACCTTATGAGCCGAATAAGCAAAGCCAGGGGGAGGTTGCATAACATAACACTCCAATGTAACACTAAAAATAAAATAAAAAAATGTGAGATTCTTCAAACTATTCCAAAAAAGTGCAAATGCCCCTTAATAAGTTTTGGACAAATGTATAATTTCAAATTATGAGTGTTACGTTTGGAAAAAATGTACTAAGGAGTTTTTTTAGTATTTTTGTGTGTTACATTGGAGTATGTTACATTGGAGTGTTACATTTGAGATTACATTAATTGGAGTGTTATATTTGGGAAAGTACACTAAGAATTTTTTTTTTTTTTTTGTATGTGTTACATTGAAGTGTTACGTTTAGAAAAATACACCAAAGAGTTTTTTTTGAGTGTTACGTTGTTATGTTTGGAAAAATGTGATCTTGTGAACTCTTTAGTCCTTTTTTTTTTATGAACTCAAAGATCCTATTAAAGTGGAAATTACATAAAAGGTAGTCATTTTCATGTTTGAATTTAATTTTTTAGGGATAAAAGTGGATTTCTCAAAATATAAAATTACACATTTGGGCAATTTGTACTATTGAAGTTTTGGGTCTTCCCTTATTCTAGAACAAATCCCACGTTATGAACAAAACCTAACACTCTAATATAACACTCTGATAACGTAACACTTTAAAGTAACACACTAAAAGACTCCTTGGTGTACTTTTCTCAAACGTAAGAATGTAACACTAAAAAAAAAAAACTCTTTGATGTACTTTTTCCAAACGTAATGATCCAATGTAATACCAAAAAAAAAAAAAAAAAAAAAAAAAAAAACTTCTTAGTGTACTTTTTTCCAAATGTAACATTTCAATCAGTGTAATCCCAAATGTAACACTTTAACATAACATACTCCAATGTGACACACAAAAATACTAAAAAAACTCATTAGTGACTTTTTTTCAAACGTAACACTCACAGTTTGAAATTATACATTTACCCAAAACTTATTAAGGAATATTTGTACTCCTTTTGAAATGGTTTGAAGAATCTCACATTCTTTTTTTTTTTTTTTTGTGTTACATTGCAACGTTACGTTTGGAAAAAGTATACCAAAGAGTTTTTTTGTGTGTTACATTAAAGTGTTAAGTTAAGGAATTGTTTTGGAGTGTTATATTGAAATGTTACGTTTGAAAAAAGTACGCTAAGGAGTTTTTTTGTATGTTACATTAGAATGGTACACTGAGGAGTTTTTATGTGTTACATTAGAGTGTTACACTAAGGAATTTTTTTAGAGTATTATATTAGAATGTTACATTTAAGAAAAGTACACTAAGAAGTTTTTTTGTATGTTACATTAGAGTGTTACACTAAGAAATTTTAGTGTTATATTAGAGTGTTACACTAGAGAGTTTTTTTGGAGTGTTATATTAGAGTGTAACGTTTGAGAAAAATACACTAAAGAGTTTTTTTGTGTTACACTAGAGTGTTACAATAAAGAATTTTTTTGTGTGCTACATTAGAGTGTTATATTAAGGAGTTTTTTTTAGTGTTATATTGAAGTATTATATTTGAAAAAGTACAGTAAGAATTTTTTTTTATGTGTTACATTAGGGTCAGGGCCGGCCCTGGGGTGAGACAACTAAGGCGGTCGCCTCGGGCTCTTAATTTTGAATAAAATTTATGGCCCCCAATTAAGGGAGTGTATCATATTGTGTTATTTCATAATTACTTCAATACTAGCTCAATTCATTTATTATCATGTTATCGTATGGTGTTATTTTGATTTGTGTCCGATTGATATTTAATGTGAAAATTTTCATTTTTAATTAAAATTAACTTAGCAAGTGTATGGAGAGATTAAAATTTTTCCCATAAGTTGAATTTTATAAAAATTTATTTCTACTAAATGAAATTATTCATAGAATGTTTGATTTTAATTCAATTGCATTTTTCTAATTAAAAAAATTGTACTTTATTACTATATTTTTTTACTAGATTGACTTTAAAATAGGTAACCAAAAAAAAAAAAAAAAAATCTTAAGTGAAAAAAAGATATTAGCCTTAATTAATATTTTACATACTTTTTTTTATTCAGTTAGATGGAGTTAAATAAAAGATTAAAAAATTATCATGGCTTCCCTTATTGAATATTAAAATATATAACTAATAATTCATATTATTGAGTCGTGTCATACTTGGATTCATGTTGAAAAATAGTCAGCCTTAACTTGCTAATTTCATAAATAGCTTGAGTTGTGTAAAAAAATCGCATCCTTACCCCCAAGTAATTTTAGTTCTTATAGCATTGGTAAACTAAAAAATAAAAATTCGATTCAACTAATTGAAATTCAACTATTATATATATATTATCTAAATTTTGTTAAATTGTAATGCAATAGAAATAAATTTTTATCTTTTTATCTATTTTTTTTTTTTAAATAATGATATATGAAGGGCCCAATTTAAAAAATTCGCCTTAAGGCCCTAATAAGTCAGGGCCGGCCCTGATTAGGGTATTACACTAAGATTTTTTTTTTAGTCTTACATTGGAGTGTTACGTTTGAGTATTATATTGGAGTATTATAGTTTGAACTTATACATTTGGCCAAAACTTACCAAGTAGTTTTGTACTCCTTTTGAAATATTTAAAAAATCTCACATCCTTTTGGAATATTTGAATAATCCCATATTTAAAGTCATTTTTGTATTTCTTTTGAAATGTTTTCCAAATAAAAAAGATTTTTCTATAAAAATTCAAACTAAATTTGATTCCCATATATTGTGTACCTACCTTTCTAGCACAAAAGAAAAGAGAAAAAAAAAGAAGGAACATAATAGAAATAAGAGTATTATCGTAAATCTAATTTTTAAGTAATATATTAAATCTACATTTTCAAAATCAATAGGACTAATTGGTCTATGAAAAAATCCTTAAAACTAAATGGATCACCATTTCTCAAGATGGAATTTATAGGTAAATTTTCTTAAATTAAATATGTTACAAATATCAGAGCGACCTAATTTTTTGTATAGATGATATACAAGAACTCTATCAAATGAACTATTTAGATCATTGAAATGAGATTTGTAATGGGCTCTACGGGCCCAGACATCACCCACCAATCCAAATCATAGACTGAGACTTGTAACAGTAGGAAAATGATATACAAGTCCATTTTTTAGATCCATTTTCTAGATTCAGTGATGTGTCAAGAAGATAATTAGTTGATAATTAGAAAATATTTAACTATCAACCCATAATTTTCTTGACACATTACTAAATTTAAAAAGTGGGCCCAATTTTTGGGCCATCTGTGATGAATTGGTTGTAACTGATTTTTTCTTAATTTATTTCATTTCCTTTTTACTTAGTTAACTCACATAAGTCCAACTAAGGAAAACAACAACAGAAAAATCATAATATCTTCCTCCTAGATGTAAATAATTTTTTTGAAGTTAGACCATATAAGATTTTATACTGATTTTAATTGGGGCCCTGATAGACGGTAGAATTGGTCTTTCAATTAATTGATTCATTAGGTCGGTACTAAGTTTTTTATTTTTATTTTTATTTTATTTAAAAAAAAACCCATAATATCTCAAAATGAAAAAAATCCCTTTCTTCCATGGCTGTGTCACTCACTCCTTACACATAGATACAACTTATGACAGCTTTGCACAAAATGATTGTCCGGGTTCACCAAAAAAATCTTATAAGGTTCCGTTCAAGTCTCAAATTTGACTCCCTGAAATTAGTGGATTGTCCAATTGTCCATGCTTTTTAATTTCTTACACAAATAAGAAGTTGATTAGGTGTAAAAATTTGAAAAGTTATCTATTGTATTTGAAATTTCGATGACTAATTGATGCCATGGGAGAACTATTCAATGACAAATTAAAAAAAAAAAAAAAAAAAAGTCCAAACACTAGTATCATTGTATTCTAGAGAAGCTGCTAATGACTTCAAAATTTTCACCACTAAATTTTCTGACTTTTGGTATGTATGGCTCGTTATTTTTGTTATCATCAAATTGTTACTATTACTGTTATGTGTTCCAATACTACCATTTAAAACTATGCCGCCATGACCCTCACTAATACAACTACTAGCAAATATGTAACGCCTTCAAAATAATACATAAAACCCATCATTTTAGACATGCAATAATATAAGAGAAATCAACACCTTTCTATTCATCGGAGTAGTTATTACAACAACATTACATGTTAACAACAAAAGCAAATGCCCTACGGGCTTACAGCTTTCCAAGTCAACACTTGGTTACAAAAAGAAGAGTACTAACTCTATATAAAATAAGCCATTGGCTTGATATACATGTAATGCAAACAAAATAATCAAAAGAGTCTTCAACTTCCATAACCATCCAAGCTATGTCCTTGGGGGTGGCATGCTACCTGTACCTGAAAATGATGTCCCATATAGGGTGAGCCAACGCCCAGTAAAGATATGCTAAACACAATATGAGCAGTAACTAAGACATTAGCAATTGATAAATGTTTGACTCACATAAACCTATTCATATACCACTTTCATTACATGACCACAGTGTCCATGTTTCATTTTATTTTTCATTTCTTATCAAGTTCATAATTCACAACAACAACTCAGAACCTGGCTAACAATTTACGTGAGATAGTGACTCATATTAAACATTCTCCATTTCACAATAGATAAGCATACCAGCTATATCAACACTTCGATAGATAAGCATACAAGCTGTATCCACACTTCCACAGATAAGCATATGAGCTATATCAACACTTCCATAGATAAGCATATGAGCTATATCAACACATTAACTGATAAGCATATGAGCTATATCAACAGAGTCCATCCCCTGTCTCCTCCCAAACAATATCCGGTTTAGAGGTCCATTCCCTATCTTCCCCTAAACCGTGGAATATATCCCCTATCTCCTCCCACACACACAACGTATATACACATAGGTCATATACATAATCAATCAATACATACAGTTAATGTATTCTGTTAACCGTCATACTCTATGACACATCCAATTGATTAGTTTTAGTTTGCCTAATCATCATGCATTGTCTACAACAATCATAGCTACCCTCCACCGGTAGCCCAAAACAGTTATTTCTAAACAGATAATAAAAGCACCAACAGATAAAATATCCATATTTCCAAAAGTGAGCGATTAATAAATCCAACTTCACGAATCCATCTCACAATGAGCCAATTTCATTATACTCAACTCAATTCCATATTTTCTCAACAAATGTCATTAATTACATTAGTGACCCAAACATACCCAAACATGGCATAATTTCCTTTATTCTCAATATTGACTCCAAGAGTCCATACATTACCAACAACATCAATATACTCATTTTGAAACCCAAATACATATTTTTGGTCCAAATAAACAAAACCCTATTTTCAAAATTATACATTTGAAACCCTAGTTTCCAAAACCCAAAACCATTTACACAAAATACTCAATATCTAGGTCAAAACCCATAAGAGTGAGTAGGAATCCCTACCTCAAATTCGGAGCCCAATGGGAGAAGATGAAGAAATTGAAGATGCTCCAAATCCCAAAATTTTTGGATCAAAAGATAGCCCTTGACGATCAACACAACTTTTACAAAGGCCAAAGGGTGAGAGATTACTCCAACTAGATCAAACCCTAGAGAGAAGTGGAGGTTTTAGTGAGAGAAGCTCTCCAATGGCTGTTTGGAAAAGTAAGAGAGAGAAATGGAGTTGAAAAAGTGATCCAAAAAGCTAAATCTCGGAGTGTTATACGCGTCTCTCCGCTCGAGCGTGGAACTCCCCGCTCGAGTGTCAGACACTGACTCACGTTCGAGTGTCCAAACCCCCGCTCGAGCACGGGATACACGCTTCCAGAACTTTTGCAGAACCAGGTCCCCGCTCGAGCGTCAAACTGCCCGCTTGAGCATCATATACAAACTCCCGCTCGAGCGTCCAAACGTCCGCTCGAGCGTCCAACACTGCAGAGGAAATACTGGGAGATGGATTTTCCCGCTCGAGCGCCAAAACCCCTGCTCGAGCGGAGAAGAAAAACAAAGGCCCGCTCGAGCGTCAAAAGCTCCGCTCGAGCGTGAAAGCCAAGATCTGGGCAACTACTTTTGGTTCCTAAGCTCAACCCACCTGTTTCAAACCTGCCCAACACAACCCAAGACTCAAATACAAGAGTAAATGATGTAAACAAGACATACACAACAACCAATTCCACGGAACCTAAGTTCGGATACAACAATTAGAGAAGGGAAACCAGGATCGCTATAACCTCCCCCCCTTAAAGAATTTCGTCCCCGAAATTAAATACAAGTTTTCAAAGAAACAAGTTTTCTCCATTCCCAACAATATTACAACATAATATTAAACAATCCGATCCATTACCGGTCAATCTCATCTCTTTTCTAGAGGCAATTCACATCATGTAACAACCTGCATTATCAACATGCATCCTTTTGAAATTTAACAATTTCATCACATTTTCCACAATTCCATAACATATGCAACATTAATATCATGCTTGCATTTCCATAATTTACTTAACATACACAATGTTAACATAACTTCCATTTTGAGGCAAGTTCCAAAACATACTTCCATAAACCAAAACATCGACAATGTTTTACAGCTTAAGACATATATAATACTCTTAAAGTCCAATAACGTTACAAAATTTCAATACATGATCACACATCAACAAACAAGTCCGGATATTTCTCACGGACCTCTAACTCACGTTCCCAAGTGGCTTCCTCCACTCCGTGATGTTTCCACAAAACCTTTACTAAGGGAATGGTCTTGCCTCGCAAGACTTGATCCCACCTATCCAAGACCCGAACCGGTCTCTCCTCATACGAGGCATCCTCATCTACCTCCAAATCGATCCAATCCAACACATGGGACGGATCCAGCTCGTACTTCCGAAGCATACTAACATGAAATACGTCATGCACCCCGGACAACTGCGGTGGCAAAGCCAAACGATAAACAACTTCCCCAATCCTCTCAAGGATCTCAAAGGGACCAATAAACCGAGGGGATAACTTCCCACTCTTCCCAAATCTCATCAAACCTCGCCTACGTGATATTTTCAAGAAAACATGATCGCCCGTCTCAAATGCCAAAGGTTTCCTCCTACGGTCAGCATAACTCTTTTGGCGACTCTGGGCTGTAACAAGCCTCCTACGGATAAGCTCAACTTTCTCCGTCATTTCCCTCACCAACTCCGGGCCCAACAAACTGGAGACCTATACGGTCGGCCATACAAGGCCTCAAACGGTGCCATACCGATGCTAGACTGAAAACTGTTGTTGTAGGCAAACTCCACCAAGGGTAAGTGCCTCTCCCATGTCCCACTAAAGTCGAGGACACAACCTCGAAGCATATCCTCAAGGATCTGAATAGTACGCTCGGACTGCCCGTCAATCTGAGGATGATAAGCCGTACTAAAGGTCAACTTAGTGCCCAAGGTACTCTGCAAACTCTGCCACAACCTAGCAGTAAAACGAGGATCTCTATCTGAGACGATCGTCACTGGGACCCCGTGCAATCTCACTATGTCCCGAATATACAAGTCGGCAAGATGATCTACCGAATCTTTCACGCGCATAGGGATAAAGTGCGCCGACTTAGTCAACCGGTCTACAACCACCCAAATAGCATCACTACCCCGCTGAGTCCTCGGAAGACCTACAACGAAGTCCATAGTAACATGCTCCCACGTCCACTCGGCAATAGGCAAGGGTTGCAACAAACCCGCTGGCCTCTGATGCTCGGCCTTCACTTACTGACAAGTAAGGCACTTAGACACGAAAACTGCCACATTTCTCTTCATGCCCCGCCACCAAAACTGGCGACCCAAATCCCGATACATCTTAGTGCCTCCCGGATGCACTACAAGGCGTGAATGATGGAACTCTCGGAGTACTTCCTCTCGGTAAGACTCCGGCACAAACAAGCGGTCTCGGTATCTCACACTCAGGTCGGGATACACCGTCAAACCCTTCTCAACCTTCCCACTGGAGATCTTCTCTCGGAGGGATTCTACCTCAAGGTCACCTCTCTGTGCCTCTAACACCCGAGTCACGAGTGTAGGCTGTGCAACAACAGAAAACAAGGCCTCAGCCTCAATAGATTCGCCCAGAAGCAAATCAAACTCACCAAGTGCACCCAACATCTCCCATTCTCGGATGGCTATACAAGCTACATCACTAATGGATTTTCTACTAAGGGCATCGACCACAACATTAGCCTTCCCCGGGTGGTAATGCAACTCGAAGTCGTAGTCCTCAATGAACTCCATCCACCTTCTCTGCCTCAAATTCAAGTCTCTCTGTGTAAACAGGTACTTCAAACTTCTATGGTCCGAGAACACCTCGAACCTCTCACCATAAAGGTAATGCCTCCAAATCTTTAAGGCAAAAATCACGGCTGCTAACTCTAGGTCATGTGTAGGGTAATTCTTCTCGTGAATTTTCAACTGACGTGAGCCATAGGTCACTACTTTCCCCTCTTGCATCAACACACAACCCAAACCCTCTCGTGAGGCATCACAATAAACCGCATAACCTAACCCTCTCTCCGGAATAATCAAGATCGGAGCGGTGGTCAATCTAACCTTCAGCTCTTGGAACGACTTTTCACAAGTCTCACTCCACACAAATTTGATTCCTTTCCGAGTCAATCTAGTCAACGGCGAAGCTAGCCTGGAGAAATCCTTCACAAACCGGCGATAATACCCAGCTAATCCCAGAAAACTGCGGATCTCAAATACACTCTTAGGCTGTGCCCAATCTTGTACTGCCTCAATCTTGGATATATCAACAGACACCCCTTTCGCGGAAACCACATGGCCTAAGAACTTGACTTCTCCTAGCTAGAACTCACACTTCCCAAACTTGGCATACAGCCTATGGGCTCTAAGCAATTCAAGCACCACTCTCAAATGTTCCTCGTGCTTCTCCTCAGAAGGTGAATAAATCAAAATGTCGTCCACGAAAACGACTACAAAACGATCTAAGAATTCCTGGAAGATCCGGTTTATCAAGTCCATAAAGACTGCCGGTGCGTTGGTGAGCCCAAATGGCATCACTAGAAACTCATAATGGCCATACCGCGTTCGGAATGCCGTCTTCGGAATATCTTCCTCCCTGACCCTCAACTGGTGGTAACCCGATCTCAAGTCTATCTTAGAGAAACAACGGGAACCCTTCAATTGGTCAAACAAATCATCTATATGGGGCATTGGGTACTTATTCTTAATCGTAGCCCGATTCAACTTCCGGTAGTCGATACAAAGTCTCAAGGCACCATCTTTCTTTTTAGCAAAAAGGGCCAGTGCTCCCCACGGCGAAACACTAAGGCGAATAAAGCCTTTATCTAGTAACTCCTGGAGCTGAATCTTCAACTCACTCAACTCGGCTGGAGCAAAATGATAAGGTGCCATGGAAATCGGCACTGTGCCAGGCACTAAATCAATGAAGAACTCTATCTCCCGATGAGGTGGCAGACTAACAAGGTCCTCGGGAAAAACATCCGAATACTTGCAAACCACTCTTGGCAACTCAACCCCGGTCTCATCACACTCACTACTCATAAGGCTAGCGAGAAGACCACTAAGCTCACCCCGCCCTCGCGGATCATACACTGGTGGCAACACATTGCCAACCCGATCCCCCAGAAAATGGAAACACTCCCCGCTCAAGGTACATACTGTGACCCTCTGGCGGTAGCAATCAATAACAGCCCGGTATGACGATAGCCAGTCCATACCCAAAATAACATCAAATCCCGACATGGGCATAACTACAAAAGGAAATGGAAGCCGACGATCGGCGACCTCTATATCGCAACCTCCACATCCTTGTTTCAAAATCAATTCACCCCCAACAGGTGATACAACACATATAGGAGATGCTAATTGTAACAACCCTCGTCGCTGATTACTGATTAACCGCTGATTACTGCTAAACTGAGACTGATTATGATTGATAACTGAAGTAATCGAAATACTGAACTGACTGACTGAAATCTGAAACTGATTAATTGAGTATATCTGTTATATTGCATTTCTATCTATCGCCTGTTTGATTATCTGTTCATGTTTTTATGTTTGAACTGCAAATTGAAGGCCTTATCGGCAGTCGAACCAGAAATTGATTAATGTTTTAGGACCATCATAACTTAGGTGATTTTATGGTGTAATTATCTGAAAAGTGATTTAGTATGATTAAACTAGATTAAAATAAGCTAAACTACATGAGTTAAGTTTATTTACAACTTTGCCATTGTGAGTGGCCCAATATCTAAGCATATTTGAGCCTACACTTGATCTCATAACACATTCCATCAGCCATTCTCCTTGTTATTGCCGACCATAGAGAGAGAGAGACTAGAAGAGTTGATTTCATCTCACTTTTGCTTGATATTGCTTGGTGATCTTAAAGAATTGAAGGGCAATCGCCTAATTAAGCTTCTAGTCTTGTGATTGAAGACTTAGGTAAAAAGATTCAACCTCTTAATTGTGTCTTTAAGTTGATTCTTGTATGGTTCATGTCATATTGAGGAGCTAAGTCATGAATTAGTTCTAGCATGTTGAATTGAAGCTTATTCCATGCATGCATGTTGGTATTGTTGAGTTTTAAGTTGTTTTCATGGCAAAATGTTGCATGCATGCTCATAATTATGTTTAAGTCCATGAGTTTATCTTGTTTTGAAAAGAATGAGCTCATTAGAGCATGTATTGAAGCTTTAAAGTGGTTTGAATTCATGCATGTCATGTTTGATGATCGATCATGAAAATTGATTTGAAATTGGGTTGAATTGACCTACCCGTGGGCTTTGATTTCTCAAATTGACCTTTGAAACTTGTTGTTCTATGGGTTTACAAATGTTTTCCAGAAAATTAGCCCAAGGGGATTGGTTTTGATGCATCAAAGATTGAGTTTTGAACTTGGAACTCAAATCTGGGTTTTCCAGATTTTGGGCTCCCGCTCGAGCGGGGATATTGGTGCTCGAGCGGAGAATTCGTGCTCCCAGCACTTTACACTGTTTTGAAGTCCGCTTGAGCGGGGTAATTGGCGCTCGAGCGGGACCTTGTGTCTTACGCTCGAGCGGCTATCAAGCGCCCATCGAGCGTGATTTTTGAGCATCCAGCACTTTTGACTGTTTTACATTACGCTCGAGCGGATGAAATCACGCTCGAGCGGAAACCTTTGTTTGCCTGTCCGCTCGAGCGGGGTAACCTGCGCTTGAGCGGGACTCTGTCTTTCTGAAAATTTTGAAAATGTTTTCTAAGTGCATCTTTGTATCCTCATTCCATCCTAGGCATTCTTAGGCCTAGTTTAAGACATCTTAATGAGGATATAGATGTAGAACCACACCGAGGCAATTTAGGGATTAAGTTATTATCTTTCCCAGCTGTGTAGCTTAGTGTGTGTTCAATCTGTGACTGTGTAGGGTTGGCTTTCCGAGGAGACGCTCTAGCTTACCGTAGCCCAGAACTCTGTGAGTAACGATTGTGTAAACATATGTTCAACTGTGAATATTTCTGACCGATTATCTGAACTGTTTTCTGAACTGATACTTTTAATTAAATGAATATATGTCATATATTTTGAACTGTATTGTGGCATCCTTAGCAACTACTATTTACTGCTACTGTCACAGAGATCTCTGTCGGTTCCCTTGTTGGAACCACTACTGTTTACTGATTGATGGCCATCATCGACTGTTCGGTCTTTTAAGACCTACTGTACTGTTCGGTCTTTCAAGACCTACTGTTTATTGTACTGCTTTGCTAATGGATGTACCACATATCACTGAATGTCTGAATGACTGATATACTGAATCAATGAACTGTTTTCATTACTGTAAGGACATTCATTCTAAACCTCTTTACGCATTATGTTATTCACTGGGCTTTAGCTCACTGCTCATATATATATGTAGGTGTACAGGCACCGGACCGTTGCTAGAAGCGTTAGGGTAAACTCCAGTTTTGTCAAGCCAACCTATGTGCCTCACTGCGAGGTTCCGAGCTTGTCAAGCTTTGGCTTAGGGGTGTTTTAATTCCCCGTCTGTCTCTGTATCTGTTTTGTAATAACTGTAGACTGTACCGTACTGTTTAATAGGGATTAGGTCCCTGCTCTGAATGATTGTAAATATTGTGCATACTGTTCTGCCACTGACTGTGTATATGTATGAAAAGTCTTTTTGCATACAGACTGTCACAGCTCATTGGACATTGTTTATTTACTGTATTGGCTTCTGCCATGCCCATGTACTCTGTATTACTATTCTACTGTTAAGCAGGCCTTCGGTAATCTCGGATTACTGGCCGGTTACGGTGCTAAACCCATAGGGGTGGGTTTGGGTCGTGACACTAATTGTGCTAACTCCAACCCCAAAACAGATGCAAATGCAGCAGACACAAAGGAATGAGATGCACCCATATCAATCAACACGCTAGCAACCGAGTTGCAAAACAGAAAGGTACCTCTCACAACTGATGGAGCCGGTACTAGGTCCTGCGCGGTAACAGCATACACGTGCCCTGTAGGCCCCTGATCCACCTGCTCACCTCTAGAAGCAAAAAACTGCTGCACAGACTGGGATGACGAAGCTCCTGGATTGGCCCTCGAGGCCTGCACAGACTGAGCTGGCTGATAACTCTACGTCTGCCTAGAACCAGACGCTCCCGAAGTGGCACTCAACTGTGGGCAATACCTCTTCAAGTGCCCAGGCTGACCACACTGATAGCAAGACAAAGGCTGGCCCCTGCCCTGACTCTGGCCCTGAGGTCAAGCCAAAGAAGAAGCAGCTCGCTGACTCCCTCCCTTCTGAGGGCAAACCAAAGACTTGTGACCCAGCTGGCCACACTTGAAACAGGTGATATCTCCCTGATTGCCTCTTCCCGAACCTGCACTTGACACTGGAAAGGTCGATCTAGCAACACCACCTTGAGACTACTGAGGGTTAGAACCCCTCTATCTTCTGCCATCACCCTGACCATCCTGACTCCTCTTGGAGCCTCTCTACCCCTCCTCCTCTTGCATCATGATCTCTATATGGGCTGTAGCATTAACCAAGCACCCATAGTCTCGGGTCATAGAACCCCTAACTCTCATCTTGAGGCCGCGCCTCAACTTCTTCTCAAACTCGATACAACGGCGCTCCTCAGACGCCACGAGCTTAGGTGCAAACCTGGACAGACTAGTAAATGCAGCCTCAAACTCGGCCATTGAAGAACTCAACTGCAAAAGTTGGCAGAACTGGTCTCTCAGCTTTTCCCTGACAGCTGGAGATAAGAACTTCTCCTGGAAAGCATTCACAAAAGCCTCCTAGGTGCCATCCAAACGACCCTTCATAAACTTCCACCATTGATCCGCATAAGATGCCAAGGTCATCTTCAATGCTCCATCCTCGATGCCAAGCATCTCAAACGTCTTACTCATTTGTTCCAACCACTCACCCGCCTTAAATGGCTCCTTCGGATCACCGACAAACTCGTCCGGATTAGACCGGAAGAACTCCCTCTTCAGAAAGGAAGGCCCTGCATCCACAACTTGGGCCTGAACTGGATTCTTAGCTCTGAGAATGCCCATAGATTCCCTCAAAGCATCGGCTATCCCACGGGCTAAGGCACCCATAGCTTGTTGACCTGCTGGCTCGGCCACATTGGCCTGGCCAACCCCCTCCTGCTGTGCCGGAATCTCCTCCGGTATAGGCATCTCTTGCCTCTTAGGCCTACCTCGCCTACCTCCACGTCCTCGTCCTGACATCCTGATAAAGGCAACGAAGAACATTAGCACATTCATAAATGTGCCGAAGCTATAACACTCGCGTCCTAATGCATGGACAATAGTAATTCATTCCACGTAAGTACATACTCACATAAGCACTTACGAATTTCATTTCCGGATAATGATAGTCCCAAGGCGTTACTAGAGTTCCAGTTAGAAACAGCTGTCACGACCCAAACCCGGCCCTATGGGTTTAGCACCGTAACCGGCCAGTAATCCGAGATTACCGAAGGCCTGCTTAACAGTAGTACAGTAAAACAGAGTTCAGGGCCTGGCGGAAGCCAATACAGTAAATAAATAATGTCCATTGAGCTGTGACAGTCTGTATGCCAAAAAGATTTTTCATGCATTCACACATTCAAACAGTACAGTCTATACAAAATTTACAGTCACACAGTAAAGGGACCTAATCCCTTGATAACAGTGCAGTTAGTAGCTGGCAGTCTATACAGTAATCCAAAACAGTACGGAGACAAACGGGGAAAAACAAAACACCCCAAAACCATAACATGGCAACTCGGAACTTCGCAGTGAGGCATATAGGCTGGCTTGACAAAACTGGAGTCTAACCCACGCTCCTAGCTCCGATCTGGTGGCAGAGCACCTACATATATATATAAACAGTGAGCTAAGCCCAGTGAATAACATAATGCGTAAAGAGGTTAGGAATGAAATGCCCTTACAGTAATGAAAACAGTTTATTAAACAGTATTTCAATCTTTCAGTCAGAACAGTTATTCAGCCATATGTGGTACATCCGTTAGCATAGCAATAACCAGTAGGTCTTAAAGACCGAACAATAATGATGGCCATCAATCAGTAAACAGTAGTGGTTCCACGAGGGAACCGATAAAGATCTCTGTAACAGTAACAGTAAATAGTAGGGGCTAAGGATGCCACAGTACATTTCAGAATATAGGACATACATTCAGTCAATTAACAATAATCAATTCAGAAAACAGTTCGGTTAATCAGTCAGAAAACATTCTCAGTTGAACATATCTTTACACAATTGTTACTCACAGAGTTTGGGCTACGGTATGCTAGAGCGTGTTTCCCCAGTCACCAACCCTACACAGTTCACAGGTTGAACACACACTAAGCTACACAGTTGGGAAATATCATAATTTAATCCCTAATTTGCCTTGGTGTGTTCTACATCTATATCCTCATTAAGATGCCTTAAACTAGGCCTAAGAATGCCTAGAATGGGATGAGGATGCAAAAATACACTTAGAAAACATTTTGCAAAGTTTGCTGAAAATAGGAGCCTCGCTCGAGCGAGCCTTCCTTCGCTCGAGCGAGCTTCCAAAATCAAAGGCTTCGCTCGAGCGAGGAATCCTTCGCTCGAGCGAGCTGTCGAAACAGTAAAAGTACTGGATGCTGAAATTTTACGCTCGAGCCACCAATCCTACGCTCGAGCGTAGCTTCGAACAAAGGTTGGTCGCTCGAGCGAAGAATCCTTCGCTCGAGCGAAGAAGCCAAATTCTGGAATTTCCAGATTTGTCTCCTAAGCTCAAACCAAGCATTCTTTCACTCAAAACTCGACCTCTTGGGCCCAAATTCTGGAAAATACATCCAAGTCCAATGTATAACAAGTTTTAAAGCTCAATTTATGAATTCAAGCCCCAAAGGTGAGTCAATTGAAACCATTTTTCAAACCCATTTTCATGAACATGGAGAGTATGCAACATGCATGGATTCAAACCAAATTCAACCCTCAAAGCTTGTCCAAATGGACTCATTTCTTCAAGAACATGATGAATTCATGGACTCAAGCCTAATTATGAACATGCATGTACAATTTTACCATGGATTCAACTCAAAACTCATCAATTCAAACATGCATGCATGAATTAAACTCCAAATCAACACTTTTGAACCAATTCAAGTCTTAACTCTACAATTTAACTTGACTCATGCAAGAAAACCTTAAATGCAACAATGAAGGATTCAATTACCTTGCCTAAGTCTTCAATTACAAGTGTAGAGGCTTAAACAAGCAAGAACTCTTCTAATTTCCTTAATTTCCAAGCAACATCATAAAAATGAACTCAATTATCTCTTGCTCCCTCTTTTGGTCGGCTAGAGTGAAGAAAAGGGCTGAGGAATGTTCTAATTCAAGTGTGTATAAGGTTCAAAGAACAAGAATAAACAAGCCCACTCAATGGCAATTCCGTAATTACGGCAACTTAGGTGTCTAACTTATTTTAATCTCATTTAGTCATACCTAATCACATTTTAGATAAATACACCATCAAATCCCATAAATCCTACTGATCATGAAACACTAAACAATTCTCAGTTCGGCCGCCGATAAGGCCTTCAATTTGTAGTTTAAACATAAAAACACGAACAGATAATCAAATAATCGAAAAGATAAAAAAAAAAAAATGCAATACAATAAACATGCTCAGTCAATTCGGTTCCAATTTTCAATCAGTCCGTTCAGTACTTCGGTTAGTTCAATTATCAGTCATAAGTAGTCCAGTTTAGCAGTAATCAGTATGTAATTCAGTAATTTATCGATAAACGGTATGGGGGTTGTTACAGTCTCCCCTCCTTATAAGGAGTTTAGCCCTCTAAACTCGAGTTACCTTCATTCTGGAAGAAAACAGGATTCAGCGGGAACAAATCAGGATATCGCCTAGCCATGTCATCTTCCCTTTCCCAAGTGGCATACACACCACCATGGTTCTGCCAGTCAGCCTTCACTAACGGGATCTCTTTGTTTCTCAGTTTCTTGATTCGTCTGTTTACAATCTGTATCGGCCATTCCTCGTAAGTGTAGTCATCACTCAACACGATACGAGTAGGCTCAATCACATGGAAGGGATCCCGGAGATAATCTCTCAACATCGAAATGTGGAAGACATTATGCATATGCTCCATTTCAGGAGGGAGCGCAACTTGATACGCCACCGGATTAATTTTCTCAATAATCTCATATGGTCCGACGTATCTCGGCGCTAGCTTGCCTTTGACTCCAAAACGAGTCTGGCCCTTCATTGGTGTCACTTTCACAAAAACGTGATCACCCACTTCATATTCTCGGTCTCGTCTTCTAACATCCACATAACTTTTCTGTCTACTCTGTGCAGTTTTCAGTCTTTGCTGTATCAGTTTTATCTTTTCAGTCGTCTCATATACAATCTCGGGCCCAAGCAAAGGCCCATCTCCAACTTCTGCCCAGCAGATCGGAGATCTACACTTTCTGCCATACAATGCCTCGAAAGGCGCCATACCAATACTCGAATGGTAGCTGTTGTTGTAGGCGAATTCAGCCAATGGCAAATGACTTTCCCAGTTTCCCTGAAAATCAAGGACGCACATCCTCAATAGATCCTCCAAAGTCTGGATGGTCCTTTCTGACTGTCCATCTGTCTGAGGATGATAGGCACTACTCAGCCTCAATTCAGTACCCAGTGCAGTCTGTAGGCTTTGCCAAAACCTCGATGTAAACTTCGAATCCCTGTCAGAAACAATAGACACAGGCACTCCATGCAGTCTCACAATTTCATCAATATAGATAACAACCAATTTGTCCGCATTATAGATTGTCTTGACAGGTAAGAAGTGAGCAGATTTGGTTAGTCTATCGACAATAACCCAAATTGAATCCATACCTTTTCTGGAGCGAGGTAATCCAACGATAAAATCCATCGTGATATGCTCCCATTTCCACTTTGGTATGGGTAAGGGCTGCAATAATCCAGCAGGTCGTTGATGTTCAGCCTTGACTTGTTGGCAATGAAGACATTTGGACACAAAGTCAGCAATTTCTTTCTTCATTCCCGGCCACCAGAAATTCTGTTTCAGATCTTGGTACATCTTCGTATTCCCCGGGTGGATAGACAATTTTGAATTGTGGCCCTCTTGCAGAATTCTTCTTTTCAGTTCAGTGTCATTCGGCACACACAGTCTTTCTTGAAATTTCAGTACATTGTTCTCAAATTTGAACCCCGGTCTCGGTTTAATTTCCCTTTCTTCGATGATCTTCTTCAAGAAGTCATCTTGTTGCTGTTTCTCTTTAATTTCTTCTATCAAGGCTGGTTGAGCAGAAATAGCGGCTAGTGTTCCACCTTGTTCTCTCAAAACAACTTCAATTTCAGATTTTTCAAGGTCACAAAGCAGTTCTTTCTGTCCGGTAAGCAAACAAGCTAAGTTGGCAATTGACTTCCGGCTCAATGCATCGGCAACGGTGTTGGCTTTTCCCGGGTGATACAGAATCTGTAGATCATAGTCTTTGATCAGCTCTAGCCATCTGCGCTGTCTCATATTTAGTTCTTTCTGTGTGAAGAAATATTTTAAGCTCTTGTGGTCGGTGTATACTTCACATGTTGCCCCATAAAGGTAGTGACGCCAGATTTTCAATGCAAACACTACTGCAGCCAGTTCCAAATCATGGGTCGGGTAGTTCTTTTCATGTGGTCTCAACTGTCGGGAAGCATAAGCAATAACTCTCCCATTCTGCATTAAAACACACCCCAAACCCTTATGAGAAGCATCACTAAATACAGTATAACCATCCGTACCTGAAGGTAAAGTCAAAACCGGTGCAGTCACAAGTCGAGTTTTCAACTCTTGGAATGCTGATTCCCTTTGGTCAGTCCAGTCAAATGATGTCCCCTTCTGAGTTAACTGAGTCAATGGTAAGGCAATTTTGGAGAAATCTTTGACAAATCTTCTGTAATATCCAGCCAATCCCAAAAAGCTTCGGACTTCAGTCACATTTGCTGGTCTAGGCCAGTTCACTACAGCTTTAATTTTCTGCGGATCAACAGAAATTCCATCTTTGCTAACAACATGCCCCAAAAACATAACATGATCAAGCCAAAATTCACATTTAGACAATTTAGCATACAGTTTCTGTTCCCTTAGGGTCTGCAGGGCAAGTCTCAGATGGTGTTCATGTTCTTCTCTACTTTTTGAATAAATCAGTATGTCATCAATAAATACTACAATGAAATCGTCAAGGTATGGTTTAAAAATTCTGTTCATAAGGTCCATAAAATCAGCAGGGGCATTCGTGACTCCGAATGGCATAACTAAAAATTCATAATGGCCATACCTCGTTCTAAAAGCTGTTTTATCAATGTCTTCCGGTTTAACCTTCAGTTGATGATACCCCGATCTGAGATCAATCTTGGAAAACACTTGTGCACCCTGTAACTGATCAAATAAATCATCAATACGTGGCAATGGGTATTTATTTTTCACAGTTACCTTGTTCAATTCACGGTAATCAATGCACAGTCTCAGTGAGCCATCTTTCTTCTTCACAAACAAAACCGGTGCGCCCCATGGTGAAGTACTGGGCCTGATAAACTTCTTGTCTAACAGTTCTTGCAATTGTACTTTCAATTCCTTTAGTTCAGTTGGAGCCATTCTGTAAGGAGCTTTCGATATTGGCTGTGTACCCGGAATCACATCAACGGTAAATTCAATCTCCCTGTCAATCAAATCCCCTGGCAGATCATCTGGAAATACATCTGGGAATTCTCTGACTATAGGAATACAATTCACATCAGTTTTAACACTATCATCAGTAGACACAGTCAGCACAGAACACAGATATCCTTTACACCCCTTTCTAATCAGTTTAACAGCTTTCACAGAAGAAATCAGATACGGAGGAGGTACTACTCCACTCCCATTAAACACAAATTCAGGCAAACCAGGTGGACGAAAAACTACTTGTTTTGTTACACAGTCTATAGTGGCATGATATTTTTGTAACCAGTCCATCCCCAATATTACATCAAAATGATCGATGTTCAATGGCAGCAAATCAATAAACAGATGCATATCCCCAACAATAATTTCACAAGCAGGATACATATATGCACATGTCATGGATCCCCCAACAGGTGATGATACAGCTAGCAGATAATTCATGGGTTCTAAGGGTCTATTCAATTTCCGTGAAAAAGCATGCGACACATAAGAATGTGTAGACCCCGAATCAATCAATACATATGCATTTTGTGTACAAATAGAGAGGATACCTGACACAACGGTCTCAGTATTTTGCACGTCTCCCGGTACTAGGGCAAACACTCGGCCTTGCCTCATAGGCTCTTTCCCGGTAGCTTTGGGGTTAGGCTTTGGTGCTGCAGTTGATGCTGCTGCGCTTGGTGCAGCTTTGCTACTGGCTTGCGGAGCAGAGGGACAGTCTCTAACCATGTGGCCCACTTTGCCACATCTGTAACAGGCTCCGGATATTTTGTGACAAACCCCTTTATGCTTGTTGCCACATACAGAGCAGGGTGGAATGAACTCACTCCCTTGGCTGGGGCTAGTTGTTGACCCCGTATTCTGTTTCTTGTTGGAAGGGTTGTGCTTGCCTTTCTTGAATTTGAAACCCTGCCTTTTTCCATGCCATTCAGTTGTTGGTGTTTCAGATTGTTTCACTGCTGCAATGTTCGACTCGGCCATCAATGCCCGGTCGAGAACACCTACAAAAGTCGGTAGTTTCAAAACATTTATTCGGTCAAGTATTGCAA
>CM069912.1:103394946-103485761 GCA_036172215.1 Camellia granthamiana
GACTACATTCACATCAGATGGCTGCGCAGTTATGCTACCACTCGTGGTTGCATTGGAATTGCATGTAAAAGGCCTCTTGGTCTGCTATTTTTCATTGGCTATCAACCTCTGTTTCATTGCATCTTCAATCTGAACCCCTATCTCATAGAGCTCAGCGAATGTAAACAATGGTAAGATTATTATCTTCTACAATAATCTCCTTACAGATTACGGACCACCATTCTGATTTGATCCTTCTTGGATGGCCTGATAGTCATCGTCGAGGCCTTGGCCCTCCATCTTGTTACAAAGTTCGAAAAGCCCTTCTTTAGCTCTTGACGAGTCGCTTCAAGATCACGGCTTGTGACCTCGATCTGGGTATTGTAGGAGTACTGTGTGATGAAGGCCTCAGCCATTTCTTCCCAACTTCGTTTCATAGAGTCTTCCAGCTTTGCATACCAGATAGCCAGTATCCCTAACAAGGTTCGGCCGAAAAGTGACAGCTTTTGAAGTCTGGTGAGGCCCATTAGCTGCAGGATGTCTGAGAATAACCGTAGATGGACCATGGGATCTCCAGAGCCATTAAACCGGTCTATGTGTGGCATTTTGAATCTGTCTGGCAGAGTTACTACGGAGTCAATATATCCATCTTCGATGTCAGGGATTGAGTTCACACCGTGTGCCCGCTTGAAAAGCTTCTCTAGCTTGTTGACCTTCAGTGTAGTGGGGTCAACCTCGAATTCAAACGGCGCCTCAATTTGATGAACTGGTGCCTTGGAGGCTTGCGGTGGGATGGGGTCTACCGAGTTATCCAAATTCTCAGTCTGAACATTAGCAGTGATTCTAGGTGCTGGAATACCCACTGGAGGTGTATAGGAAGCAAAAGCCGCTACTTGCTGTGGTTGTTGATGCTGCAGCCTATTTATCACTTCAGCTTGATGGGCTGTAACTTTAGCTTGGCGGGCAGCATCTTGCTGCATGGTTTCCACTGTCGGTTAGAGATGACAGATCAAGTCTTCCATACTAGCTGCAGGGTACTGAGTCATTTGAACAAGCGAGTGATCTCTAGTTGGCGTGGATGTATTGGTCTTGACTGAATGCAGGTGATTGTTACACTGGTGAATTATGCATAACCCTCCTCTGTCTCATAACTGGTGGGAGCGAAGCAAACACAGGCTATCCCCTAACAAGATCCCCGGATCTATAAAGTCTCCTTACATGGGTCCAAAGTGCTTAGGGGGTAATAGAACTGTCCGAAGCAATTGTGAGAAACTACCTTGCAAAAAAAAAAAGAAAGCAAAAAGAAAGCAAAAATCAAAAATCGCACAGCACCTCAGCTTAGATGTGAACAAGACACAGTTGTAATCATAAGCTATAGAACTGCACTCAACACTGATTTTTGCCTCCAAATCTGATAGCCAAACTTGCAACTAATACGCACATTCCTATAGAGTTTCACTCTAAAAGCACATACCAGTTAACTGAGAGCCAAAACACTCGTATGATGGGGTAGGGTTACCTTGTCCTAGTTTTATCAGGAACTAGGGTTCGCTACTCAAGCAAAGTAGTTTCACATAATCTTGTATTCGGGTGAGCAACCTGTCCTAGTTTGGAACAGTCTCTATGGTTTTCGATATGCAACTAGGCCAAATGGTCAAATGGGGTACCTCAACAAGACTACCTAATATACCTCTCACTCCTAACACCGAGAAGTGAAAGGAGGATCAAATTGTACAGCAGTAGTCCAGATCCAAAGGTTGTGTTTCCATCATGGCAGAACCCGCAACCGGTTAGCCTTTTGGCAAGCTTTTCTAAGAAAGCCTCCGGTAAACCGTTTAGGAATAGCAAATGGCAAAATGCAAAGAAACACATAAGTGTAGATAAAAGGTCATATCATGAATTCGAGTCAAGTTCTCTAAATCCCCAGCAGAGTTGCCAGAAACTGTAGCTCGGCTTTTTCGCGCCCCCCCTTTCGGAAGTTTGAAAGAAAGCCCTATAGTTCAAACTCTCGCGATTCTAAATCTAATCTCACAAATGCAATATGAAATTGATAAACACCAAAGAGTCTAAATTCGGCAAATCTTTTGGAAAATTGATTTTTGGATCAAATATGCCAAAATTTTGAGAACTTAGGTACGGGAGAGGAAGGCCATGAATTGAGCACCCCCGCTCACCCGATGAAAGATCAGCCTCTACTAATCATGATATGACTTTTATCAACATTACATGCCCTTGTTCCAGTTATTAGGCTAGCATTACTATGTGATGCGCGCATACAAGTATAGACTAGTTTGCCCGAATTGGAGCAATTCAATTTTATGTTTGTTTTGCGAAAAGTGGTTTGAATTTGCCACTTCAAGTGGGCTTAAGGTTTGTGAATTTGCCACTAGACATAGTAGGCTTAAAACGTACATTCGTTGAATCGTTCTAATTCAAACAACAAGCCTTCATCTACAGGCATTCAAGCAGTTCAACAAGTAAGCATTTATCCTCATGGCAAACATGCTAGACATGGCAACATTCACACACATGCAAGTATGCTAAAGCGTCAAAAACTCACCTAGTACTCCAAGCTAAAAAGATATGAGTTAGAAAAATATGCATGTTCCCTAACTATCCAATTATGACTAATACAACGCATGCAATATGCAATTAATAGGCTCGGCTACTAATATGACATGTGATTCAATTTGATAACATGCGGTCTAAGCACATATTCAAACAAGTATTGAAATAACAATGCAGTTAGAATGATGCGCTGAGCCTTCGTGCATGCATGACAAGATGAATGTATGCAAGCATAAGGTATGCTAATTGAAACATGTCCCTAATCTAACCATCAAAAGCGGGTAAATAAAAGGGAGAAAGACATGGGCTTGGAAGACATACACATTATTACATTACACTCTCACGAAGGAGAGTTCAAATGAATAAGCTAACTAGCTAATTAAGCTAAACTATTTAAGCTAATTATTACAAAGCTTGAATGAAATTAAATAACTATCTAAGCTAATTAATTACTAATTTAATTAAACTAAGCAAATTAAATATTACAACACAAACTAATTAGCTACGACTAATTAAGCTAATTAAAATATTATAACACAAACTAATTAGCTACAACTAATGAATTTACAACAAATGCCTAATTAAATGCTAATTAAACTCATTAACTAGCCAACTAGTCTCAGAAAGCGAGGGAGGCCCATGCATGCTCAGTTTCCACCCGAAGAGTATCCGCTGTCTGCTCTCAAAAGCCTCTGTTTGCACAACCCTTGCACTGTTTCCTTCTCCAAATCAACTCTGTCATGTTTCATAAGCACACTACCCAAAATTCACTGGTGGCCAGCAGGCCAGAAGTGGTGGCCAGCCGGCCACCATTGAGGGGTTGTCGTCCAACACTGATGGCCTGTCGGCCACTGATGATCCATCTTTTCTTACTGCAACAAAGAGCAAACAAGGCAAAAAGAGAACATTCTCACAGGTTGTATGTACTGTGTATCACTCCTTATCATCCAAACATCTCAAATGAGTGATACACTTGGTTCCAAAACCATCAATCAAGCAATTTCATTGCATGATGGCCAAAGAACCAAGGTGTACAAGTTAATAAATGCACAAACAAGCCCAAAAAGACCATCAATCACCCTATCATGCATGATCAAGCGCAATGGAGGCCTTGGAAACTTGGCACATTTCATCACTTTGAGTATGAAATGTCCTAATTTTCCTTGTGTTCAATTTACGTCCGATTGAACACATCAAAAATAAAGCCAATTTCTTATCTTTCACACTTTTAGTTTTCACTTGTTTATCCATTTTAATTACCTTTCCATTCTTTAACCAATTAAATCCATTAGTGAGAAGTCCTCTAAAGGGAAGGAAGTGTCAAATAAGGGGTAGTTTAAGGCAAAAGAGAGATATCATGCCGTTGGTAATGAACCCCCAAAAGAGGATTAAACCATTAAGTAATGAACTTCAATCTCAAGCTTAAACTATCCTAAGGTTGAAACAACCCCTAAAGCAAATAAAGAGTGAAGAAATGAGGGAGATTATAGAGATTATAAGTGCTAAAATGAAGTGAAAAAAGCACTAAAACATGCAATCAACTCAAACAAGTGGTGCCTAAAGGCCTAAAACACCAAACTTGTGAGGACTATTACACTAGAGGCATACAAAACAAGAATCAAATGTAATAAACAACCAAAAATAGAGACAAAATAGTCTAAAATAAAGTCTAAAACATGCTGGAATTAAGCTGCGAAAAGGCTAGAAAATAAAGCTAACACATGGAGCTAACTAAGCTAGCAAACAAGACACAAGGAAGGGAGGCTAACCCCTTCAATTTTGGACTTCAAAACATGATTTTTCCCACTGAAAATACTCTGAAATTCAGTGTTCAAAAGCCCAAGAAAGATAGTTTGAAAGTGGGAAACAAATGTGAAAAAGCCTTAAAAGTAAGGAATAAAGAAGGGTGAGACACCCCCCTAACCTTAAATGGCCTAAAACACAAATTTCAGCCCACAAAAACAAAGGTTTTTACAACTCAAAAACAGCCCAAAAACAAATTG
Organism: Camellia granthamiana; assembly: GCA_036172215.1. Classification (NCBI taxonomy): domain Eukaryota; kingdom Viridiplantae; phylum Streptophyta; class Magnoliopsida; order Ericales; family Theaceae; genus Camellia; species Camellia granthamiana. The sequence continues at coordinate 103,399,497 of CM069912.1, forward strand.
AAAAGATTGGAAAACAAGTATACTACGCAAGCTTAAAAGACAAGTAGTATACGTCTTGAAGCAAAGAACAATTTTAGGCCCTAACTCAAGCTAAAACCACCTTTAAGAGCTCCAAGATGGCTTCAAGAAACCTCAGCTCAAAGATGATCAACTTTGGTTAAGGTAGTGTATGCAAAAGTGTAGTGTAACTAGACAAGTGTGTACAAATATGCAAGAGAGAGAGAGAGAGAGATTTTTGTTCCAAAATTTCTAGCTCTCAAAAATGGGGGAGGAGATCCCATATATATAGATAAACAAGCATTTGGCTGAGAAAGATCCATCCATACACATGTATGGAGATTAAGACAATTGTGCCAATAGTTGGAACAACTGTCAACAAAATATCTGAAAAAAATCATTGGTGGCTGGCAAGCCACCAGTGATGGCCGGCAGCCTCAATTGGTGGCCGGTTGGCCACCAGGGGTTGCAGGCTAGAAGGACTAAGGTTTTGGCCTTGAAACACTAAGGTTTTTGGTCTGAAACACTAAGGTTTTGTTCCAAAACAAGGCACAAAATAGATAGGGCTTGAAGGCTCAAAGACAAGGCATTCTGCCGAAGACTTCAGGCACTAAAACGAGCACAAAAAGTCACAATCATCGAGTGCACCGGGCGATGACGTCCAAGTCTTGGGGACAATCAAAAATGGGGTGTCTACACTGGTCAGGGATGGCATCAGATGTGTCTGGATAAAAGCCGCATAGTCACCCTCCGCTCGGAAGTAGTCGGCATCCAAGCCCACCATAAACTGAATGACTTCCTCAATGGATAGGCCATCTGCAGATCGCATAGACTCTGACGAAGCCATCGGGATGATTGGGTCAGGCAGACCCATAATCTAGCGCATGAAGCGCTTGCCCAGGAACCAGGCCCGGCAGACTGGGCCCTCGGATAGAATGTTGTAGCAGGAAGTGGCCCAGGCTCTAGCTTTACTAGTCTCGAATCCCCGCTGGTATCGTGGCCCATGGTTGCCACGTGATCTACAAATAGAAGTTGTACAGATTATTAGTTGTTGTCAGTTGCTAACTGTGAATCAGAACAGTGTTAAAGCGAAAATGACTGTGCTTTGGGTTACCTCATGGGCAGCTACTGTGTCGAAATACTGGCGAAAAAACGTGAAGGGCTCACAGGTCCTACGATGGAGCCTGCCATTATATCTCCGCGAGTAGGGGACTGCTAATGAAAGCTTCTCTACAGGCTCTAGGGCAAGGGCCGAAAAGTATGCATACACCCATAGCTGTGAGGAAAATACAGTGATATGTGATCAATACAGTATTGAACATATGCAGAAAGTGCAAAGCAGAAAGCACAATGTATGAGCAAATACAGAAAGTACAAAGCAGAAAGCACAGGTGTTGAACAGAAAATGTAAAGTGCTAAGAGGGAATTGAGATGTGTACCTCCCAGGCTCGCCAGTAGCCTCCGATCAAGTCTCCTCTCAGACGGGAGGTCGAACTCATGTAGCCATATAAAGTGACGAGACCAGCTCCGCCCTCGTCATAAAAACGAACCCGAGAAAGGGTCACTAGGGCACTCAGCAAATGCAAGCCTACGGTGTTCCACTTGTTTGAAAACAAGGTGGTACCAAAGACGAACATCAAGAAGCCCCTAGCATACTACTCTATCTTTTCTATCGTCTCAGGCTTGGTCCCTCTGAATCGCTCAGCAAACTAGGTGTATCTAACCATGGCTGTCCAATATATAAGTGGATGTGCTCCTAGCAGCTCGAACCAGGCCACCTCCGACTCCTCCATATCTGTATCGAGAAGGATCGGATCGCCTCCAATGTCTAAGCCAGTGATCATTGCGAAGTCGTAGGGAGTCATCGTCATCTCCCCTATGGTGGAAAAGTGGAAGGAGTTGGTGGTGTCCCACTACCTCTCCATGAGCGCTTCCAAGAGAGAACGGCTTGCAATCACCCGCGTCAGGCCAGAACAGAATAGGCTGAAGCCTGCCTTGTCTATGATGTCACGAACTCCTGCGGGGAGCTCATCATACCAATCTCATGCAGTGGTAGCTCCATACCCCCAGAAGGCACAAGACTCGCCCTGGCAAAGAGCAGATGAATCAGATCAGGCAGTGATAAAAGTACAGTCGGATAAGGTAGTGTAAGAAATGCAAGTAAAGAAAGGCAAAATGCATGAAACAGTGTTCATACCTTAACGACAATGGCTGACAGGTGAGAAGCCGGCTCCCTCAGTGAAGCGTCTGATGCCTCCAATAGTAGGCAATATATGTGTCTGGCGGTGGTATCTCTCTAGATCGAAAGGCCGTACCCTCAGCGGTAGTGGCTCAGGCTCGGCCTCAGGCTCGAACTCTGCCTCAAGGTCGGCCCCAAGGTCAGCTACTGGCTCTACTACCTCAGGAACTGGTGAAAATTCCGGGGGAGTCTCTGGAAGAGCCTTGTCGTGTGGTACATCATCTGTCATCTGGAAAAGGGTGCGAAGTAGGTGAAAAAGTGAAGAAAAATGCCGAAAAGAGGGTAAACTTGGAAAAAGTCAACCCTAGAAGAGAGAAAATGGAAGAAAAAATTAAGCTGAAAAAAGTGCATAGAACTCGAGAGAAACTCGAGGGGAACAAGCCTAGAATGGTGAAACTCCAAGAAAAAGCACCGAAATCAAATTTCAATCGGTTCAAAGTGAAGGAAACAAAGAGGGTTTAGCGAATCAACTTCGCGTGGGATGTTGGAAAACGCGTAGAAAGCGCAAATCTAGAGAGAAGGAGTGTCTAAAGAGAGAGGGAGAAGATTTTCAGACATGAGGTTATAAGGAAATGAGCACTAGTTACTTATACTTAAAGACCCGAGGCTAAAAGACCAAAAACCCCGAATCTGCCATCGTTGGCCAGCACCTAGCCGGCAAGGCTCACTAATGGCTGGCACTTGGCCATCAGCCTTCTCTTGTGGCCGACAAAGGGTATTAAAGGCCGACAGGTGGCCGGCGGCCTCCTTTTGTGGCCGGCAAGTGCTCTATGGCTTCCCCTGGAGCCCTGATGCTATTTTGTGTCCTTGGTTTCCAAGAAATGTAGGGATGGTTCACTGTCGGGTTTGGATTGTCTCTATGGAAGCTCAAAACTGTGTTTTCGGTGTGCAATGTTTGTCACTTGTCAACATGAATGAGGTGTATCCTTTAAACATGTTGTAACTCTTCCGAGAGGTAAATCTGAAGTTGCTATTGAATTTGTTTTTGTCAAATTATGCTTTTGTGCTTTACATACAATATGCATTTCACTTTGTTGCAAACATGTACGTCATGTTGTTGCATAAGATATGCATTTCACATATATGCTACATGCGCGTCTAGCATCCGTTATGAATCATGCATAGAATATGTTTCTATTTTTGTTTCATGCATAGAATCTATTTTTGTTTCTCGTATGGAACATGCAATTGTATCTCCGTTGTTTGTCTTGCATGGAACATGCACACTTATTGTATCGCACTTGTTAAGTTTCTTTCTTACACAGGCAAACGATATTGTATGTACGGTTCATTGGAAGAAATGCACGATATTGTATGTACGGTTCATTTGAAGAAATGCACGATATTGTATATACGGTTCATTTGAAAAATGCATGATATTGTATGTACGGTTCATTCAGAGGAGTTCCAGATAAAATCATTTGTGCCATATTTGGATCACATCCATTTTATAACCAGATTGAAACGCGGTGCATTGAGCCCATTGTTCTAACACATTGGCATTGTTTTGTTTTCTCGCGTCTTTGAGTAGAATCCTTGTTTTGACTCCTACTATGCGATTTGTTTGTTCTTAGTCAATCGCCACCCTTTCCTCCTGTCATGTGTGACGCGTTAGGATTACAAATTGGTTAAAAACATTTGGGTGCGCCCAGTGTTCACAGCACCCTTCCTCCTTTCGTGTGAGATGCGTTAGAAAAGGTGCGCCTAGTGTTCACACCACCCTTCCTCCTCTCATGTATGATGCGTTAGGATTGCAAATCAGTTAAAAACATTCGGGTGCGCCCGATGTTCACACCACCCTTCCTCCTCTCGCGTGCAACGCATTAGGATTGCAAATCGGTTAAAAACATTCGGGTGCGCTCGATGTTCACACCACCCTTCCTCCTCTAGCGTGCAACGCGTTAGGATCGGTTAAAAACATTCGGGTGCGCCTGGTGTTCACACCACCCCTTCTTTCTCTAGCGTGTGACGCATTAGGATTGCAAACCGGTTAAAAACATTTGAGTGCGCCCGGTGTTCACACCACCCTTTTTCTCCTCATGCGCGAAACGCGTTAGGATCTCAATTAAGACCTCAGGTGCGCTCGACGGTTACGTCGCCCTTCGCCTTTCCTACGCGATGCATAGTTAAGCTTGCATAATTTTCTTACATCCTTTCTGCATGAAAAGTGGTTTGGCTCGTGTTTCCCATGCAAGGCGTGTCTATTTACTTACTTCTTTTCATGATTGGAATTGTTGTACCTTGTTTCGGTTTGTTTAAATGTGGCATTTTCTTTGCATTGCATTTGCATTCAAATGTTTCATTGCGCAGCCTTATTGCATGATCATAAGTTATGTTCTTGCATCATGCATATCATTTTGCATTTTTCCCCAGAACTACGCTGGTTTGATTCCTTACAAAGGGATACGTAGGTAGCCCGTGGGCACAACCATTTCTTTCTGTCTTGATTGTTTGTCCAAGTCTTACGGCCTTGTCAAAATGGGTCGTCTTCGGGCTTTGACATTCACTCACGTCAGTTCAAGACTCTGACTTTTGTCAAAGAGGGGCAAATATAGACACCCCATTTTTGACAGCCCTTACGACTTGGACGTCCTCGCATACACACCCGATGATGAGTCTGTTTGCTCGCCAAGTGGTCGAAGTCCTCAACGGAACGCCACAACTTTGAGCCTTTCAAACCCTACATCCTTTTTGTCTTATTTTTTTACCAGGCCTTGGTCTTTCCAACTTGCAACCTTTGGTGGCCTACCGGCCATCCCTAGAGGCTATCGGCCATCATCTTTGGTTTGCCGGCCACAGATGTGGCTTGTCGGCCACCAGTGTTTTCTGTAGATATTTTATGTCAGCTATGCCAGCTGTTTACACAGTTGCATGCATCTGTCCACACGTGTAGGGCTGGATCTCCTTGAGGGAATTTCATGTTTTCTATATATAGAGACCCCTTCTCTCTTGTAGCAAGGTTAGAAAATTTTGAACTTAAAAATGTTTCTCTCTCTACAATTCTCTCTCTCTCTCTCTCTCTCTTTAGCATTTCTCTACATTTTAGCCTCCAATTCATTAGCCTTTGCCTATACACCCTTAACCAAATCTTCTCATCTTTGAGTTGAGGTGTTCTTGAGCTTGGTTTGAGCTCTAGAGGGTGTACTTGCTTGGTTTTGTAGCTTGGAATTGCTCTTCTCTTCAAGAGGTATAATATTTGTTTTATTAGCTTGCTTTGCATACTTGTTTATCTATCTTTTTCCCACTATTTTTGGGCTATAAAAACTCTATCTTTGTGGGCTGAAATTTGTGGTTTTAGGCCATTTAAGGTAGGGGGTGGTTCACCCTTCTTTGTATCTTGTTTGTAAGGCCTTTCCACTTGTGTTTCCCACTTCCAAACTACCTTTTTCCAAGCTTTTAAACACTAATTTTCAGAGCTTTTTCAGTGGTGAAAATCAAGTTTTGAAGTCCAAATTTGGAGGGGCTAGCCTCCCCTCCTTGTGTCTTGTTTGCTAGCCTAGTTGGTGCCATGTGTTAGCTTATTTTTTTGGCTTGTTTTAGCTTAATTACAGCATGTTTAGCCTCTGATTTGGACTGTTTTAACTCTATTTTGAGCTGGTTGTTGCATTTGAGTCTTGTTTTACATGCTTCTAGTGTAATAGTCCTCACAAGCTTGGTGTTTTAGGCCTTTAGACACCACTTATTTTAGTTGATTACATTGTTTTAGTGCTTTTCTCACTTAATTTTAGCACTAATAATCTCTGCAACCTCCCTCCTTTCTTGGCTTTTAATTTTGCTTTGAAAGTGGTTTCAAGTCACTTGCTTGCCTAAGTGTGAAATTGAGGTTTCATACTTAATGGTTTAATCCCCTAGGGGGTTCATTACAAACGGTATGAGGCTTCTTTCATACCTAAAGCAACTTGTGTTTTAAGCACTCTTTCCATTAGAGGACTTAATCTCACCCTTTGAACTTAATTGAATTAAAGAATGGTTGGTAAGTTAAAGTGAGTAACTAAAACTTGGGATTAAAAGTGAGTAAGATAATAATTGGTTGTGTTCAATCAGACATTAATTGAACACATGAAAGCTTGGGCCATTTCATACTTGTTAGTGATGAAATGATCCAAGTCTCCAAGGTCAACTTCTTCCCTTGATCTTTCATGAAAGGGAAGAGGTTTGTGTCTTATTTTGCATTTATTGAGCTTACACATCTTGAGTCATAAGCCATCATGTAATGAAATTGCATGAGTTGGTGGTTTGTGGTTTAAGTTCGCCACTCCTTAGATTTTCTCATGAAAATAAGGGGTGAGTTGTGTAAACAAACCCTTGAAATACCCTGTATATGCTCTTTTTGTCCTCTGTTGCAGCAGGATGAAGTAGTGCATTAGTGGCCGGCGGCAGACCACCATCCATGGCTGGCAAGTGGCCGGCAATCTTTACCAGTGGCCGGCTGGCCACTTATGTAGATCTCAGCAGAGTGTTGGTAAGGTGGAGCAAAATTGTTCTAGAAATGTTCAATTGTGTAAACAGAGGCATTCGGGAGCAAAACGGTGGTCTTTTCGGGTGATATTCAAGCATGCGAATGCACATCCTTCGTTTCCCGAGGCAGAGTAGTTAGATGCTTAGTTTAATTACATAGTTTACTTACATTTGTATTGTAATTATTTAGTGAGCTAATTAATTATAGTGTTGTAATAATTAGTTAAGCAGTTTAGCTAGTTATTCATTTTTGTTTGTAACAATTAGCTTAATTAGCTTAGCTTAGTTAGCTAGTTAGTTTATTCATTTGGACTCTTCTTCGTGAGAGCACAATGTAATAACGTGTATGTCTTCCAACCCCATGTCTTTCTCCCTTTTATTTATTAGCTTACGATGGTTAGTTTAGGGACATGTTTCAATTAGCATAACTTATGCTTGTATCCATTCATCTTTTATTGCATGCACCAAGGCTTGGCGCATCATTCTAACTACATTGTTAGTTCAATACTTCTTTAAATACGTGCTTAGACCGCATGTTATCAGATCGATTCATATGCCATACTAGTAGTCGCGCCTATTAATTGCATTCTTCGCATGTATTGCATTAGTCATCTTGCCTAATTAGGAATCATGCATATTTTCTTTTATTTTATCTTAGCTTGGAGTACTAAGTGAGTTTTTAGTGCTTTAGCATACTTGCATGAGTGTGAGTGATTGTCATGACTAGCATGCTTGCCATGAGGCTAAACGCTTACTTGTTAAACTGTTTGAATGCCTGTGGATGAAGGCTTGTTGCTTGAATTGGAATAATTCAATGAATGTACGTTTAAGCCCACTTTGTTAAGTGGCGAATTCACAAACTTTAAGCCCACTTGAGGTGGCAAAATCAAACCCTTTTTCGAAAAATAAACATGAAATTGAATAGTTCCAATTTGAGCAAACTAGTCTATACCTTGTGTGCGCACATCACATAGTAATGCTAGCCTAATACATCGGAACAAGAGCATATAATGTTAATAAAAATCATATCATGATTAGTAGAGGCCGATCTTTGATCGAGCGAGCGGGGGTGCTTAATTCATGACCTTCCCCTCTCGTACCTAAGTTCCCGAGTCGAGGCAACTTTGGTGATGACGGACATGTGGCCTTTTGCACGAGTCATGGGTTTCCTAAATTTTTTCAAAATAAAATATTTAGGTGGCGACTCTGTATCTGGCAAAATAGTCCAATTTTGGCATTTTTTTATCCAAAATTAATTTTCCAAAATGATTTGTTGGATTTGGACTCTTTGATGTTTATCAATTTCACATGGCACTTGTGAGATTAGATTCAGAACCGCAGGAGTCTGAACTGTAGGGCTTCTTTTGAACTTCCGAGAGGAGGCACGAAAAATCTGAGCTGCAGTCGCAAATTTAACTAGTAAGTGCTAATCCCCTGCACCTTCAAGTCAATTTTATTCTCCATACACTTTATTGTGTCTAGTTGAAACATGACGATAATTTTTTTGCCATCTCTATTTCTCGCTTCATAGTTAGTTGTAATTAATTCTACTATCCACAAGAATGAGAGAATAAGCTATCAATCTATGACAACTCCTGAAGTAACTTAAGTGCGAATTAGGCTAAAAAGTCTAATTCAACACAATGCTCTCACGAGCGATGCGTCAAATTCTTAGAGTCATAATAACCTTGTCGGCCTTGACCTTTTCATTACTATGCTGCAACTTTTGCGCTTAGTGGTAAGCGTCATTCAAAAGCGTTAGCCGAGCTAAGGAATCATACAAAGAAGCACCTCCTCGTGTCTTACACTCAAGTATGGAAACAGTAAGTGTCCAGACTTAGACAAGTTGGCAATGCTAATAGATTTTGCAGCCACTAGGTGCTAATCTTTTCACTTAGTGTTAATAGATTTTGTAGCTTCTTGGCGCTAATCTTTTAATTTCGAGTGATACTGCAGCACACACTATTATAGTGCGTGAAATTTTGCTCCATCCACTCTCATCAGTTGGGTAGAGAGCAAAACACTGCTCATACTAGCTACTCGTCTTACACTTAATGACTAACTCATTTAAGGTCGCTTTTCTTGGATGATGTGACTCTTAAATGTTGCTTCATCCAATGATGCAACATTATTACAAGTCAAATTACGAAGTTAATCCATACAGCTCAATAGTCAAGATCATATCTAGATCTATTGAGAGCTTACTCATTTCACAACTACAAACTCGCCAATCAAAACTACTTAACATGCCGCTAACCATAGTGCACACATCAGTTTTTATTGCGCCAAACAAGGCAACAAAATCACGGCGACTTTGAGTCATGTTTCCTTATTTTGGCTCAATTAAGGTCTGACCTAAAGTCTCTAAGACTTTCTACTCATCTAAAGAATAGGATTACATTGTTCACATTTGAACATCTCTACTAAGTCTAGGTCAACCAAATTAACTTCCATAGGTTAAGTAAATTTAGAGGAAAAAAAATGTTCATTGAGATTAATTTGATTAGTATATTATAATATGATTTTGCCACAAAAATCTAAACTAAATAGTGACAAAATTACACAAGTCGCAAGATCGAAAATTAGCTATGCTCGTAATCATCTCTTTGGGCTACAAGTGACAATTATCCAAAATTTAATTTAATTCATGCGTAAAACATTAGTTTTCGAGAGTAAATCTACAAAGATTTCTCTCAACCGAACAACCTCCCACTAACTATGGCATGTCTAAAGCATGATAAAATATTAATTCCATATAATAGCATCTCAATGTGAATTCATAAAAGAAAACATGCTAGAATATCTAATCATGGAATTAAAGTTCATAAATATAAATAAATCATGCTATTTAAAATGACAAAATGCAAGTTCTAAACATTTAAAAGAACTTAAAATGTTGTATATAGTATTTAAATAATGCCATAACAAATTTCTTTAATATCTGTAATTTTCTGGAATTTTCTAGAATTACAAGTAATTAATAATTACACATAAAATCAGAAATAAATATTACAAAATCTGGAAAAATACAAAAAAATATACCAGTAAATAAGATTCCATAACAGTAGTCTACTGTAAAAATTTCAAATTCAGAATTGAAGTCATGCTCCCCCAAGAGCAATTTAACGTAAAAATATTGAATTTTTCATTAATGAAAAATATTTTATTTTCCATAAAATTCTAAAACTTTAATATCTTGTAGAAAAATTAATTACGAATCCAACAGTATAAGCCATGCTTCAATCAAAATTATATTGAATAATATAGAAGCAATTAACGTAGTTTTCAATTAAAAAAAACCAAACAGGTCTTAAAACAGTCCCATGCCTGCATCAGCGCGTGGTAGAAGCAGATGATGTCAGCACGTGGCTGGGTGTCATCATCACAAGGGTCAGCAGCGCCCTCTTCTTCCTCAAGCCTCCAATTGTTTTAATTCTCACCCAAAATCAAGGTTTGAGTTTTCTCCTCAACCGTAAGTCGAAATCAGACTCATAATATACCGTTTTGAAGGTCTCAAAACAAGGATTTCAAATATATAATTTTTACAACATGAAAACAAAGCATGTAAAAATAGCATGCAGTCAAAGTAACAAAAATCAGTTATAAATCTCCATTTTTCTCAAAATTCGACCGTTTATTTTTTGTAAAACTTTGCAGATATGGTCTAAATAATATAGACTACAACATATATGAAATTCAGAATGATCAGAAATGGTTCGAAAAACATCAATTTTATGCACAAATCATATTTTTACATATATTGATGCACAAATAACACGAAAACACCTAACAATGGCTCTGATACCAATGTAGGAAAAATAAGGAATAATAATTAGTGAAAATAAACGGATTTGAGCATACCTTTTACGCTCAAATAGAATCCATGGATCATGTGGATGAATCACGTGCCTCCATTGATGTCTTTGAATAATTCCTAGCAGTGGAGTAGAACTACTAAGAACTACCCACACTATTCACAATACAAAAGCAGAATGGTGTATGGGAAGAGAGAAAATATATATATATATTTTTGAAATACAGAACCCAAGATCTGTTTATATAGGAGAGTTAGGAGACCCATATGATAGACGTATTATCCCAGATAATATCTATTCCATATCAGTAATATCTAATTAATAATTATCATCTAATATATTGAAAATTTTTCATATCAAGATTATCCCATATTAAGATTATCTCATATCTTGAAATATAATCTATTATTTTATTTGGATCTCTTCTAATCGGGTCATGCCACCATGGGTGACCCAATTGGGTCCGGGTTCTACATCTGACCCAATTTCCAACATGGTCAATGATAATTAATGCATTAATAATTCCCAATTTGGCAAAGCAAATGCACAAAGATCACAGTTTTCACATCTTAAATTTATCCCTCCTAAGCACCATCTTCTTAACCTTTAAGAGCACAACAACAACTTAAGCAACTAAATACATATTTTAGCATAGGCCTTATATGCTAGATACACATTTCTATTTCCTTACAATTACCAGACCTCAAACTCAAAGGGCCTGAAACATGGAGGAAAGATTAGTATGCCAACACAAGAACATGGCATAAACTTGGTCAGTGGCCAGCAATCAACCATCTCATTATTATGAAGTCACACAAGGCATCAAGCATATCATCTCACATGAATCATTCTTTTCAATAATAAATTGCAAATGGTTGCTAATCAGGGTCCATCAAACTCCCATCAATGCCATACTTGATAGGAAAATGGCTCTGAGATTTAGCTCTATCAAGTATAATGAGTAGAATGCCCACAAAATTAATATCCTATCAATTAGTTATTCGACTTGATGGTGTACGCTCAAAAAATTAAGATAAACTCACAAATGTAATGAAGAAACAATATTCCTAACTTCTGATGCATTCCTGAATTAGTCTTAAGAATTCTTGCTACTGCTATTTTCATGTTCTTCGAAATATAATTTCTAATCCCTAAACATTTCAATCCCAATTAATTTCTGGGTCACAAAAGAATAAAGAATGACACAAAGATGAAGGTGAATACGGTCTCACCGATGAAAATAATGAACTCCTCAAATATACTGAAGAAAACAAGAGAAAATTATTTCACATCTTAACCATCTGAAACAATATAGGACAAGAAAACCAAGAACAAAAACACAAAAGAGACAAAATAATAATTTACATTATATGAAAAGGCCTCAATATAAAATATGTTGCCAAGTCTGCCTTAAATAGGTCTGGGGCAGGACACCTCGCGGCCGCAGACTAGTTGGTCGCTGTCGCGGTCAAAGTGGTCACGGCCGTGGACCAATTAGTCCCATTAATTTTGGAATATTAGATTTAATATATCATTCGAAAATTGAATTTATAGTTATACCCTTATTTCTATTATGTTTCAATTTTTTTTTTCTTTTGTGCTAAAAATGTAAGATACACAACCTATGGGAATCAAATTTATGATGAATTTTTATATGAGAATCTTTTTTATTTGGAATGACTTAAAATGTAAGATTTTTCAAACATTTTAAAAGGAGCATAAAAATGACTTGAAATATCCAAAAGGATGTAGGATTCTTCAAATATTTCAAAATGAGTATAAAAATTCCTTAGTAAGGTGAGCAAATGTAAAATTTCAATCTGTAACACTCAAACATAACACTGTAATGTAACACTTAAAAAAAAAAATTCCTTAGTGTAACACTCCAATGTAACACATAAAAAAAAAATGATGTGGGATTTTTCAAACCATTCCAAAAGGACATAGGATTCTTCAAATCATTCCAAAAGGAATACAAAAATTCCTTAGTAAGTTTTCGATAAATATATAATTTTAAACTTTGAGTGTTATGTTTGGAAAAAAGCACACTAAGTAATTTTGTAGTGTTTTTATGTGTGTTATATTAGAGTGTTACGTTTGAGATTACATTGATTGAAGTGTTACCTTTGGAAAAAGTTTAAAGTGTTATGTTGTTACGATTGAAAAAGTACACTAAGAAATTTTTTAGTGCGTTATATTGTAGTGTTATATTATTGGAATGTTACGTTCTTATTCGTAATATGGGATTTATTTTAGAATGAAGAAAAATCCAAAACCGCTATAGTGCGGATTGCCCAAATGTGTAATTTCACATTTGGAGAAACTCACTTTTGTCCCTCAAAAATTAAATTCAAAAGTGTAAGTGACTATCCTTTTGTGTAATTTTCACTTTAATGGGACTTTTGGGTTCATAAGAAAAAAGAGAGAACTAAACAGTTTACAATATCACATTTTGGGATTTATTGGTACTTCACCCTTGAATATAAGGGTATTATTGAAATAAAGATATATGTACTAGGATTTTTTTATTTTTTGGATATGTGTATTGAGAAAGTGTTCATTAAGTGTATACATTGATGAGAATTGGTGTGTAAAAATAGAATTACCCCTACATTCTCGTTTGGAAACAAACTATTTTAAAATTTTTTTGACTTTTATGAAAAGATATGCAAAAAAGTAAACACAATTTATTTTATTACAATGGTCAAATACTAAGATTTTTTTTGTAATTTCTTTTTTTTTTTAGGGGGGATTTCATAAAGCACTAGTCCAATAAGCTTATAGGTACTTCTAGGTTAGAAGTTTAAAAATATTTATAAATAAATATAAAGAAAGTTTACTAAACACGACAATTAATACAAAAAAAACCTCTGAAACTGGTTTTTTTTTTTCCCCGTCGTATTTCACTGGACATCTTTTAATTTCATATATTTTTATATTTTTTACAAATTTTTATTCTCAAAACACCTAAAAAAGATTGGCAAAAAAATTTCACTTGAAAAAGACTTTTTTTTTTTTTTTTTTTTCAAATGGCCCCTTAAATACAATTTTTGCTATATATACTACAAAGATTACCCAAGTAATCACACATCAATAATTAATAAATTCCTTTCTTTGCTAATAAAAAAAATTTATGATAATTAATTTTTTGGTTATATTTTATTTATTATTTGATGTATTAATATTGTACTGATTGAATGAGTCTCACCAATCATGCTTGTTAATACATCATTATCATTTCGTTTGTTTCAACCAAAAAATATTTTCTTATTGAAAGTTTTTTCTAGAAAATATATTTTCTTGTTTGTGACTTTGGAACTTATTTGCTATTAATTCTATTAGGTGCTAGGATCCTCTATCCCCAAATAATTTTGTCCCCCTCTCCCAATTCACTCATTACTATTGGATCATATGAAAATCCCAAGATGTGAAAATCTCAAGACATATCCAATGGTTGTGAGTGAATTGGGACAGGGGGACAGGATTATTTGGGGACAGAGGATCCTTGCTCTTCTATTAGTGGAGGCCACGGTGGCATACTTTAAATGGCAGTATTGGGACATGGAACGGTAATTGTAACAATTTGATCTGAAGTGGGTTGCAGAATCATCAGGTTTGTTTAGTGTCTCATCAGCTTATAATTAGAGAAAATCTTTCCTTGGGACTGTTTTGGATATGGCAAGAACAATTTGAAACAATTGTGATCCATCCAAAGTGCAATTTTTTGAGTGGTTGTCCAGGCAAGGTAAGGTTAAAACTTCTAATTTTCTTCAAAGAATTGGTATACTTGATGGGAATGTTAATCTCGTTTGTGTTTCTAGTCAAAATGAGGTAGAAATGATGTATCATGTTCTTTTTTCCTACCCTTTTGTATGAATGCTTTGGTCTAACATTGTAAGATGGTGGGGATTCCATTGGGTCTTGCCTGGCTTTGTGAATAGGCTGCTGTAGTGGTGGTTTGGTTGTAGAATGAAAAAGTTGGAAAACGAAATCTAGTTGGCTCTGTCTCTATCTATTCTATAGTCCACTTGGAAGCATAGCAATGAGTGTTTGTTCAATGATATTCAACCAAACTTGGACTAATTGTGTGATCTTGTTAAGGTGCAAGTAGCATTGTGGATTAAGGCCTCTCCAATCTCTGTGGTGTTCTCTGTCAATGACATTGTTTGTCTAATATGCCACAAGTTCAGTATTGTATCAGGAATGGTGGCTGAGTTGGAGTTCAGTGCTTTGGCATAACAATTGCACCTTTTTAACTGTTTTGGTCTTTTCCCTTTGTTTGTCAGGGTGTGACTATGTTGTGTGTGCCTTGTTTGCTCTGTTCTGTTTGTTGGTTTCTTTGGTTGGTTGCTTATCAACTTTGGGTGCTAGCAAATAATAGGATGTATATTTTTATGCTAATTTAGTTGGGATGATTTTGTGCATCGTGATACTTTTTGTACTCGCTTCCTTTTATTGATGTAAATGTTCTTGTACTTTGTATTTCGCTTTTATCAATAAAATTTATTTTTGGCTAATAAAAAAAATAACAATTTGATGATATCAAAAGAAACGAGCCATACATACCAAAAATTAGGAAATTCGAAGGTCAAAATTTTAAAGTCATTAGCAACTTCTCTAGAATACAATTATACTTGTGTTTAGACTAACCCTTTTTTTTTTTTTTTTTTTATTTGTCATTGAATAGTTGTCACATGGCATCAATTAGTTATCATCGAAATTTCAAATACAATTATAGCGATTTCGATTTTGACCCGACCTTTGTTGTATTCCGGATTCGAGTCTCGTGGTTTAATATTGTCATTCATGTCTTTTTTCTCTTTTTACCCCTTTGAGTTTGAGTATTGGGATATCTTGGGCGTGTTTGGAACAGGTTGGTTACTAGTTGGTCTAAATTGTTGTTGCCCAGATTTTGGCTTCTTCTCTCGAGCGAGCTTTGTGATCTCCCAGTAATTTTGCAGGCCTGTAGAGATACTAGGAGGGTGTTGTTGTTTGCTTGCACTCGAGCGACGGTCTTCTGTCTGTAGAACTTCTGGAAGTTTGTATTCTGTGCTTGAGCAACTCTTTTTGTGCTCGAGCAAGGCGACTTATTGTATCTGGTCGCTTGAGCAACAACTCTTACGCTCGACCGAGCCTCGCATATATTAGTTCGCAACAGCACCTTTTTACATCACTTTTTGATCTCTTTGCACTCAAAAACCCCTAGACCAACTCTCTCTCTCTCTCTCTCTCTCTCTCTCTCTAAAATCTGACTTCTCTTTACAAATACACCTAGATCTAAGGATCTCTCTACCCTACTCTCTTTAATAAAAAAGATAGAACATTACGGGGGCTTCCATTTGATTTGAATAAAGTCGAGTTTGGACATCTTTGAGGTCTCTCCACTTCTCCTTTGGGCTTCTACACTTGAGGTAGGGACTCTCTACATCTTAATATGAGCTTTAACTTGGTTATAGGTTGTTGTGTGAAGATGGTGAGATTTGGGGGTGTTTTGAGCAAACCTAGGGTTTGGGCTCAAGTTGGAAAGGAGGAGTTTCTATGTAGGTGTTGTATAAATGATTATGGGGTTTGGTTATGAGGTCATCTTGTGTTAAAATAGTAAATTTTGGCTTTTGGGTTAATATTTGGAAAATGGGGAGCTTTGCCCTAAAATGTCTTGAATAAGTATTTTGTATAAATAATGAAATTGGCATGGAAAATGTAAAATTGGGAGGATGTATACATGAATGGTGTTGTTGGATTTGTTTAATCACTCACCTATGGAAATTTGAAGATTTATCTGTTATAGAGATTATATATCTGTTTAGAAATAACTGCTTTGGGCTATCGGTTGAGGATAGTCATGATTGTTGTAGATATTGCATGTGGATTAGGCGAATTGAAACTAATCCCTTAACCATTATCATTGAATATGATTATGATTATGAATGATATACATTATATATGTATGATATTTAGGAGGAGAAATGAGATGTACTTCATGTTTTGAGGAGAAGAAAGAGGATGGACTCTATTGAACTAAGTTGGCCTGTGTGTCCAGGGTGAAAGTCTCGAAAACCATTTGTATACATGGGTGCCGATTCCCGTAGATCAAATTTTCGTAAAATGGAAAATAAAAGTGAATGTATTTGTATGATGATTTTTATCTGTTGGAAACTTGTGGGATATAACTTTTGTTGATGGGTTAAATGCAATGGATATATCTATTGAACCAAAATGAATAAATTGAGATGTGAGTTTGGCATAACATGGTTTTGGAAAGAGTTATAAAGATTTTGTCGTAAGACAATGAACATGTGCATCATACTTCTATCTTGTTAATTCTCATATATTGTGTTAGTATGTTTCTACTGGGCTTTGGCTCACCCTACTTGGGAACCATTTTCAGGTGTTGGAGCAAGAGCTTCCTTTTATTTTATTTATTTTGTATAGCCAAGAGCTAAGTTATGTTGAGTTAGACTCTTCTTTTGCTGTAACCAAGCAATGTCTTGGAAAGATGTAAGCCCGTAGGGCATTTATTTTGTTGATTATTAACTGGTTGCCACGACCCAAACCCGACCCTAAGGGTTTAGCATCGTAACTGGCAAGTAATCCGTGATTACCAAAGGCCTACTTAATAGTAATAATAATTAAACAAGCAAAGGGGGCTGGCAGAAGCCTGTACATAATAAAACATAATGTCCAAAGAGCTGTGAGGACGTAAATGAACAAACAACTTCCATATGAATATATATACCAATGCACATGTAAGTCCAAGTCCATATCCAATATACACGTAAAAGCTTAAGTTATAAACATTAAAGACATGCTAGGGAATTAAATCCCAAGCCCAAAACAAAGTATAAAACATTTACTTTGACATCAAACAACTTTCCAAAAAGGGTGGAATTAGATCACTCAAAAAGCCTTGACAATAACGGATCGAAGCCTCATAGTGAGGTACAACGGGTTGGCTTGAAAAAACGAAATTGGGGTCGACTTTGCTAGCTTCGCTCGGGTGCCTGATCACCTACATACATATATATACGCAGTGAGCTAAAGCACAGTGAATAACAAATGTGTAAAGAGGTTAAGAATGAATGTTCTTTCAGTAATTAAAACAGTCAATTACATTAGTAGATCATTTGTATGATCAATATCTCATATTCCATATCATATCTGTCATATAGGAATCATAGCAGTCATACGTGGTACATCCAATAGCATAATAGTACAGTAGGTCTTAAAAGACCGAATAGTCAATTGATGGCCATCAATACAGTAACAGTAGTTCCAAAGATTGAAACTGATAGAGATCTCTGTAACAGTAACAGTCAGTTGCTATGGATGCCACGAGTATAGTTCATAAAATAGGACAAACATTCATTTAATAAACAGTATCATTTCAGAAAGCAGTACAGTTAATCATTTAGAAAATAATTATAATTGAACATAGCTTTACAACATTGTTACTCATAGTGGGTTCCTTGAAACACGTGCCAAAATGCACTAAAGACGCAGCGTCCGACCTAAACAAACAAATTTAAGCACAACAACTCAATTAGATCCATGCCGAATTCAATCATTTCTATTTCTATTTGCTTCGTTGTTTATTTGGTCAATTTCTATTCGTTGTTCATTCAAGAGATGCAATGCACAGGAAAAACACTTTTAAAACGATGCAAACGGAGGCCCCGAAGGTAGAAAAGAGGAGCGAAAAACAAACAGGGGTTGCCCAAAAGGGCCGCATGTGCGGGGGGGTTATTGCTGAACGTGCGGGATTATCCTCGCACCTACCTTCGCATATGCATATATAGCAGTGTGCTTAGCTGAAATGCCCTGTTTTCCATATGTGCGGGGCTCCAAGCCGCACATGCGGTGATTCTCCAAAACTAGTCCGAAACCTACTCTTCTTTTGTAGCTCAGATTTGTAACTTTCCAACTTCATTTTTCAAGCATTTCACACCCAATACTCTATAAGAACAATTCATTCATAACATGTCTAACTTTAAACAAGATTATAACGTGAAATTGAGTCTCAAATTTCATTCAAAAAGTTCAACTCTTCAATTGATTTGTCTAGTCATAAAACTTGTTTCCTGTAAGTTTCAAATCTTTAATACTCATGAATGTTCTTCTCAATCATGAAATTGCATACAAGTAAACAAATGAATAATCAAGAAATTTAAGAATTTTGTCATGCATGATGAAATGAAGAGTTAAAGAAGCCATGCATGTAATTAACCTCTACTTTCATGAACCAAACTTCCAAGTCAACATATATTCTTCTAGGCTAACCTTGAATTTCATGAGTGATGAGCAAAATTCTACAAATTTATGAGATTTAAAAAGGCAATTCTTACCTAGAGTAGGTGAATTATAAAGGATAGTATGAAGTTGTAATGTTTTCTTCACTTTCTCTTCTTCCCTTATGTTGAGCTCTCACTCTCCAAGTCTCTCATACTCTCTCTCTACGTGTAGTATAAAAGAAGCTCCACTAGTTCTCTTCTTTAGTTTCTAATTAATGAGTAGGATTTTGTATTATTGGTATATTTTTATTTTTATTTTTATTTTTATTTTTTGTTTAAAAGTCACTTAGGCTAATAATCACATTAATTTAATGTAAAACAAATTCGCTCAATATAATTCATCTTTAACATCTTATAATCTTAATTACACTAAATTAAATTATACTAAAGTGAATTAGGCTCTAATTTCCTATCCTATTATTAAATTCTAACTTGTTAAAATTAGCAAATCAGACAGATTTAATTTCACTCTAACCTATCTGTTCACAATAACAATACAATACCGACCAATGCAAGCATATATCATATGGCACATAATTCACAATTGGCAGATAATCACACAATTAACTTTAAGCACACAATTATTATAATTAATTTACTTAATTAAGAAGACGATCGTTACATTCTCCCCCTCTTAGGACGTTTGGTTCTCCAAACTCAATTACCTTACTCTGGGAAGAATATAGGGTCGAGTGGGAAGAGGTCTGGGTATCTCCTCTTCATATCATCTTCCCTTTCCCAGGTTGAATAAATACCACCATGATTTTGCCAGTCTACTTTCACTAACGAAATTTCTTTGTTTCTCAACTTCTTGATTTGCTGGTTTACAATCTGAATGGGCCTTTCTTCATAAGTATAGTCATCACTCAACACCACGTGGGTAGGCTCAATAACATGGAAAGGATCTCGAAGATAATCCCACAACATTGAGACATGAAAGACATTATGCATATGTTCCATTTTGGGAGGGAGTGCTACCTGATATGTCACGAGATTAATCTTTTCGATGATTTCATACGGCCCAACATACCTCAGTGCTAACTTGCCCGTGGTTCCAAAACGACTATGTCCTTTCATTGGTGTTACTTTAATAAAAACATGATCACCCACTTCGTATTCCCTGTCTCGCCTTCGAACATCCGCATAGCTTTTCTATCGGCTTTGTGCAGTTTTCAATCTTTGTTGAATTAATTTCACCTTTTCCGTTGTTTCATGTACAATCTCAAGCCCAAGTAAAGGTCCATCTCCAACTTCAGCCCAACAAATGGGAGACCGACATTTTCTGTCGTATAATGCCTCGAAAGGTGCCATATCAATGCTCGAATAAAAACTGTTATTGTTGGCAAATTCAGCTAGAGATAAATGAGTTTCCCAATTCCCTTGAAAATCAAGCATACACATATGCAGCATGTCCTCCAGAGTTTGGATTATTCTTTTTGACTGGCCATCGGTCTGTGGATGGTATGCACTGGTCAATCTCAATTCAGTACCCAATGCTGTTTGCAGACTTTGCCAAAATCTTGATGTGAACTTCGAGTCCCTATCAAAA
Source organism: Camellia granthamiana (assembly GCA_036172215.1). Lineage (NCBI taxonomy): Eukaryota > Viridiplantae > Streptophyta > Magnoliopsida > Ericales > Theaceae > Camellia > Camellia granthamiana. The sequence goes on from CM069912.1 coordinate 103,419,843, forward strand.
ACAACGGACACAGGCACTCCATGCAATCTAACAATCTCATTAATATAAATTGTAGCCAACTTATCCGCATTATAAATTGTTTTGACAGGTAAAAAGTGTACAGAGTTAGTCAAACGGTCAACAATAACCCAAATTGAGTCCATACCTCTATTAGAGCGAGGTAGTCCAATGATAAAATCCATGGTAATATGCTCCAATTTCCATTCTGGTATTGGCAGTGGTTGGAGCAATCCGACGGGTTGTTGATGCTCGGCTTTGACTTGTTGGCAATGTAGGCATTTTGACACAAACTCAACAATTTCTTTTTTCATTCCCGGCCACCAGAAATTAAGCTTCAAGTCTTGGTACATTTTTGTATTCCCTGGATGGATAGAAAGTTTTGAACTGTGGGCTTCTAGTAAAACTCGCTTTTTCACGTCAACATCATTTGGTACACACAATCTACCTTGAAATTTCAACACACCATTTTCAAAAACAAAATCTGGCCTCGATTTGGATTCCCGTTCATCAATAATCTTCTTCGAAAATTCATCTTGTTACTGTTTTTCTTTAATCTCTTCAAGAATCACTGGTTGAACAGAAATAGCAACCAATGTACCGTCTTGTTCTAGCAAAACAATTTCAACCTCAAATTTTTCAAGATCCTGTAGCAATTCTCTTTGCCCAGTAAGTAAACAAGCCAAATTCTCAATTGATTTTCGGCTAAGTACATCAGCAACAGTGTTAGCTTTCCCCGGATGGTAAAAGATTTGCAAGTCATAGTCTTTTATCAATTCCAGCCATCTTCGTTGTCTCATGTTCAACTCTTTCTGGGTAAAGAAATATTTTAAGCTTTTGTGATCTATGTAAACTTCACATGTTGCCCCATACAAGTAGTGACACCAAATCTTCAATGCAAATACTACTGCGGCAAGCTCCAAATCATGAGTTGGATAATCCTTTTCATATGGCTTCAGTTGTCAGGACGCATATGCTATTACTTTTCCATTCTGCATCAATACACACCCCAAACCCTTATAAGAAACATCACTAAAAATAGTAAATCCATCCGTACCTGAGGGTAAGGTGAGAATCGGTGCAGTCACAAGTCGAGTCTTTAATTCTTGAAAGGCTGACTCTCTCTGATCGGTCCAGTCAAACGGTATTCCTTTTTGAGTCAACTGAGTCAAAGGCAAGGCAATTTTGGAAAAGTCATTCACAAATCTTCGGTAATATTTGGCGAAACTCAAGAAACTCCGGACTTCAGTAATATTAGTAGGTCTAGACCAATTAACAACTGCCTCAATCTTCTGTCGATCCACTGCAATGCCATCTTTATTGATTACATGCCCCAAAAACATAACACTATCAAGCCAAAATTCATAGTTCATTAGTTTTGCATATAATCTCTGCTCTCTTAAGGTTTGCAAAGCAATTCTCAAATGATGTTCGTGTTCTTCTTTGCTTTTGGAATAAATCAAAATGTCATCTATAAAAACAACCACAAATTCATCGAGGAATGGCTTGAAAATTCTATTCATAAGATCCATAAATGTAGCAGGCGCATTAGTAACTCCGAAAGGCATAACAAGAAATTCATAATGTCCGTACCTTGTTCGAAGAGCAGTCTTTTCAATGTCCTCAACTTTGACTTTCAATTGGTGGTATCCGGATCTAAGATCAATCTTGGAAAAGACTTGAGCACCTTGCAGTTGGTCAAATAAATCATCAATGCGAGGCAACAGATACTTGTTTTTCACTGTCACCTTGTTTAGCTCACGGTAGTCGATGCAAAGCCTCAATGAACCATCCTTCTTCTTTACAAATAAAACTGGAGCGCCCCACATGATGTACTAGGCCTGATAAACTTTTTGTCCAACAATTCTTGTAATTGAATTTTCAACTCTTTCAATTCAGTAGGTGTCATTCTGTACGGAGTTTTGGAAATTGGCTGTGTACCCGGTATCACCTCAATAGTGAACTCGATCTCCCTGTCAATCAAATCCCCTGGAAAATCATCTAAAAAAACATCTAGGAATTCTCTGACTATAGGAATACTGTCCACATTAGCTTTATTATCAGTAGGCACAGTCAATACACAACATAAATACCCTTTACACCCCTTTTTAATCAATTTGCAGGCTTTCATAGATGGAATCAAGTATGGGGGAGGTACCACACCAACTCTGTTAAATGTAAATTCAGGCAATCCAGGTAGACGAAATACAACTTGTTTTGTTACACAATCAATGGAGGCATGATATTTTGTTAACCAGTCCATTCCCAAAATTACATCAAAGTGGTCAAGATTCAGAGGCAACAAATCAGGATATAAAATCACAACCCCAATAACAATTTCACATGCAGGATACATATAAGCACAAGTCATGGACCCCCCAATAGGTGAAGACATAGCTAATAAATAATTCATGGGTTCCAGTGGTCTAGATAATTTTCTCGAAAAAGCATGCGAGACAAATGAATGCATAGATCCCGAGTCAATTAAAATATAAGCATTTTGAGCACAAATTGGAAGTATACCTGACACAACTGTCTCAATATTCTGCATATCTCCTGGTTCAAGTGCAAACACCCGGCCTTGTCTCAAAGGTTCTTTCCCGGTAGCTTTGAAATTGGGTTTTGGTGTAGTGGTTGATGCTGCAACACTTGCTATAGGTCTACTAGTGCCTTGAGATGTGAGAGGACAATCTTTGACCATGTGGCCCACCTTGCCACACCTGTAACATGCCCCAGAAATTTTGTGACAAACCCCTTTATGTCTTTTGCCACATTCTAGACAAGATGGTATGGAATTGTTCCCTTGGCTGGAACTACTTGTCGACCCTGTATTTTGCTTTTTATTCAGTGAATTGTTCCGACCCTTTTTGAAATTAAAACTTTGTCTCTTACCCCACCATTCAATTACTGGCATCTTAGCCTATTTCAATGCTACAACATTTGCCTCAGCTATGATAGCTCGGTCAAGGACATCCACATACTTGAGTAATTTCAAAACATTAATCTGGTCAAGTATCTCCACATTAAGTCCACCCTCAAATTTTCTAGCCTTTTTATAGTTGGTATCTACCATGTGTGGTGCATAGCAGGCGAGCTCGGTGAACTTAGTTTTATATTCTGCTATTGACATGGTACCTTGCTTCAATTGTTCAAATTCGGATACTTTGCGGTCTCGGACGCACTGAGGGAAATATTTATCATAAAAAGCTTCTTTAAACTGAGCCCAAGTCATAGCATTGTTTGAATCATGAATAAGCATCCACCGCCGCCTGGCTTCTTCTTGTAAAGTAAAAGTAGCCAATAACACTTTCTGCGCCTCTGAACACGAGAATACTTCAAACAAGTTTTCAATTTCTAGGATCCATGCTTCGACCTTCAGTGGCTCAAGACCTCCCTAGAATGTTGGTGGCTTCATTTTGTTAAACTTTTGTGTCAAAGCAATAACATCATCATTAGGATTTGGTTCTGGCTGCACTGGTGGCAGAGGAGGAGGTGGGAGCTGTTGGTTATGTTGTTGTCTTAGAGTCTCAGTCAATAATTCAGCCATTCTTTCCAATCTTGCAATTCTTGTTTTGGATAATTCAGTTTCATCTGTATTCCTTGCATTTTCCATTGCACTATATATAAAACATGGTAATAATAAATAAAGAAAATATGGTTTACTTATTCATGTTAGCACATATTCACATAACATGTCCACACACACTTATTTATGCTCATGCAACGCCCTAACTGCTTTTCTAGGACATCTTATAGCTCATTTGGACACGTGTGTGTAGTATAACTCGTGCTCGGATACCACTCTGTCATGACCCAAACCCGCCCCTAAGGGTTTAGCATCGTAACCGGCCAGTAATCCATGATTACCAAAGGCCTACTTAATAGTAATAACAATTAAACAAGCAAAGGGGGCCAGCGGAAGCCTATACATAATAAAAACGTCCAAATAGTTGTGAGGACATAAATGAACAAACAACTTCCATATGAATATATATACCAATGCACACGTAAGTCCAAGTCCATATCCAACATACACGTAAAAGCTTAAGTTATAAACATTCAAGACATGTTAGGGAATTAAATCACAAGCCCAAAACAAGGTATAAAACATTTACTTTGACATCAAACAACTTTCCGAAAAGGGTGGAATTAGATCACCCAAAAAGCCTTGACAATAACGGATCTGAGCCTTGTAGTGAGGCACAACGGGTTGGCTTGAAAAAACAAAATCGAGGTCAACGCTGCTAGCTCCGCTCGGGTGCCTGATCACCTACATACATATACATAATGAGCTAAAGCCTAGTGAATAACAAATGCGTAAAGGGGTTAAGAATGAATGCCCTTTCAATAATTAAAATAGTCAATTACATTAGTAGATCATTTGTATGATCAATATCTCATATTCCATATCATATCTGTCATATAGGAATCATAGCAGTCATACGTGGTATATCCAATAGTAGAACAGTACAGTAGGTCTTAAAAGACCGAATAGTCAATTGATAGTCATCAATACAGTAACAGTAGTTCCAAAGATTGGAACTGACAGAGATCTCTGTAACAATAACAGTTTCAGTAACAATAGCAGTAACAGTAACAGTCAGTTGCTATGGATGCCACGAGTATAGTTCACAAAATAGGACAAACATTCGTTTAATAAACAGTATCATTTCAGAAAAGCAGTACAGTTAATCATTCAGAAAATAATTATAATTGAACATTGCTTTACAACATTGTTACTCACAGTGGGCTCCTTGAAACACGTGCCAAAATGCACTAAAGACACAGCGTTCGACCTAAACAAACAAATTCAAGCACAACAACTCAATTACATCCATATCGGATTCGATCATTTCTATTTCTATTTGCTTCATTGTTTATTTGGTCAATTTCTATTCATTGTTCACTCAAGAGATGCAGTGCACATGAAAAACAATTTTAAAACGATGCAAATGGAGGCCCGGAAGGTAGAAAAGATGAGCGAAAAACAAACCGGGGTTGCCCAAAAAGGCCGCATGTGCGGGGGGTTATTGTCACACGTGCTGGACTATCCCCGCACTTGCCTCCGCATGTGCATATATAGCAGTGTGCTCAACTGAAATGCCCTATTTTCCGCACGGGCAGGGCTCCAAGCCGTACGTGCAATGATTCTCCAAAACTAGTCTGAAACCTGCTCTTCTTTTGCAACTCAAATTTGTAACTTTCCAACTTCATTTTTTAAGCATTTCACACCCAATGCTCTCTAAGAACAATTCATTCATAACATGTCTAACTTTAAACAAGATTATAACATAAAATTGAGTCTCAAATTTCATTCAAAAAGTTCAACTCTTCAATTGATTTGTCTAGTCATAAAATTTGTTTCTTGTAAGTTTCAAATCTTTAATACTCATGAATGTTCTTCTCAATTATGAAATTGCATGCAAGTAAACAAATGAATAATTATGAAATTTAAGAATTTTTCCATACATGATGAAATGAAGAGTTAAGAAGCCATGCATGCAATTAACCTCTACTTTCATGAACCAAACTTCCAAGTCAACATATATTCTTCTAGGCTAACCTTGAATTTCATGAGTGATGAGCAAAATTCTACAAATTTATGAGATTTAAGAAGGCAATTCTTACCTGGAGTAAGTGAATTATGAAGGATAGTACAAAGTTGCAATGTTTTCTTCACTTTCTCTTCTTCCCTTATGTTGAGCTCTCACTCTCCAAGTCTCCAATACTCTCTCTCTAAGTGTAGTATAGAAGAAGCTCCACTAGTTCTCTTCTTTAGTTTCTAATTAATGAGTAAGATTTTGTATTATTGGTATATTTTTATTTTTATTTTTTGTTTAAAAGTCACTTTGGCTAATAATCACATTAATTTAATGTAAAGCAAATTCGCTCAATATAATTCATCTTTAACATCTTATAATCTAAATTACACTAAATTAAATTATACTAAGGTGAATTAGGCTCTAATTTCCTATCCTATTATTAAATTTTAACTTGTTAAAATTAGCAAATCAGACAGGTTTAATTTCACTCTAACCTATCTGTTCACAATAACAATACAATACCAACCAATGCAAGCATATATCATATAGCACATAATTCACAATTGGCAGATAATCACACAATTAACTTTAAGCACACAATTATTATAATTAATTTACTTAATTAAGAAGACGATCGTCACACTGGTATTACATGCTATAGATTTAGGATGAACATTTATGAATGTATATTGCATGTGTTATTTTTTGTAATATGAACTCTGATGAATGAAAGCTTACCAATTCTATTATACTCACTTCTCTTATGAGTTGGATTAATTGAATTTTTTGGGCATTACAACAATAGACAACTTTTCAAATTTTCACAATCAACTTTTTATTTGTGTAAGAATTTAAAAATCATAGGGCAATTGGACAATCCACTGATTTCAAGGAATGAAATTTGAGACTTGAGTGGAACCTTCTACAAGATTTTTTAGTGAACTTGGACATTCATTTTGTGCAAAGCGTTTATAGTTTTTTTTTTTTTCCCCTCTTAGTATTCTGCCTAATAAATCGATTAATTGAAAGACCAATTTTAATGTTCATTAGTGGGAGAATCAATTAAAATTGATATAAAATTCTATACAGATTAGTTCCAAGAAATTATTTGAATCTAGAAGGAAGATATTATGATTTTTCGATTGTTGTTTTCCTTAGTTGGACTTGTGTGAGTTAACTAAGTAAAAAGGAAATAAAATTAATTAATTAAGGAAAAATTGGTTACAACCAATGCATCACACATACTGTATAAGAATATTGCTATTCAGATTCAAAAATTAGACCTATTTTTTAGACTTAGTGATGTGTCAGATAATAGATCCTTGATGTTCGATGATAATGGTTTCTAAAGGAGGGTGACTAGAACTAATAGTAGTATTAGGAGAAGTTTTCCATCTAGTTTTAGTAATGGTATTAATCTTTTTAATAGTTTTCTAAATATTCATAGAAAGGGACTTCTATATTATGTTCAATCATGAATTTGTACCATTTGCGAGTAATTTTGGATTGTTGATTAGTATCATATTTATGGCGGTAATCATGCCATTTAGTTTTATTACTTTTAGATTTAAACTCAATATGTAATTTATCTAGATCAGGAGTAAATGGTTTACTAATAGTTAATAATTGAGGATTAACTGGAGATATTACTTCGAAATCAGTTTGAGTTGGTGAGTCTTGAGATTCAGTGTCTTCTTCTTGAAGATGTGTGTGAGTAGAATAAACGGGTTTACTAATTTGGGAGGTAGTAGAGTTATCTATTCCTTGCATTTTACTATGGGAAGATTGTCCTAAATGAATTTGACTATTCTTTCGGAATAAAGGTGTATTAAATATTTCATCTTTAGTTTCAGTATCAGTAGGTATACTAGAAGTACTATGTCCAGAGGATTGACTAGGTCGGTTAAATTTGATTCGAACAGATCCATCAGTAAATTGTTGAATATCTTGACTAGTAGATTGTTTTTGATTTGCAGTATAATTTTCATTGACTGTGATCCATTGATCAGGAAAAGTTATATCTTTCCATTCAATCATTTTAGGAATATTAATATTAGTATCATTACTACTACTTTGAATAAGTAAGGTTTTATCTTTTGGACTTTTATGAAGAGCTTGAACATTTAAATTAGTTTTAAGACATTTATAATAAACACGATAAATTAAAGCAATATTATGTACTTTTTCTTCATATTTGTAAAAGAACCATTTAACTGAATATTCAAAGTTAAAGCATCTAATATGTGTGGATCTCTAAGACTAAGTGTAAAATCAGAAAAATAATTAAAATGAACAGGTCCTTTATGAAGACCAGTTTCCATTATTCCCATTAAACTATCATTATAATCAATAAATCGAGCATCTCTTAAACATAATAGAACTGAAGTATTTTTACCTTGTGGAGTTAATGGTTTAACACCTACTTGAATTAATCCTAAATGAATAAAATTGTGACCAGTTTTTAAATGTCGTTTAATAGTATTAGCATCTAATAGTTGACATGTTTCTCTAGGTTTTTCTAAAGCATAAACTTGTTCCAAGGTTTTAACATGAAGATTGACTTTAAAAGTAGATTGCATAAAAGTTGTGTGATATATTTCTTTAATTTGTAATTGTGGTATATTCCAGCATAAATCAATTTTATCATTTTGTATTTCTACTTCTTCTTCATTTATAACTATACCTGGATTAGGTATGGGAGCTAGAGTTGTGGATCTAGAGCTGACTGAAGAGTTACTTCTGAATAATCTACTCATGGTTCTGACTATGTAAATGACTTACAGGAATCTTAATACATTGTCTAAACTTATCATGTTTTCACATACCATGTGTTCACACATACCCTCTCTGGGAGACCCCTAATTGTCCGACACCGCCTAACACAAAGGACTTACTCTGGACAAGGGATGAATGTTGGGTGGCTACTGGCAAGGTGGAAAGACACAGATAGAGTTAGTGACAAATTAAGATGACTTAAGGCAATTACAAAGTAGAATAGAGTTAGATTAAGCAGAGTTAACAATTCAATAAGCAACTAAAATCAACAGAAACTTGGCTTTGATACCAAAAGGAGGCGGAAGCACAGATGAAGAAGAAGATATTACACTATACTATAATAAACTTAAAAAAGATGCAGAAGTACAGATGAAGAAGAAGATATTACACTATACTATAATAAACTTAAAAAAGAGGCGGAAGTACAGATGAAGAAGAAGATATTGCACTATACTATAATAAACTTACAATCCAACATTTACTAAAAACATATCATTTACTGAAATTTAAATAGATGACTTACAATTAGAATGATAGATGAAGCTTGAAACTTAAAAACCCAGAATTCACTCTGGTTACAACTTGTTACTTCATTACAATTTATAGAAAAGAAATATAACTATGCAACTTGTGACTTGGTGGTGCAGCAGACAGGCTGTCAATTACTTTCGGCTGATTGACTAAAAGTTGATATAGCTTTTGACTTTGTCTTCTGATGAATAGTGACCAGTAAATTTGACTTTTACTATTCATTACTTTCGATGGAGCAAACATGTGACTGGGGAATCAATATAAATACAAATCGGCAGCTTTTCTCAAAAGAGTATTGATTGAAGCTAATTTGTATCTATATGGAACCCAATGTAGAGCTGACTAGGCAAATGGATTCTGAGCATCTTGGAACAGGGAGCCATATGGGTCTTGATTAGTGGAAGCCTCAGAGGAGTCTAAATCATCCTCAGAGGATTTTGTAACAGGAGTTGACTGAGCCTGGGCCGTCTTGGCTTGGGCCATAAGGAGACGGGCCATTTCCATTAATTGATCACTGGATGACTTGGGTTGAACCACAACTTTTTCGTCTTTCTTTGACTTGGGCTTTGTAGACTTTGATGTAGATGACTTGGGCTTGGAAGAACTAGGAGTTGGGCTTCCAAGTCTGGTTTCTTGTGTGACTGAAGTAATGGGCTGAGCTTGTTGAGCTTTAGCTATTGCAGGAGTCGGAGCATGAGTGTTTACTAGGAACTCTTGTTCAATTTGTTCAATAATGCAGTAGGTCTTGAAATTATCCCACTATTTGACTGAGTGTTCTCGGATGACTATGTTTTCATTGAGAGCATAGTGACATTTAAAGATCCTTGGCACCTTGTATTTGATGATAAAAATGAGCAGCAGAGGGAATTGACTTTTTTGGTGACTCATTATAAAATAGAACCAAAATAATGGACTTTTTCTTTTAGTTGAGCAGGTAAAATGTGGACATTAGCACCATGTAGTGACCACCAACGGAGGAACCAGGTTGGCAGTTCTGACTTAAAATGATAATCAAATTAAAGGAACCATGAATGACTATTTGACTCATTTTGGTACAGGAGGACTTTGAACCAAGCATCCATATAGTCATAGTAACTATACTGGATGTTATGACCAGGTAAATCGCGGAGTTGATAAGGCAGACCCCATTCAACAAGGCTGACTATATTAAGAATATATAGAGAATGGTAAAGGACTTTACTTGTGTAGGTTCAATCAGTAATTGGTTTAATATTAATTGACTGATGATGGTAAAGAATATCTTTATAAAAGGCAATTGACTTGTCTGGATGAAGAGGAATAAAATGCCATCCAGGAGGGAAATAAGATTTGACTAGATCAAGAACAGTAGACACATTGCGATGGTGAATAGGTTCTTTGAAAAACAAATTATATGACTGGGTTTTTATATAGTCTGATCGGGGAGATTTGACTGGATTAGCAGGAAAATGAGTGACTGATATAGATTGAGATGGAGCAAAAGGATCAATAGCAAGAGCAGTAGAATAAGAACTTGGTTTAGGAAATTGACTAAGAACTTGGTAACGGTTTACTGACTCAACAGGTAGTAAAGCAGGTTGACTGATGGCACAATTGCCTTGTTACTGGATCGAGTAGTACGAGACATCTGGAGCAAGAGAAAAGAACAATCAGCATCCACTGAGGATATCTAATTGATCAATATGAGAATGTAAACAGTTAATATAATGTGCAAGTTGTTGTCATTGGGCCTTAATACGATGGAATTGAATATATTGAGCACGTTGAGTGGTTGGATGGGTTGACTTAAGGTAAGCAAGACGAGAAGCAATATGTTTAACTGGGGATTTATAGTGTTTAATTTTGTGTTTGTGGTAAGCAATATGAGGAAGGGCCATGATGCACTATCCACCCTGTAAAAATTCTCGGATAAGAAAATCAGGGATAGAATTTTGACTACCAGGAATATAAGTAATATCAAAATAAAAAATACTTAAAATAGATTGCCAACGGGCAAAAATCTGTTTACTAGCAAGATTTTGAACATCTTTTTCTAATACATATTTAGCAGATTTGCAATCAACAAGAAGTAAAAATTTTTAATTTAAAATATCATCTTGAAATTTACTAATACATAAAACAGTAGATAAAATCTCTTTTTTAATAGTACTATACTTTTTCTGTGCTTTATTCCAGACACCAGAGTGAAAAGGGACAATTTGTTCATATGACTGAGGAATGACTTTCTGAAGAAGGATGCCACCATAGCCAATATCGGAGGCATCGGTTTGAATAATTTTGAAGGAATTCTCAGTAGGAATACCAAGACAAAGCAAAGTTTTAACATACTTCCTGACTTTTTGAACAATAGCAGTATGAGTAGTCGACCAAGGCAGAGGATTATCCTTTAAACGATCAAATAGGGGTTGACAGGTTTTCCTAAAGTCTTGGTAAAATTCAGCAATATAATTAAGTGAGCCTAAGCATCTTTGTAACTGGGTTTTATCAAGGATTTTATCAGGAAACTTAGAAGCAAATTCAATAGAACGACTAATGGGTAGAATAGTATTCTGGTGGATATTATATCCTAGGAATCGGACTTTAGTTTTGAATAATTTAATCTTAGGAGTAGAGATGACTAAACCATGACTTTTAATGGTATAAAAGAAAGTGGTAAGATATTTCCAATGTTCACTAAGGGACTTAGAAAAAATAAGAATATTATCGATATAAACTATAGAAAAATGACTAAAAGGATTAAAAATATCATTCATTATATGTTTAAATTCACTAGGAGCATTTTTTTAATCCAAAGGGCATAACGTTCTATTCACAATGACCAAATGGTGTAGTAAAGGCAGTTTTATATCTATCTTTAGAGTGAATTTGGATATGCCAAAATCCACTTTTTAAATCAAATTTACTAAAGATGACTGCTTGACTAAGTCTTTTAATCAAATCTTTTTTATTAGGAATTGGATAATGAATCCACTCTAAAACTTTATTTAATGGTTTCTAATTAATGACAAGGCGAGGAACGCCGCGTTCTAATTCAGCATTTTTAGTAACGTAAAAAGCAGGACAAGACCATAGTGACTTGCTATGACTAATGATTTTATTTTTTAATAATTCATTGATCTCTGTTTTACACATTTCAACTAATTCATGATTCATTTGAATAGGTCGACATTTAGTGGGAATATTGCATTCATCAAAATGTTTAATATAAGGTAAGGTGACTACATGTTTTTTCCTATGCCAGAAAGCAGTAGGTAAAGTTGAACAAACAATTGATTCTAATTTGTCTTTAAATTCTTCAATTTGAGAAATAAGAATGGGATCAGTTAACTGACTTTCAATACGTTTATAATTAACTTTTTCTTTGAGAAAACGTAACTGTCTAGTTAAACAATTAATGGATTGAGAAATAGAACAATCTTTTAATTGATTTAATTCTTTAACTTCAGGAGGAGATAAAAATTTAAAAGTTATTGGTTGACCAAAAACATGAGTAGTGATGCCATGAATAGAAGTGGTAAATGGATAAAGTAAAAAGATAAATGGTGTTCCTAAAATAACTTTATCAGTCATATTCCTAACTAAAACAAAGGATATTTTAAAATAGACATTGTTTTGACAAATATGAACTTTGGGTAATTTATATTTAATATGCATTTTACTACCATTAACAGATGTTAATTGTTCACCAGTTTTATGATAATATTTGGTAGGAAGTAAACCTTCTTGGATACAATTAAGATCAGCATCAGTATCGATTAAAGTTATAACTTCTAATTCAAAATCATTGATGACTAATTTAATTTTGGAGTGCCATTTTTTAATATTAATTTTATTAATAAAATTCAATCTTTTATCTTCAGGATTTTCAAGATTATCTGAATGTTGTGACCTATTATCAAACAGAATATTATCAGGATTATTATGTTCAAATTCACTAGAGGAGACGGCATCATTGTAGACGTCCCCGAACGTCCCGGGGGGATGAGCCCCGTTCTGTTCATTTGTGGGTCTATTACAGTTCGGACTCAAATTGTCACGGTTCTTAATCTGAACCAAAGAGTCCAAATCCGGCAAATCGTTTTGAGAAAAACAGATTTTTTGTAAACAAGTGCCAAATATGGACTGCTTTGCCAGATACAGAGTCGCCACCTAAATATTTTTTAATGGGGGAATTTAGGAAACCCTGACTCGTTTGCCTAAGGCCACGTGTCCGTCATCACCAAAGTTGCCTCGGCTCGGGAACTTGGGTACGATTGAGGAAGGTCAGCTATGAGCACCCCCTCTCGCCCGATCCGAAGATCGGTCTCTACTAACCGTGGTATCTTGTTTTGAAAACATTATGCGTTCTTATTCCGGTTATTAGCCTAGAATTACTATGTTATGCGCACAGCAAACAAGTATAGACTAGATCGCCTAATTTGGAACAAAGCATTGCATATCCGTTTGTTTGGAAATGTTTTGAAATTTGCCACTCGCAAGTAGGCTAAAATATGGATTTCAATGAATTATCCCAATTCAAGTAATCCAACCTTCACCCACAGGCATTCAGGCAGTTATATCACATAAGCATATAGCCACATGGTAAGCATGCTGTTATGTTAACATTCACACTCATGTGAGATGCTAAAGCATAAAATACTTACAAAGTACTCCGTGCCAAAACAAGAACATGTTAGTAATCATGCGTGACCCTAGTTCATGTTAAGTGGCTAATGCATCGCATACAAAATGTCACTAGAATAGGCTCGGCTAATCTAGGAATGGCATGTGAAATGCACAGATAGCACGTATTCAAGTCAGATTTGAAATACTAATAAAGTTAGAATGATGCGCCGCGCCCGGTGCATGTAAGACAAATGTATGGATGCACGCATGCATAGCATAAGGTATGCCAATTTAAGTATGCCCTAGTCTAACCATCATAAGCGGATAAATAAAAGGGAAGAAAGACGTGGGATTGGAAGACATACACACACCCACACACGCTTATTACAAATACGCCCTCACTCGGAGGGACCGAAAGAATAATACAATTTAACTAACCTACAAGCTAATTAAATATTACAGACCATTAAATTAATTAAGCAAATTAATTAATCTAAGAAAGCAGTAAACAGCGGCCTCGGGGAGAGGGCCCAATGCATGCGCGCTCGGTTCTGCCCGGAAATCCACTGCTATGCTCAAGATGCCTCTGTTTTCCCTGCTCTGCTCCTCTGATGACTACAAAAGTCTCAGGGTTGCTTCTCTAAATGTTGTGGAACACCACCGGCTGAGGGGAATGGTCATCGGCCGTGGATAATGGTCACCGGCCACAAATCTGATCCACCGGCCGAAAATGATGGCCGGTCGACACTGAAGATGATCGGCCGGCCAAATCTTCCTGCAGAATCTATGTTGACAGCAGCAGAGGACAATACTTGGCATGGCAATGCATTTCAAGCAATGTATGCACCAACCACACTCCTTATCATGTCCATGACTCAAAGGAGGATGGGCCTCGATTCTCGGACCACCAATAGTGCATTTCAATGCATGATGGCCCAAGAAACCAAGCATGCAACTTCAATTTCAAATGAAATGCAAACCAAATAAACACACAAGAAGGCCCAACCTCTATCATGCTCACTTCAAGAGGTCAAGCATGCATGCTCATGCAATGCAATCCTAAGCATGTGAGCCTGAGTATGCAACATGGAAATGCAAAGAAGCAAGCATGCAACAATGCGAAGGATGGTCTTACACCAATTTAGGCAGCCCTCAGATAGGCCTAAAACAGTGGCCAACATGCTCAAGAATGAAGGCAAAATGACATGCAAGCATGCATGCACACAAGGACCAACACTTAAGCATTAAAGAGCAACCCTCAAGCACACTTAAGAGGATGCAAACATGGCCAAATGGCATGCATAATAAGCTCTGAATATGCATGAATTAGAGGTGCCAAACCAACTAATTACCACAAGCAATGCATGCTAGCATGATCAAAACTCAAGGCAAGTTAAAGGGGTATTGGACCACACTCAACAAAACCAAACATGGCATGAAAGGAATGACCAAAATTAGAGGTTTAGCAAGTTAAAACAAAGCTAAGAACACAATGACATGGTATCCTAGGGGCCTAAACATGATGGCATGCATGAAGGCATAAACATGGAGCATGAGATGACAACTTTACAAGGCATTAAAGGGACATCAAACGCAAGCATACAAGCACCCCATGAGGTCTGAAATAACCTGCCTAGTGGTTCCAAACCACTGAAACAAAGCAAGGATGGCATGCTAGAGGGGCCAAAGCTTAGGGTATACAAGAGGGATTACATGGTAGCTATTCAAAGCAAAGCATGAATGACTCAAATGACCTAAAACAGTCCCTTAGCATATCAAAACATGCCTATAAGCTTCACAAAGCTTGGCCAAAACACGAAAGCATGGCAGTCTAAATGCTATGCATGTATTGAGGCAAATCATGGCATTACAAGGCATGTATGCTAAACAAGCATGGTGTACCAAAACCACTTAAGCACAATGCTATATTATGACAAAATATGCATAAATATCAGTCAAGGCATGGTCAACACACACTTAAACTAGATGCTCCCTCAAGAGGCAAAAAAAAAAAGCCTTTTCAAGGACAACAAGGAGAGGGGGTGGCCCTTTCCTTCCTAGGACCTCAAGGCACCATCCTCACCTCTGAAATCCCTCAAGATTTCAGTGGTGAGGAGGCCCAAACTCAATGGTCCTAAAGCTCAACCAAAATGGCACAAAACAAAGGCCAAACAAGCCTTAAGAGGGGTCAAACAACCCCAAAGCTTAAAACACCCTTAACAAACTATTTAGAGCAGACAAAAACAAGATCTTTATATGTTATACACTAAGCTCAAAAACCGGTGCAAGATAGGCTAAAAAGCTTTGCAAAAATGGGGTAAAAAGAGCAAGTTTGTTACCCTTGAAGACCTCCTTCACAAATGGTGGTCCAGCCGCCCTTCCAGGCTCAAAACCAGCTCCAAAACTTCAAAACAACCCTCAAGGGCCTCAGCTCTCAAGAAAAGGTGTGATGGTGGGTGTTTGTGCACAAAAATGGGGCTTAAACACACACTAAACACAAGAAAGAGAGAGATAGAGATAGAAGATATATGTAAACCGTAACCCTAAAGCTCAAGCTCTGAAAATGTTGTCTAAAATGTCTAACCCCTTGCAAGAGAGAAGAGCCCCTCTTTTATAGAGCTTTAGTCTTGTAAGCTTACAAGACAAGCTTCTTAAGAGGGAGATCCCTCCATACGTGTATGGAGGGGAGCCAAGTGTGTGCCAGCTGCACAAAAATATCTGCAAAAGTAGATGCACAGTAGCCGGCCGGCCAAACATGCAATTGACCAAAAAAAGATAGCCGGCCGGCCATCTATAGTGCCGACCGGCCAAACATTTGGCCGGTGGCAACAAACACAGCCAGTGGCCTCAAGTCATGGCCGGTGGAGTGTGGGGATGGCCCACAAGCCATTCCCTGCCCCTCCAAGGCAAAGCACAAGTGTTTGGTGCAAAACCAGACACGGAACAGTCGAGTCGAGTCGAGAGATCCTGAGGCAAGGCGTGTAGCCAAGACCTCCGGGAACTTAGGACGAACACAGACATGGATGATCACCGAGTGTTCAAGCGGTGACGTCCAAGTCTTGAGGACGGTCAAAAATGAGGTGTCTACAATCATCTTCTTTGAAATTATCTAAACTTTTATTAATTTTTAATAGATTAATTTCTTCTTCTAATGTTTTATCCTTTCGTTGTAAATCTTTAATAATTTGTTTCATTTGATTAATTTATTGTTGTAAGTCTTGTAAAGTAATTTCTTTTTGTTTATTTTTAAATCGGTCCAAATTTTTAATAATTGGTTTATCATACTTAGGTTTAGTATCTTTGTTGAGTAATAAAGATTTTAATTTGTCAGTATATTTTTGTTTTAATTCAGGATCTTCTAATTTACTAATCAAATCGATTAAAGAATTTTCTTCTTGTTGTTGTTTGGTAAGAACAGTGAGTTGTTTAACTGGTTTACAACAAGTATCATTACATCCTAATTCAATATCATTATCAGTAGTATCACTAGGTGATTGGTATGGTGATGAATTACTAGAATTAGGTGACTCAGGAGAAGGAGATTGATTTAATTGGAAGATTTCAAATAATTGATTTTTTGATTCGTCATTGATCTGCAATTGATTAACCTTATCTTTTAGTTTTTGTTTTTCTTTACATTTATAACTTTACTTTTTACGAAATTGTTTATGTTTGTGTGACTTTCTCTTGGAAGGTGCGACACGAGGTAAACCATATTGTTCGCAGAAATTTCCTAATTCGTATTTAGCTTTATGTTTATCTTTAGCAGCTTTTTGACTAAGTTTAAGATCTATACACATTTTAAGACCTTCTTTTTGAATAGTGCTAATGATATCACCATAAGTTAAATGATCATATTCAATTATACCAGTAGGTTGACTAAGAACATCCCTAATTTTTTGAGCAAAAAGGCTAGGTAAGCTATTAATAAATTTTTCTTTCCAAAATGACTTAGTACAATCTTCTCTAAGCATGACTTGTAAGGTGAAGACATCTTTATACCAGCGAAAATCACTTAATGTGGGGCAAGTAAGATTACTAAGTTGATCATGTATGCGAAAATATATATTTGTAGGAGTTCCTATGAAATGTCTAACTATAGTGTAGGTTAAGGTATTAATACCATCAAGTTTATAATATCCAATAGTTTCATCAAATATGGGAAGATCATTTTCATCTTTTTGACTAGCATGTAAGATAGATTCACGTTGGCCTTCAGTGAGATCTTTTTCCCACCAAGATTTGAGCATACCAGTAAAACCAGAGGTGATTAAGGAAACAATTTCAGGTTGACTGTAATCAGGATAATTACTAAGATAGCTATTAGCAACCATGGATAAATGATTTAATTTTTGAAGTATTTGATCTTCACTGAGGCCATCAATATTCCATTCGTATAATTTTTTGGCAGAAACAGAAAACTGATTGCTAAGATTAGTTTCTTTATATTGGAGATCAGGTGGAGTGGGTCATGTATACCAATTTTTAGTAAGAGTTGTAGGATTGATTTTAGGATAAGTAATACGATTAAGATTGGTAGATTGGAATTGTTGGGCTAAAAGATTAATGTCATTATTGGATGATTCAGATTGACTATCCAAAGGAGGTTGCTGAGTGAGGGCAATAAGACCTTTTCCATTAGAGGGAGAATCTTTACTAGCTGAAGGAGTGGCTAATTTAGTAAATAATTGTTCAATAACTTTAATGGTGGAAGCATCTTGGGTGACTAAACTATCACGTTTGGACCAATTACTAGGTAAGGAGAGTAAAGGCTTTTCAAGATTTTGGTTAGTAGAAGAATGGTTAGTAGAATAATCATCAAAATTAGTTTCTATTTTGTCTAATTGTTTACCAATTGTTTTAAACATTGATTGGTGTAATTATTTTGTTCAATGACTTTCTTGATTTCAGGTTCAGTACCAGCTAGCTTAATAGATCCTTGATTTTAGGTTTAGACCTATTTTTTAGACTCAGTGATTATTGGTTGATAATTAATAATTAAATATTCTTTAATTATCAACCAATCATCTTCTTAACACATGCATGGGTTTAAAAAATAGACTTGTATATCATTTTCCGATGGGAGCATGTCCCAGCCTATGATTTGGATTGATGGGTGATGTCCGAGCCCGTAGAGCCCATTACAAATCTTATTTCGATGATCCGAATAGTTCATTTTATAAAGTTCTTGTCTATCATCCACACAAAAAATTAGATTGATTTGATATTTGTAACATATTCAATTTATTGCTTTTGTCATCAAAAAAATAGATACAGACATTCATTTTGTGCAAAGCTATTATAGTTTTTTTTTTTTTTTTTTTAAATTATCTTAGTATTCGACCTAATAAATCGATTAATTGAAAGACCAACTTTACCATTCATTAGCGGGAGACTCAATTAAAATTGATATACAATTCTGTATAGATTAATTCCAAGATATTTTTTGCATCTAGAAAAGAGATATTATGATTTTTCGGTTGTTGTTTTCCTTACTTGGACTTGTGTGAGTTAACTAAGTAAAAGGAAATGAAATTAATTAATTAAGGAAAAATTGGTTGCAACCAATCCATCACACATATTATATAAGAACATTGCTATTCAGATTAAAAAATTAGAGTCATTTTTTAGACTCAGTAATATGTTAAGAAAATGATTAGTTGATAATCATCTTCTTGACACATGCATGGGTCAAAAAAATGGATTTGTATATCATTTTCCTACTAGAGCATGTCCTAGTCTATGATTTGGATTGGTGGGTGATGTCCGGGCCCGTAGAGCCCATTACAAATCCCATTTCAATGATCCAAATAGTTCATTTTATAGAGTTCTTGTATATCATCCACACAAAAAATTGAATTGATCTAATATTTGTAACATATTCAATTTATCGTGTTTATCATCAAAAAAAAAATAGATAGTCATTTTTAAACACACTTGTCATCTTTTTTTTTTTTTAGAGACAAATGTGATAAATTGAATATAAGTTTTTTAGTAGTGATATACACAAAAATCCAATAAAATAAACACGAGTTGCATTATCGAAATGAGACCTCGATCAATACCCTCCAATCCTAATTTTTTAAATTACTGGGAATAAAAGAAAAGATTTTTTATTTAAAGTAATTAAACCTTTTTAAAAACTAAACTAATGTGCTAGGATAATTAAAGTGAGATTTTTTAGTTAAAGTAATTGACCCTTTCAAAAAACTAAACTAAATTTGCTTGGATAATTAAAATGACCTATCTAGGGTTGTAGAGACCCTTTTTTTTTTTTTTTTTTTTTTTGATAACTGAATGTTCGGGCCAACACCATTTTGAAGTGTTGCACCTCGACTGATCTCGGGGTCCTGAGCCGATTGACTAGGCAAAGACGCAGTGACCCACCAA
The DNA here is from genome assembly GCA_036172215.1 of Camellia granthamiana. Classification (NCBI taxonomy): domain Eukaryota; kingdom Viridiplantae; phylum Streptophyta; class Magnoliopsida; order Ericales; family Theaceae; genus Camellia; species Camellia granthamiana. Next base: position 103,439,684 of record CM069912.1, read on the forward strand.
TAGCTAGCTGAGAGTGAGATTCAAACTTGAGAACTAGAGATGAGCATACTCCTAGGTCCCTAATTTTTTACCCTCAACCAACTGGGCTGTAGAGACCTTTCATCATAAGTAAAAATACACTTCACTTTTTAGTATTTTAAATAAATTAACAAATTTAAATATGTTTGTGGAGGCAATGTTATTGAAAATAAATAAAGGTTGGGAATTAAACTAAGTAATAAATATGGCCAAATAAAGGCTTTTCAATAATAAAGCACGCTTAAGTTAATTAAATCTTGACCTAATTTTTCTTTAGAAATCGAGTAGTTACGGTTTTTGTCAACAATGGTACAGATATGACCTTCAACAACAATAGATCTTTTAATACATTTAAAAGACAAACATGTAGAAGTTAATTTAAAGATAAATATGCAACAACAAAAGTAAAATATTGATAGACCACTCTCACACCAATAGGTGCCTAAGCAACCTCGCTTTCAAGCGTATGCTTATGAAAATAGTAAGACTATAGACTCAAACAAATTTATCCAAAATTATCAATGAAAGGTCAAAATTTATTCTACACATGATCTCACAATATAACAATTAACTTTCCTATATCTTTTATGGACAGTAGAGTTACTTGGTTATGGGAGTTCAATATCAAAACATGTCTTGTAGTTCAATATAAGGGTCGGCCCTGAGTTTTCGAGGGCCTGAGACAAAACCAATACATAAGCCTATATTCACAAAGAAAAAAAAATCACCCTGTTTTGTATCACTACAGTCGATTGATACCAAAATAGATATCAAAATGTATTCATTTTAGAGTTTCAAAAAAAAAAAAAAGTTACCAAAATTAGAAAAACTTTATTTAATTAAAATGTATTGGATATGTATTGAATTAATTGTTGTTTACTAAATATGTTGTTTATGAGTGTGGTTACATTGTTATTTATTGAATATGTTGTTTATGAGTGTGATTAAGATTGAATTAATTGTTCTACTTTTAGCTTCTTCTCTCTCTTTTCATTTCCCAAACTATACTTCCTAGGAAACATACTATATAATCATAATACAATCCACTAATTATCTCATATATGATAGCAAATAAATTATGAAACACAATTTAATGAAACAAAATTAGGGCAAAAAATGAGAAAAAAATTATTCAATTAAAAATGATATAGACCTAGGTAAAAAAAAATTAGGGCAAACTTATTTATTTCACTAAAATCTGATAAATGGAATAAATTAGGGTAAAATTTTGCCCTAAGTGTTCCAGATTGAGATTGAATTAATTGTTCTACTTTCAGCTTTATTTCTATCTTTTCATTTCCAAAACTATACTTCCTAGGAAACATGGCTATAATCACAATTCAATCCACAAATCACAATCCACTGATTATCTCATATATGATAGCGAAGAAATTATGAAAAAAAATTTAATGAAACAAAATTAGGGCAAATAACTTAGGAAAAAATTATTCAATTAAAACTGATAAAAACCTAAGTAAAAAAATTAGGGCAATATTATTTATTCCACTAAAATCTGATAAACAAAGAAGGTAAAAAAAAATTATGACAAATTTATTTATTCCACTAAAATCTAATAAAGAAATAAGGTAAAAAATTAGGACAAATTTATTTATTCCATTAAAATCTGATAGTAAGAGAGAAAGAAAGAGAGAGAGAGAGAGTATAGACTTACTGTGACAAAGAGAGATTTGAGAGCTCAGTGCTTGGTCTGCTTGCTTTGCTCAGTACTTGGGTCATAATTTCCAATTTCTAGCTGCTGCTTGCTTTGCTCAATGCTTGCTTGGTCTGTTTCCTTCGTGAGAGAGAGAGAGATTGACAGCTCAGTGTATGTATATGTAGTGTTCATCTTATTCAAAGTCACAAACAATTTTGTATATATTTTAATTTTGATTGGGTCAAACCACATTTATGAATAAATATGGGCTCAACAGAATATTTTGGGGCCCTTTAGATTGGCCCTAAAATAATAATTAGAGTGGCCCTAAAATAATAAAAATAATTTGGGCCTATTTAAATTTGTAATATGCCATATAACACTTTACTAAATTTGGTCAATTTTTTGGGGCATAAGGCACATGTCCCAATGGCCTTAGCTAGGGCCGGTACTTTTCATAACATGTCTTGTAATTGTTTTCCCAGTCTGAGTCAAACATGTCATCATTGATTTATGTTGGTCATGTGGCCTAATAAGCTCTCAGTCTCTTCAGGTTGTTCTTGAGCTTGGAAAGTCTCTTGCAATCTCATATGACCAAGGAGTTGTTCAGCCACCTCCTTCATTGTAGGTCGTTCAATGCCACTCCTATTCAAACATCTCACAGCAAGCTCAGCCACCGCTTCAATTTGCTCACTTTCCCTTTTGTCACTAACCTCACAGTTATTCAAAACCTATAAGAATTTTTTCTGTTCCGCTGAGGTAATGAAATACTGAATGATGTTAGTGTTCCGATATTCATCAGAATTTGGGTTTGGCTTTGGAAACCAGCCGGTTAAGAGTTCCAACCCCGAAACTATAAATGTCGCTCTTTACAGTAAGAACACTAGTAATTAGGTACTCCGGATTTTTCCGTCACATTTTCTTTTTCTTTTCAAATCTCAATCGAAACACAACATTGAGGAGATAAATAGAGATTGTTTCAGGGTTCGGATATTAGTGTTGGAAGTTTAGGTATTTTCGATCTCATACATACTCTCTATGTTTTATAGTAGATTTCTCACTCCCTAGTGGGCTTTGGTATGTTTATGTCAAATCACATAACTTTTTGTGTATTTTCTTTTTCTTTTTTGGCTTTTTTTTTTTTCTTTTTATCTATCTAATCCCAACAAATTGAGAGTATCACACATCCAGCATAAAGACGAGTCTTTCCAATTTGGCTTCTTTTTTTCCTTTTTTTTTTTTTTTTTTTTATCTTTCTTCTTTTTCTTATTTTTTGTGATTCCAACCAAATTTCATTTATGAAGAGGAGAATTAAGGATGGGTGCATCATGAGAGCCTCCCTTTCGATGACGGTGACCTATCACATCGTTCTTTCCCTTTATGCATTAAGTTACAAACATGTATATCAGCATACAAGATATAATTTATGATTAATTATAGAAATGGTTCTCAAAATATGTGTTATGCTATACTCTAATCTTAATTATTTCACATTGGTCTCTAAAGTATATGATTTGTTACACTTTAATCCCTGACGTCAACATCATTCAAAATTAGTAATAGAATGAGGGATATTTTTTTAATTTTAATTAAAAATGTAGAAAAATTAAAATATTGGGGACAAAAATATAAGAAAGTGTGTAGTTAAGAGACTAAAATGAAACAAAATGCATATTTTAGAAACCAAAATGCTACCATGTAAAATTCGAAAAAATACTCCTCCTTCTGTTATTGATTTTGAATGGTGCTAACGCTAGGAATTAAATGTAACAAATCACATATTTTGGGAACCAAAAGAAACAATTAAAAAATTGGAGACTAAAATGTAATAGAACAAATACTTTGAGGGATCATTAATATAATTAACTTTATAATTACAATGCTGACCACATATTACAAATATATGTTTTTCAATCCAGGAAGCTTCTGAGATTGCAAGAAGGATAGAGGCTAAATAAAGAAATTTTTAACCATTATCACAAAGAAATCAATACATCTTTGCAAGATAATAATGAAACTTATTTCAAATGGTTCAAAGAGTCCTTTTGCTTTGGCATATTAATTCAAATTAGATGGAAAGGGTATAAAAAAAACCATGCTTGTCACAAAAGTTATGATATTCTTTTACGGAGAAAATTTTTTTAACATATGCTTTAATGTTAACAATAGTACCTACTCTCATGGAAAACATAAAAAAGTCATGATTAATATATAGCTTTATTACCTTCACTATCACCTAGTTCATGAATACTTGGATATTGGCATGGAATTCTCTATATTTAGAATTTCTATCTTCTTGTTACCTTGCCCTTTGCATGACAGAAGTTTAAAGATTCTCTGTTTTTTTTTTTTTTTTTTTTTTCTCTCAAAATACTCATAATCATTGGATCATGTAAAAATCTTGGGATACGAAAATTTTGAAGTATAATCCAACAATTATGAGTGTTTTAGAGTAAGGGGCAGGGGAATCTAGGATAGAGAATCCTATTTTACAATAGGATGATGCGTTGTTTTAAAATAAAAAGTAATTAATCTATCATATCTTGTGGTGGAGAAGGCACATCCACAAAGCGACAGAGATTTTGAGGGCAGAAGATTAGCTTTCAAAAAGGATGAGCCTTGGACCACCTCAAAGTAGTTGGCTTTTGTAATGCAAATACTGCTAACATTTTTTTCATTTGAAATCTTTGGAGGTTGCTTGCTATCAAAGATCACACTGTTTCTACCAAGCCAAAGGAACCAACAATTGCATGGAAAGAGGGCCCCCCAAATTATGTTTTTGAGATTTTTGTAGTTTGAATTAAACCAACAAAAGGAAATTGAATGAATAGAGTTTGGACAAAGCCAATCAATTCCTCACCAATGAAGGATTGTAAACCAAACCAACCAAGAATTCTGACAGAGGAGAAAGATATGATCGACAGATCTAAATCAAAACCAAAAAATACATGAGCTGATAGAGTTTGCTAGGAGGATTTGCCTTCTGATCAGAAGACTTTTAACTTTTGGGGGAGCCACATTCCTCCAAAGATGCTTCTAACAATCTGGATCACCACCCAATAGTGACTCAAAGCGAGAGCAAAAAGATTTAACCGAGAAGATGCCCTGTTTGTCAATTTTCCAATGTAAAGAATCTGATCAGCTAGAATGGGGACTGAAGATGTTTATCAATTTTAAAAGCCCTCAAAGATTTTTAGATTCTCAGGCGCTCTTTCATTCTGAATAAAAGATTTCAGCAGGGTCTGTCAGAAAAAAGAGAGAAAATTTCTGCCAGAGTTTAATTTTGCTGAAGGGAAAGAGAAAAAAAGTCGAGTAAAGGATAGATACACGCAAGGGGATGTTACTCATCCAAGGGTCACTCCCTGATCCCAAGTTTAAGACAAGGTTGTTAAGAAGAACAGGGCTAAATTTATGACTGAAAGGCCAATCCTCAAAATATCCTTCCATAAACAGGAAAAATTAGATCCAAGTTGGTCAGAGGGTGACCAACTATTAGGCCTTAAACCATATTTTTCAACAATCACTTAGCCAGTTGTGGCCTTGTGGGTTTGGTACATAGAAAATCAAATCACATAATGAATAACCCTAACAAAACCTTAAGATCACTTGGATGATTCGATTTATGACAACAACATTCATCAATTGTTCTATTAGCATGTTTAAAACACAACCAAACATACGCAACAGATTTTAAAGAAAAAAATCCAACAACAGATAAAAAATATTGATAGACCATAACCTCCTAGCTACAACAAGGTGCCTAATTGACCTTCCTTTCAAGCATATGCTTCTTCTGCAAATAACAAAGTTTGTAAGTTTTATTTCTTCAACTATCACATTTACTGAAGTTCAATATCAAATGCTGTCATGTAATGAGTTTCTGATATTGAGTAAACATTGCATTATTTTCTTTGCCTAACAAGCTCTCCATCTCTTCATCATTTTCCTGAGCTTAAAATTTCTCATGTAATTTCATAAGCCCATTGAGTTGTTTAGCCACTTCCTTCATTGTAGGTTGTTCTATACCACTGCTGTTGAGACATCTCACAGCAAGCTCAGCCACCGCTTCAATTTGCTCACTTTCCCTTCTGTCAACAACCTCACGGTTCATCAAAACCCGAGAAATTTTTTTTTGTTCCACCGAGGAAATGAAATATTGAATGAAGTTCACATTTTCCTCAGGATTTTTTTGCTTAAGAATTGGCTTCTGTCCTGTCAATAGTTCCATAAGAACAACCCCAAAGCTGTAAAGGTCACTCTTTATAGTTAATAAACCTATAATCAAGTACTCCGGGTCCAAGTACCCATGTGTTCCTTGTATTTTGGTGTCTACAACACTTTGACTAAATGGAATCAGGACAGAAGCTCCGAAATCAGAAACTTTTGCAGTGAATTTCTCATCCAAAAGTATGTTCATGGACTTAACATCTCTGTGGATGATTGGTGGGTCAGCAAGCGAGTGCAGATAGTCAAGCGCTAGTGATATCTCCGCGGCAATCCTCAGACAGTTTGCCCATGATTTTAGCATTGCCGAACGCTTGACATGGAGGTGGTCAAATAGTGATCCATTGGAGATAAACTCATAAATGAGTGATGAGAACTTTGTCTCCAGACACAACCCTAAAAGCTTCACCACATTCTTGTGATTGACCTGAGAGACAATGCTGATTTCATGTTGAAACTCTTGCTTTATTACTTCTCTTTGGAAGTGTTTGATTTTAGTCTTGTCTGCTACATTAAGCTTCTTAACAGCTACTAGTGACCCATTTGCTAAAACTTCTTTGTACACTGCACCAGAGCCTCCTCGGCCGAGAAGTCAATTATTATCATACTTCTCAGTTGCGTTCACAAGCTCTTTTTCACTGAAGATTCTAATCTTTTGATTCTTTAACAATGAACCTCCATTTTGCTGGAAATTTCTATGTTTCTTTCTTCTCTTGCACTCCATCCATGCTACAATTATCATAAAGGCCAGAAATATGAGCATCCCACAAACTGCATAACGGTTAACAAGTTTAGTTCCATATTTACTAAATTAAGTAAATAAAATAAAGAGGATTTGCATGCAAACATAATTTTTTATGCAAAAATCTCATCAAGAGTGGTGGTGATACTTTTGATATAAAAAATGATACGCACATAAAGTGGCAATGATATTTTCAAAATTATGAGCCACCAAAAAAATAAAGGAGAGAATTAGATTTAGAATTAAGGGGAAGAAAAGAAAAAGGCAAATTACACTAATCTTCTCATCTTTTGACTTTCATGTCATTTTGATTCATGTAATTTCAATTGGTTTGATTTTGATCATGAATTATGATTTGGTTTCAATTTGATCTAATTAATTATAAATTTTAGTATTTGATAGAAAATGCACATATAAATAATATGCATCATATTTTTATAAACAAAATTATAAATTTGTTCAATTTAATGAGTTAACCTTAACTAGTGACTATTTTCTTTTAAAAATTCTAATCGATGTTATTAATTAAATTAAATTGACACAAAATCTAAAATTAAGAGTTAAAATCGAGTTAATTGAAATGATAATGACCAAAATGATTGAAGGAGCAAAATGCACTGATTTAATTTGTCCAAAAAATAACAAGAAAATAAGAAAACAAAAAGAAAAAATAGTAGTGTTTGGAAGCTACCTGCAACTAGAGTAGTAACACGAAATCCTCGGCAAGCAACTTTGCCATCACCAGACATGCCGAGTGGGCAGTGGCAAGTGTAATTTCCTTGGGTATTGGTGCACATCCCTTCGCAACGATGCATTGTTTGATCCAAGCATTCATCTATGTCTGCAATACTAATTCAAGTTTCAAAATTATGAAGCAAATCCAATTCATCCCAATGAGGTTGGCGCAACAAGAATCGCAAAAACATGTCCAACCACCTCCAAAAAAAATGAACAAACAAGAGCAGAGTTAGTTAAATAGCAACAAACACTAGAAAAAAATAAAATAAAAACAACAAAGCTGAACCATACATACTGCAGGCAGCAAGAGACTCCAACTGCACAAACTAACTACCAACGCCCACTTCCACCGCCACAAATGCACTCCACCTCACCTAAAGACCCCAAGGAACCAACCACATCTCTTCAAAATTATGCATCAGCAAACACAAGCCCTCATAGACAAATTCTGATGTTATGAAACTGAAAAAGAAAATCATTTACAGAAAATTCTTTGTACTTCGATTTCAGCTTAACCAAAAAACTAATTACCATCAAAATAAAATCTGGTACACATTCCCATTGACGCTAAATCTTATTAAACGCCAACTCATTTCTTACATTCCATATGGTCCAAAACATAGTGAAAGAAATCGTATCCCAAATGAAACTTTCCTTCTTTCTAATGCGGACTCCTTGCCACCAAGTCAACAGACCACTGATAGAACTTGGCGATACCCATACCATACCCAACCACTCAATACATGTTGCCCATATTTATATAGCCATTCCCAAATCCAGATAGATAAGGAGGATTCTGTTACGATTGTCAGCATGTAAAAATCTTTGTCAAATGCCTCATGAATATCATTCCTAATTAGGGGTGTAAAATTAGCTTACCGGCCTGCAACTCACCCAAAGTCCACCCACAGATTGGTGCGGCCTGGCCTCTCTAGGCCGGGACACAAGCCCAACTTGGGCCGTTTATTTTGAGGCCCGGCCTGTGAGGCCCGGTCCGAGCGTGGCTCACTCAAGGTCCAGCCCACTCTCATTTCCAAGCTATTTTAGTGAAAAAAAAATTAAAAAGAAAGGTCAAGCCTGCCGCAGGCTCAAGCTTAGGGCCAGGCCCAGTGGCCCGCCCAAGTACCCCTGGGCCTGGGCATGGACCACAATTTTGCACAAGTGGACCAGCCCTGCTTGACTTGATTTTTGGCGGGAGCCTGCTAGGCTGGATGCTGGGTCATTTTCACACCCCTCCTAATATGATGGCGAAAAATAATTCATGTAGATAATACACATGATTAGGACATACTTAAATTTGTTTGATTTGGTATAATAATATTTTTTGCTTACATTTTTTACTCACCAAGTACATAATAATATTTTTCACTTACATTTATCATGACTAAATACAAAAATTAGATTCCATTTGTATTTATTAAGAGTAATATTATACATAATCTTACGACTAAATATAAAAATTAGATTCCATTTGTATTTATTAAGAGTAATATTATATATTATCATATGAGAAAAGCTAGGGATCATGAAAAAACTTTCATGAAAATGATCATGAAAGAATTATGACCTTTGGATTACCTTGATTAGTGTGTGGTGCTTTGTTTTAAGTGTAATCCAAGGGTCATAAATCTTTCATGATCATTTTCATGAAAATTTTTTCATAATACCCAGTATTGCTCTTATCATATTCATCACAACGTTTTCTTACATTCTAGATGTTGTATTAGCTGTTGGAGTTTAATAAATGACATGGATCCCCAAACGTCTATGATTTGAATTAGTGGGTTAATGTTTGGGCCCGTGGAACCTATTATAGGTACTTTTTTGATGATCTGAACCGTTCATTTTATAAAACTTTTCGTACATATCATGCGTAAAAAAAATTAAGTCAATCGATATTTGCAGCATTTATCACTAAAATTAATAAATCAGACATAAGATGAAATGATAAAAATAAATGATGGTTAACATTACTCTGTTAGAAACATCATAATTTTTTACATTAATATTTGTATAAAACTTCAATTTGTAATCATTATCTAAAGGGGATGAGTACTAAACCTTTGCATCCTTGTGATTCAGAAAGGTAGGGGTTGCCTTGGTATCCAGGCTTGCATACACAACGATATCCAGGGTCATTGTTGGAGTTGACGCAGTTAGTGTTAGGTCCACATGGGTAGATCGATGGAGTAAGGATCCTCTAGAGTGAATTTCCCTAGAGTGATCCCTAAAGTGCAGATCCAACGGCACAAAAGTCACCATCTATACACTATTTATATAATTTGAAAAATAAAAAATAAAAAAAAATTCAAACTTCAATTTTGTGCCGTTGGATCTGCACTTTAGGGATCACTCTACGGAAATTTACTCTAGAGGATCCTTGGTGAGATGGGGATCAAGGAGGAGGAGGAGGAGGACAGATCCATCGATTTGCATGTTTCTTCTCCTACAGCCCAATCAAGTACTGTCGGTGGTTTTCTGTCGACATTCATGAGATTTGTGAGATCTATGCTTGCGAAGTCGAACCAATCTTTCCTGGCCAAGAAAATATAGTTGCATGGACTAAAGTACCTCGTATATTTATAATTATTCACTGAATCGATACTCATGTCTAAGGTCTTGACGCCATTAGGGATTTGGGTTTGACAGCATCCGATCCCTGAACAAGCACCCTCACGGGTCAGGTTCACTGGATGGTAGCAGAAGGAGATACACCCGCTTCCAAACCGTGTACCATCGGAGTCCCCAATGTATCCCGCAATATCGCAACCAATCGTGATGAATCTGTTTTCAGTGGCAGAGAAGGTGAATGGTGTTCCGGTCAAGTTTACTTGGTATAGCCAATAGTCTAGCCCAATCCAACTCATGTTGTAACAGTAATACGGCACGTATGTGGAGACTGTAACCGTGCCTTCCTCCACCGATATGTTCAGTACCTGCAAGTCACCGAGTAGGAGCTTGGAAGAAGATTCGATGACTTTGAATGATTGCATTTTAGCAGGAAGCTTTTGTTCATGGAACACCGGGGGTTTCCTATGCCGAAAGGGTAAGGGATGGTGATATTGCTGCATTTTTTAGGGCAGTTGGGCTTCTCCGTTGAAGTTGCCGATGCTGCTATCCATAGCCATGGCATTGGCAGCAACAACAACCAGCACAACTGGACTACGTTCATTTTTAATGTTTCCCACCAACTTTCTTCTCACAAAACTCAAATTTTACAGTAATGTTAGGGATTATGAAAAACATATTAAGAATATTATCATGAAAGATTCTCAATCTTTGGATTATTCATACAATAAAACACAATACACTAATCAAGACTAATCAAGGGATGAAAAATCTTCATAATATATTTCATAAAATATTTTTCATGATCCCTAAGATTACTCTTTTTGGGAAGCTTTTGCCTTTTTGATGAGTATATGTAGAATAAGGACAATTTTTGGAAAAAAAATTCAATACATCACCATCCAAAAAGTTATTTCCCATATGGCGTCTTCCCAGCATTTACCACCACAAAAAAAATAAAAATAAAATTGAAAATTTTAAAATTTAAAATAAATAAATAAAATAAAATAAAATATGATTAAAAAATTATATAACCATTTTTTTTTAAAAAAAAATTTATTAGAAAATCCTCTTTCAAGTACTTGTGTCTCATTTAGTCTATAAGATATTATTGCATTACAATAAATCCTATTATTTTGGACATTTGATCCATCAAATTTTAATTATCATATTTGAGATATTTTATGGACAATTTTACTATTTTTTAAACTCTTAACAACTTGGTGATGTGAATATTCAGATTAAATAAATTTGATAATATGAATGTTCACATCATGAAATATTCATACTATTAATGTGAACATTAATGTGCGCTTTACCCTATTATTAAAAGTATTTTGGTAATTATGTCAACCATAGGATTTATTAGAATATAAAAAAAATAATTTCGATTAAGTGAAACATAAGTGCGTGAAGAGAGATTTATGAATAAATGTCTCACTTTTTTATCGGTGTTTATAAAATGGGTTACTACTATAAATAACTATTAAAATTTACTTAAATATATAACAAAGTTTACAATGAAAACAATGATCAAAATAATTAGATCTTAAGTAATAAATAAAAAGTAAACAAACTGTAATAAAATATCACTTGAATATCACCACTCTCACATTTTTAAATGCAAAATTGATAATCAAATTTGCATAATCTAAGTTATCAACTAAATCAATTTTAATGGATAAAATTATTAATTAATTTAATATTTCTTGTGACATAATTTACCAAAAGTAATATTTAATCAATTGAAAATTTGGAAAGTTTCTTTTTTCTAAAAGCAACGGTAATTGATATAAGGGTGATTTACAGGTAAGTCCCGTTTTAGCAAATAATGATCCATTAAGTCCTAGTTCAAAAACTTTTCACCAGTAAGTCCCATAATCCATTAATATGACGAAACTACCCTTACCAAATCAAAACACAAAACAAAAATCACTGATTCACGATTTCATTGACAGTTCATCCCGCCATTTCTCACTCTCGCAGATTTCATTCTCACCTTCATCAATTTCGCCTCACATTTCGTCTACCTTCATCAATCTCGTCTTCCTTCATCAATCTCGTCTCAGATTTCCCAAAAACAAACTAGATCATCAAACATTCAAACAACCGAACAACCAAAAATGGTGAAAACAAGTAAGATTCAAGTATCTTAAATCCTAGTTTTTGCGAAATCTTTCATTTTCGAAACTTTTGTTTTTCATTTCCATTTCAGCTTGAATGTTGAGTTCGAAACTTTTATTTTCGAACCTTTTGTTTTTTATAATGTTGAGTTCGAAACTTTTGTTTTTGTTTTTGTTTGTGAATCTGAGAACATTCGTTGTAATGCCACAAAAATCATGTTCTCTTGCTTTCTATTTAGGTTTCAATGTTGATTTTAGTGAGACTGCTGTGAATATTCTCAAATTCTTAGTGAATTTGAGTGAAAAACCCTAGTTAATCATGTTGCCTTGCTTTCTGTTTAGGTTTCATTGTTGATTTTGGTGCGATTGCTGTGAATATTCTCAGATTCTTAGTGCATTTGAGTGAAAAACCCTAGTTAATCATGTTGCCTTGCTTTCTGTTTAGATTTCATTGTTGATTTTGGTGCGATTGCTGTGAATATTCTCAGATTCTTAGTGAATTTGAGTGAAAAACCCTAGTTAATCATGTTGCCTTGCTTTCTTATTGTTGATTTTGGTGCGATTGCTGTGAATATTCTCAGATTCTTAGTGAATTTGAGTGAAAAACCCTACTTAATCATGTTGCCTTGCTTTCTGTTTAGGTTTCAATGTTGATTTTGGTGCGATTGCTGTGAATATTCTCAGATTCTTAATGAATTTGAGTGAAAAACCCTAGTTAATCATGTTCTCTTACTTTCAATTTAGGTTTCAATGTTGATTCTCGTACCATTGCTGTTAATGTTTTCAGATTCATATTGAATATGAGTGAAAAACCCTAATTAATCAACTTCTGTTACTTCCAATTTAGGATCCAATGTTGATTTGGGTATCATTGCTGTTAATGTTCTCAGATTCTGACTAAAATTATGTGAAAAACCCTACTTAATCATATCCTATTCCTTTCAATTTAGGTTTCAATATTGAGTGTGGTACCATTGCTGTCAATGTTCTCACATTTCCAATCAATTTTACTCAAAAACCTTAATCATATTATATTGGCTTCAATTTTGCTTTCATTGTTGATTTTGGCATGATTCCTGTGAATGTTCTCAAATTCTTAGACAATTTGAGTAAAAAACCTTAGTGAATCTTATTCTTTGGTTTCAATTTAGCTTTCAATGTTGATTTTGGTATGATTCCTGTGAGTGTTCTCAAATTCTTAGGCAATTTGAGTAAAAAACCTTAGTGAATCTTGTTCTTTGGTTTCAATTTACCTTTCAATGTTGATTTTGGTATGATTCCTGTGAATGTTCTCAGATTCTTACACAATTTGAGTAAAAAACCTTAGTGAAACTTATTCTCTGGTTTCAATTTAGCTTTCAATGTTCATTTTGGTATGATTCCTGTGAATGTTCTCAAATTCTTAGACAATTTGAGTAAAAAACCTTAGTGAATCTTGTTCTTTGGTTTCAATTTAGCTTTCAATGTTGATTTTGGTATGATTCCTGTGAATGTTCTCAGATTCTTACACAATTTGAGTAAAAAAACCTTAGTGAAACTTATTCTCTGGTTTGAATTTAGCTTTCAATGTTCATTTTGGCACGATTCCTGTGAATGTCCTCAAATTCTTAGACAATTTGAGTAAAAAACCTTAGTGAATCTTATTCTATGGTTTAAATTTAGCTTTCAATGTTGATTTTGGTATGATTCCTATGAATGTTCTCAGATTCTTAGACGATTTGAGTAAAAAACCTTAGTGAATCATGTTCTCTTGCTCCCCAATCTAAGTTTGAATATTGATTTTGCTGCTATTGCAGTCAATGTTCTCATATTCTGAATGAATTTGAGTGAAAAACCTTACTTAATCATATCCCATTCCTTTAAATTTAAGTTTCAATGTTGAGTGTGGTGCCATTGCTGTCAATGTTCTCATATTTTCAATTAATTTCAGTGAAAACCTTAGTTAATCATATTCTCTTGGTTTCAATTTAGCTTTCATTGTTGATTTTGCTGTGATTGCTGTGAATGTTCTCATATTCTTAGAAAAATTGAGTAAAAAAACCTTAGTGAATCATATTCTCTTGGTTTCAATTTGGGTTTCAATCTGAATCAATTTGAATAAAAAACCCTAGTTAATCATATCCTATTGCCTTCAATTTAGGTTTCCATGTTGATTTTCATTCGATTGTGTTAATGTTCTCATATTCTTAGTCAATTTGAGTGAAAACCTGGACTTAATCATATTCTCTCTATTTCAATTTAGGTTTCAATATTGAGTTTGACATGATTGTTGTCAATTTTCTCAAGTTTTCAATCAATTAGACTGAAAACCCTAGTTAATCATGTTCTCTTGCTTCCAATTTAAGTTTCAATGTTGATTTTTGCTGCGATTGTTGTGAATGTTCTCATATTCTGAATCAATTTGAGTGAAAAACCCTAGTTAATAATCTTCTCTTGCTTTCAATTTAACTTTCAATGTTGATTTTGTTTTTATAGCCATGAATGTCATCAAACTTAGACTTCATGAGAATGACATTGGATTGATTCTTTTAGGGAACATTCTCAGTATTTATATCTTGTCTATGTTGATTTTCCATACAGGAAAGCAACTCATGAAAACCCCAAGACTAAAAAGTAATGCAAAGAAAATGATAAGAAAGCATACAAAATCAACTTCAACGGATAAAAAGCAAAAGGGAAAGTGTAGAGAATGGAGATTAACTTTCAGATCAAACATGGGGACAATAGTGAAGCTATTACAGCACATCAAACTCAGGAATGAGCATATTAATGGCTTGAAGAAAACCCCATTTTGGGCATTGTTTGATGCAATATTGCAAAACAAGCTGAATTATAAACAATGCAGAAAATATGATGACATTGCATTGAAAATAATTCAAACATACCAGCCAGGCAGCAGTGGTTCTTTCCAGTTAGGACCAGAAACTGTAAAGCTAACAACAGAAGACATCAAGTCCATCTTCGGTATATCTTGTGGAGATGAACCAATACATCTTGGTTATGGAAATAAAAGCAGATCATCATTTCTCACAAGAAGATCTATACAAACTGAAAGGCTATCGAGCACAACCATCATAGACTTGTTGCAAAAAGCATTAAAAGGCAAGAAGAAAGAAGACACTGAAGATGTGATAAGGATGCTGTGTATGTATACTTGTTTGAAGCTTTTTTTCTCTACATCAGGAACAACAGTTGGATGGGTATTTCTTAATTACATGGAAGACATAAACTCAATGAGAAAATACAATTGGGCAGAAGCAATAAGGAACACACTGATGTCTTCAATTGAAAAATACCACAAAAATCCAACAAAAGTCACAGGATGTGTTATGGCTCTCTTAGTAAGTCACATCTTTACTCTATTCTATTAGTTTGTTGTTAATAACACATAGTATTATTTCTTAGTCAAATGACAAAAATTATTTACATTTGCTTTGTAGTATTGGTTGTGCGAGCACACATTGATCATCCACCCTGAAGTTAGCGAAACATGCCCAAGGGTGATCAAGTGGAATCTTATCAAATTACATAAGCGTATGAAAGTCATATCACTACATCAGCTGACAACAAGACATGTCACATCCTCATCTCATTTGAATTTCAATTCAAGTTTGGAAAAATCCCTATTTTTATACACTGAATTATTACTGAGAAAGTTTTTAGTTTCCTAAACTTCAATTATTTCAAAAACTAATATCTATTGTATGTTGACCTACAGGTAACTACTGCTCAATTCAGTGAGGAAAGTGATGAAGAAGCTGATGACACTGAAGAAGAACAAAAAGAAGATGTTGAAAATACTGAAGACGAAGAAGAAAAAGATGTTGAAGAAGAAGAACAAAAAGTACAAGAACAAACTTTCAGATCAAACATGGTGGCAATAGTGAAGCTATTACAGCGCATCAAACTCAGGAATGAGCATATTAATAGCTTGAAGAAAACCCCATTTTGGGCATTGTTTGATGCAATATTGAAAAACAAGATGAATTGTAAAGAATACAGCAAATATGATGACATTTCACTAAAAATAATTCAAACATACCAGCCAGGCAACAGTGGTTCTTTCCAGTTAGGATCAGAAACTGTAAAGCTAACAACAGAAGACATCAAGTCCATCTTTGGTATATCTTGTGGAGATGAGCCGATACATCTTGGCTATGGAAATAAAAGCAGATCATCATTTCTGACAAGAAAATACATACAAACTGAAACGCTATCGAGCACAACCATCACCAACTTGTTGCAAAAAGCATTGAAAGGCAAGAAGAAAGAAGACAGTGAAGATGTGATAAGGATGCTGTGTATATATACTTGTTTGAAGCTTTTTTTCTCTACATCAGGAACAACAGTTGGTTGGGTATTTCTTAATTACATGGAAGACATAAACTCAATGAGAAAATACAATTGGGCTGAAGCAATAAGGAACACACTGATGTCTTCAATTGAAAAATACCACAAAAATCCAGCTAAAGTCACAGGATGTGTTATGGCTCTCTTAGTAAGTCACATCTTTACTCTATTCTATTAGTTTGTTGTTAATAACACATAGTATTACTTCTTATTCAAATGACAAAAATTCTTTACATTTGCTTTGTAGCATTGGTTGTGTGAGCACACACTGATCATCCACCTTGAACTTAGCAAAGCATGCCCAAGGGTGATCAAGTGGAATCTTGCCAAATTACATAAACGTATGAAAGTCATATCACTACACTAGCTGACAACAAGACAGGTCACATCCTCATCTCATTTGAATTTCAATTCAAGTTGGGAAAAATCCATATTTTTATACACTAAATTATTACTGAGAAAGTTTTTAGTTTCCTAAACTTCAATTATTTCAAAAACTAATATCTATTGTATGTTGACCTACAGGTAACTACTGCTCAATTGAATGACGAAAGTGATGAAGAACTTGATGACACTGAAGAAAAAGAAAAAGAAGATGCTGAAAATGCTGAATATGCTGAAGAAGAAGATGCTGAAGAAGAAGAACAAGAAGTACAAGAACAAGAACAACAAAAACAAGATGCTGAAAATACTGAAGAAGAAGAAGAAGAAGATTCTGAAGAAGATTTTGAAGAAGATGAAGAAGAAGAAGAAGATGGTCAATATGATGAAGACTGCCACCAAGAACAAAAGCCAGCAAATGAAGACTTTAATAACTTCTGCAACATTATACTCAATGATGCACCTGAGGGAGAAGAACAAATTCATCAACAAACACTTGAGAAACTTCAAACTGAGAACAACAATTTGCAACTAGACAACACAATGAAGACCATCTACATAAATAAACTTGAAGAGGATAACAGGCTACTCACAGCACAAATAAAACAATTGAAATATGAAAATTCTCGATTGCATAACCAATTGGTTGAAAAAGAGGTCCACGAGATAACCCAAGAAGTTTGTGCAGTAAAACATCCTAGGACAGATGGAAAGAATGAAAGTCATACAATAAATGATGAAAATTCTCAAGTGCTGGAGAAAGAGGTCCATGAAAATTCTGAAGTGGTGGACAAAGAGCTCCATCAGAAAGAGGTCCATGAAAATTCTGAAATTGTGGACAAAGAGCTCCATCAGAAAGAGGTCCATGAGATAACGCAACAGCCTATTGCAACAAAACATTGTGAGACAAATACAAATGTGAAAGATTGTCAAAATTCTCAATTCCAGAATCAGTTACTGGAGGAAGAAGTTCATGACTTAACCCAACAAGTTTGTGCAATAAAAGCCGATGATCTGACAGAATCAAGACAAACAAATCTGCAGAATTCCATGATTAAAAATATCAAAGCTAAAGCAAAAAAGACTACTGAGGTGTCAGATTATGAGTATAGAGGCAAGAAAGTTAAAGTTGAGACAGAGAGAAGAAACACAAAGATGAGACAATTTCAAACAAGTATGTTGTGGCTCAATTCCTAACCTCCTGAAGATAAATATGAACTACAAATTCTTTGGAAAGAAAAGCAAACATAATCAAGGTATAATCTTACATAAATCTTTCAATTTTTTATGTAGTACAAATATATGAAATGAAAACTGAGAAATAGCTCTATTTTCTAAAAATATTTCTGACTTACTTATTAACACATTTTATATTGTTTTTGTAGTGCTTGTATATGGTTTTGGCACATGATATGAAAACTGTGTGTGTATTAATGATATCAAGAACTTGGTAAAAGGGACAGACATATCCAGCTGTGTATGTATAATATTTATAAATATTTTAACACTGAAAAAACTTCTTATTAATTTGTGTAGACGTCCCCAAACGCCCCGGGAGGGTTAAGTCCCGTTCTGTTCATTTGGGCTCACTACAGTTCAAAGGACTCAGAATGTCACGGTTCTAAATCTTGAACCAAAGAGTCCAAATCCGGCAAAATCGTTTTTGAGAAAACAGATTTTTAGAAAGAAGTGCCAAAACATGGACTGCTTTGCCAGATACAGAGTCGCCACCTAAATATTTTTAATGGGGAAATTTAGGAAACCCCTGACTCGGTGCCAAAGGCCACGTGTCCGTCATCACCAAAGTTGCCTCGGCTCGGGAACTTAGGTACGATTGGGGAAAGGTCACTTCGTGAGCACCCCCCCTCGCCCGGTCAAAGACCGGCCTCTACTAACCATGATATCTGTTTTTGAAAAACATTGTGTGTTCTTATTCCGGTTATTAGCCTAGGTTACTATGTGATGCGCACAACATACAAGTATAGACTGAGTCGCCTGAATTAGAACAAAACATTTCATGTTGTTTGTTTGAGAATGGTTTGATGGTGCTACCCGCAGGTAGGTGTAGACGTCCCCCCGAACGCCCCGGGAGGATGACTCCCGTTCGGTTCACATTGGGTTCACTACAGTTCAAGGACTCAAAACGTCACGGTTCTAAATCTTGAACCAAAAGAGTCCAACTCTGGCAAATCGTTTTGAAGAAAAAACTGATTTTGAAAAGAAAGTGCCAAACATGGACTGCTTTGCCAGATTACAGAGTCGCCACCTAAATATTTTTAAAATGGGGAATTTAGGAAACCCTGACTCGGTGCCAGAAGGCCACGTGTCCGTCATCACCAAAGTGGTCTTGGCTCGGGAGCTTGGGTACGATCGGGGAAGGTCAGCTATGAGCACCCCCTTTCGCCCGGTCCGAAGACCGGCCTCTACTAACCGTGATATCCAATTTTGAAAACTTTATGCGTTCTTATCCCGGTTATTAACCTAGAATTACTATGTGATGCGCACAACACAAAAAGTATAGACTAGATTGCCTAACTTGGAAATAAACATTGCATATCCGTTTTGTTTGGAAAAACAGTTTGAAATTGCTACTCGCGAGTAGGCTAAAACACGGATTTCGATGAGTATTCCCCAACTCAAGTAATCCAACCTCACACCCACAGGCATTCAAGCAGTTATATCACATAAGCACTTAGCCTCATGGCAGTCGTGCTATTATGGCAACATTCACACGCATGCGATATGCTAAGCATAAAAGCTCACCTAGTACTCCAAGCCAAAACAGAAACTTATTAGAAAATCCATGCATGGACCTAAGCATACTGAAATGTCTAATGCAACACATGCAAAGATGTAATCTAGGCAGGCTCGGCTATCCTAAGCATGGCATGTGAAATGCTACAACTATCACGTATTCAATTTGGAATTGAAAGTACGATGCAGTTTGTATGAATGTACCGAGGCCCGATGCATGTCAACAAAATGCGTGGATGCACACATGCATTGCATAAGGTATGCTAATTTAAATATGCCCTAATCTACCATCATAAGCAGGTAAATATAAAAGGGAAGAAAGAAGTGGGGGTTGGAAGACATACACACACTCACCCACACTTATTACAATTGCGCCCCTCACTCGGAGGGACCAAAATAATAATACAGTCCCAAAATAAATGAATAAATATTACAAATTCTAATTACTGAATAAATAAATGTGAAATAAAAGGGGGCCACAGCCCCTCGCCTCGGGATGCGCGAATGATGCATGCTCAATGTCCGCCTTGCCCGGGAACCCGCACCATGCCTCTGTTCCCTCTGCTTTTGCTGCCCTGCCTCTCTGCAAAATTGCCAGAGTCCTGGGACACCTTCCACATACCCTGAATATTACCACCGGCTGAAGGGTTGGACCATCGGCTGCAGGGTTTAGCCACCGCTGCAATTGAGATTATCGGCCACAAAAAGTGTGCCGGTCGGCACTGAAGAGTGCCGGTCGGCACTAAATTCCTGCAGGAGACAGTTTTGACAGCAGCAGACAGCAACAGAGCATGGTATGGAATTTTGGGACAAATGTATGCACGGACACACTCCCTATCATGCAATGGACTCAAGGGAGCATGGCCCTCGCCCCCCGGGCCACCAATCACGCATTTCAATGCATGATGGCCCAAGAAGCCAAAGTGTGCAACTTCAATGTGGAACGAAATGCACATAAACAAACAAAGAGCTCAACCTCTATGATACTCAATTCAAGAGGTAAAGCAATGCATGTCAAATGCAACCTAAGCATGCAATCTAACATGCAATATGAACATGCAAGTATATAAACATGCTAGGCACACAACCTAAGCAACACATACAAAGTAAGCATGCTACAACACATGAGGGAATGGAATTAAACTAGATTAGGCAGCCTCAAACAAGCCTAAAACAGTGGCCATAAGATGAAAATGAGGCGCCTCGAAATGCGTGCACACTTGCACGCAAAACCGAGGCGATGGCATATACAATGCAATATGACTAAAATGGCATATACAATGCAACATGGAATTATACTAACATGAGAGAGCCTCAACCACACTCACATAAGAGGCCGTGAGATGAAAATGAAGTGCCTCGAAATGCGTGCACACGGGCACGCAAACCGAGACAATGGCATAAAGGCATGAAATGGCATGGCAAACGATATGCAAACATGCTAATGGAATTTCAGCACTGAAATGTGGGGGAAAACAGTCCCGAAATCATGGCCAAAGTTACATCCGATGCACGGAATAGTCCCGAAACATGAATTTTGGCACCCGAAATGGCCTATAGCTATGCCTAAACGTGCAAGATATGAACATGAAGTATGAAGACAGCAGCTAGACAGTCCCAAAACAAGCATTTTTCAGTTTACTACATGGCCACAAAAACACAATACAAGTATGGGAAAAATCCTATGCAAGGAAAGGGCCACAAGGAGGGCAAAGAGATAACCGATACATGGAGGCTCCAAACAAGTGAGGGCCCTTCTACAATGTTGTAGAGGGACCCCAAAATATGGCTATTTAAAGCAGATGTCCGAGCCAAAATCAGTATACAAATAGGCTCAAAATGTCATGCAAAACAAGGGCAAAATGAGGCCACAACATGAGGTATATAAAGGGTGCATCAAACAGTCAAAGACCCTTCATGAGACATGTAGAGGGGGTCAAAATAAGACACTTTTCAGGCCTGTCTAAGACCCAAAAACAGAAGCATGGTTAGGCTAACAAAGCATGCAAAATTACGGTAAATAGAAGAGATTATGAAACAAGTGCAAGATAGAGTTACCAAACATGTGGTTGAGCCCTTCTTCAATGTTGAAGAAGGGCTCAAAATAAGCCTACTTACAGTTTATTACATGCTCAAAAACAGGTTATACACCAGCCAAATATACTATGCAAGAATCATGGCATACAAGGGGGTAAAGAGATAGGTGCTAGATGCTATCACCAAACAGCAAGGGGTCCTCAATCAAACATGAAGAGGACCCCAAAATAAGACTATTTGAAGTTTGGGTCGGAGCCCAAAAAGTGCTTGCAAGCAAGGCTTAGATATGGATCAAGAAAAGGTTAGAAAAGGGAGAATGAGAAGAACTCACCCTTGAAGACTAACTCTTGGCTGCCCTTTTGACTGAAAAACAGTGCCTCCTAGCCTCTGAGAAGACCTCCAAGCCGCTGGAAATGGAGTGGTGGTGGTGGTGCTAGGTGGTGGTGAAGGAATGGCCCAAGAACAAGGGTGTTTGGAGGTGGAATGAGAGAGATATATTGAGAGATGGAAGGATGTATATGTATATATCAGATATACATATATTTCTCTGGTTTTTTGTTCCAAAGTCTCCAACCCTAGACAAAGGAGAAGGAGTGGTGCTTATATAAGGCAAGGAAAGCACTTATCTTAAGGGCTAAGCAAAGAGAAAGGTTCAAGGGGGGGTGCAAAAGAGTCTAGGCTTCTTGGAGAAGCTAAGACAGCTGGCCAAGCTTCTCCAAGAAGCTTTGGCTAAAGGGTCACCTTCTAGAAGCTTAGAGGGTTCAAAGGGCTCACAAGGGTGCAAAATGGCTACATATATGCACGTGGAGCTGGTTTTGTGCATCCCAGCTGGCACAGCTGGTATGCACCAGGCTTGGAGGGTGCAAAGGGTGCAAACCGGCCAGAAAATTTGATCGTCGGCCAAAATAAAGTGCCGGTCGGCACTATTTTCTGCCGGTCGGCTAAATAGAGTGCCGATAGATGATTATGAGGTCAAAAAATGGCCGGTGGGTATACAAATTGAAGCCCCAGAAGTTAGCTTTCCAATGGGGCAAACCTTGCATCAAAATTCCTCCTGTGAAAAAAGTTATGCCCTTTTCCGTGAAGCCGCGCAGACTCGATCCAACCGGGATGATGCCCAGCTTCAACCAACCATATCTCCTCCACCCGGGCTTGGCTCTAGGAGATTCTTGAGTGCAAAGTGAAGCCCCGGAAGTCTTCTTTCCGATGGTGGTGGCCTCATAGCTCAACTCCAAGTATGCAATTGAATAAGCCTGATTTAGCGAGGGCCGCTCGACTTTCTTCTATCCGGATTCATGCCGAACTTCTCCCAGACCAGTTTTCTCCTCTCCTTTCTTCTTTTCTTCAACTCCAAACCCCTAAGCGAAGTGTTTTGAAAGATTTGCCTCTCTTCTTGCCGAAGAAACTGAACCTGTGCCCTGCACATCTCTCAACACCGAGCAAACCATCAGCAATGCCCAAGTCTTGAGGGCGGTCAAAAATGGGGTGTCTACAGTAGGCTAAGACGTGGATTTGCCACCCTCGGGTGGGCTTAAAACAAACATTTGATGAATTATCCCAATTTAAGTAACACAACCTCCACCCACAGCCATTCAAGCAGTTATATCACATAAGCACATAGCCTCATGGTAAGCATGCTATCATGGCAACACTCACACGCATGCAAGGATGCTAAAGCATAAAACTCACCGAGTACTCCAAGCCAAAACAGAAACTACATTAGAAATCATGCATGATCCTAAGTATACAGAAATGCCTAATGCAACACATGCAAAAATGCAAACTATAGCAGGCTCGGCTATTCTAAACATGGCATGTGGAATGCTACAACTAACACGTATTCATCTTATAATTGAAGTACAATGCAGTTTGTATGATGCGGCGAGCCCGGTGCATGCAAAACAGATGAATGAATGCAAACATGCTATCATACTGTATGCTAATTGAAATATGCCCTAATCTAACCATCATAAGCAGGTAAATAAAAGGGAAGAAAGACGTGGGGTTGGAAGACATACATCACACTCACCCACACTTATTACAATTATGCCCTCGCGCAGAGGGTCCGAATAAATATACAGTCCCGAATGAAAGAATAATACAGTCCAAATAAATATTACAGTCCAAATAATACAAATTCCTAATTAACTTACAAATTAACTAAGAAAGCTGTAAAACTGGCATGCAAGCTAGGGACTGCCTTGATTCCGCTCCGGGTGATGAATGATGCATGTTTGGGCTGCTTTGCGCGGAAATCCACTGGAATGCCCCAATTAGCCTCTGTTTTGCAATGATTCTTGAAAAGCGCGCCAAGCCTCGGAAGACCGCTGATTCTTGATATGCTGCAACAGAGAGCAGGAAATGGGCATAGCAATGTATTTTCACAAATGTATGCATGTCTCGATCCTCGTGCCACCGATCACGCATCTCGATGCATGATGGCCGAGGAGCCGAATTGCACAACTCAATATAGAATGAATGCACATGAAAACACAACAAGACCTAACTCCATCATGGATGATCCGGAGTGTCGGTGACTGGGGAATTGAGACACATTCCGTCACTCGGAGTACGGAACGCACCTCGTTTCCCGTGCCCGGGCTAACTCCTATCCCGAACACAATGCAATATGCATGGTATGCATGAAATGCAACTAAGATACAATCCTAACATGCACAATGTTATGGAATGGCATACACACTACACGAGATGAGATGGCATACACAATGCGCTAATGTACAACCTAGCATACACAATGCTATGGAATGAAATGGCATACACAATGCGATATGGGCTTACACCAACATGAGAGAGCCTCAGCCACACTCACATAAGAGGCCATCAGATGAAAACAAGACACCTCAAAATGCGTGCACGCGTGCACGCAAACCGAGAACGGACCCTCAGGCACCGAAATGCCACTCTAATGAGACATGGCAAAGACATGGTATATGGTATGCTAATATGAAAAAATCAGTGGCAAAACGAGGGGCAAAACAGCCCCAAAACAAGGCGAAATGACACCCGATGCATGGAATCTCTCCCGAAATGCAAAACTAGTTACATGAAGTGGCTTACAGCTATACAAAGCATGCATAATTTGAACATGACATGAAAATACAGAAGCAAGGCAGCCCCGAGACAAGCATTTTTACAGTACAAAGCATGGTCAAACAGCAAGCATAGATAGGGCTAAAATGACATGCAAAAATGGCTCCGCAAGGGAGGCAATGAAGCAAGTGATAGATGGAAAGCCCAAATGGAAAAAGACCCTTCTAAAACACTGAAGAGGGCCTAAAAACATGCTGTTTTTCAGTAGGTGACAACCCATAAAACAATATACAAACATGCTAAAAATGCCATGCAAGAAGTAGGCCGACAAGAGGCTATAACATGAGGTATACAAAGCATTCACCAAACAGCCAAAGACCCTTAATGAGATATGTCCATGGGGTCAAAATATGGCTATTTTTAGTTCTGATCATGGCCTAAAAACAGAATCAAGGTAGGCTAACAAAGCATGCAAAAATGGGGGCCAAAGAGGGGTATAATGGTAAGTACTACATGGAGGCCCCCAACAGTGTTGAGCCCTTCTACAATGTTGTAGAGGGGCTTAAAATAAGCCAATTTACAGTTTATATCATGCCTCAAAACAGACTACACATAGGCTAGAAATACCATGCAAAATAATGGCATACAAGAGGGTATTGAAGCAAGTACCAAATGGGGGTCTCAAACAGGGTTGAGCCCTTAAACAAACATGAAGAATGGCTCAAAAAAATGCCCCTTTCAGTTAGGGTCGGAGCCCAAAACAGCAAGAAAATAGGCTAAGAAATTGTTGCAAAATAGAGCTAGCAAAGAGGGGAAGTGGACTTACCCTTGAAGACTAAAACCTTGGCTGCTTCTTGGACCAAATTTGCTGCCTCCTAGCTACTGGAAAGCCTCCCAAGGTGCTGGAAATGGAGTGGTGGTGGTGGTGCTTGGTGGTGATGAAGAAATGGGTTGGAACTTGGTTGTTTTTGAGCTTGGAAGTAGAGAGGGAGAGAGATGTGTATACAAGACTCTCCAACAATTTTTTCTAACCCTAAAAACAGACCTGAGGAGGTGTATATGTAGGCAAAATTGGTGGAAAAATGGAGGGAAAAAAGGGGGGGAAAACTAGTCAAGTTTCCCCCCAAAATGGCCAAACCCTCGGACATAGGTGTAGTGGAAAACAAAATTCACATCTAGGACACCCTTGGGGAGGGGGGCATGGCCGGCTAGTTTAAAGGGGCAAAAAGGTCATTTCACAAAATAGGTGGCCGGCCGGCTAGATTTTCTGGCCGGCCAGCTACTTTTTGGGCAAAAAAAATGGGTTTCCGGAAAGAAAAGTGGCCGGTGGGTGATTTGGAAGTCCAATGGTGGCCATTCAAGTGTCCAAATTTAAGCCCCGGAAGTTAGCTTTCCAATGGCGCAAACCTTGCATCAAAATTCCTCCTGTGGAAAAAGTTATGCCCGTTTCCGTGAAGTCGCGCAGATTCGGTCCCAACCGGAGTGATGCCCTACTTCAATCAACCATATCTCCTCCGTCCGGAATTGAATTTAGGAGATTCTTGAGTGAAAAATGAATCCCCGGGAGTAAGCTTTCCAACGGTGGTGGCCTCATAGCTTGATTCCAAGTATCCAAATGAATAGGCCCGATTCGGCGAGGGCTGCTCGACTCTCTCTTAACGGTTCATGCCCATTTTCTCCCCCGACTGGATTTCTTCTCTCTTCTCTTCTTTTCTTCAACTTCAAACCCCTAAGTAAGGTGTTTTGAAAGATTTTTCAAAGATTTCATCTCTCTTTCGTTCATTTCCACTTTGTCCTTGCTCGGTTTACCGAAAAGGCGACGTTTGACAAAAGGCGAGCCTCGGAACATCGTAAAAACTTTATTTTCAAAATGTTTTGAAAGAGAGGGTTTTAAGTTCTAAAAACCATTCAAAATAGCTTTGGTCCAAAATGGGCCGTGTAGTTGGGATTTGTTCCTCTCTCTTTGCCGAAGAAATTGCACCTTTCCCCTGCACAACTTTCTCCACCATGTAAACCATCAGTCGCGTCGAAGTCTTATGGACGGTCAAAAATGGGGTGTCTACAATTTGTGAACATCACTTTTGTGTTTCAATTTGATAGACAATTGATGCATATGCTGAGATTCTTCAAAGAGAACCACAAGCACAGAATTCTGGTGATGCAGCAGAGCACAATGGCAATTGTTTCATACTGTCAAGTCTATATTGGGTAAGGAATCAATGTGCATGTGTCAATTCTATACTTTATCTTCCATTTAATTTTGGTTTCAAAGTAGATTTTTTTTGTTTGTTATCATTCTTGTGAATGTTCTCAAATTTGATTTTGGTGCCATTGTTGGGAATATACTCAGATTTCAAAACAATTTGAGTGACAAATCGTAGTTAATCATGTTTTGTTGCTTTTCACATATTGAGTTCGAACCATTACTGTGAATATTCACATATGTCAATACATCCATATGTTAATCATAGTTAATCGTAGTTAATCGACATGAATATTGAATTCGTACCATTACTGTGAATATTCACATATGTTTTGTAAAAAACAGCCAATGTTGAAGAAGAAAACTTCAGAACAAAGGACAAAAATTTTGAAAAATACTTTGCAAGAATCCCTCCTATGTCGATACATCCATATCCCCATCCACAATTTCAATCATTGGACATTACTTGTTATCGACAAACACTTGGGGACTTGGAAACATTTCAACCCTTTGAGACCAAGAAAAGGAAAGGACAAGCACTACAATGTTGCAAATCAACTGGTAAGAACAATTTCAGATTAGCATTACAATAATCAGATGTAAATCATTACATACTTTATGTTGATGTTTTTTACAGCAAAAAATCATCCATCAATACATGAAGGATATACCTTGTCAAGCAGAAAAAGCCTGGAATCCTGATGTCAAGATTGAATCAGTCAAAGACAGCCCTCAACAAGAAGCAATGACGTATGTTAATTTATTCTAACTAATAAATTTTGGTATCTTTTTCAAAAAAATTTCTTTTTTCCCTAACTGTGTCAAAAATGATATCTGCAGGAATGACTGTGGAATTATTGTTTGCTACATCATAAGACAATACATCAGGCATCAACCAATTCCAAACACATTACCACCAGGCACATCCACAAGACTCAGAGCAGACATGGTACATGAGTTCCTCAGTGATCCACAAAGATCAATCAAAGTCAAGTAGAGTCAAGATTGCAACCTTCAATGAAATCTTTTTTGATGTGTAACTCAATGAACTCTTTTTTGTAACACTCTAATACAATGACTAATGTTTTTGTTAATAGTTCCAAGCATATTACCTAACAAACATATTACAATTTCTATGATGTGTAATTGAATATTTCGTCATACTCTCAAAAATATATGCACCCGAGCTTTGTTGATATTTTTGTCCATATTCTCAATTTCTATTGTCATGTTCCTCACACTACTATATGGCAAAAGCAAAAATAGTATTACATGTGAAAATAGTGGACACAAAACTTTACTGTTGTTTCAATCACTTATTTTCAAACTTAGAAACTTTAAAACTGAGAATATTTTCAGCTTTATACAGATCACTCAATTTTCAAACAACAATATTACCACAACAATTTATTTGCTGCCTCATAATATTATGACAATTTGAAAAACTAAAATTCCAAACAAAGAATATTTTCACTTACAGTCCACTGTTACTTTAATCAAAACATAAAGCATTGACCACATCTATTTAGAATATTAATTCACATTCATTTAATTCATCACATTTATAACTAGTTCCAATTTATAACAAGAGCCTCACATTATTATCACAAAAACAGCTATTTTGAACTAAAAACTTAAACTAAGAATATGTTCACTTTTTATACAGTATTCACATAATCTGTAAAACAAACATTCAACAGTTAAGTTTATTTCCGAAAGCCAACCAAACAACATTATCACAACAATTTATTTGCTGCTTCACAATAATTTCACAATATGAAAAACTAAAATTCGAAACAAAGAATATTTTCACTTACAGTCCACTCTTACTTTAATCAAAACATAAAGCATTGACCACATCTATTTAGAATATTAATTCACACTCATTCAATTCATCACATTTATAACTAGTTCCAATTCATAACAAGAGCCTTACACTATTATCACAAAATCAGCTATTTTGAACTAAAAACTTAAACTGAGAATATGTTCACTTTTATACAGTATTTACACAATCTGCAAAACAAACATTCAACAGTCAAGTTTATTTCCAAAAGCCAACCAAACAATATTATCACAAACAATTTCAAAATTAAAATCTGAAACTAAGAATATTTTCACTTTCAATTCAATGTCAATTTATTAAAAAACATAGAAGATTATTACTCAGCGCTCAACAGCACAAACTGCTACTTCAAGAAATTTATGAATACGAAATTTTTACAATCACAAAGCAACTACAAAAAATCACAAAGCCTCCTTACACGATTTCTTATTGTGATTGCCAACCTTCCCACATCTACTACAAGTAATTTGCCTCACTTTCTCACCATTTGAACGAATCCTCTTCTTATTTGGCCTTCCTGGTTGCTTCTTAGACAAAGGAGGAAGAACAACTTCACTATCACCATCAACATTACGATCTGGTTTTCAAATTGAAGGAACAGGATATATGGGAAAAGAATACGAATCTCGATAACTTTGAACATAGAAGTATTGATCAACAAATAAACTCAAATCATGTCCACTCTTTTGTATAGCACCAACTGCATGTGCACAGGGAAACCCTTTCAACTGCCACTCGCCACAAGAACATATTCGTCTACTAATGTCAACTGAAACAGATGGATGTGAATGCACCTCATAGACATCATTTCCAGATGAACTAACAATCCATGGCCTCGAAGTATTAAAACCATCATGCAACTTGGACTCCATTTTAGGGCAAATCAAACCATTCCATTTATTAACAGTTCCCTCCTCTTAGCAATTTTCCTCATCAACTTAATTCTTACACTATCAATCAACTTTGTGATAGGCAAGTGGCGTTCCTCTCGTATCCACGAATTGAAAGATTCAGCTACATTTGACCACATCTCTCCAAAGCGTTACCCTCGAAAGTATGCATTACTCCAATGATCATATGGTATGTCATCTAAAAACTTCTCAACTCTTAACCCACCTTCAGTCTTTAACTCAACCAAACATTGATGAAATGTTTCTTCAGTTGGAGCATATGCACATTTCCCAAACAAAGTGATCAACTTTTCTTTCAATCCATGAAACATATCACGCAAATGATGCCTCAAGTTCATCTTCAAATGATATAAACAATAAGCATGGAAAGCCATTGGAAAAACCTTTGGCAACACTTCAACTAATCCAAGGTTACGATCTGACACAAATGTAACATTTCGTTCTGGTGAAACAATTCTACTCAAATTCTCCAAAATCCAGCGCCAATTATCTTGATTCTCTGAGCCAACAACTGCAAAACAAACAGGAAAGAATATTATATTATTCCTAGAAAATGGTAACACTCTAACATTCAAAATATCAAACACTAAAATGAATAATTGAAAAAATAAAAAATGCATATACAACAACAATATTATATAAAATTTAAAACATTCAATCATATTTCTAAACTGAGAACTTTCTCAATTTCAGAACAGAGAAAACAAATTTCTTATGTACCTTGATTTCCATCTTTTCCTGTAGCAGCAAGTAAATTTCCTCTAAATCTTCCCTTCAAAAATGTGCCATCAAGGAATAAGAGAGGTCGACAATAATCAAATCCACTAATGGAACCATGAAAAGAAACAAATAATCTCTTAAACCGTTTAGTATCATCATCACACTCAAACTCAATGTAACTCCCTGGATTGCAACTCTTTGCAACATCCACATACCATCTTAACTGGTCAAATGACATTAAGTAGTCTCCAAAAATCTCACCTTTTGCTTTTTCTACCCCCAACCAAGCTTGACGATAACTAACTCTCAGCCTATACCCCAACTTAAAATCCCGAACAACATGAACTGGACGTGTCAATGGATTATCACGAACACTTTCAACAATCAAACCAGCAACTAAATCAGAACTCATACGAGAATGAGTCATCGTGCGTACTTCAGCACCACATGTGTGGACATTGTTCAACTTCCTTATATAAAAGAACCCATTAGCATTCTCCACTCTACCATGAACATTCCACATACAATCTTTTGTCTCTCTAAACGAACATTGTGCAGTAACACGAACTTTATCATTCTTAACAAATATGAACTCAAATCCACACTCAATAGAAAACTTTGACAATGTATTACGAAATTCAACAATTCCACCTTCAAATTTCTGTCCTACATGTGTAATACTAACTGCCCAACCAGCAGACAACAGTACTTTCCCCTTGTGTCAACAAAATGATGATAACATATCAACCTCTTCTTCAACCTCCAACCTCGAATTCCTTTTGGAAGATGTAGATGCTCTGTTTGACAAGTTCACAGGCTTACTGCTGTCATGAGACAATGCAATATCACAAACTTCAAGATCCAACATTGACTCTCTTTCTCCATAATCCAATCTGTTGTTCAGATAACCACAGTCAATGGTTGAGTCTTTTACTCGCACAACAACATCAATACACTTTGAATCAAAATGCACAACTAATGCCAACAACAAATCTAACTCCTCATTGTTGTCCAGGCAATGAGTAAGATAGACAAGTATTATCAGATTACAAATTATCCCATTTCAAACATAGCTTCTCAACCAACTGATTATATGTAACATTAGGATCAATCTTAATTGCAAATGTGCAACCATTATACTTGCACAACAAAAAAATAGGCGCACTTGTACAACCTTCACTCATCTTTCAACCTAAACAAGAAAAAAATATCGCATCAATCAAACCAGAACAAAACTAAGAACTTTCTCAGTTTTCACAAATACTTCATAACAACAAACACCAGAACAAAAAACTTCATAACAATACAAATACTTCACAAATCACGTTTCCAATTCATAAAAATAAATAACCAAACCGAGAAATCATCCAGCAAAAACACGTCTTCAATTTACAAAACATAACGTGAATGGAAGATCAAATATCCAGCAAAAACATAATATACAAAATCGAAACAATACATACCTATCAACAGATCGAAGATCAAATATCCAGCAAATCAATTCTTCAATTTACAAATCGAAATCGCACATAACAAACTCCCACAGATTTCAACTCAAAATGCGAACCAAACTAAGAAATCCTTCAAAATCCTTTCCTATTCAAATCAAAATCGAGAAATCAATTACGTATAATAGCGAACCAAAGCAATAAATCCTTCAAGATCGTTCACGATTCGAATCTTCAGCTACTTCCATAACTGATCTGTTAACAGATTCCTTTTTTCTTTCTAGTAAATAATGTGAATGGAATTTTATATACAGTTGTTTATGTTAAAGGGCAAAAACGTCTTTTTACCTCTAAATGAGACTTATTGGTTCAAAAACTTTTTGGTAGGATCTAAGCTACCACCAAACATATAGATAGGACTTTTAGGTAATTAACTCTTGATATAATTAGTTGTATTCTATACATAATTTATATATTTGAGAAATGACCCTATATTAATTTTAAATAATTCACCATATCAATCAATTTTTTTTAAATTTTTTTTGGATAAAAACAATTATTCTTAGTTTTAAATAATTCACCGCATCGACTATCTATTAGTTTTGAATTTTCACTGATTTTTTTTTTTGTTTTGGTGAGTTATTATAAAAGGTAAAAATATTTATTAAAAATCATTTTACAGGTCCAAAGTGGCATGCCGGTAGAATGTACCTACATGTTGCCTGTATTTATATAGCCATTCCCAAATCTAGATACATAGGGAGGATTGTGTTACGATTGTCAGTATTTAAAAATCTGTCAAATGCCTTATAAATATCAATCCTAATTAGGGGTGTAAAATTAGCCTATCAGCCCGCGGCTCACCCAAAGCCCGCAGCGGGGCCCGTCTAGGCCCAGATGCAAGCCCAACCTAGGCTATTTGTTTTGAGGCCCGGTCCGAGCCTGGCCTGCTCCAGGCCCGACCCACTCTCATTTCCAAGCTATTTTGATGGGAAAAAAATAAAATTTTGAAGAAAAAAAAAAAAAAGGTCAAGCCCGCCTTAGGCTCAAGCTCAAGGCCAGGCCCGGTGGCCCGCCCAAGTACCCTTGATTTTGCACGAGTGGGCCAGCCCTGCTGGGCTTGATTTTTGGCGGGGGCCTGCTAGGCTATATGTTGGGTCATTTTCACACCCATTTTAATATGATGGCAAAAAATAATTCATGTTGGTAATCCACTTGATTAGGACATACTTAAATTTGTTTGATTTGGTATAATATATTTTTTGCTTACATTTTTTACTCACCAAGCCAATCAATTCCTCACCAATGAAGGATTGTAAACCAAACCAACCAAGATTTCTGACAGACGAGAAGGACATGATCAACTGATCTAAATCAAAACCAAAAGATACACGAGCTGATAGAGTTTGCTGGGAGGATTTTGTTCGGGAATATCTCCTTATTGAAGTTTGAGACCCAATTGGTTTATTAAATAATTTTAATTTGGTTTGATTTAGGTATAATATATTTTAATATATTATATCTAATTTTTAGAGACCTAATTTAGTTTGGTAACAACTAGGGTTTGGTAAAACAAACTCAAGATTTAACAATATATATATATTGTTTTGTGTGTTTTGGTGTGTGGCGGCAGTGGCCTAATACAATAGATTTGATTCAATTTGGTGGCTTTGGCTGTGTGGAGGAGCAACAGTGTCAGATCAAATTCGGTGGTTTCTTTGTATGTGATTTAAT
The DNA here is from genome assembly GCA_036172215.1 of Camellia granthamiana. Taxonomy (NCBI): domain Eukaryota; kingdom Viridiplantae; phylum Streptophyta; class Magnoliopsida; order Ericales; family Theaceae; genus Camellia; species Camellia granthamiana. The sequence goes on from CM069912.1 coordinate 103,473,186, forward strand.
GCTGCTACGGTCTCTGTTTTGAAGATAATTTGGGTTATTATTTTAGGTCTTCTTCAACTTTGGTTTCGAAAATTTTTGTTCATCTATTTGGTAAGGTCATTCCTCTTGTTTATTTGTGATTATTTGGAATTCACCTAAGAGTGATGTTGTGAGACCATTCGTGTCACGTTTGTAATTGTTTGGAAACTCTTTGGTTGATAGTGGAATCGGATTTCAATCCCGTAGATGTGCCTCACATTGAGAGAACCACGTAAAAATTCTTGTGTTGCTTTTGATTTAATTTTTCCGTATTAATTTTTATTCCCATTGATTGATTTACTTGTGGAGAATCTTATATTTTTCCTAACAAATTTGCCTTCTGATCAGAAGACTTTTAACTTTTGGGGGAGTCACATTCCTCCAAAGATGCTTACAACAATCTGGATCACCACCCAATAGTGACTCAAAGTGAGAGCAAAAAGATTTAACAGAGAAAATGCCCTGTTTGTCAATTTTCCAATGTAAAAAATCTGATCTCCTAGAATGGGGACTGCAGATGTTTATCAATTTTAAAAGCGCTCCAAGATTTTCAGATTCCCAGGCACTCTTTCATCCTGAATAAAAGATTCCAGCAGGGTCTGTCAGAAGAAAGAGCGAAAATTTCTGCCAGAGTTTAATTTTGCTGAAGGGAAAGAGAAAAAAAAGTCGAGGAAACGGTACAAGCAAGGGGATGTTACTCGTGCGAGGGTCACTCCCTGATCCCAAGTTTAAGACAAGGTTGTTGAGAAGAACATGGCTAAATTCATGACTGGAAGGCCAATCATCAAAATATCCTTCCATAAACAAGACAAATTAGACCCAAGTTGGTCAGACGGTAGCCAACTATTGGGCGTTAAACCATATTTTTCAACAATCACTCGGCAAGTTGTGGCCTTGTGGGTTTGGTACAAAGAAAATCAAATCACATATGAATGACCCTAACAAAACCTTAAGATCACTTGGATGATTCGATTTATGACAACAACATTCATCAATAGTTCTATTACCATGTTTAAAACACAACCAAACATATACAACATATTTTAAAGAAAAAGTATCCAACTATAGATAGAAAATATTGATAGACCATAACCTCCTAGCTACAACAAGGTGCCTAATTGACCTTCCTTTCAAGCATATGCTTCTTCTGCAAATAACAAAGTTTGTAAGTTTTATTTCTTCAACTATCACATTTACTGAAGTTCAATATCAAATGTTGTCGTGTAATGGGTTTCTGATATTGAGTAAAAGATTGCATCATTTTCTTTGCCTAACAAGCTCTCCATCTCTTCATCATTTTCCTGAGCTTCAAAGGTCTCATGTAATTTCTTAAGCCTGTTGAGTTGTTCAGCCACTTCCTTCATTGTAGGTCGTTCTATACTGCTTCTGTTAAGACATCTCACAGCAAGCTCAGCCACTTCTTCAATTTGCTCACTTTCCCTCCTGTCAACATCCTCACAGCTCATCAAAACCTGAGAAAAAAATTTTTGTTCCACCGAGGAAATGAAATATTGAATGAAGTTCACATTTTCCTCAGGATTTCTTCGCTTAAGAATTGGCTTCTGCCCTGTCAATAGTTCCATAAGGACAACCCCAAAGCTGTAAAGGTCACTCTTTACGGTTAATAAACCAGTAATCAAGTACTCCGGGTCCAAGTACCCATGTGTTCCTTGTATTTTGGTGTCTACAACACTTTGACCAAATGGAATCAGGACAGAAGCTCCGAAATCAGAAACTTTTGCAGTGAATTTCTCATCCAAAAGTAAGTTCATGGACTTGACATCTCTGTGGATGATTGGTGGGTCAGCAAGTGAGTGCAGATAGTCGAGTGCTAGTGATATCTCCGCAGCAATCCTCAGACGATTTGCCCATGATTTTAGCATTGCCGAACGCTTGACATGGAGGTGGTCAAATAGTGATCCGTTGGAGATGAACTCATAAATTAGTGATGGGAACTTTGTCTCTAAACACAACCCTAAAAGCTTCACCACATTCTTGTGATTGACCCGAGAGACAATGCTGATTTCATGTTGAAACTCTTGCTTTATTACTTCTCTTTGGAAGTGTTTGATTTTAGTCTTGTCTGCTACATTAGGCTTCTTAACAGCTACTAGTGACCCATTTGCTAAAACTCCTTTGTATACTGCACCAGAGCCTCCTCGGCCAAGAAGTCGACTATTATCATAGTTCTCAGTTGCCTTCACAAGCTCTTTTTCACTGAAAATTCTAATTTTTTGATTCTTTAACAATGAACCTCCATTTTGCTGGAAATTTCTATGTTTCTTTCTTCTCTTGCACTCTATCCATGCTACAATTATCATAAAGGCCAGAAATATGAGCATCCCACAAACTGCATTACAATGGTTAACAAGTTTAGTTCCATATCTATTAAATGAAGTAAATAAAATAAAGAGGATTTGCATGCAAACATAATTTTTTATGCAAAAATCTCATCAAGAGTGGTGGTGATACTTTTGATATGGAAAATGATACACACATAATCAGTGTTTTTGGTTTCAATTTTCTGAAAATTGAGTTTTTTGTTTTTCGTTTTTTTTTTTTTAATTTTTTGTGAATATTTTTTAAATTTGAAGAAATTTTTTTTATTTTTTTAGATGCACCTTGCTTAGATATATCTAAATAGTAAAATATTTGTGAAAAATATTTTTAAAAATTAATAAATACACAAAAATATGAAAAATGTATTGAATTTTTGTTTTTTTTTCTTTTGTTGTAATTTTTGGTATTTAGTGTATTTTTTAAAGATTTTTTTTTCACAAATGTTATACTTTTTAAGTGTATTTATGTTAGGTGTATCTAAAAATTTAAAAAAAAAATTCTTAAAATATTAAAAAAATTCATTGAAAACATTAAAATACAAAAAATAAAAAAGTAGAATTTTCTGAAAACTATTTTTTGAAAATTATAACCAAACAAGCTGATGATATTTCCAAAATTATGAGCCACCAAAAAAATGAAGAAGAGAATTAGATTCAAAATTAATGGGAAGAAAAAAGGAAAAAAAAAAAAAAAAAAGGCAAATTACACTGGTAGTTCTTATCTTTTGACTCTTATATTATTTTAATTCATGTAATTTCAATTGGCTTGATTCTGATTCTGAATTATGATTTTGTTTCTGAATTATGATTTTGTTTCAATTTCGTCTAATTAATTACAAGTTTTAATATTTTTGATGGAAAATGCACATATAAGTAGTAGTATCCGTCATGTTTTTATAGGCACTACAAAAAATTAAGATTTTAGAGACCAAAATTTAGGAACAAAATTATTTTTTAAGGACCAAATAGTTTTGCTGCGAAAAGTGTCGTTATTATATTTTTAACAACAAAAATTTGACATTAGTGATAAATTATTATTATTTTGGGACCAAATTTTTTTGTCTAAAAAAATAAATCATTTTGAGATCAAATTATTTTGTTCCTAAAAGTCTATTTATTAGTGACATTTTCAAAATTGTCACTAAAAGTCTTATTTTTTACTTTTCGGAACGACTTTTTGGCAACTATTCTCATGACGATAGAAATTGATCCCTAAATGTCTTTTGTAATAAAATTTTCACTTTTAAAGACCAAAACATTTGGTTTCTAAAATTTTTATATGTTGTAGTGATATAAAATTATAAACTTGTTCAACTTAGTGCGTTAACCTCAACCAGTGACTATTTTCTTTTAAAAATTCTAATTGATGTTATTAATTGAATCAAATTGACAAAAAATCTAAAATTACGAGTTAAAATCGAGTTAATTGAAACGATAATGACCAAAATGATAGAAGGAACTGATGTAATTTGTCCAAAAAATAAATAAAAAATAAGAAAAGAAAAAGAAAAAATAGTAGCGTTTGGAAGCTACCTGCAACGAGAGTAGTGACACGAAATCCTTGGCAAGCAACTTTGCCATCACCAGACATGCCGAGTGGGCAGTGGCAAGTGCAATTTCCTTGGGTATTCTTGCACGTCCCTTTGCAACGATGCATTGTTTGATCCAAGCATTCATCTATGTCTGCAACATCAAGTATACTAATTCAAGTTTCAAAATTATGAAAGCAAATCCAATTCATCCCATTTAGGTTGGCGCAAGAAGAATCGTAAAAACATGTCCAAGCACCTCCACAAAAAAATGAACAAACAAGAGCAGAGTAAGTTAGATAGCAACAAACACTAGAAATAAAATAAAATAAAAACAACAAAGCTGAACCAAACATACTGCAGGCAGCAAGAGACACTCCAACTGCCCAAACTAACTACCAACAGCCACTTCCACCAGCTATAAATGCACTCCACCTCACCTAAAGACCCCAAGCAACCAACCACATCTCTTGAAAATTATGCATCAGCAAATACAAGACCTCATAGACAAATTCTGATGTTATGAAACTGAAAAAGAAAATCATTTACAGAAAAATCTTTGAACTTCGAATTCGCCTTAACCCAAAAAGCAATTCTCATAAAAAAAAAATCTGGTACACATCCCCATTGACTCTGAATCTTATTAAACGCCAACTCATATCTTACATTCCATATGGTCCAAAAAATAGTGAAAGAAATCATATCCCAAATGAAACTTTCCTTCTTTCTAATGCAGACTCCTTGCCACCTAGTCAACAGACCACTGATAGAACTTGGAGGTACCCATACCACACCCCACCACTCAATACATGTTGCCCATATTTATGTAGCCATTCCCAAATCCAGATACGTAAGGAGGATTGTGTTACGATTGTCAGTATGTAAAAATCTTTGTCAAATGCCTTAAGGATATCAATCCTAATTAGGGTGGTAAAATCAGCCCACCGGCTCGCGGCCCACCTAAAGCTTGCTTGGGGACCATTGTGGCCTAGCCCGATCATATTTGGCTCGGTCCGGGCCTAAGCTTGACTTGGGCTTGGGTCGCATTTTGAGGCTCGGACCGTGAGCCTGACCCATTAGGCCCGACTCAAGCCCGACCCACTGGCCTGCCCGAGGCCCACTCTCATTTTTAAACTATTTTGGTGAGAAAAAAAAAAAATTGGTGGAAAAAAAAAAATGGTCAGGCCTGGCTCAAGCCCGAACTCAAGCCCAAGCCCAGTGACCTGGCCCTCCAGCCTAGCCCAAGTACCACTGGGCCTAGACTTGGGCCTAGGCTGTGATTTTGCGCTAGTGGGCCAACCCAGCTTGGTCCAATTTTTGGTAGGAGCCCACTAGGTCCGAGCAGGGCTAAGCCAGGCCATTTTTAAAATCCTAATCCTAATATGATGGCGAAAAATAATTCATGTAGGTAATCCACTTGATTAGGACATACTTAAATTTGTTTGATTTGGTATAACAATATTTTTTGCTTACATTTTTAACTCACTAAGCATAATAATATTTTTTTTGCTTACATTTCTTATGACTAAGTACAAAAATTAGATCCCATTTGTATTTATTAAGAGTAAAATTACACATCGTTATATTTATCACAACTTTTTCTTACATTCTAGATGCTGTATTAGCTACTGTAGTTTAATAAATGACATGGATCCCCAAACGTCTATGATCTAAATTAGAGGGATAATGTTTGGGCATGTAGAACCTATTATAGGTACCATTTCGATAATTTGAATCGTTCATTTTGTAGAATCTTTCATGCATATCATCCATAAAAAAAAAAATTAAGTCAATTTAATATTTGTAGCATATTTAATTTATCACATTTGTTACTAAAATTGATAAATCAGATGATAAGATAAAATGATAAAAATAAATAGTGGTTAACATTCCTCTGTTAGAAATATCATCATTTTTTACATTAATATTTGTATAAAACTTCAATTTGTAATCATTATCTAAAGGGGATATAAGTACAAGACCTTTGCATCCTTCTGATTCAGAAAGGTAGGGGTTGCCTTGGTATCCAGGCTTGCACACACAACGATATCCAGGGCCATTGTTGGAGTTGACGCAGTTAGTGTTTGGTCCACATGGGTAGATTGAGGACGAGGGGGAGGAGGACAGATCCATCGATTCGCATGTTTCTTCTCCTACAACCCAATCGAGCACTGTTGGTGGCTTTCTGTTGACATCCGTTAGACTTATGAGATCTATGCTTGAGAAGTCGAACCAATCTTTCCTGGCCAAGAAAATATAGTTGCATGGACTAAAGTTGCCGGAATATGAATAATAATTCACTGAATCCATACTCATGTATATGGACTTGACGCCATTAGGGATTTGGGTAGCATCCGATCCCTGAACAAGGACCCTCACGGGTCAGGTTCACTGGATGGTAGCAGAAGGAGACACACCCGCTTCCAAACTGTGTGCCATCGGAGTCCTCAATGTATCCCACAGAATCGCAACCAATTGCGACAAATCTGTTTTCAGTGGCAGAGAAGGTGAATGGTGTTCCGGTCAAGTTCAGTGTGTATAACCAATAGTCTAGCCCAACCCAAGCCATGTCGTAACAGTAATACGGCACGTATGTGGAGACTGTAACCGTGCCTTCCTCCACCGATATATTCAGTACCTGCAAGTCACCGAGTAGGAGCTTGGAAGAATTCGAAGACTTTGAAAGATTGCATTTTAGCAGGAAGCTTTTGTTCATGGAACACCGGGGGTTTCCTATGCCGAAAGGGTAAGGGATGGTGATATTGCCGCATTTTTTAGGGCAGTTGGGCTTCTCCGTTGAAGTTGCCGATGCTGCTATCCATAGCCATGGCATTGGCAGCAACAACAACCAGTACAACTGGACTATGTTCATTTTTAATGTTTCCCACCAACTTTCTTCTCTCAAAACTCAAATTTTACTTGTTTTTCAGCAAGCTTTTGCCTTTTTGATGAGTATATGTAGAATAAGGACAATTTTTGGAAAAAAAATTCAACACATCACCATCCAAAAGTTATTTCCCATATGGCGTCTTTCAAGCATTTACCACCACAAAAAAAAAAAAAAAAAAAAAATTAAAAATTGAAAAAATTAAAAATTAAAATAAATAAATAAAATAAAATAAAATGTGATTAAAAAATTATATAACCATTTTTTTTTAAAAAAAATTATTAGAAAATCCTCTTTCAGGTACTTGTGTCTCATTTAGTCTATAAAATATTATTGTATTACAATAAATCCTATTATTTGGGACATTTGATCCATCAAATTTTAATTATCATATTTGAGGTATTTTATGAACAATTTTACTATTACAAATATTTTTTAAACTCTTAACAACTTAGTGATGTGAATATTAAGATTAAATAAATTTGATAATGTGAATGTTCACATCATGAAACATTCATACTATTAATGTGAACATTAATGTGCGCTTTACCCTATTATTAAAAGTATTTTGGTAATTATGTCAACCATAGAATTTATTGGAACTTAAAAAAATAATTTGAATTTAGTGAAACATAAGTACGTGAAGAAAGATTTATGAATAAATGTCTCACTTTTTTATTAGTGTTTATAAAATGGGTTACTACTATAAATAACTATTAAAATTTACTTAAATATATAACAAAGTTTACAATAAAAACAATGATCAAAATAATTAGATCTTAAGTAATAAATAAAAAGTAAACAAACTGTAATAAAATATCACTTGAATATCACCACTCTCACATTTTTAAATGCAAAATTGATAATCAAATTTGCATAATCTAAGTTATCAACTAAATCAATTTTAATGGATAAAATTATTAATTTGTTTAATATTTCTTGTGAAATAATTTACCAAAAGTAATATTTAATCAATTGAAAATTTGGAAAGTTTCTTTTTCTAAAAACAACGGTAATTGATATAATTAGTTGCATTCTATACATAATTTATATATTTGAGAAATGACCCTATATTAATTTTAAATAATTCACCATATCAATCAATTTTTTTTAATTTTTTTTGGATAAAAACAATTATTCTTAGTTTTAAATAATTCACCGCATCAACTATCTATTAGTTTTGAATTTTCGCTGATTTTTTATTTATATATTTATTTATTTTGGTGAGTTATTATAAAAGGTAAAAAAAATTATTAAAAATCATTTTACAAGTCCAAAGTGGCATGCCGATAGAATGTACCTACATGTTGCCCGTATTTATATAGCCATTCCCAAATCCAGATACATAGGGAGGATTGTGCTACGATTGTCAGTATGTAAAAATCTTTGTCAAATGCCTTATGAATATCAATCCTAATTAGAGGTGTAAAATTAGCCTATCGGCCCGCGGCTCACCCAAAGCCCGCAGTCGGGCCCGTCTAGGCCCGGATGCAAGCCCAACCTGGGATATTTGTTTTGAGGCCCGGCCTATGAGGCCCGGTCCGAGGCTCGCCTTCTCAAGGCCCGACCCACTCTCATTTCCAAGCTATTTTGATGGGAAAAAATAAAATTTTGAAAAAAAAAAATAAAAAGTCAAGCCCTCCTTAAGCTCGAGTTCAAGCCCAGGCCCGGTGGTCCGCCCAAGTGCCCTTGGGCATGGACCACGATTTTGCACGAGTGGGCCGGCCTTACTCGGCTTGATTTTTGGCGAGAGCCTGCTAGGCTATACATTGGGTCATTTTCACACCCATTTTAATATGATGGCGAAAAATAATTCATGACGGTAATCCACTTGATTATGACATACTGAAATTTGTTTGATTTGATATAATATATTTTTTGCTTACATTTTTTACTCACCAAGTACAAAATAATAAAGTGGATGTTTGAGCTTCATATAACTCTTAGCTCCTCTTTATTGATGTTTTCTATTGTACCGTGCTTCATCAATAAAGTTTTTTTTGCCGATAAAAAAAATACATAATAATAATATTTTTTTGCTTACATTTATTACGACTAAATACAAAAATTAGTTTCCATTTGTATTTATTAAGAGTAATATTATACATCATCATATTCATCACAATGTTTTCTTACATTTTAGATGTTGTATTAGCTACTGGAGCTTAATAAATGACACATGGATCCCCAAACATCTATGATCTGAATTACAGAGGTAATGTTGGGCCCGTGAAACCTATTATAAGTACTATTTTAATGATTTAAACTGTTCATTTTGTAAAATCTTTCGCGCATATCATACAGTAAAAAAAAAATTAAGTCAATTCAATATTTGCAGCATTTATCACTAAAATTAATAAATCAGGCGATAAGATAAAATGATAGAAATAAATGATGGTTAACATTACTCTGTTAGAAACATCAATTTTTTGCATTAATATTTGTATAAAACTTCAATTTGTGATCATTATCTAAAGGGGATATGAATACAAGACCTTTGCATCCTTGTGATTCTGGAGTCTTTTGGAAGAAAAAAAAAAGGGCTAGTTTTTAGAATTTTATCAATTTTAGGTCACGTCATCTCTCAAAATTTTTATTTACAAAAAGACAAAATAAATTAAAAAAATCAAAAAATTAATTTTTTCCCAAGTACTCAAAACACCACTCAGAAAGGTAGGGGTTGCCTTGGTATCCAGGCTTGCATACACAACAATATCTAGGGTCATTGTTGGAGTTGACGCAGTTAGTGTTAGGTCCACATGGATAGATCGAGGACGAGCAGGAGGACAGATCCATCGATTCGCATATTTCTTCTCCTACAACCCAATCGAGTACTGTCGGTGGCTTTCTGTGGACGTTCGTGAGACTTATGAGATCTATGCTTGAGAGGTCGAACCAATCTTTCATGGCCAAGAAAATATAGCTGCATGGACTAAAGCTCCTCGAATATTCATAATTAATGTACAATGCGCTGATACTCATGTTGAAGGTCTTGACGCCATTAGGGATTTGGGTTTGACAGCATCCGACCCCTGAACAAGGACCCTTACGGGTCAGGTTCACTGGATGGTAGCAGATGGAGATACACCCGCTTCCAAACTTTGTGGCATCGGAGTCCCGAATGTATCCCAATGTATCGCAAATTTGATAAATGGATAAAATAAAAAATATATTTGGTTATAGGAATATTCACATTAAATAAATTTGATAATGTGAATATTCACATCATAAAATATTCACACGTGAATATTAATGTGCGATTTACCCTATTATTGTTATTATTATGAGTATTTTGGTAACTATATCAGCCATAAGACTTATTGAAACATAAGAAGATAATTTTTGAATAAGTGGAACATAAGTAGGTGAAGAGGAATTTATGAATAAATGTCCCATTTTTTTTTGCTTTTTTTTTTGACAGTGTTTATAAAATGGGTTACTACTATATATAACTATTAAAATTTACTTAAATATATAACAAAGTTTACAATAAAAACAATGATCAAAATAATTAGATCTTAAGTAATAAATAAAAAGTGAACAACCTGTAATTAAATATTAATTCAATATCACCACTCTCACATTTTTAATTGCAAAATTGATAATCAAATTTGCATAATCTAAGTTATCAACTAAATCACTTTCAATGGATAAAATTATTAATTTATTCAATAGTTCTTGTGATATAATTGCTCGAAGGTAATATTCAATTGAAAATTCAAAAAGTTTCCTGGTAAGACTAATATTTCATATTAAAATATAAAAACATCTCCAATGAGATTTTTAAAAGAGACTTGTTGGCTATTATAATTAGTATCATTCTATTTTAGTCACTCCAATAGACTAGCTATTACCGTAGCTATTTTAACAAAATTTTTGCTATATTTGAAGAGGCTTGTTAGGCTCTTTAAACAGTTTATGTAGATAAATGGATAAAATAAAAAATAGCATTAGAGTACATAGATTATTACAAAAGAATTAGGTAAAATAAAGAGCATATTTTTTTTTATTATATTTTGGCTAGGATAAATTACAAATACAACCCTTGAAATTTGATTAAAATACAAATCGTTCTTTGTGATTCTAGAAATTACATTTCACCTCTCGAGATTTCTAATTTTATAACAAATTATCCTTTTTATTAATAAATTATCAAGTCAATTAACAAATTTTAATGATATTATAAATATGTTTTAATTAATAATATAGGTAATTTTATTATTGTATAGAAAGCAATTATGAATTTTCTTTATAGTTAATTCTATTAAATAAATTTTTTTAATAAGGGGGTATTTGTAATTTTTCAAACTATAAGAACAATCTACACTTTAAGCAAATCTTAAAAGGTGTATTTGTAATTTACTCTTTTAGCTAGTAAAAAAACTAAAGAGTATAATTAGAGTTCCTCTAATAACATAATAATATATTTATATCAAAAAAATAATATATCAACAAAACATAATATGTTAAAATAATAGAGTACCAATATAGTAAAATAATATATCTACTTTGTGGGGAAGTGGTACTGGAAATACTCTTCTGATCTTGGGAGACGCTTTTGATTCTCAGCTAGTCACCTGCAGAGACAAACACTCCGGTCGGGGGTGCCGGGGTTAGCACTCCGACGGGCAAGTCAGTTCTTATACTCAAGAAAGTTTGTTTACTAAGTTTAGTAAAGTGATTCTTACATACCTTTCTAAATCTGAAGCTATTATATTTATACTCATTCTCTGGACCCGGGTCCAGAGCCCACTTTTTACTTATTATCCTTTTGTTTATTCCTACATACATCTCCCCGTCTATTCGGCGATCTCAATGTATTCGGTATCTTAGTTGATTAGTACGGAGCCGAACAGCCTCTGACTTCTGGGATACATCCCTTCCGCCTCTTCTATTTATTCGGCTCCTACAATTGCCCCCCAAGCATTCTCCCAACGTCTGTTGGCTGGAGTGCTTGGTTCTGAATTTTGAATACCCAACCAAAATTTTGCCTTTTGGTTGTCGTACTGACTTCCCGCCTCTTCGTACATACCTATTCATTTCGTTTTTAAAGATTGGCGTCCCTTCGAATTCGCATTCCATGATACTGGTCGCTGGGTTGCCTTTTGGATCGTTCTTGCAATTTTGTCTCCTCCAATATCTTCTTCACCCTTTGTAAGTTTTCCACTTCTTTGCTTCGAGAACTGCTCCCATTTTATTCTTTGGCATATTTGTGTCAACTATTGAGTATGGCGAAACATTTGAAAGACCTCCTCTCATCAGATCGAATTGCTGGCTTTAGACGCCATTTCTCTATTCCTGATGACGTCCGTCTATCACTTTTGGCAGAGGGCACCCTTGACATGGAGAGGGAGGACGAAACCACAATCGTCTTTCCTCTCTTGTCAATCGCAGAGAGTGGAGTCCGCTTCCCTCTACACCCATTTCTAAGGGCTGTGCTTCGCCATTGGGATTTAATCCCTTCTCAACCTAACGTGAATTTCTTTAGAATTATAATGGGGATTGTAGCGTTGAATCGTCGCCTTGGAATTAACCTTGGCATTCCGGCTATCCGGCACTGCTATGCCTTGGCTAAGTCCTCCGGTCGGCAAGGGCGTTATTTCCTTAGAGCTAAGGACACCGACCCTCAACTAATCACTATGCTTTCCAGCTCTGGGAAACGAGTTGATGATGTTATGGTCGTTGTCCAGGGTAACTGGGAATTTGGAGAAGGGGAGGATCGTGTTGACCCTATTCCTAGACGGAGGGGCGAGCCAGGTCGCTGAGTATCTCCTTGTTTTTGTTATGTGTTCATTTTTATTGT
>CM069912.1:103485961-103535325 GCA_036172215.1 Camellia granthamiana
GCTATATGCACTAACTAATATACTAACTAATATACCAATTGATCATATGACATAATTTAAAAGATTTTTAACATTTGTAATATGATTAATGAGTGTGGTCATAATAATGTCATATAGCACCATCGTTTGATCTTAGCCAAAAAAAATGGGGTAAAAATTTTTAAATGCTATACATGAGTTTAGTGGAAAATTATTTAATGTTATTGTATGTAATTCTCTAATTTGATTTTATTAATTTAAGGTGTAAATTATAAATAAATTTGTTTAAAATATTAATTGTCTTTATAATTTAAAAATTATATCATGTCTCTTAAAATTTTAATTACGTAATAAATAACATCTTTTATTAAGTCTATTAGCAGTTTTTAATGGTATCAATAATATATTTCAATTAATAATTTTAGTAATGGATAGTTATGAATTTATTTTTGTCAATTCTGTTAGAAGACAAATTTTAATAATAGAGTATTTTTAATTTATAAAATCACATAAGATAATATATAGTTTAAATAAATTTAATAAATTTATTTATAATTTACCCTAATTTAAATGAAAAGACCTGTGACTTTTATAGTAACTTTTAAAAAATAATTAGACAAATGACACAATTTAAATGGCGTAGAGTATTACTTTAACCATCGAATAATCTCTCGAGTCTAATTACACAATGAACACGTGAACAACTACGTTGATCCATTTGAGAGTCTTTCTTGATAAAATAAAAGAAAATTAAAAAAAAAAATTACAAAACAATCTAGTGAGTTTTGGAATTTGTAAACAAAAATAAAAGAACACATAAAATATAAAATATAAAAAAAGAAGAAAAACAACTATTCTTTTGTTGAGTTATCAAAATAAGAAAAAATGAATATATACGTCAAAAATCATTTATGCGTACTTGAATATCTATAAACAATTTAATTTCCCTTCCATTTTTTTCTTTTATAAATGTACAATCTAAACATGGCATTAATTAAGTTGAAGATGTTTTGTTCTTTTTTTAATCCAATAATTGAATTTAAAATACATATAAAAGTAATTTTTGCAAAGAGGTAAATTTAGATAAAATAGTGATTTATACTTTCTAGAGGGTTCTTATGTAACATCTTAGATTTAGAGTAATACCCATAATAATAATAATAATACCCACCATTCCATTTTATATGAATCATAGGGTGTTCCACAAAAGTAATTAATAAAACAATCGTTCATATTATTTAAATAAATTTTGTTAATAGATATCACTGTTTGATTTATACCTGTCTATACTCTATGACCAGCAGGGGCCATAGAGGCCGCGGGCGGTGGCCGTGGTGGTCACACCCCACGCTATGAAACCGAATATCCGGTCCTTATCCCGAGGACAAACCAGTACTGAATCCGCTAAGGATATACTTCTGAAAACAGAAGACCCGTATACACCAAACAGTATTACCGAGGAAACTGTCCTCTGGATTGAATCTGCTGATGAACAATGGATGCAAGATCCATGGGAGATTAAGAAAAGATATCTCACCACTCAACAGTCACCTCCACATTTTGATCAGTACCGTTATATTTATGAACAAATACTAACCGAAACTGGGAGCTTGTGAATTCAAGCATCATCTCCATGATCCGCATAAATCTACCAGTCCAATTTCCTTTAGCAAAATTACAATCCGTAATCTTATGCCCATTGGTACATGGGGTTATTCATCCGCATACATTACGAGACCTTGATCTCCGTAATAAGCAGACCAAATATACATACTGGGACTATATTGATGCTTTTACCCAGGTGTTTTATTACCAGAATCCTATCCGTTCCCATTCCTGGTTTATCCGGATTTGCCCTGATGTTCTCAAACACGATGTTCCAAACTGGTTCCTCGTGTGGTGGGATAAATTTGGGTTATCTCTTGACATCTTACCAGAAGAAATCCGACTTGCTTTTAATGATTGGCATTATGCCTATTCTCGGGCTTATGCTTTTCTTAACAAAAACAGGGATTTATCTATCAGTAAAGCATTAGTTCATTTCTCTATCCGATTCAGCATCCCATGGATCTGGAAATGGGATTTTGCTTGCGACTACCAAAATAAGGTACCCCGCCTTAAACGAATTTTCTTTGTTAAATGGTGGGATAAAGGTATGAATCCGATCATCTCTGAAACAGTAACAAAAATTCAGGAACATGCACAAGCATGTCGAGAAACAGTTAAGCAACCAGCTATCACTGCTCCACCCGTATTATCTCAGAATCCGTTTATTCATATTCAAAAGGAATTAAGAAATCGGTACCCTGATTTATCTGAAAATGAGATCATCATTAAAAGTATGAATTATCTCAAAGAACAGTTTTGCAAACAGTACCTCCAGAGGATGATGTCTCTATGAGGTCAGGAACCAGCCAACCCTCATCCGAACCAGATGTTGATCCAGCCGAACACGTGTTAGCTGGAGAAAGCCAATTACCCGAAGATGATGAGCCTGACACTCACTTTGGTGATTTTTGGGATGCCATGACAGATGTCCTCACCGAAAAACTCGCCAAAAGCAACCGCAAAGGAAAGCGACATGATTAGGTGTCGGCACAAGCGAACAAAAAACTTTTGGGAAAGTAGATTCCTCCACCAGCAAAAGCAGAGCCGCTGTCTCCATTATCTGTAATCTTCATCCATGACATCAGCTGAAGATAAGGATCAATTCTGTCGGTCAATGTCTGTAGGACACTTGTCCCCTTCTTTTATCCTCTCTTGTATTATAAAAGGGCATGCCTTCACCCTTGTTGAGGCAGAAAGAAGAGTCAGAGTCAGTTTAAGTTTTAATTTCTCGTTTGTAATCTCTCCTTCAAACCCCCACTCTTGTAAAATATTTGTACTTCTTCAATAAAACTTTGTTTTCATGTATGCCCTCTGTCGATACACTTGAACAACTTTTATGGTTTAAACAATTTTGGGAAAATCAAAAACACCATTACGTTAATACACCAGTAGATTGGTATACTCAACCGTATATCACTGCTCGCATCGCAGAGTGTGATCAACAGCTAGCCAGGATCCAGGAGCTGATCCAAGAACAGGTAGTGGCCTGGGCGGCCAGGAGGAATCCCTCCTCCAACTTAACAGTAAGTATATGAGATCATATATGTTATAATTTGTTTTCTTTATACCTGTATTATGTATGTATTTATTCCTGGGTGTGTGCTAATGTAAGGTTAATTAATTGTTGAAGTTTGAGGTTAGTGGGACGTCATCCAAGTCGCGTTAGGTTAGGTCAAGGGCAGATTGCGTGAGGACCGTTGATGCCTGTAAATCGTTGACAGACGTGCTAATCATTGTCAAGCTAAAACCTTTAGTGAGCACCTTTATTGGTATCAGAGCCATGTTTAAGTATTTACATAATATTAGTATAAATTAAATAAATTATACATATATGATCACCATACACTATGACTGCACAACAAGAAAATACCGTAGCCATTCCAGAAAATGAATCTGTAACCTCTGTAGGAAATACAGTATCCTCTTTAGCGGAAGCCGCTGAGATGGTAGCTTACCAGGATGTCAGGATGCCCTAGATAAATGGACTATTCCGTTAGTCGATCCGAAAGTCATTTATAAAAAAGGACGTTTCCAATTTTTCAGTAAAACAATCATCAAAACATTTGAGCATGCATCTTGCATCCAAAACAATGATGAAATAATCCGATTAATCATATTAATGATTTTATTCCGTTTGTAAAAGACTATAAGTACATCCACATAGGATTAGTACAAATAGCCTTTAAACCATTGACCCTTTTAGGACAAAACACCAGCATTCAATGCACCCTTAGGGATGGTAGTGTCTTAACTGGAGAGCATCGCTTATGGGAGCCATAGAAACAAGTTTATCCCATGGACCAGTATACTTTTGATGTATATCCGAATTTAAGCATCTCAATGACAGATGCTAATATATCCGATGTCCTTGAACTTCGAGTTCTTACTCACGGGTATGAGTATAAACCAGGATTCCCTCCCTTTTTCAGTTCACTCCAGAATTTATATCAAGGCTTTAACACGTTAAATCCGTATGTTCGAAAGAAAACTGAAATGGTCAAACAGTATTAATTGAAACCAATCTGATAGCAGGCCAGGTAGCTGTACCTAGGCAAATTCCATGGTCTCAAATCACCTTTCCAGATAGATGGCACATTCCTAATGCTGGTGCCTCCACAACCGATCATTCAACATAACATTGATGATGTCATCCAGACACAAGGGGGTAATGTTTATCTCCAATTTCAGAAACCCCTTCTTACCAGAAGTACATCGTCTAATGCTAGTTTTAGAACAGCTCCCCAGAGCTTATCTACTAGTAGCTTCAGAACTGCGAACAGAAGTTTTTCGAATAACAGTTTTCGATCAATTCCTCCATATAGGGTGGATTTACCAGAATCTAGCCGACAGTCTGTGGACTCTTTGCAAATACCTGATAGACCACCCAGCAGACCTTCTAGTGATCCTCAAGATGATCATTTAGACCCTATGACATCAGAATTACAAGGTATTCGATTATCTCGAAATAGAATACCTCATGGGGTTTATACAGCACCAATTCAACCACCAGATAGCCCAACGGCCAGTGATATGAATTTTGAAATCTAATGGATTTTACACCAGGAAGTGAAAATAGAAAAATAATAAATCAGGAATTTTACCAGAATAAAAATCAAGAGTTTCGTGATTGGTATTTTAACAACCATAGTCCAGACCAATTAAATCAGTATAAAACTCAGTATTATCAACATCTTGAGTTACATCAGACAATAATTCCATTTATAGAGTGGTTTAAAGCTGAAACTCAACCCAAAATCACAGCTATTGAAGACCAGTATAAGACCTGGACCACAACCGAAGGTCAAATAATTAATGCTGTTCATCCACCACCACAATCCTTAGAATTAGCACCTAATGGTGAAACCACACGACAACCCTTAGTCGCTACAGCATATTTAGATGCTCAATCAGGAAGATTTTCTAAACCTGATTATATTAAACTATCATATTTTGGTTTAGTAATTAAACAACATAATTATACCAATTTAATCTGTCAAACGATGAGTAAACAATTAACCAGGATAGAAGAAGCCGTTTCTACCTTTAAAGATAGAAGTCTTGCTTCACCAGTAGCCGGAACATCTGTCATTCATCCAGTATCCATTAAACCACCTTTGGAGATAACTAATTTTAAACTTAAAGCTCCAAGTACAGAATTTATGGATACTCTTCTGCAGCGAATGCAGAATTTAAATGTTAGACCACCAGAACCTCCACCACCTGAAACTTCTAGCGGCACCATCCATATGCTGCGATCCGAACCTCTTGAACTTCCAGCAGAGGAAGATTATTTTACTCCTAAACAGATACATGAAATCCAAATGAATTTCCAAAATTTTCAAGAACAATCATCTGTCAATAAACTTCATTCATATACTCCATCTGCTCCAGCTATCTTACCACCAACCCGTAGTTATTATGCCAGACCTACACCTCCTGATCTTCTTTATGAAGAAACTTATCTTAATGATCACGGTAAACTTTGCAATAAAAACAATGATCAAAATAATTAGATCTTAAGTAATAAATAAAAAGTGAACAAACTGTAATAAAATATCACTTGAATATCACCACTCTCACATTTTTAAATGCAAAATTGATAATCAAATTTGCATAATCTAAGTTATCAACTAAATCAATTTTAATGGATAAAATTATTAATTTATTTAATATTTCTTGTGAAATAATTTACCAAAAGTAATATTTAATCAATTGAAAATTTGGAAAGTTTCTTTTTCTAAAAACAACGGTAATTGATATAATTAGTTGCATTCTATACATAATTTATATATTTGAGAAATGACCCTATATTAATTTTAAATAATTCACCATATCAAGCAATTTTTTTAAAATTTTTTTTTGGATAAAAACAATTATTCTTAGTTTTAAATAATTCACCGCATCAACTATCTATTAGTTTTGAATTTTCACTGATTTTTTATTTATTTATTTATTTTTATTTTTTTGGTGAGTTATTATAAAAGGTAAAAAAAATTATTAAAAATCATTTTACAGGTCCAAAGTGGCATGCCGATAGAATGTACCTACATGTTGCCCGTATTTATATAGCCATTCCCAAATCCAGATACATAGGGAGGATTGTGCTACGATTGTCAGTATGTAAAAATCTTTGTCAAATGCTTTATGAATATCAATCCTAATTAGGGGTGTAAAATTAGCCTATCGACTGGCGGCTCACCCAAAGCCCGCAGCCGGGCCCGTCTAGGCCTGGATGCAAGCCCAACTTGGGCTATTTGTTTTGAGGCCCGGCCTATGAGGCCCGGTTCGAGCCTAGCCTTCTCAAGGCCCGACCCACTCTCATTTCCAAGCTATTTTGATGGGAAAAAATAAAATTTTGAAAAAAAAAAAAAAAAAAGGTCAAGCGCGCCTTAGGCTCAAGCTCAAGGCCAGGCCCGGTGGCCCGCCCAAGTACCCTTGGGCATGGACCACGATTTTGCGCGAGTGGGCCGGCCCTGCTCAGCTTGATTTTTGGCGAGAGCCTGCTAGGCTATACATTGGGTCATTTTCACACCCATTTTAATATGATGGCGAAAAATAATTCGTATTGGTAATCCACTTGATTAGGACATACTTAAATTTGTTTGATTTGATATAATATATTTTTTGCTTACATTTTTTACTCACCAAGTACAAAATAATAAAGTGGATGTTTGAGCTTCATATAACTCTTAGCTCCTCTTTATTGATGTTTTCCATTGTACCATATACGTTCTTCATCAATAAAGTTTTCTTTGCCGATCAAAAAAAAAAGTACATAATAATAATATTTTTTTGCTTACATTTATTACGACTAAATACAAAAATTAGTTTCCATTTGTATTTATTAAGAGTAATATTATACATCAACAATGATTCATCCCACTAAAAACACCACCACTAATAGCACTAATGCATTAAAAAAATAAAAAAAATAAAAAATACAATTCCAAGACCAAAACATCACATCATTACTGGTGGGACCCACTGCCACCTAATTAGTGGGAGCACTAATTAGTGCTCCCACTCATTTTCCTATTATACATCATCATATTCATCACAATGTTTTCTTACATTTGGTTGAAAATAAGCTTGGTGATGGTAGGTAAGCCAACCACCCACCATTGTTGAAGCCTCCATTGTTGAAGAAAGATTGGCATGAAGTAAACAATGGCTGTAGGCTTTCACATTATCATTTTATGTTTTTTACACTGTCTAGGCCATCTATAAATAGCCATTGTATTATGAGAGTTAAAGTGTGGGATAGAAGTAGAAGAAGAGAGTGCTCTGCATTTGTTTCAGAATTATTTCAATAAATTGAATTTCTGTTTGGTTCAATTTTAAGCCTCTTCTTGTGAATCACCAACAGTGGTTTGCACCCGACTCCCACCAACAGTGGTATCAGAGCCCGAAGGTAGCTTAAATTTGCAGAAATTCTGAAAAATTGCAAGAACAGATTGTGTTTTTCGAAAATTGCCCAGAAATCAAAGTGGTCGAAATCTATTTTTGATCACATCAGATTGAAGCTCTTGACGAGACGAGCACAACCGTGAAAACCGCGTCAAAAACACAGATCGGACGGCCCCGCACGCGCCCAACATGCCACCTGACGCCGTTCTCAAGCGCACCATGCGCCCACGCGCCTCCACGCGCTTCCAGAGGAAAAAGACGCGTCATTCCACGCGCCACACGCGCCTCCAGAGATAGACGACGCGTGATTCGACGCACAACACGCGCCACACGCACGCGCACTAGAGTCTGACGTCATCTGCTGATGTCATCCGAGCCGAGCCGCCGAGCCGAGCCGCCAAGCCGAGCCGCCAAGCTGTTGACCAGCGCCGCTGACCAAGCTGTCAAGCCGCTGACCAAGACGAGCCACGCCTACGTTGACTGAGCCGTTGACTCAGCCGCTGACATCAATGCACGGAGGATTAATCCAGTGTGCCGCGGCTAAGCTACAGCCGCAAATCTGAACCGTTCAACTTGTTTTGGCTTGATCTAAGCCATTCGGAGTCTGTTTTGGGTGATCCAATAGTGTTTTTCAACTATTTGGAGTATTCCGAAGACATCTGTACGGTCAGAATTTGCAAATTCCATTCTAAAAATTTACAGATTTTTAAAGACAACCAATGGCCAACACAAACAATTTCTTTCAGCCCCAGTTTCCAAAACTCAACAAGGAGAACTATGAAAATTGAAGTATTCAAATGCAAGTCCTACTAGCCTCACAAGATTTGTGGGAGTTAGTAGATCGAGGATATGATGAACCAGTTACTCTCGAAGATGAAGGAAATTTAAATGATACTCAGAAGACTGCGTTAAAAGATTCAAGGAGGAGAGATAAAAAGGCCTTGTATCTACTCTATCAAGGCATTGATGAGTCATGTTTTGAGAAGATTTCAGCAGCAACAACTTCTAAAGAGGCATGGAGTATTCTTCACAATTCACACCGTGGAATTGAGAAGAAGATCAGAGTTCGACTACAGGTGTTACGTGGCGAATTTGAGATGCTGCACATGAATGAGAATGAGTCAATTTCTGAGTACTTCAACAGAATATTGACCATTGTTAATCAAATGAGAAGATATGGAAAGAAGATGGAATCTCTTCAAGTGATAGAGAAGATTCTCCAATCACTCAGTTCCAAGTTCGAGCACATGGTTGTAGCAATAGAAGAGTCCAAAGATCTCAGTGTCATGACCACCGATGAGTTGATGGGCACACTTGAGATTCATGAACAAAGGATCAACAAGAAGACTTCCTCAAGTTCTCTAGAGCAAGCTCTTCAATCAAAGCTGTCTTTCAGAGATGACAGAAACGAGCAAGGGGGGACATCACAAAGAAGCCGAGGAAGAGGTCGTGGTTACAATAACCGAAGTTCTGGTTTTCGAAGAAGAGGCGGAAGAAATCCAACCAGAGGAGGAAGAAGTCAACCACACTTTGCTCCAAGAGGAAGAACAAGCGGTAGAGGAGGTGGTTACAACAACCAACCAGGTTTTGACAAAAGTAATGTTCAGTGTTACCAGTGCCACAAGTTCGGGCATTACAGCAATGAATGCCGAAGTAGAGCAACAACAAAAGCCAGCGAGCAAGCAAATTTTGCCGAGCACGAAACAAACAAAGTTGGACCTACAGTCCTGTTTGTTCACCATGAAGACACTGAAAACCAAAACGATGTTTGGTATCTAGATTTGGGAGTCAGTAATCACATGTGTGGTAAAAGAGAGCTGTTCATTGAGGTTGACGAGACTGTACAAGCACAAGTCTCATTTGGTGATTCTTCAAAGACTCCAGTGAAAGGAAGAGGTAATATTCTGATCAAGCTCAAAAATGAAGATCATGATTACATCTCCAATGTTTATTATGTTCCTGCCATGAAGAACAACATTTTGAGTATGGGACAACTGCTAGAGAAAGGATACGACATCAGCATGAAAGATTGTCATCTTACCATCAAAGACAATCTTGGTAATTTGATCGCTCGGGTGAGAATGTCCAAGAAT
This sequence comes from Camellia granthamiana, assembly GCA_036172215.1. Classification (NCBI taxonomy): domain Eukaryota; kingdom Viridiplantae; phylum Streptophyta; class Magnoliopsida; order Ericales; family Theaceae; genus Camellia; species Camellia granthamiana. Next base: position 103,495,549 of record CM069912.1, read on the forward strand.
CGGATGTTTGCATTGAACATCCAACATGATGCTGCGAAGTGTTTAAATGTCATCATCAAAGACAAAGACTGGCTATGGCATTTGAGGTTTGGACATCTCAACTTTGGAAGCTTGAAGCTGTTGTCAAGCAAGAATATGGTGAAAGGGCTCCCTCATATTGCTTATACTAATGAAGTTTGTGAAAGCTGCATTCTTGGCAAGCATCACAGAACTAGCTTTGCCAAAGAAGTGAAGTGGAGAGTAACAAAGCCGCTGGAGCTAGTGCACACTGATGTGTGTGGTCCATTGAAGCCAATGTCAAATGGACAGAATAGATATTTTCTCACCTTCATTGATGATTATAGCCGGAAGACATGGGTGTACTTTCTTAAAAGAAAGTCGGAGGTGTTCAGCATCTTCAAAGAATTCAAAGCTTTTGTAGAAAAGCAAAGCGGCTACTACATCAAGACATTGCGATCAGATCAAGGTGGAGAATATACATCAGATGCTTTTGAAAAGTATTGCAAAGAGCAGGGAATCAAGCAGCAGGGAATCAAGCATCAAACAACACCACCCTATACGCCACAGCTGAATGGTGTTGCTGAAAGAAAGAATCGCACAATCTTAGATATGGCAAGAAGCATGTTGAAAGGAAATGGACTGCCCAAGCAATTTTGGGCTGAAGCCGTATCATGTGCTGTGTATCTACTAAATAGATGCCTAACCAGGAGTCTTCATTCTATGACTCCAGAAGAAGCTTGGAGTTCATATAAGCCAAGTGTCAATCATCTCAGAATATTTGGGTGTGTTGCGTACACCAAGATTCCAGAAGCAAGAAGAACCAAGCTCGATGATAAGGGAGAAAAATGTATCCTTGTCGGATATGGAGATAGAACAATGGGATACAAGTTGTATTATCCCATTACCAGAAAGGTGATCATGAGTAGAGATGTGATATTTGAAGAAGAAGAAGAAGAAGCTTGGAACTGGAATCAAGATGAAGTTGTCAAAGATGCAGAACTCATTCTTGAAGATGAAACATCAAAAGCTCCTGTTGAAATCACAAGAGAAGTTCAAGATGAGCCACAAACTCCTCCACATAGAATTCTTGCACCTAGATCGCCAGCTTCTCACAGAAGTGCTGCATCATCATCATCATCATCATCATCAGATGATAGTTTTTTCAAACAACTAAGACCAATGAGAAATTTACAGGAAATATATGAAGCTACAGAAGAAGCAGATCTGAATTTGTTCTGCCTACTCGCAGATAGTGATCCATTTACCTTCTCAGAAGCCATCCAAGAAGATAAATGGAAGAAAGCAATGGATGAAGAAATTCATGCCATTGAGAAAAATGACACATGGAAGCTTACCAGTCTACCAGAGGAGCACAAACCCATTGGAGTGAAATAGGTATACAAGACAAAGAGGAATGCACAAGGCGAAATGCAACGCTATAAGGCAAGGTTAGTAGCAAAAGGTTACAAGCAGAGAGCTGGAATTGACTATGGAGAGGTGTTTGCTCCAGTTGCCCGATTGGAGACTATCAGGCTAATGATTTCTTTGGCTGCTCAGCATAAGTGGCAGATTTATCAACTTGATGTGAAATCTGCATTTCTTAATGGTTTCCTCGAAGAAGAAATCTATATTGAACAACCTTCGCGGTATGTTTAGAATAGGCATGAAGACAAAGTCTACAAATTGAAGAAAGCACTTTATGGATTGAAGCAAGCTCCGCGTGCATGGAATACTAGAATTGATCAGTATTTTCATGACAATGGTTTTGAAAAATGTCCATATGAGCACGCACTATATTTGAAGAAGGAAGCTGATGGAAGCATGTTGCTTGCTTGTCTTTATGTTGATGATCTAATCTTCATCGGAAACAATCCAGCCATGTTCAAAGACTTTAAAAGAAGCATGGTCCAAGAATTTGAAATGACAGATATTGGATTGATGGCTCATTTTCTTGGCATTGAAGTAGCACAAAGAAAAGATGGAATTTTTATTTCCCAAAGTGGTTATGCCAAGGAAATTCTCAAGAGATACGGAATGGAGAATTGCAATCCAGTAAACACTCCTGTAGACAGTGGAGTGGAGCTCAGAAAAGATACGAAGGCAGGTGATGTGGATCCAACTTATTTCAAGAGCCTAGTTGGAAGTCTTCGCTATCTTACTTGCACTAGGCCAGACATACTCTATGGAGTAGGACTAATTAGCAGATATATGGAAACACCAGATCAGTCACACCTTTATGCAGCAAAGAGGATTCTTCGCTACATCAAAGGTACAGTCGATGATGGTTTATTCAATAAACCAACTGATAATTTCAGTCTTGTTGGCTACTCAGATGGCGACTGGGGACATGACTTGGATGAACGGAAAAGTACTACGGGGTTTACTTTCTTTATGGGAGATACAGCTTTCACATGGTCATCCAAGAAGCAAGCCATTGTGACATTATCGACTTACGAAGCTGAGTATGTTGCAGCTAACTCAGCTGTGTGTCATGCAATATGGTTACGGAACATGCTGAAGCATTTGGGATTTCCACAAGAAAAACCCACTGAGATCTATGTTGATAATCGCTCAGCAATTGCATTGGCAAAGAACCCAGTTTAGCATGAAAGAAGTAAGCATATTGACACCCGCTATCATTTCATCCGAGAGCATGTGAAAAATAAAGAGGTGGAATTATTGCCTTGCAAATCCCAAGATCAGTTTGCAGATATTTTCACAAAGCCATTGAAAAATGATCTATTCAACAGAATGAAGATAATGCTTGGGATGAAGCAGCATGGAGAATCAAGCTTAAGGGGGGATGTTGAAAATAAGCTTGATGATGGTAGGTAAGCCAACCACCCACCATTGTTGAAGCCTCCATTGTTAAAGAAAGATTGGCATGAAGTAAACAATGGCTGTAGGCTTTCACATTATCATTTTATGTTTTTTACACTGTCTAGGCTATCTATAAATAGCCATTGTATTATGAGAGTTAAACTGTGGGATAGAAGTAGAAGAAGAGAGTGCTCTGTATTTGTTTCAGAATTGTTCCAATAAATTTAATTTCAGTTTGGTTCAATTTTAAGCCTCTTCTTGTGAATCACCAACAGTGGTTTGCACCCCACTCCCACCAACACATTTTAGATGTTGTATTAGCTACTGGAGCTTAATAAATGACACATGGATCCCCAAACATCTATGATCTGAATTAGAGAGGTAATATTGGGCCCGTGAAACCTATTATAAGTACTATTTTAATGATTTAAACTGTTTATTTTGTAAAATCTTTCGCGCATATCATACGGTCAAAAAAAAAATTAAGTCAATTCAATATTTGCAGCATTTATCACTAAAATTAATAAATCAGCCGATAAGATAAAATGATAAAAATAAATGATGGTTAACATTACTCTGTTAGAAACATCAATTTTTTGCATTAATATTTGTATGAAACTTCAATTTGTGATCATTATCTAAAGGGGATATGAAGACAAGACCTTTGCATCCTTGTGATTCAGGGGTCTTTTGGGAAAAAAAAAAAAAAAAAGGGGGCTAGTTTTTAGAATTTTATCAATTTTAGGTCACATCATCTCTCAAAATTTTTATTTACAAAAAGACAAAATAAATTAAAAAATCAAAAAATTAATTTTTTCCCAACTCCTCAAAACACCACTCAGAAAGGTAGGGGTTGCCTTGGTATCCAGGCTTGCATACACAACAATATCTAGGGTCATTGTTGGAGTTGAAGCAGTTAGTGTTAGGTCCACATGGATAGATCGAGGACGAGGAGGAGGACAGATCCATCGATTCGCATATTTCTTCTCCTACAACCCAATCGAGTACTGTCGGTGGCTTTCTGTGGACGTTCGTGAGACTTATGAGATCTATGCTTGAGAGGTCGAACCAATCTTTCCTGGCCCAGAAAATATAGCTGCATGGACTAAAGTTCCTCGAATATTCATAATTAATGTACAATGCACTGATACTCATGTCGAAGGTCTTGACGCCAGTAGGGATTTGGGTTTGACAGCATCCGACCCCTGAACAAGGACCCTCACGGGTCAGGTTCACTGGATGGTGGCAGATGGAGATACACCCGCTTCCAAACCTTGTGGCATTGGAGTCCTGAATGTATCCCAATGTATCGCAAATTTGATAAATGGATAAAATAAAAAATATATTTGGTAATATGAATATTCACATTAAATAAATTTGATATGTGAATATTCACATCATAAAATATTCACACTATCAATGTGAATATTAATCTGCGATTTACCCTATTATTGTTATTATTATGAGTATTTTGGTAACTATATCAGCCATAAGACTTATTGAAATATAAGAAGATAATTTTTGAATAAGTGGAACATAAGTAAGTGAAGAGAAATTTATGAATAAATGTCCTTTTTTTTTTTTTTTTTTTGACAGTGTTTATAAAATGGGTTACTACTATATATAACTATTAAAATTTACTTAAATATATAACAAAGTTTACAATAAAAACAATGATCAAAATAATTAGATCTTAGGTAATAAATAAAAAGTGAACAACCTGTAATTAAATATTAATTCAATATCACCACTCTCACATTTTTAATTGCAAAATTGATAATCAAATTTGCATAATCTAAGTTATCAACTAAATCACTTTCAATGGATAAAATTATTAATTTATTCAATATTTCTTGTGATATAATTGATCGAAGGTAATATTTAATCAATTGAAAATTCAAAAAGTTTCCTAGTAAAACTAATTTTTTATATTAAAATATAAAAACATCTCCAATGAGATTTTTAAAAGAGGCTTGTTGGCTATTATAATTAGTATCATTATATTTTAGTCACTCCAATAGACTAGCTATTACTGTAGCTATTTTAACAAAAATTTTGCTACATTTGAAGAGGCTTGTTCGGCTCTTTAAACCGTTTATATAGATAAATGGATAAAATAAAAAATAGCATTAGAGTACATAGATTACAAAAGAGCATATTTTTTTATTACATTTTGGCTAGGATAAATTACAAATACACCCTTTGAAATTTGATTAAAATACAAATCGTTCCCTGTGGTTCTGGAAATTACATTTCACCCCTCGAGATTTCTAATTTTATAACAAATTGTCCTTTTTATTAATAAATTATCAAGTCAATTAACAGATTTTAATGATATTATAAATATGTTTTAATTAATAATATAGGTAATTTTATTATTGTATAGAGAGCAATTATGAATTTTTTTTTATAGTTAATTCTATTAAATAACTTTTTTTAATAAGGGGGTATTTGTAATTTTTCAAACTATAAGAACAATCTGTACTTTAAGTAAATCTTAAAAGGTGTATTTGTAATTTACTCTTTTAGCTAGTAAAAAACTAAAGAGTATAATTAGAGTTCCTCTAATAATATAATAATATATTTATATCAAAAAAATAATATATCAACAAAACATAATATGTTAAAATAATAGAGTACCAATATAGTAAACTAATATATCTATTTAATTTGACTAACGGAATAGCCTATGATAGGTTCGCGTGGAGAATAAAGATTCATGTAGCCGATCCCATTTAATGAGATTTAAGGCTTGGTTTAGTTTGGTTTGATTAAGTTAATATAGTACCAATATATATAGAAGAAATAGAATTTTTGAAAAATTCTCCCATATATATAATATAGTTTTTAATATTAAAATATATCAAAGATATTTATGAAATTTCATATAGTAAGACCACGTTCGGGAATAGGCTTTTCTAGTAACTTTTTGCTTTTTGGCTAAAATATGATGTAAAAAAAACTAGTATGTTTGGGATAACTTTTTAGCTTTTTACGAAAAGATGTGCAAAAAGTAGAGAGAAAAGAGAATCTTTGACATTTTGATATAGGTTGTTGGCTTTTTTCTTTTTTAGTAATGTTTTGACTTTATGGCTAAAAAAGTCACTTGCCAAACGAGGTCTAAATCACATCATAGAATGACAAAGCAAACAAGACTTTTTACTAGTCCGGTAGTCATCAAATAAACACAATTTTTCTTAATCTTGTTTTGTTTCAAAAAATTGGACCCACTTTTTAAAAAATTGAGTTTTTTTACTTTCCGTAATTTTTAGTTTTAGTAAATTATTTTAATATTTTACGATTTTTTTTTTCAATGCACCTAACCTAGATACACTTAAAAAATATAAAATATTTATAGAAAAATCTTTACAAAACTCATCAAATACAAAAAATATATTAAAAAAATACAAAAAGTCAATACATTTCATATTGTTGCGTATTTATTAAATTTTTAAAATATTTTTCATAAATATTTTAATTTTTAGGTGCATCTATAAAGTAAAAACTTTACTTAAAATATTTTTAAAAATTCACTAAAACAAGAAAAAAAAAACAAACAAACAAAGAACTCAATGTTTAGAAAATCAATCAAAACCAAACAATAATCACCTCACTAATAATTTTCACACTAACAATCTCACCCAATCAAACTCTAAACCAAACAGCAACTCCAACCACACTCTCTACTTTTCACTAGCTAAAGTACGAAAAAAGTACACTCTTTATTTTATTTAATTACTTTCGCTATTGTGTTCTCCAACCACTCTTTATTTTAGCTAATCATTTAAACTAACTTAATTAATTTTTAATACAAAAAATACTAATTGCTGATATTTTACTAATATAAATTTGCAATAATAATAAATTTGCCCATACAAACATACAAAACTTGTAGAATGAGAAGAAAAAAATACAAAATACAAAATAAGTTATTCTGTAATTCATCAAACATAATTGAAAGAACGTATAAAATTGCTACATACACATATACATATATAAAATATATAAAATCTCAAATCCAAGACATAAATATACAAAAATCCAAGATATATACATACATATTTGTTTGGAGAACCTCTGGGGCTCTTCAATTGTAATCATCAAAAAAGTCGGATGGTAAAGTAGCTAGCCTAATAGCTAATCCATTGGAGCTCAAAATTAAAGTCATATTGGCTAAAATGCCTAATAAACCTTTTCCAACTATCCCCTTAAAGATGCTTAGGGTTCAATTTTTTGAGTGGTTTGGAATGAGAGAGTTAAAAAGTGATAGAGAGTACACGTGTTCACTATGTAATCCCTTTATGAGATTCAGTTACAATGTGTAACAGTCCAGATTCAGTTAGAAGATATGTTTGTTAGAAGAGTTAGTTGGTTTATTAGTTAGATAGATATATTGTATAGCTGTATAACCATTGTAAGTTCTTGTATATATATATACCCTGATGTACTATCAATTTCATTCAATGAAATAATTCAGAAGTTGTTCATGGTATTAGAGCCTCTCTAAGCTCCAACGAGCAATCCATGGGTTCATCTATGGAGTCTTCTTCTTCCTCCATTTCACCAAATCTAAATATGTTGATTTCGAATCTAAGTTCTCTTATAACAGTGAAACTCGATGGTACAAATTTCATAATCTGGAAAAACCAGATACAGAATATTCTGCGAGCTACAAACTTATTGAAGATTGTTGATGGATCATTTCCTTGTCCAGATGATTTCATAATCAATTCTTCTGGAACAGAGGTGTGTAATCCAGAGGCTGTTCAATGGAGAATGATCAATGCTCACCTCTTAAGCTGTATCACAGCCACTCGCTCTCTTGCAATTTTTACAACAATTCTTCATCATCGATCTAGTTCTGAAGTCTGGTTTGCTCTTGAAAAACGTTTCACATCTCTCTCTAGATCTCATATTCATTAACTTAAGAACAAGTTGAACTCAATTTCAAAAGGTTCTGAATCAATGGAGGTATATTTGACTAACATCAAGTCAGTTGTTGATCAACTCAGCATTGCATCTTCATTTCTTGATAATGAAGATCTTGTTCTTATCACTCTCAATGGTCTACCTGCTGAGTATGACTCTCTTAAAATTGCAATTCGTACTCGATCTGAAACCATATCTATGGAAGATCTGTCTTCTCTCCTCTGTTCAGAGGCTCTATATATTGAAGGCAAAATCGAAAAGCATTCTGATCTCACTATGGCTTATGCAACACAGAAGGATTCCAATTCTTCCAAAGGATTTACTTCTTATCATCATGATTGTGGTTCTTCTCGCACCAATACCAGAGGCAATTTTCATAACAGATATTCATCTCGTGGTCGATCTCAAACTCGTCCTAGGACAAATTTCGGAACTGTTTGTCAGATTTGTGGCAAAACTAATCACACAGCTTTTGAGTGTTGGCATCGACTTGATCCTCACTTTCAGCCGCAATCACAGCAATCACAGCATGCTTTTCAGCCACAATCACAGCAATCTTCTGTTCCGCATCTTTCCAAAACTTATCTCACTAATATCTCAGATGCTGATACTTCTCAAACCTCAGGTCCATGGTGTCTTGATTCTGCTGCTTCTGAGCACATCACTAATGATCTTCATCATCTGAATTCTTATCAGCCTTATAATAGTTCTGATCAAGTTACCATATGTCACGCCCCACTTTTTATTACTCGAAGTCATTACCAAGTTCCTTAGCTTAATTCAATTTCAGAGATAACATACGAAAATAAACTCAAATGTTCCATTTGAAGTAATGAACAACAACTCTCTCATTCAAATAAAAAAAATAAATACAACATGAGCATCCTTAAATAAATTGCCCTCAGGCTTACAACATTAAATAATCAAATGAAGGGTGTAACCCTTTTTCACATATGGCATTCCGCCAACATAACAGAGGCCCCGTGGCCAATAAATAAGTAGATCCAAATCTTGCAGCTCAACCTGCTTAACACCTGAAAAAGGTTCAACAACGTGGGATGAACATATAGTCCAGTAGGGAACTCAACAAGATCCTTAACAATAACAACTTACAGATAGCTATGATCATGAACCCTCATTCTCATACTAGAATAGTAGTGTGACAGTTTACACAAAATATATATATATGTAAGAACTTTTCTCGGAAACAACCATTTCATTCAACGTTACAACTAGTTTCCCTTCCCGTTTTCCTTTCATTAATTCCCGTTTCCAATCTTTCATGATATTAACAATCACTTAGGAAATAACCTCACTAAGCTCGATACTCTCTTTCCGTTTATCTTTAAAACATTCATTCTCCTTTACACTTTCCAAAAGACAATTATGACATTTTGTTTGTTTCCACTACTATCATAACTATACATGTATAACTTGTAAAAATGTAAATTTACAACCTTCCAACATGTATACAATCAACCAATGGAGTAACTCAGTACTCCAAACTGTAACCAATCAAGCTCATGATATTTTCAGTTACAACGAAGCAATAACATTACACTTTATTCCACCTGCCATTCACTAAGTAGGCCAAGGATATACTGAAACAACTACAACCAACTTCACTCTACTAGCCATATGCATAGTAAGTCAAAGATATACTGAAACAACTACAACCAACTTCACTCTACTAGCCATATGCATAGTAAGTCAAACTGCCAGTTTACCAGGCGCTCGCTGGAAGGGTATGACACCTCTTATTCTTAGCGCATACAGTTCTCCAGGCGCTAGCTGGAAGGTACCGGTACCTTTGATTATTAGCGCGACATATAACGTCATCCACAATCATGCTCACAAGGCATATCCCCGGCATATAACGCCGTCAACAATCATGCATACAAGGCATATCCAACATGCGTATCACATACACATAACTAACAAGAATTCAACAATCCAATCCTCAAACTCGTTTCGAAAATACTTTCTTTCTTTTCACAAAACAATTTTCATTTCCTTTTTGTTACCACAAAACCCATTTTACTACCCTTGTTCTCAACCAACCAATTTCCACACCATGGTTAATCCTTTAAACATTAAACACCATTACCCAACTCATTTTGATAAAAGAGATTTACACACACTAGTTAACAAACCCCATTTTGATTTACCCAACCCAAATATAATTTAGGGCTTTTCTCTCATTCAACTACAACATGTTAATTTACACACTAGTTAACCAAAACAATAATTAATGAAGCCAAATCCATTCTCAACTCAACCAACCCTAGGTTTACTCATGATTTTCAAACAATTCCAACATGATACCATTTTCATGCAATACAAAAATTACCACATGTCTATCTATAGAAGAAGTATTGAAAAAGAACAAGGAGAATCCCTACCTCAAATGGAAAGCTCAAATGGAGAAGATGACTCAAAGACCAATGTGCTCCAAATCCAAAGATTTTCAGATTAAATCGAAGCTCTCAACACCCTCTATCTTTTTAACAAAGGCCCTAGGGTAGATTCACACTCTAGGGAGATGATTTCTTAGAGAGAAGGCAAGTCTAGAGAGAGGGGCTCTCGGATTTCAGAGTTTGAAATCAAAAAGGGGATAAAAAAAAGGTTTAAAATCCGCTGCTGCCTCGCTGATAAAGATAGGCTCGCTCGAGCGAAGACCCCGTCGCTCGAGCGACCAGACACAAAAACTGGTCTCGCTCGAGCGAAGACACACGCTCGCTCGAGCCAACAGTGCAAATTTTCCGATTTGCAGTACGACGCTCGCTCGAGCGAAGACGAACCAGCTCGCTCGAGCGAAGAAACACAACCTTCAGGTCTGAGCCAGACGCAGTCGCTCGCTCGAGCGAAGCCACTCTGGCTCGAGCCACCAGACACAAAAACCAACTCTCGCTCGAGCGACCAAACCCTCGCTCGAGCGAAGGTCCAAAAATCTGGACAGCAACAGTAGGTTTCCAACCCAACTAACCTGCAACTGACCTGCCCAATACATCCTATAACTCAAGAAGAAAGGATTAAAAGACAACAACAACAATTATATAACAACGGACTCTACGGAACATAACTTCGGATACAATAACTAACTGAGAAAAGACCGGGGTTGCTATAACCTCCCCCCCTTAAAGAATTTCGTCCCCGAAATTAAGGATACGCCAAAACACAAGGCCAACTGATCACACACAACACCAACACCCGAGAGCTAGGGAAGAGACTACTCTCACTACAAACCTTCAATCCACCCTCATCGAGGAAGAAACTAACCAAGGGAACACGTTCCAAACGACAACACTATAGGCACAGAAGCCACAACAAAACCAAACCACTCCCGAAACAATTCACCAATAACCGACTAGTGCTTCACGTTAAATTATCATTTAACCACAACATAATTCTTAATAACACGACCACAGCAAATCTTGGGAGTAAATAACCAGAAAACATTTTCTTACTTCAGGGACATTTCTCAAAGATAGCCAAATTTTTCAATGTTAACATTCCAAAATAAACCTTTCATTTTCCATGCGAAACCCAAAAGTTTTGCAAACACTTTTCACAAACACGGTGTTATCAAAAACGTAATCGTCCACGGTTTATTTGTCAAAAATCATTCACTTGGAATTTTCTCAAAACCCTTGATTCAATTCAATTTTCCAACAACACCCTTAGGTGACCCAAATACTAGGAAAAGTCTTGTTTCCCATTTCTTTTCAAAACAACACTACCAACAACCATCACGCACACGGTGATACTACAACCAACACAAAACATAACATTTCTATAATGATAGTTAATAGAAATAACAACTTCACCTTGGATAACCACTAACCGGTTTAGAGGTACATCCCCCATCTTCCCCTAAAACCGCGGAGTACATCCCCCATCTCCTCCTCTACACACATGCATATAAACACATAAGTCATATACACAATCAGTCAATACATAAAATCAATGTATTCTATCAACCGTCAGGTTCAATGGCCTAACATGTTCGATTAGTTCCAGTTCTTCTAATCAACACACACCAGTCTACACCAAACGAGACTAACCTCAAGGTGGCCTACGCCAACCCTGAACCCAAAACCAACAAGCTGACTAATCAACACAATAAACTCCACACCCAATTACCCACACATTGATGTGCCACTAAAACCACCAACTACAAACACAAGGTTCCTACTCAAACTTCAAATTATGGAATCTCATCGGATCTCCCAAAATTACACCGCACTAACCCTGTTTCCAAGGGAATTACCACCCTCCAAGGCTAGATAGCAAACTTGTTCAACTCCTCAACCGAAGACCGATATGGTCAACCTTAATTACGACTACCCAATCACAAAGGATAATCTAACCAACGCCATTCTCGTTACTCTAGAACACAAATATTCTCCCTCCAAAGAATACTGCTAGCTTTCACTCACAAACCATACCCAACAACTGAGAACCAATTACAATACGAACACTACCCTTATACAACCGATGGGGTCACTACGAACTTGCTAGCCAGCACGCCCAACACACGAACCAACAACAGGTACCATTTCCGCTAACTCAAGTTACAAATCTCACATCCCTACAAACATTCCCACATAACCTTGCCAACTCTAAGCAACACTCAAACCCATCACATCTAACACATTCGTCCACGAGTTCCCGTTCTCAACAATTAATCACTAAAGTGAACAAGGCACACAGGCCGTCACACAACCAACTCATCATACAGTACCAAGCAAGCAACCACATTAGGATTATTGACCCCAAGTAACAACTTCTCAATACAAAATAGAGAGCTTACAAATCCATACATACTCCCCCATACTTGAGGATTAAATAAACAACACCATACATACATAAGGGTTACAAAAACAAACATGGTGCCTCAGCATCCATCAGTACACCGGTCAGCAACTAAATCATCCATACAATATATTACCGGTCAACAACAGGGTTGACTAATGAGTCGCCCCTCGCGAGGCTCCCGAAGCCTGGCCTACTCGTTTCTGGTACCGATAACGTCCCCGGTTGGACAGGTACGACTGAGTCTGACTAGGTTTTGAAACACTGGCCGAGTTCACACGCAAAGGGCAAAAACGTCTACCATGGCCCTGCTGGCCACAAACGAAACAACCACCAGACCCCCTATTCTGAGACTGGTCTAAAACCTGCACCTCCCCGGACCTCCTAACCGAAGCGTCCGAAACCTCCGACAAAGAAAGGAAACCATCCCCCGACTGAGCATGTTTCCGCCTCCACCCCTTACTGAGCCTAGAACGCTTAGGGACCGTAGGACTTGCCTCAATGGTCTCCTCCTTAACCCCATCTTCACTCGCAATCAGGGCCTCCACATGGGCCGCTGCCTCAACTAAATTATAGTAATCCTTCAAAAGGGATCCGGCTACCTTCTCCCGAATATCGAAACACAAACGCTTCTCAAACTCAAAACAACGACGCTCCTCTGTTGTGACCAACTCTGGAGCAAACCTCGACAAACTAGCAAACCGCATCTCAAACTGTGCCACAGGAATATCACCCTGACGCAACTCCAAAAACTGATCCCTCAACCTTTCCCGAGCAGAAGGAGGGAAATACTTGGCCAAGAAGGCCTCGGTAAAAGCAACCCACGTGCTACCTACATTATTCTTAACATTCTTCCACCAATAACTCGCATCACTCCTCAACTGAAAAGTCGCCAAAGAAACCCTCAACTCCTCATCTTCGACTCTGAGCATATCAAGAGTCTTGGAAACCTGTTCTAGCCAACTCTCTGCCTCCAACGGCTTAGCCTCCCCTACAAACTCTGGTGGACTGGAGCGAAAGAACTCCTTAGTAAGTTTGAGAGCATGCCCGCTGCCGCCCTCAGTGCGAGCTAGGGCGTCTTGCACTGCTCTCACAATCTCACGTGCAACATCCTCGCCGACAGCCGATGCTGCAACGGCAGGTACTACAGGAACTGCTGTGCCTCTCCCAGCACTCCTACTACTCAACCGTCCTCTATTCCCTCGTGTAGACATCCTATTAAGCACAAAGGTAAAACACACTTAGCGCAAAATACAATAGCCTTCTTCAAGGCACACTCCACTACTATTAAGTCACAAGACACACTTAGCCTCGAAACTTACATCTCTACTGCATACAAACATCTAAACAGGTAAACACATAACCGAATCAAGTCCACAAAGATAGCCACTCATCCCGGAACTCTCAAGGAATTCCCATCAGAAACCACGTTGATCAGGCGTGTTTCCAAAAGGATCTCAAAGCAAGTTCACCGGCGATGAATACTATCCAAGAGACTGAATCCCATGCTCACATAAATGCGACACATAAGTCCTAACTTTCATGTTAACTATATGCAACGACCTCACGACACGTAGTAAACCCACTGTGGTAAAAACCACTTCCCACGAGCTCAAGGTATTCAAACCCAGTAGCTCTGATACCAAGTAGTCACGCCCCACTTTTTATTACTCGAAGTCATTACCAAGTTCCTTAGCTTAATTCAATTTCAGAGATAACATACGAAAATAAACTCAAATGTTCCATTTGAAGTAATGAACAACAACTCTCTCATTCAAATAAAAAAAATAAATACAACATGAGCATCCTTAAATAAATTGCCCTCAGGCTTACAACATTAAATAATCAAATGAAGGGTGTAACCCTTTTTCACATATGGCATTCCGCCAACATAACAGAGGCCCCGTGGCCAATAAATAAGTAGATCCAAATCTTGCAGCTCAACCTGCTTAACACCTGAAAAAGGTTCAACAACGTGGGATGAACATATAGTCCAGTAGGGAACTCAACAAGATCCTTAACAATAACAACTTACAGATAGCTATGATCATGAACCCTCATTCTCATACTAGAATAGTAGTGTGACAGTTTACACAAAATATATATATATGTAAGAACTTTTCTCGGAAACAACCATTTCATTCAACGTTACAACTAGTTTCCCTTCCCGTTTTCCTTTCATTAATTCCCGTTTCCAATCTTTCATGATATTAACAATCACTTAGGAAATAACCTCACTAAGCTCGATACTCTCTTTCCGTTTATCTTTAAAACATTCATTCTCCTTTACACTTTCCAAAAGACAATTATGACATTTTGTTTGTTTCCACTACTATCATAACTATACATGTATAACTTGTAAAAATGTAAATTTACAACCTTCCAACATGTATACAATCAACCAATGGAGTAACTCAGTACTCCAAACTGTAACCAATCAAGCTCATGATATTTTCAGTTACAACGAAGCAATAACATTACACTTTATTCCACCTGCCATTCACTAAGTAGGCCAAGGATATACTGAAACAACTACAACCAACTTCACTCTACTAGCCATATGCATAGTAAGTCAAAGATATACTGAAACAACTACAACCAACTTCACTCTACTAGCCATATGCATAGTAAGTCAAACTGCCAGTTTACCAGGCGCTCGCTGGAAGGGTATGACACCTCTTATTCTTAGCGCATACAGTTCTCCAGGCGCTAGCTGGAAGGTACCGGTACCTTTGATTATTAGCGCGACATATAACGTCATCCACAATCATGCTCACAAGGCATATCCCCGGCATATAACGCCGTCAACAATCATGCATACAAGGCATATCCAACATGCGTATCACATACACATAACTAACAAGAATTCAACAATCCAATCCTCAAACTCGTTTCGAAAATACTTTCTTTCTTTTCACAAAACAATTTTCATTTCCTTTTTGTTACCACAAAACCCATTTTACTACCCTTGTTCTCAACCAACCAATTTCCACACCATGGTTAATCCTTTAAACATTAAACACCATTACCCAACTCATTTTGATAAAAGAGATTTACACACACTAGTTAACAAACCCCATTTTGATTTACCCAACCCAAATATAATTTAGGGCTTTTCTCTCATTCAACTACAACATGTTAATTTACACACTAGTTAACCAAAACAATAATTAATGAAGCCAAATCCATTCTCAACTCAACCAACCCTAGGTTTACTCATGATTTTCAAACAATTCCAACATGATACCATTTTCATGCAATACAAAAATTACCACATGTCTATCTATAGAAGAAGTATTGAAAAAGAACAAGGAGAATCCCTACCTCAAATGGAAAGCTCAAATGGAGAAGATGACTCAAAGACCAATGTGCTCCAAATCCAAAGATTTTCAGATTAAATCGAAGCTCTCAACACCCTCTATCTTTTTAACAAAGGCCCTAGGGTAGATTCACACTCTAGGGAGATGATTTCTTAGAGAGAAGGCAAGTCTAGAGAGAGGGGCTCTCGGATTTCAGAGTTTGAAATCAAAAAGGGGATAAAAAAAAGGTTTAAAATCCGCTGCTGCCTCGCTGATAAAGATAGGCTCGCTCGAGCGAAGACCCCGTCGCTCGAGCGACCAGACACAAAAACTGGTCTCGCTCGAGCGAAGACACACGCTCGCTCGAGCCAACAGTGCAAATTTTCCGATTTGCAGTACGACGCTCGCTCGAGCGAAGACGAACCAGCTCGCTCGAGCGAAGAAACACAACCTTCAGGTCTGAGCCAGACGCAGTCGCTCGCTCGAGCGAAGCCACTCTGGCTCGAGCCACCAGACACAAAAACCAACTCTCGCTCGAGCGACCAAACCCTCGCTCGAGCGAAGGTCCAAAAATCTGGACAGCAACAGTAGGTTTCCAACCCAACTAACCTGCAACTGACCTGCCCAATACATCCTATAACTCAAGAAGAAAGGATTAAAAGACAACAACAACAATTATATAACAACGGAATCTACGGAACATAACTTCGGATACAATAACTAACTGAGAAAAGACCGGGGTTGCTATACCATAGGCAATGGTTCATCTATTCCCATTCATCACACTAGGAAAGGTATTCTTCCCACTCCACATCATTCCTTTAAGCTTAACAAAGTTCTTCATGTTCCTTCCATAAACGCCAATTTGCTATCAGTTCACCAGTTAGCTCGAGATAATGATTGTTCCATTATTTTTGACAAATCTTCCTTTGCCATTCAGGACAATCATTCTAAGGAAGTTCTTCATCAAGGCTTTCATGCTAATGGACTATATCATTTTCCTGTGGATTTTTGCTCTTTTCCCCATACTTTTTCCACTACTTCAACTTCTACTGCTTCATCTTTGTTATCACCTGATACTTGGCATAAACGATTAGGTCACCCTTCATTAGCAAAATTTCGTTTACTACAATCTCAGTTGCATTTGCCTTCATCTGTTAATAAAACTGATTTGTCTTGTATCACTTGTTATGTTTCTAAAAGCCATCGGCTTCCTTTTGTACTTTCTAATTCAAAGGTTGATGCACCTTTAGCCTTAATTCACACAGATATTTGGGGCCCTTTTCATTGTTCCTCAAGTAACTATAGATATTATGTGTTGTTTGTGGATGATCATAGTAGATTTACATGGATCTATCCTCTTACTTACAAAAGTGAAGTTTGTTCCAAATTCATGATTTTCCAAGCTTTTGTGGAAAAACAATTTGGTTTTCCTCTTAAAATACTTTGCTCAGATGGGGGTGGTGAATTTATTAACAATCAAATACAAGCTTTTATGCAATCCCATGGAATTCGTCATCAATATTCTTGTCCACATTCTCCTTCTCAAAATGGTGTTGCTGAGAGGAAGCATTTACACATTACTGAGACAGCTATAACACTTTTACATCAATCCTCTTTGCCTTTAACCTATTGGCTTGATGCCATTGCTACAGCCACTTATCTTATCAATAGGCTTCCTAGTTCCTCTCTTTCTAATTACTCTCCTTTTGAGCTCTTACATCACACTAAACCAACTGATGATCATCTTAAGGTTTTTGGCTGCTTATGCTTCCCTTGGCTTCGTCCTTATTCTTCCCATAAGTTGGCTCCTAAATCTGAGTCTTTTGTATTTTTAGGATATCATCCTTTTGTCAAAGGCTACAATGCCTCAATCTCAAAACTAACAAAATTATTTTATCCAGGCATGTTCAATTTCAAGAATCTCTTTTCCATTTTCCACTCTTCCTCCTACATCCCCTCCTCCTCTGTCCACTATCCAGTCCTTCTTTTGGTCTCCCTCTCAGCTTATTTTTGTGGTGCCTACCTCCTGTTCTCCTTCCATTTCTACCCATGTTCTGCCACAACCTGTTCCTGATGCTGTTATGCAACAACCTGCACCTACTGCTGCTGTTGTGCCCCAACCTGCTGCTGTTCTGCCCCAGTCTGCCATTGCTGCTACTCTGCCCCTCCTGTTCCTATTCACCAGTCTCCAACTGCTCCTCTGCCGCAGTCTACTCCTTCCTCTAATTCTGTTATTCCCATTGACTCTATTTCTGTTGTTCTTCCTCTTCCTCCCCCTTCCACTAATATCCATCCCATGACTACTAGATCCAAATCTCAGGCTCTTTGCTATTCTACTTCTCATTCCTCTTCTGATGTCTCCACTAAACCTACTTCTTATAAAACAGCCCTTACTTCACCTGTTTGGTTTCAGGCCATGTTAGATGAGTATAATGCTCTTCAACATCAAGGCACTTGGTCTTTTGTTCCTTTACCTCCTTCCAAGCACTCAATTGGCTGTAAGTGGGTTTTTAAAATCAAACGTAACTCTGATGGCACTGTGGCTCGACATAAGGCCCATTTGGTTGCTAAAGGTTTCTTCAACAACAAGGGGTGGATTTTCAGGATACTTTCAGCCCAGTGGCTAAACAACCTACTATTCGTATTCTGCTTTGTTTGGCTCTTCATCACCACTGGCCCCTCAAACAATTGGATATTAGTAATGTTTTTCTTCATGGTCACCTTGATGAGGAGGTTTACATGGACCAACCTCCAGGTTTTGTTGATCCTCAACAGCCCACTTTGGTGTGTAAACTTCATAAGGCGCTTTATGGTTTAAAACAAGCACCTCGGGCTTGGTTCTCCACTTTTTCTTCCTTTCTCATTTCTCAAGGATTTCTTTAGAGTAAATGTGATTCTTCTTTATTTGTTCACAAGACTTCTTCTTCTCTTACCTACCTTCTTATCTATGTGGATGACATACTTCTCACTGGTACTGATCAAGGGTACATTCAATCCTTGTTATCTCATATGCATCAAGCTTTTTCAATGAAAGAATTAGGGGATATCTCTTATTTTCTTGGTATCTCTATCCAATCTACTTCTGATGGGTACTTCCTTTCTCAACACAAATATGCCTCTGAGCTTTTGATCAAGGCTGGTATGGTTTAGTGTAAGCCATGTGCTACACCTGGTTCTGTTAAACACACATCTACTGTGGCAGATTCTCTTCCTTTTTCTCAGCCTTTTCTTTATCGTAGCATTGTTGGGGCTCTGCAGCATCTTACCATTACTCGACCCGAGATTTCTTTTGCTATTAATCAAGCCTGCCAATTCATGCATTCCCCGACCGTGGGACATTTCTCTTTGGTTAAACGCATTTTGCGCTACATCAAGGGAACCATAGCTCATGGTCTTCACTTTGTTCCCAGTGATTTTCACTTGCAAGCTTATAGTGACTCGAATTGGGCTAGTGATCCCTTCGACCGCAGATCCACTTCTGGGTATTGTGTTTATTTGGGCAAGAATCTTATCTCTTGGTCTTCTAAAAAGCAGTCAACTGTCTCTCGTTCATCTACTGAGGCAGAATATCGTTCTTTGGCTCATACCTCCGCTGAACTCACCTGGTTACAAATGTTACTTACTAATTTTGCTATCCTTCCACTTCTCCTCCAATTTTATGGTGCGATAATATTTCCTCTATGTCCTTGGCTGCTAATCCTGTGTTTCACAGTCGCTCCAAACACATTGAAGTCGATTGCCATTTCGTTCGTGACAAAGTTGCTGCCCATCAGCTCATCTTGAAGTATGTTCCTACCTCTGACCAGTTGGATGACATCTTCACCAAGCCCCTTTCCATTGCTCGGTTTGCCTATCTCATTAGCAAGCTTATGGTCTCTTCCTTGCCCTTTGCTTGAGGGGGAATGATAGAGAGTACACGTGTTCACTATGTAATCCCTTTACCAGATTCAGTTTCAATGTGTAACAGTCCAGATTCAGTTAGAAGATATGTTTGTTAGAAGAGTTAGTTGGTTTATTAGTTAGATAGATATATTGTATAGCTGTATAACCATTGTAAGTTCTTGTATATATATATACCCTGATGTACTATCAATTTCATTCAATAAAATAATTCAGAAGTTCTTCAAAAAGTAGCTAATTTGCTTCAGAGGTTTGGAATTCTAAACAAGTTGAACTAAGCACTCGTTTGGCATAATAGATTGGGGTGGATTGGGATTAAAATAATCACAGAAAGATAACATAGACTTTTTAATCCAATAAGATAAAATGTCACATATAAATCATAATCATTTTATTTTTTCTCTTACAAAAGTCAAAAAAAAATTAAAAAGTTTATCCTAAACGAGACTTTTTAGCTCTAAACTAAAATAGCCAAAAAAAAACCAACTTACTTCCCAAACAATTCCTAAGGAGTTTGCTCTCTTTGTGGAAAATAATTTAAGCCATTGATCATGTATTTATTGATGTTTTGTGTTACATAAATTCATTAATAAAGTTTCTTTTTTTCTAATAAATAACAAATAAATCTAATAAAGTATTTTGTCATTATTTGAAATACATAAAATTATAAACTATTTTTTACTATAAAAATTAAAATTCAAAATATTTAATTTAGATATATTTTGTTTGATTGAATATAAATTAATTTTGAAATAGGGGGTAAGTAATTCTACACAATTAGATACTATTAGTTACAAAATGATTGATATATAGATATTTTCAACTATTTAATTCCGTCATCAAATAAAAACTTAATATTAATCCACCCAAAACACTATTCTTTAAGGAATTCAGTACATTTTTTGTATTTTTATATATTTATTAATTTTTTAAAATATTTTTTCACAAATTTTTTACTTTTTAGATACATCTAAGTAAGGTGCATCTAAAAAAGTAAAAAAATATATATTTAAAATTTTAAAAATATTCACTAAAAATAAAAATAAGAAGCACGAAAACCAAAAAACTCAATTTTTAAAAAACTCAATCCAAAAAACTCAAAGCAAACACACTAAATAATTTCGCATTCAATAATGTAGAATGATAAGTGACAATTTTTGATTTATCATATACTGAGTTATGTGAGATTTTACTTCCTTATCAAATTATTAAAGATGTATTTGAGAGTCTTGGATATAAATCTCTAACATTAGTCATTTTTTAACATTATTTCCCACTGTATACTAAAATCTTTGATTAGTGTCAACTTGGCACCCTCTCAAAAACAATTCTGATTCCGCCTTAATTTGGGTGCTACGGAGCAAGTTGGCTTTTGGTACCCTTTCGCGTTTTCTAATGGGTAAAAACTCAAAAAATAATATTTTCAATAGAGTAACATTAGAGACTAACATATTTATATTTATAAATTTATTTACAATAATGTGTCATGAGAGTTGAACTTATTATCATTAAGTATGTAACAAATTAAAAATTGACACATTTTTTTGAGAGGTTCAAATATTTTACTTTTGAATGTTACGAAAGAAGCACACAAGTGGAATCGAACATTATTAATGAGAAGTGATAATCTTCTCTTTAGTCCAATTGTTTATTTTTAAATTTTTGTCCACAAGTCATCTTTAAATTAAATAAAAAATAGAATAAATTGCATTGGTAATTTTTGAATTTTATCATTTTCATCTCGATAATTTTAATCAGTTCAATTTTGACTCTTAATTTTAAATCTTTTGTCAATTTGGTCCAATTCATAATGCCAATTAGGATTTTTGAAAAAAAAAATAGTCACTAAATTGATTGAGTTTAATTCACTAAGTTGAATAAATTTATAATTTTGTTTATAAAAATATAATACATGTTGTGTATGTGTGCATTTTTTTTTTTTAATCAAAAAATACTAACAATTGCAGTCAATTAGATTAAATCGACACAATTATAAATTTATAGTTAAAGTCAAGTCAATTGAAATTATAAATACCACACCGACACAATGATCTAAATATAGAAATTATTAATGTAATTTTTTTCTTTTTTCTTTTTTCTTTTGTTATAAATAATTACACACAAGAATTTGAAAAATAGAAGAGATAGCATGTCCCATGAGAAAAGTCATGAACTTAAACAACACGGTCCGGTCCCTATAACGAGAAAAGTCATGAACGTTTTTTTCGATATGTGAAAAGTGATGAACTTGACGGACTTGAATAAGACGGTTCAATCAATTTCCAAATGAGAAAAATCATTAACCCGGTCTAATCCTTCACCAATGAAAAAAAGATAATGACCTTTTTCTCTTTTTTTTTTAAGATAAAAAAAAAAGATAATGACCTTAAATAACAATGTCCAGCCCTCCAATGAGAAAATTCATAAGATTGTGGTCCCAGAAAAAGACAATTTGTTAGGTAGGTAGGCTCAGAAGTTAACTATGCTGTTTACACGATTTTTTTTTTTTTTTTTTTTTTGGGTACATCGGAAGATAAAAGAAATACACAGGGACTACATCCTAGATCCCTCCATAGAGAGGTGAACAATGTCCTCGACTAACAACGGCCGAAGTTCCGCAGGTGGGTCTTGAACAATAAACAACTCCGCCGGTTGATATTCGCCTAATTTCGCCATTGCATCCGCACAAATGTTAGCGTCCCTGCGAATATGCTGGATGGTGCAGTCACAACCACGCATGATAATACGGGCATCTTCCACAATGCCCCGAAAAGGGCATCTCTCTCCTATGTCTTCACTTAACAGCTGAACCACTTGCTCCGCATCCGTTTCGATAATCACTTGATTGAATCCTCTCTGAAGAATGATGGTGAGCCCTTTGTATATCGCCCAAAGTTCTGCTTCAAGGCTAGTGAATATCTCCAACTTGCCGTAAAACCCACTGATTCATGACCCTCTTTCATCACGAAATACTCCACCAAATCCGCCACCACAGCCAGACCTACGAGTGCTACCGTCTGTGTTCAACTTAATTTTTTCTGCATTTGGGTAAGACCACCTAGTTAGACTCTTAATTTTAATATGAGCTGTGACATCAAGTTTAAAAGCATGAAAAATCTCTTTTCTATAATCTAAAATGGATTTCACACTCTCATAAATGTTCATAACTTTATGTTCAAAAACCCTTTTGTTACAATTTTTCTAAATAGTCCACAATGAAATGAGGAATAAGTTAGGATTTTTGTGCTTCCCTTTCATATTTTGAGTGATCCACTCTTGCCAAGGTAGAGATAGCATGTTAGAATACCATTCCCTGCCAAAGACTTGATACCATATGTGGAGAGCTTGAGGACACATCCTGTTCAATGGTTTCGATATTCACACAGTACGGGCATTTGGGGCCATTTGTGAGCCCCCTCATGGCTCTCTTATGATTAGTGAGGAGCTTGTCGTGAAGAACAAGCCACAAAAAACTCTTAAGTTTGGAAGGAACCTTAAGTTTCCAGATCCAACCCCAATCCCCCATATGGTTTTGTTGTTCAACAATTAAATCATACGCACTTGATGTAGAAAACTCTCCATCAGAGGATTTAATCCATCTGGGAGTGTCTTTTCCATCCTTGGTTTGGGGGGGGTTGCACTTGTAAAATGCCAGCAACCATATTCGAAGGTAAGGAAGTATGCATAGAATGCAAATCCCATTCACCATTATCATCTAGCAGTGAATCCACAGTGATATCCTCAAAACTTGGAATTTGATTGGTGGGTACTTGCAAAATTTTTTCAAGTGTCCCGTCACCACACCACCAATCCTTCCAAACTCTCACTTTAGATCTGTTCCCCAACTTCCATCTAATCCCCTTGATTAGGTGATCCCTGGTACTCAAAATACCTTTCCAGATATGTGATATTTTCTTGCCTTTTCTCTTGGATAAAAAGGACTGTTGTCCCAAATATTTGTTTTTGAGCACTTCCACCCAAAGAGTATTATCCTCCTTTACCATTTTCCACCCCAATTTAGATAAAAGGGCTAGATTGTGATCTCTAGCCTTCCATCTTTTTTCATCTTACAAACTTGTTCCCAATTCACAAGATGTACTTTCCTTTTCGCAAGGGTATCACCCCAAAGAAAGTTTCTATTAATCTTATCAATCTCATCACAAACTTTCCTCGGGAGTGCCATAGTGTGCATGGTATATGCTGGTATAGCACTAGTAACAGACTGAATGAAGGTTGCCCTCCCAGCCAGGGATAGCATTCCAGATTTCCACCCTGTTAGTTTATTCTTAAGCTTTTCCAAGATATTCAAAAAATGACTTTTGCTGACTCTATCATGGAGTAAGGGAACCCTAAGATATTTCCCCAAATTTTGAGTTAAGGGAATAGTACTCAAATTACTCAGCTGCATAGCTCTCCTCCTATCAATATTAGGGGACACAAAAAGATGGGATTTATGTAGATTAACCTTCAGTCCAGAAATGGCACTAAATTCAGTCAAGACTTGCAAAATTGTGTGACAATTACGATCATTTGCCTTAGCAAATAAGATCAAATCATGCACAAAGAATAAGTGTGATATAGTAGGACCACCCTTAGCCAAACACAGTCCTGTCCAATCTTTATCTTGCACTTTTTGCATAATCATGGCAGAAAGTCTTTCCATGCATAACACAAAAAGATACGGGGAAAGAGGGTCCTCTTGACGAAGGCCTTTGGCAGGTTTGAACTCATCAAGGGGTTCTCCATTCCATAAGATAGCCGTACTCAAACTAGTAACACAATTCATAATCATGGCCACTAGATTCTCATCAAAGTGGAATTCCAACAAAGTTTGCCTCAAGAAACTTTAAATTAAAAAATATTGTATGTTAAATTAAAATATATATATATATATATATATGACGAAAAAATAAGCAATTGTAATTAGGGGCTTATGGATTTAATTAATTCGTCAAAACCAACCGACCCAATTCAATTTATCCGTTTTTAAGCGATTTTGATAGTATGAGTGACGGTTGTGAAAAGAGATTTTTTAAATCTATCTATGTCCGGACGAATGGCGAATAAGAGATAACCTGACCTAAACTGATCTGCCAGCCCCCCTTACAAAAATAATGTTATATTTTTATACTTTGTCTGTTTAAAAAATGATTAGCTAATATGAAAGTTTGGCTTTTATTTTAATTATAAAAAATGAAAAATTAAATTTAACGCCCAAAATAGTAAAAATTACTCTAAAATAGTTTTTTAAAGAAACATAAAATGTAAAGATTCGCATTAATCCGTCAACCTACACGGCCCGCTCAATCCGCATCCATTAAGTAAACGGCCGGATGTGGATTGATATTTTATAATCCACCTAAGTTCAGATAGATGACGGATAGGAGGCCACCCAATCCGCGAACAACCTTTATTGTAATTGTTTCGTAAGTGAGAAGTCATATTTAAATAAAAAAAATTAAAAACATTAAAAATAAATTACTTAAGAGTGGAATTAACAAAATCCACTTAGCATATTAAAAAAAAAAAAAATCAAAATAGCAAGTCAAGTCTTCATTTTATATAATAGTATAAAAGAAGAAGATTAGTAGTCTCCACTACAACCAATAGGGGATTGGGGGTGGTTGATATGCCTTTGCACAGTAGTCGTTGTTGTGAGCACAATGGAATGATCCAAACCATTCACATTTCAGGTCACGTCGAGTAGAATATTTATGTAAAAAATCACGTTAATCAGATATCAATATATTTATAATCAAATCAAATTTATATTCAATTTTATAATCAAAATCACACTTAGCATTTATTTTTGCATATACAAATTTGATTAGATTATATGGTTATCGATATCCGATCAATGTAATTTTGTATAAAAATATTCTAGTTGATGTGTCTTAAAAAATAAATAATTTAAATTATCAAAATGAGACTCAAAATAAATCCCATAGTCACAATAGTGACTGATATGCAAAAGAACACAACAGCTACCCCATTGTAAAAACCTCGACTTGTGATTAATCTATAATTATAGCAATTCTGGTTTGAACCTGAACCATTTGATGTTTTGGATCCGAGTTTCATTGCCTTGTATAGTCATTTATGTCTTATTTCCCTTATACCCCTTTGAGTTTGACTTTTGGGTTGTGTTGCCAGAATTTGGCTTATACGCTCGAGCGTCACTTCTTGCACTCGAGCGGTCTTTGTGAATTCTCAGTACTTTTGCAGCTCTGCAAAACTACTGGGAATTGGTATTCTTTGCTCGATCCGAACTTCTTGCGCTCAATCGGTCTTGGCTCGAACGGTCCTTATTGCACTCGAGCGTCGGCCTTCTGTTTGTAAAACTACTGGGGGTTTCTATTTCATGCTCAAGCGACAACTTCTTGTACTCTCGCGGTCACATCTTTTGTGTCTTACGCTCGAGCGTCACTTCTTGCACTCGAGCGGTCTGCATGTATATTAGTTCGTAAAAGTCACTTTTTACATCACTTTTTCATCTTTCTGTCTCTCTCTCTAAACTTTTCAAAAACCCTAGATCTACACACTCTCTCTCTCAAATTTACCTTATCTCTTCTAAAATACCTTGATCCATTGATTTCTCTACTCTATTCCCTTTGAGAAAAAGGTAAAGCTCACCTAGAGTTTCGTCTTGATCTGGACAAAGTTGAGTTTTGGCGTTGTTGAAGTTTCCTCACTCCCTCTCTCATCTTCTAAACTTGAGGTAGGGATTTTTTATACTCTTATATGAGTTTTACCTTAGCTATTTGCTATTTCAAAAGATTATGGTGGTTTGGGGGTTTTTGTCAAAAACCTAGAGTTTAGAATCAAAATGTAAAAAAGGGGTTTTCAAATGATTTTAAGAAAAATGTTGTGATTATGAATTTGGGGTTGATGTATGTTGAAATGAGATATTTCTTGAATTGAAATGGATTTTCAAAGAGAAAAGGGTTTTTGCCCAAAAATGTGAATGTTTGAAATTGTAAAGAGAAAATGGAATTGATATGGAATTGTGAAATTGAAATGATGATAATCATGAGGGTGGAGTTGGATATGTATCATCACTTCCATTTTGAGATTTTGAAAAAGTGCATCTTTAATGAAATTTATTTATTTGTTTAGAGATATCTGTTTTGAGCTATCAGTGGAGGATAACTATTAGTGTTATATAAATTGCATGAGAATTAGGTGAACTAAAACTAATTTCTCATCTATGTGCATTGAACATCATTGCTTATTTACTACATTGAAAATGTACATGATGTTGAGAAAAATGGGTAAACGTTGGAAAGAAGTATGCATCACCAAATCAAGTTAGCCTGTGTGTCCAGGATGAAAGTCCCGAAAAACGCACATATACATGGGTGTCGATTCCCGCGGACGAAATATCCGTAAAATGACAATAGTAGCACTTATATAGGCTACGTTTACATGGGTGCCATTTGACGGTTTTCCGCAAACGAAATATCCATGAAATGTTGTATTGGTTTGAGATTTCTCCATTCTTTCTATTGTAAAGGTCATGGTTTTGAGAATTGAGATATAAACTGGCATAGCACGGCTTTTGAAAAAGGATATAAATGTTTTGGTACTGGCATTGCATATGTATAAAACCTTATGGCTTTGTTAAGATTTATACATTGTGTTGTAGTATTTCTACTGGGCCTTAGTTTACCCTATGTAGGAAAAACATTTCAAGTACTGGTGATATGCCTCCACCATGGACTTAGCTTGGGAGGATTATGGAGCTGAAGGCTCATTGTTGTTATTTTGTATTTAATTTTGTACAAGTCTAGGGTTTTACCTGTATTTAGCTTAAGACTCATTTTTTATGTATCCAAGCATTGACTTAGAAAGATGTAAGCCTTTAGGGCATATGATTATCTGTTTAGCTTTCTTTTCTTTTCACAATCTCGTAACACATACTGTAGATTCAAAATGTAATGTTTATAAATGCATATCGCACGTGTCACCTTTTGTATATTCAACTTTGATTAAAGAAAGCTTATTAGTTCATTTATAATGCTATTTATTGGTTGTTATGAGATGGGTATATTGTGTTTATTTCGGGGCGTTACAATAATCCTTGATTAAAAATGCTTAACAAGTAATTAAGATGAAATCTTAAATTAATTGCATATGTCATGTGTTATTTGTGTTTATATCTGACTGCTCTAGGAATATCTATCGGTAATTCTACGTGAATCTATGAATTGAAGGCCTTATCGGCCACCGAACACGAAATTGACTAGGCCAATTTGTGAATTAAACTTTTTGAAATATTATGGCAAGTTTAATTGGATTTCAATTCGGAATCAAATAATTAGAATAAATTAATTAAAATTGAGTGGGATTAATTACCTTTAAACACAATTAACTAACGTAAGCTAATTAGACCTATATAAGGCTAATATAATGTCTAGAACACAATCTCATCACCATTTTGAGCTCAAAAACGTGGAGAGAGAGAGAGAGAGAGAGAGAGAGAGAGAGTTGAATTCAAGCTAGGAGAAGAGGAATTTGGAAGAAAATTGGAGAATTGACTTACTAGCTCAAGAATTAACTTCTAAGAGTCTAATTAAAGAGTGTAAGTAAGGATCATACTCTTAATATAGCAAATCCGATTTTGACCCAATCTTTGTTGTACTCCAGACTCGGGTTTCATGGTTTAGTATTGTGGTTTATCTCTTATTTCCTTTGTTTTCTCTTAAATTTCCCTTTTGGATTGTTGTGGTTGTGTTTGGGACAGGTTAGTTTCTTGTTTTCCAAACTCTTGTTGCCCAGAGTTTTACTCCTCCGCTCGAGCGGTACTTATTGCGCTCGAGTAGATTTTGCAAACTCTCAGTACTTTTGCAGGCCTGCAAAACTACTAGGAGAGTGTTTTCTACAGTCGAGCAGGTCTTTTTGCACTCGAGCTGGCTCAGCTCGAGCGGCCACTTATTGTGCTCGAGCAATCGGTCAAATGTTTGTAAAATTACTGGATATGTGTTTTCTAAGCTCGAGCGTCACTTCTTGCGCTCAAGCGGTGAACGTCTCTTTCATTGTGTCTTGGCGCTCGAGCGGTACTTCTTACACTCGAGTGGAACAACTTATTGTATTTAGCGCTCGAACGTCACTTCTTGTGCTCAAGCGGACTATGCGTATATCAAATTGCGAAAATGACTTTTTACATCACTTTTTCATATCTATTTCCTTCAAAACCCTAAAGTTGAGACACTCTCTCTCTACTTTTTAACCTAGATCCATTGCGTTTTCTACCCTAGTATCTTTGAGAAAAAGTTGGAGCCTTCCAAGAGCTACGTTTCCATCCAAATAGAAATTGGTTTTGGTGTCGTTGGAGTTTCATCTTTGCTTTGCTCAACTCCTAACTTCAAGGTAGGGACTTTCTACACCTTCTTATGGTTTTTAACTTAGCTATTGATTGTTGTGTAACAATGGTGGGTTTTGGGGATATTTTGGACAAACCTAGGGTTTGGGATGCAGAATCAAAAGAGGGATTTCTAGTGAATGTGACAGAAATGGTCATGAGGTTTGAAAATGAGGTTAGATTGTGTCACAATTGTTGATTTTGGCATTTGGGTTGACATTTGGGAAAGAAGGAAGTATTGGGCTATCGGTGGAGGATAGCTATGATTGTTGTAAAAATTGCATGAAAATTAGATGAATTAAACTAATCTCTTATGGGTTGTCATTGAATATGACTATGTTTTAAATACATTGTATATGTATGATTGGTTGGGAGAAGAAAAGGGATATACTCCATGTTTAGGAGGAGATAGAGGATGAACTCCATTGAATTAAGTTGGCCTGTGTGTCCTGGGTGAAAGTCCTGAAACCACACGTATACATGGGTGTCGATCCCACGAACGAAATTTTCGTAAAATGGCAGATTGAAGTGTTTGTGTGATAATTGTGTTAATTTGGAAACCATTGAGTTATAGTCTCAGATGGGTCGTCTGAAAGATAATGAAACTAGCTTATGAATTGAGATGAAATGAATTAACTTAAATTGACGAGAAGGGGAAAAGAGATTGAGATGTGTAATTTTGGCACTTTATGATTATATAGAAAATGAATGTTTTATCCCTGGCCTTGTAAATGCACATTTTACTTATACCTTCATTAAAACTCATATATTGTGTTAGGTTGTTCATACTGGACTTTGGCTCACCGTATTTAGGAAAAATCATTTTTCAGATGTTGATGATATGCCTTCGCCAAGGCAATAGCTCAGAAGAAATTTGGAGCATGAGCTTCACTTTTTGTACTTATCTATATAGCCAAGAGCTTAAATTGTATAAAAGTAGACTCTCTTTTGTTGTAAATAAGCAATGACTTGGAAAGATGTAAGCCTTTAAGGCATATAATTATCTGTTTAACTTTCATTTCTCTTTACTACTTGTAACACATGTTGTAGATTCATGATGAATTGTTTATGAATGTATATCGCATATGTCATTTTTGTATAACGATTCAAGTTAATGGAAGTTTATCACTTTGATTAAGTTGTCTTATGTATGTTGTGTTGGGTCGAATTATTGTGATTTTTTCGGAGGCGTTACACTTAAACTTGGTATTTAAGATATTGGTGTTTGAATTCAAGAGGTATAGGTGTTTAAGCTTGGAAATTGAACTTAGAAAGTAGAATTGGGAAGTAAATCATACATACATGCATATTTCATCACACTTTGAGGTTGTTCTTCCAAGAATTCACACATACATGGTGTTCTTTATGCTCAAGTTTAAGAAGTCAACATATTATTACACTTCTCACTCCATGAATCCATGTTTTGGGAGAAAGAAGCCATATCATTACATGCATGTACATTATATATAAAGTTTCAAGTTTGATTGTGAACAATTGGCATGTTTTGGGCTTTGATTTTTGCAAAATGGTCTTCAATTCATAAAGTAAAATGAGTTTCTACATGTTTTATCAAATTTTGGCCCAAAAGAATGAGTTTTGGTACTTTTGAATTGAGTTTGGCATCTTGAGCAGCAATTTGAAAATTTCAGAATTTGGTTGCATCGCTCGAGCGACCACAGCATCGCTCGAGTGTAAAATTTAAACTCTCAGAAGTTTTGCAAAGAATGATGGTTGGCTCGAGCAATCAAAAGACCACTCGAGTGACCACCCTTTATTTTCAGTCATGACTCGAGCAACCAAAAGTTGGCTCGAGTGTAAAATGAGAGCTTCCAATACTTTTGCAGCCTTTGCAGACCGCTCGAGCGACCAAAGCTTCGCTTGAGCAAGCTGTCCTCTTTCTGAAAATTTTACTAAGTGTTGTAAGTACATTTTTGCATCTTCATTGCATCCTAGGCATTCTTAAGCCATGATTAAGTTATAATAATGAGGATAAAAATTAGAAACACACTAAGAACGAAATGAAATAAGTCACGTGTTTTCCGAGCGTGTGTTTCAATATGTATCAGTCACGTGCTTGTGTAGATCACGTGTTAGCGTCCGCCTGATCGCTCTATTCTATCCACTTTGCTTCTAGCGCTATCTGTGAGTGACAACTCTGTAAAGTTATATTTGACTATAAGTATTTTCTGGATGAAATGATATGATAAGCTCTGTTTTTTGAAATGATATTTTCTGTATAGATGAATGATTATCCTATTTCTAAAATGTATTTGTGGCATCCTTAGCATCATGTGTTATCTGTTACATGGTACCAGGGTATACGTAGGTTCCATTTATGGGACTTGTTATGCATAACCACTTATCTAATTTGCACGTGGGTCTTTTATGACCAAATCTCATGTGAATAAGGGTCTTCATGACTATCTCAAGTGAATATGGGTCTGTATGACCACCACCTCATGTGCACATGGGTCTTTATGACCAATTTGATTTGTAGCTAACAGATATACCACATATGATTAGTTATGAAATTTGTAAAAGCATGTGAATTTGAATCTGTTTCTGATATAAAATCTATTTTCTGAATCTGATTTGGACATCATTCATAAACCACTTTCCTCTGTTGTTATTCACTAGGCTCCAGCTCATTATTTATATTATGTATGTTGGTAATCAAACGCGCGACCAGGCTTAGGAAATGAAGTCCTAAGTTCTTGTTTACTTTTGTTTATCTGGGCAAATTTTTGTTTCTTTTTTGTATTTTGGGCTAAGTCTCATTTTGGTTGTATATAAGAAAACATAAGGTTGATGTGATGATGACATCATATATGTAAATATAAGTTTTAAATTCTCTGTCCCATATAAGTCTACACAGCTCTATGAACATTGTATTTGTAATATTTGCTTTCGTTAGCCCTTACTTATTTGATTACTGATAAGAGGCCTTCGGTAATCTACGGATTACTGGCCGATTACGATACTAAACCTATAGAGACGGGTTTGGATCGTGACATCCATCCCCAAATAGTTAACCATCAGGAGAAGCTAATCACCCGAATGGCCCGAGAAAAATATCTCACACGTCCATTTCATAAATCCCAAGCCTTCAATAAATTTATAGGGAAATTACCACCCCAAAAAAATGGTGTTTAACTTTTGTAACAAAATAAATTTTTTATTTTATCAATTTAAATCATAATATTTTAATTTATTTTTAATATAAGCAATTTGTCTATTTTCCTAAAGCAAAACTAGCAGATAAAAAAATATTTTGGTCATTAAACTTAACATTAAAATAAAATATATACTTTAGACATTTTATGTACTTTTATATTGAGTTTAATGGCTAAAATATATATATTTTTTGTTATTTTTACTTTACAAATAGATAAATATTTTAGATTAAAACAAACCAAAAGATTGGGTTTCAAATTAATAAAATTAAAATTTCAAGATTTATTTTGTTACAAGAGTTAAATTCTGATTTTTTTTTTATAAATTTTTTTAAATCTATATAATTGGTGTATTTTTTGTTTCTTCTTTTAACTGAATCAATATTTATAATTAATTTTATATAAAAATAAAAATAAAATTTAGAAGTTTAAATCAAGTTTGATTGTTTTAAATTTGAAATTTGATTTTTTTGACTATTGATGGCGAATGAATCAATGATGTGGTTATAATACCTTGCACAGCGGCCCACCATTTGACTTGTAAATTTTCAAAAAAAACAAATAATAATTATTTGGTTTTCATTTTTAGAAGTCACTTTTTAAAAAAATTTAATTTTTTGTTTTTTCATATTTTCTTTGTTTTCACTATTTTTTTTAATATTTTAAGAAATCTTTTATTTTTATTTTTATTTTTAGACACACCTACCAAAAAAAAAATCAGTGCATTTTTTCTATTTTTGTGTATTTATTAATTTTTTAAAATATTTTTTCACAAATATTTTACTATTTAGATACATAATTAAGATGAATCTAAAAAAATAAAAAACTACTTAAAATTTTAAAAAGATTCACTGAAAACAAAAAAAAAATACAAAAAACAAAAACTCAATTTGTAGAAAATTGAATTCAAAAAATTGAAACCAAACACACTGAATATTTTTTTTGAAAATTTAAAATTAAAAAAAAAAAAACTCTAAAGTGTGATTATTGTAATAAAATAAATTTATAATTTATAATTTTATCGATTTAAATCCTAACATTTTAATTTATTTTCAATCTAAACCACCAACTATTTTCATTAAATAAAATCGACAGAAAAAATATATTTTAGTCATTAAACTCAATAAAAAAATAGTATTTTAGACATTATTTATACCTAAATGTACACCAATATATTGGGGTAATTTTATTTCACACACCAAATTCCCTTGATTCACACTTTTTGAAATTTTATCTTAATACAATTTTGTCCTAAAATAAAAATACCATAAATCTTCTTACAATCAAACCCTAATTCTAAAACACATAACCATATGTTCCATCACAAATGCCACCTCTCTCCTCCACCATCCCTTTCCATCATCTCTCTCCTTCGTCTGCAATCATTGTCCTCCATGAACTATACACTCATACAAACCCCCACCACAAACCATACACTTTCGAAGTTAACTGTGAAAGTCTAAGATGGAAGAGGATGAGCTAGGAGTAGTGGTGGTGGCGGTGATGGAGGGGAGAGAGTAGCGGCAAAGATGGCATAAAAGGGGTGAGTGGATGGAAGAAAATTAAGGATTTTGGAATTGAAGATAAAAATATTATTGAAATAAAAATATGTGTACTGAGATTTTTTATTTTTTGGATATGCATATTGAGAAGGTGTATGTATTGATGAGAATCGGTGTATAGAAATAGAATTACTCATACATTGAGTTTAATAACTAAAATATTTTTTCCCATCAGTTTTACTTAACAGAAATAGACTAATGGTTTACATTGAAAACAAATTAAAAGTTTAAAATTTAAATTGATAAAATTAAAAATTCATAATTTACTTTATTACAATGATCAAATACTAAGATTTTTTTTGTAATTTTTATTTATTTTTATTTATTTATTTCATCAAGCACTGGTCAGGAAAAGTTTATAGGTACTTCTAGATTAGAAGTTTAAAAATATTTATAACTAAACTTAAAAAAAGTTTATCAAACACACAAATTAATGCAAAAAATCTGAAACTATTTTTTCTGTCATATTTCACTGGAACTTTTTTCTTTTTTTTAGAAATTTTTATTCTCGCAACACCTCAAAAAAGATTGACAAAAAAATTTCACTCGAAAAAGACAAAAAAAATTTCTTCTTTCAAATGGCCTCTTAAATACAATTTTTGCTATATAAATACAATTTTTGCTATATATACTACAAAGAGTGCCCAAATGTCACACATCAATAATTAATATATTCCTTCTTTGCTGATAAAAAAAAAAATTATGATAATTAATTTTTTATTATATTTTATTTACTGTTTGATGTATTAATATTGCATTGATTGAATGAATCTCACCATTTATACTTATTGATACATTATTACCATTTTGTTTGTTTCAATCAAAAATATTTCATTATTAAATTTTTTTTTCTAAAAATATATTTTTTCTTGGTTGCGATTTTGGAACTTATTTGCTAGTAGTTGTATTAGTGAGTGTCATGGCTTTTAATGGCAGTATTGGAACACGTAACGGTAATAGTAACGATTTGATGATAACAAAAATAATGAGCCATACATACCAAAAATCAGAAAATTTAGAGTTGAAAATTTTAAAGTCATTAGCAATTTCTCTAGGATTTGTTTGTTTTCATAGGTAGAATGGAGGATATTTATAGTGGGGGAATTAATCGTGAGGGGATTGATAGTAAAGGGATTAAGTAAAATTGTGTTTATTTTGATGATAGTTGTTAGTGTAAGAATTGTTAAATTATTTTTATATAAAATAATAAAACAAATAAAAAAATATAAAAAAATTAAACATTAATATTTAAAAAAAATTCCCAATATATAAAAAATAAAAAAATTTCTAATCCCCTCACTTTTTTTCTAATACCACATCCATCTCCTCCATCCCAATCTCCCTTCCAACCTCCATCTATATCCCCTCCGTTATCCTAATCTCTTCTCCAATTTTACAAACAAACACAACACGTTTGGCAAGGAGGTTTGGGGCTATTTTAGTCACAAAAGACCAAATATACTATTTTAACCACAACAAAGAAAACATCACATCCAACCCATAATCATTACACTCTTCTCTCTCAAAAAAAGTCAAAAAAGCCAAAAAGTCAAAAAATCCTTCCTAAACCAAGCTTTTTAACCCAGGCTAAAATAGCTCAAAAAGTCAAAAAGTCAAAAAGTCAACCCACTTCTAAATAATCACACTTCCATCTTAATCCCCTCCCATCTATTACACCTCAAAACAAACGGGGCCTTAGAATACAATGACACTAGTGTTTAGATTTTTTTTTTTTTTAATTTGTCATTGAATAGTTCTCACATGGCATCAATTAGTCATCCAAATTTCAAATACAATAGACAACTTTTCAAATTTTTACCTAATCAACTTCTTATTTGTGCAAGAATTTAAAAATCATGGGACAATTGGACAATCCACTAATTTCAGGGAGTCAAATTTGAGACTTGAACGGAACCTTATAAGATTTTTTTTGGTGAACCCGGACGATCATTTTATGCAAAGCTGTCATAAGTTGTATCTATGTGTAAGGAGTGAGTGACGCAGCCATGGATGAAAGGGATTTTTTCATTTTGAGATATTATGGGTTTTTAAAAAAAAAAATAAAAATGAAAAACTTAGTACCGACCTAATGAATCAATTAATTGAAAGACCAATTCTACCGTCTATTAGGGGTTTCAATTAAAATCAATATAAAATCTTATATGGTCTAACTTCAAAAAATTATTTACATCTAGAGGAAGATATTGGGGGTGTTTGGGAAGAGGAGGTTTAGGCTAATATAGCCTCTTTTCAAAAAATAGCCAAAAAGCTGTACTATTCACCCTTTTTATTAAAAAAAAAAAAAAAAAAAATATATAGCAACTGTGCCGTGACAGTGTAGGCTGGCCCTACACTGTCAAAGTGTCACATTTGTCTATCACGTGGGAAATTACTTATTTGCCCCTTGACATCAATTCAAAAATATATATTTTTAGGGACAAATTTGTCATTTTAATTTTAAACATCATTTCAACACATTTTTCAATACAACAACTCAAATAAAATCTATCTCATCTTCCCAAACACAAAAACTAAAATAGCTTATAAAATAGCCAAAAAGCCAAATAGCCTACTAAAATAGTCACTTCCCAAACGAGGCCATTATGATTTTTCGGTTGTTGTTTTCCTTAGTTGGGCTTATGTGATTAGTTGGCTTATGTGAGTTAACTAAGTAAAAAGGAAATGAAATAAATTAAGGAAAAATCAGTTACAACCGATGCATCACACATGGCCCAAAAATTAGACGCACTTTTAAATTTAGTGATGTGTCAAGAAGATTATTGGTTGATAGTTAAATATTTTCTAATTATCAACTAATCATCCTCTTGACACATCACTGAATCTAGAAAATGGATCTAAAAAATAAACTTGTATATCATTTTCCTACTGTTACATGTCCCAGTCTATGATTTAGATTGGTGGGTGATATCCGAGCCCCGTAGAGCCCATTACAAATCCCATTTCAATGATTTAAACAGTTTTATTTGATAGAGTTCTTGTATATCATCTATACAAAAACATTAGGTCGCTCTGATATTTGTAACATATCTAATTTAGGAAAATTTACCTATAAATCTCATCTTGAGAAATGGCGATCCATTTAGTCTTAAGGATTTTTTTCATATACTAATTAGTCCTATTGATTTTGAAAAGGTAGATTTAATATATTATTTAAAAACTAGATTTACTATAATACCCTTATTTCTATTATCTTCCTTCTCTTTTTTTTCTTTTGTACTAGAAAAGGTAGGTACACAATATATGGGAATCAAATTTGGTTTGAATTTTTGTATAAAAATCTTTTTTATTTGGAAAGCATTTCAAAAGGAATACAAAAATGACTTTAAATATGGATTATTCAAATATTCTAAAAGGATGTGAGATTTTTTAAATATTTCAAAAGGAGTACAAAACTACTTGATAAGTTTTGGGGCAAATGTATAATTTCAAATTGTAATACTCCAATATAATACTTAAACGTAACATTCCAATGTAACACTAAAAAAAAATCATAGTGTAATATTATAATGTAACACATAAAAAAAATTCATTACTGTACTTTTCCAAATGTAACACTCCAATATAACACTAAAAAAAAAACTCCTTAATATAACGCTCTAATGTAGCACACAAAAAAAATTATTTATAGTAACACTTCTAATGTAACACACAAAAAACTCTTTAGTGTATTTTTTCTAAACGTAACACTCCAATATAACACTTAAAAAAAACTCCCTAGTTTAACACTCTAATGTAACACACACAAAAATTTCTTAGTGTAACACTCTAATATAAACACACACACAAAAAAAAAAATTAGTGTACTTTTCCTAAATATAACATTTTAATATAATGGGAAAAGCACCAATAAATCCCAAATTTGGGAATGTTAACCCATTTTAGTCCCGAAGGTTTTTTGTTGGACTAATAGGTCATATTTCTCTAAAAGCTTACTATAGGCCTTTTTATGTCAAACATTATTCATCAAACATCAAACATTAGTAACGTCAGAATTATTTATCAAACATCAAACATTAGCAACGTCATTGGATTATTCGTATAATATCGATTATTCGTATAATATCGGTGAAAACATTAGCAACGTTAGAATTATTCATCCAACATCAAACATTATTAACGTCAGGATTATTCATCAAACATCAACCATTAAACATTAGGATTATTCATCAAACAGCAAACATTATTCATCAAACATCAAACACAACCATTAAACATTAGAATTATTCATCAAAACAATCAAACATTATTCATCAAACATCAAACACAACCATTAAACATTAGAATTATTCATCAAACATCAAACATTATTCATCAAACATCAAACATCAAATTTATTTTTAAAAAATTGAAACTATTGCTCGAGATCCATTATCAAATTCATTAGAACATCAGATCCACCAGATTGTGGGTGTTTGTGGGTGTTTCATCAGATTCATTAATTTGAAAAATCATCAAAAAACGGAACCGAACAAGGTAGAACTTCGATCACCACCGACTTGGCATTGCGATCCAAAACCCAGATTCGATGATGTTCAATGTTAGAACAAACCACGAAGGCGGCACAGTGGCCGTCGTCTACGGCGGTTACGAAATAGGAGCTAATGGTGCAATGGATGGATCGCCGCCTATGGTTTCACGATCTGAGAGAGAGAGGGGCAATGGTTTCTGGTGGTGGATCTTGAAGTAGGTGAGGAGGAGGTAGTGAACGGAGGAGTGGCGTCGCTAGAGGAGAGGTGGTGGACAGAGGAGAGGGACTCCTAAGAAGATGAAGAGGAAAAGGAGGGGAAAGAGAGAGAGTTTGGTGATGGCAATCGCCGTCGTCTGTGGCGGTTACGGAGTAGGAGCTAATGGTGCGATGGATGGATCGCCGCCTAGGGTTTCACAATCTGAGAGAGAGAGGGGGCAATAGTTCTGGTGGTGGATCTTGAGTAGGTGAGGAGGAGGCAGTGAACATGAGGCGTGCTAGTGGCGTTGCTAGAGGAGAGGCGGGGACAAAGGAGAGGGACTCCTAAGAAGATGAAGAGGAAAAGGAGAGGAGAGAGAGAGAGTTTGGTGATGATGTTCAGCGTTGATGATGATGTTCGAATATATGATGTTTGATGTTGTTTTGATGATAATGTTGTGATGTAAAAAAAAGGACTACATGGTTTATAAAAAAACATTCAGGACTAGATAGAGTAACATTTTCTAATATGGGACTTATGAGTAATTTTTCCTAATATAATACTCTAAAAAAATTCTTTACTGTAACACACAAAAACTCCTCAGTGTAACATTCTAATGTAACATACAAAAAAAGCTCCTTAGTGTACTTTTTTTCAAACGTAACATTTCAATATAACACTCTAAAACAATTCCTTAGCTTAACACTTTAATGTAACACACAAAAAAAACTCTTTGGTATACTTTTTCCAAACGTAAAGCTCCAATATAATACTAAAAAAGCAAAATTTGAGATTCTTCAAACCATTCCAAAAGGAGTACAAATATTTCTTAGTAAGTTTTGGATAAATGTATAATTTCAAACCGTAAATGTTACATTTGGAAAAAAAAGTACACCAATGAGTTTTTTTAGTGTTTTTGTGTGTCACATTGGAGTATGTTATGTTGGAGTGTTACATTTGAGGTTACACTGATTGGAATGTTACGTTTGGAAAAAAGTACACTAAGGAGGTTTTTTTTTTTTATTACATTGGAGCATTACGTTTGGAAAAAATACATCAAAAAGTTTTTTTTTAGTGTTACGTTTTTACGTTTGAGAAAAGTACACCGAGGAGCTTTTTAGTGTGTTACATTAAAGTGTTACGTTATTAGAGTGTTACATTAGAGTGTTAGATTTTGCTTATAACGTAGGATTTGTTCTAGAATAAGGGAAGACCCAAAACTTTTATAAT
>CM069912.1:103535525-103791297 GCA_036172215.1 Camellia granthamiana
GTCCTCCATGTTCTTCCACATTATGCTCCATGATCCTCCACATTCTCCATCATTTTTTCACATCTGTTTAATGATTTATAACTTCTCATAACTTCCAAATGAGTAAGAGAATGCCACGTGTCCTGCAATTATATAAATAATAAAAATTGTAGATTTATGGTGCCAACACATTCTTAATTTGATATCAAACTGATGACAACGTTGGAACAAGATTTTGATCAATTTTTTATCAAATTTAAATTTAATGAAAGAAAACGTGAAACGTTAGAGATAGTCTAAGTTACTTAGCTCAAATAATGAAATGAAGCCTCAAAGCAACTCAAGCTTTAGTTGAAGGAATGTGCTTAGAGGATGACAAGGCCGCAGCTGTAGCCTACTCAACACAAGTGTATGCAAGTGTGTGGCACATGTAAATAGTTAAAGGAGAGTGATCTATATAAAAATACAAGTGAGAGAGATGTAGGGATTGATTAGTTACAATCAGTTAGAGTCTGTTATAACAAACTCTAACAACTTGTATAAATACATGTAACAGAGATTGCATCATTGATTGAGACTGAGAGATGGGAATATAACGGTTTTTTGGTTGCCTCTTGCCTTCATGTGACCCATCTTGATTTGGTCTTTAAGCCACTCCCGATATGGAGTGAGGGAGACACTGCTGTGGGGATTGAGGTTTTGTGATCAGCCAAGAAAGGGACTGGGGATGTGGTGTTTGACTTCATGGTGGGATTGGCTCTAACTGTGATTTGTGCTATAGTGGCTATTGGTTTTCGCTATACTCCCTGAGATCGAAAATTATGGTAATTGACCATGTGAGTTTCATGTGACTTTATCGGGATCTTTCATGGGGTATATATTTTCCTCTATCATGGCTTTTGTGAGTGGCTATGGATGTCACAGCTATAAAGTGCAAGACGCTTATTGGACTTCATGTGCAATGGTAGAGACTGGGAGCTTGTGGGGGAGGTTAGTATAGTTGATTGGTTTTGGTGGATGCTTTAGCATGTTATCTTTGTTTATGTATGTTGTTTCAGTTGTATTTGTATAGTTTAAGTGGTTTTCTTTTTTTCTTGCCCATATTTCTTCCTAAAGTTTCCCTCTATTATCTTTGATGATAGGAATTACTTGGGGAAAAAAAAGGAATATATGGGTAAAATTAGTTTTTTGTTAGTTTCTTTTGTTGGTCCCCCGTCAATGCAGGGTTGTTATATTTAGTTATTTGTATTAGTTTTTCCCCCTCTTTAGGGGCCGGTGAAAGTTTTATTGTATGACCTGAAGAATTTCTCTTGTAAATATGTAAATTGTTTACATTTATTTTATGACTTATCTACCAAAAAAAGAGAATTAAATCATTTTCTTGTCACTTAATTTTTACTCATTACTTTGGAGAGGAAGTATTCTGTCTTGATTTGTTGGTTAATTTTTGCCTCATTCTATTCTGTATGCCATTGCCGGTGCAGTTTAATCTTTAAACTATTTGCAAATTACTTTTTAAAGGCTCAACAGTCTAAAGGATTAATAAAAACAAGAAAAATATAGAGTGCAATGATGGTACTATCCTACATAATATCACTAAGTAATAAAAAATTAAAAAATATTAAGTGGATAAGACTTGTCTTCAATTAACCTGATTAAGTTGTGATCCTTACTGTAAATTGAGATTATTTATTAAATGGTGATACTGTTACGTAATATTATTGTTACATTCATTATTTACGCATAAAACAAGTTCCATATTAATGGTTAATAAATTTTTTTTTTTTTAAACTAGTGCTTACATTTGTCATCAATAAACAGCCACTTTCTTTAACCCAAAAAAAAAAAAAAAAAAAAAATACCAAGCCCCTCAGATGTGTTTGGTTGGAAGATTTGATGAGAGATGAGAAAGAATTGATAGGATTTGAATTTCAAGTTATGTTTCGTTGAATTAGGAAAAAGAGAAAGATGCCTAAGTGAACCTAAAAGATAAAAAGCGGAATTGCATTTTACTCTCACTTTCTTTTTCCTTATGTTTTCTATTATAACCAAACAAAAATTTGAATTGCATTTTATTTTTTTTCTTCTATTTCTCTCATTAAATCTTTTAACCAAACACAACTTTAAAGTTAATCAGATCACCAACCCGAGTTGTAGCCCCTAACATCCCCCTTCTCTCAACTCTACCCAAACGAAAACAAAAAGTTGAATTTTTATTTTTTAAATAATCAATGGGATTTTAACTCAAATACTGCATCCTCCTTCTCTCATTTATACCCAAACTAAAAAAGAGTTGAATATTTAATTTTTAAATAATTAATGAGATTTTAACTCAAATATTCAATTTACAATAGTTCTTATATTATCTCCGGGTCCAAAGAGATTTGAAGAGCTTGTGAACGTCTCCTTCAAGCTTGTTTTGTGCCTTTAGATTAGACACAGCAGGGGTGCTGTGGCTTTCGGTGTGTCCCACCTCACTCATTTCAATGATTAAAGTTATATTTTGTAAGGCTTGTCAAGATAATTATTAATAAAAATAATTAATTTAATTTGATCATATTTATTTTAAAAATAAATAATTTATTCTCAAAATCATATTCACCATCATTTGACTATTAATGCTTGATTAATTTTAATTTTTACATAAATAATCTTTTCAACAAGTCTTGCACAATAAACAATTTTAATAATAAAACTAAATTAAAAATAATACCTATCAAGAGGAACAACAATCCCTACTGCAGGATGATTTGAGAAGTTAGTTAAAAGTTAACTGGTAACTTTTAATCTATTTTGAATGATATCACCGCTTATATTTTTTTACACACAAAAAAACAAAAATAAATAAATAAATAAAAAAGTCAACTTTTAATTAATT
This sequence comes from Camellia granthamiana, assembly GCA_036172215.1. NCBI lineage: Eukaryota > Viridiplantae > Streptophyta > Magnoliopsida > Ericales > Theaceae > Camellia > Camellia granthamiana. Next base: position 103,538,383 of record CM069912.1, read on the forward strand.
TCTCAAATCAGTCCTACGTATTCGGCACAAGAGACCCTTATAGCAAGATGTGCAAAAACATAGAACATTATTCAATTCCCGACAGTTAGTTATTGCTGATTCCGAGATATCCAGATGGAAACTTCATAGATTTTGCAAAGTTTTTGATATTGGAGACCAAATGATTGAAAGTAAGAAGGTAACTAAGATCACATGGGAGAATTTAATGCAACAAAACATGAAAATCTGAACAGCTTCATGGCCCAGGTAGATTTTTCATGTCCTGAATCCTCAAATGTCTTTTGATATCTCAATTGATATATTATTTTGTTGCTTAACTACCCAACTTGATTATGACCATCATGTACATGAACTTGATTGGAGATACAATGGTTTGGAAACCTCATAATTAATGGCAACTTTAAATAGACTTTCCAATTACATGATTAAAGTGAATAATTTATTTTAGAATAATTTATTTTAGGACAAATTACAGTGGTAATTTTAATATTTTATCTCTTATATGTCATTTTGGTCCTTACACTTGTAATTGGCTCAATTTTGATTTTTAATTTTAAATTTGTATCAATTTGATCTAACTGATAACGCCATCAAAAATTTTGATGAAAAAATTATTACTGAATTGATTGAGGTTAACTCTTAAATTATACAAGTTTATAATTTTACTCATAAGAGGATGACATATGTCATTTATGTGCACATTTTTCATAAAAAAAAATGTTAACAATTGAGATAAAATCATAAATTCAAGTCAAAATTGGGCCAATTAAATTATGGGACCAAAATGACACATGAATCAAAATATAAAGACTATGGGTATAATTTATCTTTTTATTTAGGACAAATTACAAATACACTCCTGGTATTTGCTTAAAATACGATTTGCTCCCGTGATTTTGAAAATTACATCACGACCCTCCAAATTTTTGATTTCTTAACAAATGACCATTTTTATCAATAAATCATTAAGTTAATTAATAGTTTTTAATGATATTAGAAATTTATTTCAATTAATAATTCAGGTAATTTTATTTTTTAAGTTAATTTTGTTAAATAAAAAATTTTGATAAAGAAATATTTGTAATTTTTTAAATTATAAGAGACAATTCGTATTTTAACCAAATCTAAAAAAATATATTTATAATTTATCCTTTTACTTATGTAATATTATACAAACGTACAAATATTACAAATTATTCATACTCACATATGTAATTTTAGTTGCTGACGATGCAAACAAATTGTTTTTATTTATTTTTTAAAGTTGACTTGTCAGAATAACTCATTTGATGAAAATTTTAATACATTTTCATCATAAAACTAAATTTTCTTTTTCACCTTTTGTTATGCCTTTGGTAGACCATTCCAAGTTACTTTTATGATCAGCACTGATTGGCACCCCCAGTGGGGGTCGACCCCCAGTGACGTGGGGGCACCCCACTGGGTAGAAAACTGTTTTTTTTTTATTTTTTTTATTTTCTGACCAATCACCCACAGCCACGTGGGCTGGGGGTCGCTGGGGGTCGCCCCCAGCTGGGGGTCGCGCGCATTAACCTTTTATGATATGAACTAATTATTAACGTCAATTAATAAATTATTTTAATAATATTTTAACTTTTTATGGAAAGATATATAAAAAAAAGGCAAATTATACAAATAGTCCCTATGGTTTGGAGCTTGTATCACTTTGATCCCTGATTTTTCAATTGTGACACATTTGACCCTGAATTTTGAATCTTGTTCCAAATAAGGACAATTGAAGATATCATTAAATTTTTCAAGGGTAAAATTGTCAATTTGATAAAATATAAACTAATTTGACAAAAATAAATGTCAAACAAATATTTTTGAATTTTTAAAAATTATTTCTACCTACTAAAAATAAAATTATGTAAAATTGATAAATCTTTTAGACATTATTTATTTTTTTTACCAAATTAATTTTTATTATGTGTTTGGATGATGATCAAGTAAAATTAATTTAAAAAAATTAATCATGTAATTTTTATTAATTTTACATAATTTTAACATTGGTGGATAAAAATAATTTTTAAAAAATTAAAAATATTTTTTTGATATTTATTTTTGTCAAATTAGTTTATATTTTATCAAATTGATGATTTTACCCTTGAAAAATCCAATGATATTTTCAATTGTCCTTATTTGGAACAAGATTCAAAATTCAGGGTCAAATGTGTCACAATTAAAAAGTCAGGGACCAAAGTGATACAAGTTCCAAACTATAGAGACTATTAGTGTAATTAACCCATAAAAAAATAGAGAGAGTGATATGATAACTTATAATGACTTTTTAATTTTCTGACTAAAATATTCCCTTCCCAAACGAGGCCTCAGTGTGGGCTCTTAAAAGAATTACATATATGTGGTACACCTTATACACATTAATAATTAAATTTACAATTTTTTTTATGAATTTGTAATAATTTTTTAATAGTACCATTGATTAATAATTTCTCTTAAGAAATAACTAGGTTGATTGAATATATTTATAATTATATGATTGGATTATATCTGCCTAAAAAATAAATAATTTATTTTAAAAATAATTATAAACCAGTCAAATGTTTACCAATATCCTATCAATTTAATTTATTTACACAAATAATCTAGTTAGCAAACCATGCAAATTAAAAAATTCGAAGGATATAATGGGGACCCTAATCCATACTTTTATGCTTTTGTCAAACAGTTGGTAGTACATCCCATTCGGGAATTAATTATTTTAGTTAATTTTTAATTTTTTTTTTATAAAATGATTTGTAGAAAAATTAAAAAAAAAGTGATATTACAACTTATAGTGACTTTTTAATTAAAAAGAAAAAAAAAACTTATAATAACTTTTTGACTAAAACTTATATTTTTAAATTGAGAATTGTAGAGAGAGAGCTATAAGAATCACTACGCCATCAATATATAGAAAAAAATATTACAGATAATGAAAATTTTTATCAAAAATTACTATAAACGTGTGTATGTAGTGTAAATTTAAAATTGACAAGATGTGGGCTATATCCACAATCACTATAAATCATTGATTCTTTTTTATCTGAACAATTTTATGAATACATAGCATTGCTGAAATGTAGAAATAAAGAATCAAGCATCTCCACCTTCTCACTATGTGCGTGGCTGTCTTATTTTTCTCTCACACTAATGAAAGTTCAAAATATGCATTAATTTCTGAGCACCTTTAACCTTATAATCATGATGAATAAAAACATCACTACAAAAAAATACACTTTTGGCGACTAAAAAGGTCGTCGCCAAAAGTACATATTTTCGTCGCCGAAAGTATTTCCCGACTAAATACTTTGGTCGCTGGATTTGTCGCCCATCCTTAGTCGCCGAAGGAATTAGCGACTAAAATTCATTTAGTCGCCACAGGTAGTACAATAATACCGACTACCGTGTTAGTAGGCAAAAATAAATGGAATTGGCGACGAAAACATTCTTAGTCGCGGATAACTAACAACACCGACTAACATGTTAGTCGCCCAAACCGTTCAGTAAAGTTTTTAACTCAACTATTTAGCTACTAAAGTTTTTGTCGCTAAAAGAAACAGTATCTACGGCGACGACATAATTAGTCGCTAATAGTGAAACTTCAGCTACTAATGTTTAGTCGCCCATGATTATTTTATGTTTTTGCGACTAAAATGTTAGTCGCCAAAATTTTTTTAGGGTTTTAGCTACTAAAACAAGTTGTCGCCATTGATTTTTTGGAGTTGTTTTGGCTACTAAATGTTTAGTCGCCAAAAGTCTTCAGCTTTGGCCACTACACATTTAGTCACCATAACTATTTTTTATTTGTTTTGGCTACTAAAAATTTAATCGCCAAAAGATTTATTTCTTTTTAACTACCAATTAATTCGTCACCAAAAGCATCATTTTATATTTTTGTTTTGTTTGTTTAATTTTACTAAATTTCGTCCGAACCTATATGTATCCACCGCAACCTGTAATACGTATACAACCTGTGTGTATCATCTACATGGTTCACTTAGAACCATGAAACAAAAATGAACACCTGCTATAAATATTCCAACTACAAATAATAATGTAAACTTATGTACGAACGAACTATATATATTCTAATTACAAATAATAACATCATACATTCCAAATACATCACCAAAAGTACGTCCTCTATACACAACATTTTTACTATACTATGCTTTGTAATGACCATTTGACAAGGTACAAATTACTATGGTAATATGTACCGCGACAAAAGGTAATACAAGCTCCAAAAATATTATGTACCCCACCATAACTTATATGTACAATGCATCAAAGTTCCACGGCTCATTCATGCTATACCCCGTCAAAAATTATATGTTCGATGCATCCACAATCCACAACAAAAAGTATAGGACGACAAAAAACTTCCCAACTTTGCATAAGTGTATCTTCCGACAAAAAATTAGAAGATCCACATGTCAACACCAAAAGCCATCTACACAACAAAAATTACACTCATTAGTTCCATTGTACACAAAAAGTTATAGCCATCTACAAAACACAAATTGCAAGGATGTCAATTGTAATTGAAATTGTATGTAAATATTATACATGTTAACTTGTATTTAAAGTGCAAACAAATTTCCAAGTCAACCCCAACTCAAGTTTAGTCTAATGTGTAAACATATATATATTTTATTCATAAGTGTACATATATAAAGATCGTTATAGAACATATATATATTGCTAAGTTTTAATATATTTGTATAAGCTTTATGCATTTTTCACGCCAACTCCCAACGTACACATGCTAATTACGTCCCGTCTGTCCCCACAAGTCCTATTTGACACCAGGAAGCTACCCATGCCATCCCCGGAGTGCTTTGGGGTCTGCTCTCAAATTTCGGCCCTCGAAGCCCTTTTTTTGGCTAAGTTTATGGCGTTTTTCACGCTAACTCCCAACGTACACGTGCTAATTACGTCCCGTCTGTCCCCACAGCTCTTATTTGACATGAGGAAGCTACCCGTGCCATCCCCGAAGTGCTTTGGGGACTGCTCCAAAATTTCGGCCCTCGAAGCCCTTTTTGCGGCTAAGTTTATGGTGTTTTGCACGCTAACTCCCAACGTACACGTGCTAATTACGTTCCGTCTGTCCCCACAGGTCCTATTTGACACGAGGAAGCTACCCGTGCCATCCCCAGAGTGCTTTGGGGGATGCTCTCAAATTTCGGCCCTCGAAGCCCTTTTTTCGGCTAAGTTTATGGCGTTTTTCACGCTAACTCCCAACGTACACGTGCTAATTACGTCCCGTCTATCTCCACAGGTCCTATTTGACATGAGGAAGCTACCCGTGCCATCCCCGAAGTGCTTTGGGGGCTGCTCCACAATTTCGGCCCTCGAAGCCCTTTTTTCGGCTAAGTTTATGGTATTTTGCACACTAACTCCCAACGTACACGTGCTAATTACATTCAGATTGTCCCCACAGGTCCTATTTGACACGAGGAAGCTACCCGTGCCATCCCCGTAGTGCTTTGGGGGCTGCTCTCAAATTTCGGCCCTCGAAGCCATTTTTTCGACTAAGTTTATGGCGTTTTTCACGCTAACTACCAACGTACACGTGCTCATTACGTCCCCTCTGTCCCCAGAAGTCCTATTTGACACGAGGAAGCTACCCGTGCCATCCTCGAAGTGCTTTGGGGGCTGCTCCAAAATTTCAGCCCTCGAAGCCCTTTTTTCGGAAAAGTTTATGGCATTTTTCATGCTAACTCACAACGTACACGTGCTAATTACGTCCCGTCTGTCCCCACAGGTCCTACTTGACACGAGGAAGCTACCCGTGCCATCCCCGTAGTGCTTTTGGGGCTGCTCCCAAATTTCGGCCCTCAAAGCTCTTTTTTCGACTAAGTTTATGGCGTTTTCACGCTAACTACCAACGTGCATGTGCTAATTACGTCGCCTCTGTCCCCAAATTAGTGTTGGTTTTATTTGTATAGATTTATTATTAAGAATCACATATTCATTCTTCACAGTTACAGTTTTGAAATCAAAGCTCCTTTGTAGTAGTTATATTGCACTAGTTATATTGTACGAAATCAAAATTCATTCTAATTTATCTTGGTTTCTTCAATTAGTCTTAAATCTCAAATCACATTCAATTGGACTTGGTTACCTTATAGAAATCAGAGTACGGTCCTTTGTGTAATGTACCAAAACACCAGGTCGGCTGCTGCAATGTCTACTCACATTATGCCTCATAACCTATTCAAAGCACATCACAAAAAAAATATTTGCATACCAACTTTAGAAAACAATTCTATGTTAATATGAACCATATTTTTTGTACAACTTGCAGTGTCAAGAAAATTATGTTTACCGAATAGTAGGATGACCATTTGAACCTGGCAAGAGGGTTGTGAGCCGTGACACCACATCGTTTAGATGATTGAGTTGTACTTGTTGTGCCTCCCGTGCTTTTTTTTCTTCATCAACTTGTTTGATCAGCTGCTCTCTTTCCCTCGTAATTTCCTCCCGATCTCTTTCGCGCGCCTCTTTCTCCTTCAATAGCTCCTCCCGATCTCTTTGCCGCTCCTCTTTCTCCTTCAATAGCTCCTCCCGATCTCTTTGCCGCTCCTCTTTCTCCTTCAATAGCTCCTCCCGATCTCTTTGCCGCTCCTCTTTCTCCTTCAATAGCTCTTCCCGATCTCTTTGCCGCTCCTCTTTCTCCTTCAGCAACTCCTCGTGATCACTTTGACGCTGCTCACGAAGAACCTCCAGTTCCGCTCTCATTAACTCCATATGTTTATCACGTGCTCGTGCCGCACTAGAAGCTGTGGAAGAGGGTTGTGGGCCTATCCCACATCCACGCAAGTAATTTTTTTTTTCCCCAAGCACTTGCCTTGATATTTCTTCGTGGGTCAATGGCAACCCCGCAGCGGTGCCTGTGACTTGTAGATTCACCATATCATCCTGTAATGCCAACAAAACAATCAAGTCAAGATGGGAGAAGGAATTTAAAAAAACTTTATTAATTGATATGCATCACACTTGGTTTCAACATTCAATACTCACATGTAGCTCACCACATTTCGGGTCAATCCAATCTCCCGTCTTCTTAGACTTGTGTGCTTTCTTATAAAATTCGGGGAAATCTATATCCCCATCCTCATTTGCCTGTTACGTTGGGAAAAAATCCATTGACGAATTAGTACATGGTAATATTCACAATCAAGAAGAATCAATCATCCATTACATTGCTAAATTAACTTCTCACCATTAGCGACATTGCTATAGGAAATGATCGCGATCCACTTGTATGATTATAGGGGAGCATACCCCTATTTGCTTTACCTGCCGCAGACCGTTTCTACAAAAATTTAAAAAAAAAAAAACCAAGGACCATGCTTTACTAAGTTTCAGTGAAGAAGTTCTACATCTATTACTGAAGAAGTTTTACATATTAACACATAAATTAATTGCAATAATGGGCTTTCTAATTAATTTGTTACCAAGTGAGATTCGTCTTTCCAAGCAACATCAATCAAATATTTCCAGTCCTCCAAGCTCAATCCATTAGGCGGATGACGATAGGGGTCATCAACACCCTTTTCCTCAAGTTCGAGGAACTCTTGCTTTAGATTGTACCTCCAATCCTTGTATAGCAAATATGCTTTCCTATCAAGGATCTGTTGAGCTTGTTCATCATTTTCAAAATCATCGCCGATAACAAACTTGTCCTACAAACATAAATACAGAATTAGTAGAACAATTAATTTAACCAATTACAAATTACATAATACAAACATTATGGCAAGATGAATCTCATACTAGCACCGCTTGGATGACCGCATCTTTGGTACTTTGATCAATTTTTATCCATGACTTCACGCTCTGAAGAGGGCACAACCGTCTAATTTGAAGGCCCAACTCATTCGTCGCTGGGGTTGCATTCCCTCCTGTGATTGCGTTCAACACCCGATTGACATAGACGTGTAATTTCTCCCCTTTTTTCCTAGCAATTTTTTTCTGCACGCCTTTGCCTAATGTAGGTCCTCGAACACGAGTTGACCTCGTTTTCCCTGCTACAAAAGGGGAACGTAGTGAAAATTACAAACATTGGTAATGGGAACGTAGCCAACATTACAAACAGCCTACAGTTGCTGCCAGCTACTGTGTGCCTGCATAAAATCGGACGTAAATTATGCATATTGTTGCTGCCAGCTACTGTTTGGCTGCATACAAGCTTGGAAAATTATGCTACAACTTGGACAAAGTCTTGGTAAATTATGCATAAAGTCTTCGTAAAATGTTATGCCTACTACTTGGACAAAGTCTTCGTAAAATTTGTATTTCCTAGTATAGATGGTTTGATTTATTTTAAAGATCTATTGGAGGACACATCACTGTCCTCCAGTTTAAATATTCTGGAAAATGACTATGCTGATGCAACTCGTAACAAGAGTGAACTGGATGAGAGGGTGTTTGTTAACAAGGAAGATAGCTTGCTTGGTTCAGGGAGCTCGTCTGGAGGTGCCATGAATATCAGTGGAGCCAAGGTATGTTTTCCATGATAGATACACATTCTTTAACTCATATAGATGTAGTTGTTTAAATTCTTTAGATTAATTTTTTTTTTCTTCTGCTTCTTGAAGAGGAAAATTGATTCAATAGCATCTCCAACGAGGGCAAGCATTAGCCCACTGGCTCCCTATTGCTCTCCATCTGCATCTCATGCAAAAACTATTCCTTGTGGTAGTAACTCAAAGGTGAAAGCTACTCCTATAACCACAGCAATGACAACTGCAAAGGTTGGAAGCTCTCACTGTTGCTACCAACTTGGAAGGTTGTGTACCTAATATTTTATTTGGTGTGTAAGTGTCCTTGTTATGTGTTTTTTTTCCTTTGTTTTTATTTGCCTTTATGGGGTTTTCATTGCCTTACTTGATGACTTATGCACCCCCCCCCCCAAAAAAAAAAAAAACCAAAATTTTTTTAAACAACTACATAGTATGCTCTTACCCAATCCACCTGGCTGCGTCTCCTCCACCACAGTTTGTGTATCATCTGGTGGTTGCGTCTCATCAGACAACGTCATCGGGGTGCCAATCTCCTGTGGACATGCTTCAGATGTTGATATGTCGTTGCCACTTGTTGCTCTCTTCCGGCGGCCTGTCTTCAGTCCCGGAACCATTGTACCTACATTACGTAACAAACGTACATGACTACTTGATATTATTTTGTTCCTTGCGATTTCCACTAATCGGAAGCATGCAACATTGTTTTCTCAGCATTGCCATAATAAAAAAGAAGCATAACAAATAGGTTGGTAGAGATGGATAACTCATAAATTTCAAGAATGACAAGAAGAACACATAATAATAAGAAGTTGATTAGTGAAACATGAAAATATCCTGCATTTGTTAGATCTTAGGCACCTGGCTCATAAAAGGAAAATACATACTTCCAAAGTAGAACTAAACAGTATCTTAACTAATTCAAAAGATATATGAAGAGAATGATTACGACAGCAAGCAAACAACTGAAAATCATTTCGTACACAATGACTCCTATTTCATTCAATGACCATATGTTGAATGACCATAATAATAAGAGGCCTCCTTTTTTGTAGGCTGGTGAGCATGATAATCATCTCAGTAGTAATTTTTTTTTTAATCCAGATGGCTACTTTGATAATCATAGCAGAAGTACACAACAAAATGTAGCTGCAACTTAAATAATTACGAGTTGATTATTAGTTAATCGCAGTAAAATCTGATTTAGGCCAATTGGATTCCATACTACCATTATCTTACCCACCACTAACAAAAATGTAACTCAACTCAAATAAGCTTTAATACCAACTAAATAATTAAATTCTACTGAAGGTATGTTCATAAAGATGCAACTAAATGTTTTATTAATGCAGCCCACCTCCTTTCTTCAGTCTTTGCCCAGTAGTGTGATTTGAGTAAACCAAAGCATGTTAAAATTGAATGACAGAAGAAGCTACTTTGGATGATAATGATATGGCAATATGCCCACAGGTAACACAGCACCAGATATGGACCAGTGCACTTGAGGAGGTACTGACAGGATTGAAATCAGAGATTGAATTTCTGAGTTATCGTTGTCCAACCAAAGGGACAAGGATGGGTCTGCAAATAGTCTCTTCGGCTATTCAAGTTTGTACATGAAACAGCAGGGATGAAAGGAGATTTGGAGCTGCAAGGCCATACAAAGGCAACTTTCCTATGGTGGGTGAAATTTGAGTGTGGTTGGGTGAATTTTGGCAGCACACTGATCTGCTGGTTTGTGGGCTCAGCAGCTGGTTGGTTTAATCTGTCTGGGCCGTAGCAGAAGCTTATTCAGTCCTTTATATTGTTATATATGTTATTCTTAGAATGGGCTTCATGTGTTTGATGACTTTCAAGAGGATTATGTATGGTTCAGCCATAACATTGAGGAATAATGCTCCAACAGTGGGGTTTTGTGGTTGTATGGTTTCCAATGGGTGCTTTATGAAGAGAATGCAGGAGTGCATCAGGTTTTGACAAGCTTATTCAACTTTTACACCTGCAAGAAGTTGGGACACCCTTATGGGTGCTTTTTGAGGAGAATGCAGGAGTGGGGATAGTGCTACTATATAGACTGCATCAGTTTTGGGCTGTGTGATTGCAAGGATCAAATTGATTTGGGCTGGGACATCCTAGGATAGTGCATCAGTTTTGGGCTTCAGTATCACAGGATCTGGTACATTTTGTGATTTGGGCTGTGTGATTGCATCAGTTTGGGCTTCAAATTGATTCAGTTTTTGGGATGCAAATTGGCAGATTGGGCAGAAAATGGCTTTCTACTGTGAATACATCTTGGAGAGCTCGGATTTGGTGCTGTTTTGGTCTTTTGTTGGTTGGTAGTTGATCTCTACCAGCATAGTTTTGGTCTGTTTGTTGGTTGTTTGTATGGCCTGAGTGCCCATCCTTTGATCTGCCTCTGGTGTCTACCAATTGATGTCTAGCATCATAGCAGCATTGGATTGGTGTTTTGGTCTGTTAACATTGATTACAAGTTGATTATGACCAAAGGGATCTTCAACTCCATGGACTAAATTGATATTACTTAAACAAACTACAAACTAAAAACTAGCCAAAATAAACAGAGGGCTGCAGTAGGACACACAAACCTAATTATCATCCTGGAGAGAAGCATCTGCTGCTACAGATGCTAGAGCAGAGACTACTACTCAAAATAAACAGAGGGCTGCAGTAGGACCTTCCACAACTTAAGCATAGGTGAAATGCATAGTTTAACATAGAACAAAATCCTATGTAAATGTAACCATAACCTACCATAAAAATCTTGCCAGACTAAGCTGACAGAATCTATAATGCAGCTGAATAGGGGATCCATAAAGACCACACAAATACCATCCCAGTTAATACAACTTGACACACAGATCATGATAAGGCAAGAGTAAGTAACTCGCCAAACCGCTGCAACATGAACACGACGACATGACTGACTTTCAAACACCCATGACTGACTGTTTTCTGTGCAGGTATAGTTTCTACAGGTTGCTGGCAGATCTGTTGGATGTGTGTTAAGTGTTGTGAATTTTACATAATAGTAATAACAATAATTATTATTATACTAATATCTAAGGGAAAACCACGCTCTCACTATTTGCATATGATGTCAGTAGATCCTCACACTTAAACCAACAGATTAAACAAGCATGAAGCAATTAGTCTGAAGAACACATGATTTACTATAACTTGTGATTTACCATTGAGATAGTATATGGTTCATAATTTCCATTATGGCTAGTATGTAGTAACAATGTAAAGAACTTACATTCTATATAAGGGACCTAGCACCTAAGCATAGCAGTGAAGCATGAAGCAGCCAAAGTGGAACAAAACAGCGGCGAACTGTCGAACGCAACAAACAGAAACAGAGCAGAGGTGCAAATCTGCACAGATTATGGGAAAAGCAGCCAAACAGCACAGGTGTCCGACTGGAAAAACTGAACTGAGTATGACATTGATTCTCAATTTGATTCTAGGTCCGTATCTGCTTCAAAATCACTTTCCATCTCATGTTCTTCGTCATCACCCGAGATTGTTAGTTCATCGCCGTCATCGCAGATGAAATCATCGTCCATAACACCGTCCTGTTGTACACGCTTATTGGACTGAGAAACTTCCATGGAAATAATTTGCGGTTCAATGTCATCCCGACGTAAAACAACAACATCATCAATAGGCTCAGTTGGTACAACAGTACTATCTTCATCATCTTGCAACACTTCATCAAATTCTGGCACATCCAACTCTGGCACATCCCAAATTCGTCGATGTTGAAACTTTTCTACGACTCGCCAATTCGGCCCTAACTTCGTATCAGGAACGTAGAAAACTTGTTGAACTTGGCCTGGGAACACAAAGGAGTCATCTTTATACCATCGACTTCTTACATCAACAGTTGTCACATGTGGTTCGACACGCAAAGTTCGAGTACTACCGGTGTTATACCATTCACATTGGAACAAAACAACCCGGTGTCCAAACAAATATGTCAGTTCCCACACTTTACAAAGGTAGCCGTAGAACTTGATCAACTGGCCTTGGTGGTCGCCTTCCACTACTAACCCACTATTTTGACATTTACGACGGTTATCACGGTCGATAGTATGGAATCGGACGCCATTACAAATGCATCCCGAATATGTATTGACTAAGGCATTAGGTCCATTGGCTAATGCCCACATCTCATCGGTTGCTTCGGGTGAGTTTTCATTTCGCAATTGGTTCATCTACACAAGAAAGTATGTGATGTCAATTCAAAGTTAGAATAATTCAACGTTAGCTCCACACTTTACAGTAACACGTTACATAATCTTACGCGATCTTTGAACCATTTCGGAAATTCTTTGCATTGTTGCGTTGCAATGTTGCATGAACTTCCATATTTTTGTTGCAACATGAGCTTGTGTTCCCTAGTTAATACGAAGTACGTCATAAGTAATTGGAATAATGAAGACTGTAAAAAATAAAAACCATGTAGGAAAGGTATGTTGCATATATGACAAAGACGTATACTCTAGATATTCGTCGACTTCCAAACTATTGTGTAGGATAAACCAATGAGCCAATTCGCGGTCAGCTACGGACACATCAACTGCCCTTGGGAGTTGACCAAAAGGACGAAGATTTTGAGTGAAAATCGCCAACCCCGGTCCATTGTCACCCCCATCGTAGTTCCTTTCTTCCCGGTTAAACACCGTTTCAACTCCATGCAAATACATTGAACAAAACATCGTACACTCTTTGGATATGTAGGCCTCCGCAATGGATCCTTCTGGACGAGCTTTATTGCCCACAAATCTTTAAGAAGTCCAAGCATCCTACACATAAAAATCGGCGTGATCGTCAGTATGTTCATATTGAACTATAATTACAAGAAAAAATTTCTGACTCGTTATACCTCTCAATAGGATACATCCATCGATATTGGACAGGCCCTCCAAGCCTAGCCTCGTAAGGCAAATGAATTGCCAAGTGGACCATCACATCGAAAAAAGCAGGAGGAAAAATCTTTTCAAGCTTACAAAGTATAAGTACGATTTGTTCTTGCAATTTCTCCAAATCAGTCACCCTCAATGTCTTCGAGCACAACTGTTTAAAAAAAGTTCCAAACTCAAACAATGTGGTCCCAATCTCGGTAGGAAGGTATCCTCGCATCCCAATGGGAAGAAGTCGTTGTAGAAGGACATGACAGTCATGACTCTTGAGGCCAACTAACTTAGAACCATTCGCGGTGACACAATTGGATACATTTGCCGCATAGCCATCAGGAAACTTAATTGATTTCAAGAAATCAGAAAACCCTATTCGTTCTGCCGGGGACAATGTGTACAATGCCGGAGGCTTTTGGAAAGAGCCATTCGCATGCCTTATCAAGTGTAACTCCTTTCGTATTCGCATGTCCTCTAGATCCAAACGTGCTTTGTCGGTGTCCTTGTTCTTCCCATCAATGCTCAATAGTGTCCCAAGCAGATTGTCACATATATTCTTCTCTATGTGCATGACATCAAGGTTATGTCGAAGCTTAAGTGTTTTCCAATAGGGTAGGTCGAAAAGAATGCTTCTTTTTGTCCAGTTCGGAGTTGGATTTTCATTCCGTTGTCTTTTTTGGTTGGTTGGATGCTTTCCGTATGGCCTGTACGTCCCCAAATTAATTTGCTCCAGTATTTGTTCTCCCGATAACTCCACAGGTTTGGACCGATATTCAATGTCACCGTTGAATAGCTTACTTCTACGCCAATTATGGTTCTCAGGTAAGTACCGCCGAGCACCCATAAACCCTATCTTATTGTGCAAACGCTGAGATGATGCATCCACGTTACAATTAGGGCAGGCCAAGTAACCTTTTGTACTCCAACCAGACAACGAACCATATGCAGGGAAATCGTTGATGGTCCACATGACTGCTGCATGCATTGTAAATATTTGGCTGGTAGAGGCATCATATGTTTTCACACCATGCTCCCACAGAGTAGTTAACTCTTCTACTAATGGTTGCAAGTAAACATCGATGTCCCTTCCAGGTGCGAACCGCCCAGGAATAAACAATGACATCATGAGAAATGGATCTTTCATACACTTCCATGGGGGTAGATTGTAAGGCATTAAGATTACGGGCCACATGCTGTACGATGTACTCATATGTCCGAATGGATTGAAACCATCCGTGGCAAGCCCTAGCCGTACATTTCGAGGATCCGCAGAGAACGTAAGATGTAACCTATCAAAGTCCTTCCATGCCTCACCATCAGCTGGATGTCGCAATACTCCATCATCCACACGCTTATCTTTGTGCCATCTCATATATGCAGCTGTTTTTTTCGACATGTAAATTCTCTTCAACCTCGGTGTCAAAGGAAAGTACCTCAGTATTTTCTGGGGAATTTTTTTACCAGTCTTGTCGTTCAACTTGTATCTAGACTCGGTACATGCAGGGCAATTCTCCAATGCGGCGTTGTCCTTCCAAAATAAAGTACAATCATTCTTGCATGCATGAATGGGCTCATATCCCAAACCCAAGTCACGTAAGAACTTTTTCGCTTCATAAAAGGTCCATGGAACATTTTCATCACACTTTGGGAGAATGTCTTTGAAAACTTGCATAACCATATCGAAAGATTTGTTGCTCCATTTATTGTACACCTTCACGTGAAGCATCTTAATTACGAATGACAAAATGAAGAACTTTTCACACTCTGGATATACTTGACGTTGAGCATCATCGAACAACTTCATGAACTTACACAAATTGTGCCTCTCCGAATTAGTACGTTCTTCGTCGATATGATCATCCATGAGACCACTCATGTAAATGTCTTGTAACATGGTTGGAAGGTCATCCACATTTTCGTGATTGGTTGACATTCCAGCTCGGTCGGTTTGAGTATCATCGTTTCGCATAGTAGGATGACCACGAAATAGGGGAACACATTCCCCGTGGTGGACCCAAGTGCGATAAGAACATGCGATTCCTCTTCGAAGCAAGTGCAACCGAACAACATGTCGAGGTAATTTCGTGCCGTTCAAGCAATCAACACAAGGACAACGGATTTCATCCTGCGGCCCTAAATTCTTCGTAGCGAACTCCATAAATGACTGAACACCTTGTACATACTCTTTACTTTTTAGCCTATCTGTTATCATCATCCAACTCTTGTCCATTCTTGGAACAGTACACATCAAGCGAAGATGAACCTGGGAAGCGACAGGAAATTGGAAAAATACTCTGTAATGGAAAAGAGTTAAGTAAGTTTAGAGGCTCGATTAGCATTGCTTTTTTGAAGTGAAGAAAATAGTAATAACAGATCGGTCTCATGGATGAGCATAAGAAATCATTATTCTTTTATGTGCTGGCCCCAGATTTTCTGAACTACGGCTGACTGTTGAAGAAATTATTTTCAACTATAGAAATCAACAACAGTGTAAACCTCAAGTTTTTCGTAGTGTGTTTCTTGATTGGTCATCAACACGCCATGATGGGGTATGTGTTCATAATGTATATGTTTCACCGTTGCGGTCATGAAAGGTAGTTCTATATTTTTTGAATTATCTTTGTCCTACTCTTCTTGAAATGTGTAGAGAGAAGTACTGAAATATCTGAGTTTTAAGTCAGACAATAATCTAAGGGTCATGAAGATTATAAACTACAAAAACAAACCAATTTGGATGTGTCTAATTGTTTTAAAAGGAGAATGCAGATAGTTTATAATTTTAAACTTGCAAATCTTTAAGGTCCAAAAAATTTATATTGAATTAAGGTGTTTCAAACGACAACTACCTAACCCAATGTAGATGCAGAGTTGAAGTATATCACTTGTCAGATAGTTTATTTGTTTATTATTTAAATGTATTACAAGTTATGATTTTATTTTATATTCATTTAAGTGATCCAAACACTACGCAAGAATGATGAATTTTAAGACACATGCATGGTTAAAAATTTATACATAAAAGATGAGGGCCATGCATTGTGAAAAACATCCAATCAAGCCAGGCAAATGCATAGAGGATTAAAAATCAAAGGCAATTCCCTACAAGTACAACACATCATCATATCATTTACTGCATATAATTATATCACAACAAAAACAAAAAAAACATGTTTACATAGGTATTTTATATATGTATATATATATTCAAAATGCATAAAAGCAAATAGAAAAGACATTTGGTAAGTCACCAGAGGGTGGGAATGGCCGGAGGGGTTGAGAATCGAGGGGGAGGAAACAGAGATTAAAATTTTAATTTTCAAAACAACTGAAAACACTTTCTTGTTCCTCACATTTTGAAAATTTTGGAAATTGTAGTTATTTTTTTGGAAACAAAAACACGTGCCAAAAGTATTTTCCGTTGGGGTTTATCACTTTTTGGAAATGAAAATAGTTGCCAAAAGTAATTTTCTTTCCAATTTTCAAGGGGGAAAAAAAACAAAAACAAAACTCATCAAACATGCCAAAGCAATTTGTGCTGAGAAATAGTTCCGACCAAACAAATAGGAAGTGAGAGCAAGTGTGATGCAGAACTCATCATGACATTGACAGTGCACACAAACTGCTGTAAACTCTATTATTTTGACAGCTTCATGAACAAAAGTCTCAGTAACAAAGGCCAGGTGGGTAGTCTCTCATATTAAATTAGGGTTTGCAAATTTTTCAAAACCTTGAAAAATAACCCATCAACCAAGGAAACTTTTGACATTATGATCTCAACTTGTTGCTTTAGAATTGCAAAATTTCATAACAACCTAAGTCCACACAAGTACACTAACAAATTGGTTATGGTCAAAAAAATATAAAAAAAAAATAATAAACAATCAAAACCCATGTAGTTTTCTCACTAAACAAAGTCTTAAGTTCCTCACAACAAGATAACCTCCACATGTCCATTTACAAAACCATATAATAATAACAATAAAGTCTGTTTAAGGGTGTGTTAGTTTTCACTTAACCTCCTGTAATATGAGAGACTAATCTTTTCAAGCTATGTGCTATGTGCTACGTGCAGTTCAAACATTTGGTTTGGGTGTCGCTTCTCTGAAGTTGTGTGTACCCTTAGGATCGTGTTTGAGCGTCATTGTAATATCTACTTTTTGGGTATAAACTAACCCCTTACCCTACCTAAATAAATAAATAAATAATAATTAAGTCATTCTCTTCAAACAGAGAAAAATATATACAAATGTCTCACCAACTACCATGTTTTCCCTTTTTTCTCTTCTTATGGCCCTTCCTATGGATTGCTTGATCTCACATAAAGAAAAATCATATGAAATGATGCAATCACCACATAAAGATTTTCAGTTTTCCTGCCTTAATCAAGTAGATCACCTTTGACAATAACTCAATGGACAACATAAATGTATTGCTAAATACTATATTTTACAAGCTAGGGGCCTTCTCGAAGAGTAGTTCCATATGTATTTTAACTGTACATTCAGATTTACTGTAAGGAACCTTTTATGATGAGTTTGTGTGTAGCATGATTGACCTTTTACTTCGGACTCTTTGCCGATGCCATTAGGCCAAAGTTAGATGGAGGGATTTATTAATATTTGAATTTCAATGAGCAAGTGTTACCGTGTAGTTGAGTGTCACAGTCGAGAGGTTCTTAGCTTGTAATCCATATTTGTGCATAGTTGATTTTGATCCCCTTTACTCTATGAGCATAGGCATATTACCGAATCACGTATATCTTGTATTCTATATATTTATTTATTTTTTGTTCCTTTGTTTTTGTTTTGTAGATTAGAGCCATTTGGTTTTTGCATAACATTAACAACATTCTATCCAAGCAAATGGATATATAGTTTGTGAATGAATTTTCCCCAAGTATTGATGCATCAATTAACTTTTTTTCTTTTTTTTTTCCCCACATGGTTGTGTACGTGGGACATCATGGGTCAGCCCTGATACCAGGAAAAGCAAAAAACATTTTTGAACATTTTCGATGCAAAAAACAGAGGCACATTTATAATGATAAGAGTAAATCAGGAAAAGCATCCAAAATCAACAACTGTGTTCAAAAAACAGAGGCACATTTCGAACCGATTTGGAACATTTTCGCCAAAACAGAGGCACATTTAAACGAGACAAAAAATAATCCAAATCCCAAATCCAAATGGAAAATGAAAGGACAAAATGAAACCCTAAAATTAATCGTGAGAGAAGGGGATGGGAGAGACATCAACAACCAGATAGAAGCAGATCGAGAGAGAGGGAGAGAGACGACAGAAACATACCTGCGATGGTGATGATCGCCGATTTGCAGTGGTGCTGGTGGCGAGCGCCGGTGGCCTGCGATCGTGATGATCGGCCGTGGTGAGCGACGGGTTTGGGATGCTGCTGTCGGTGTGTGAGAGTGAGACAAAAGAGAACAAAAGATTGTGTGTGTAAATATGTACTGGGCGCCAAAATTACTTATTTTCCCTCTAAAAAAAAAATTTCGAACATTTCGCGACTAAACGGCATTTTGTCGCCAAAATTCATGTTTGGCGACAAAAATTTGGTCGCCGAAGATGAGTTTTTGGCTACTAAATTCAAAAAGTCGTCGGCGATACTGAATATACAACGACTACCTCAGACTGGTCGTCAAAAACTAATCAGGAAAATGTGCTTTTTTTAGGCGACAAAAATGGTTAGTCGCCAAAAAAACCATACGGCGACAAAAATGGAAGGTTGGTAGCCTAAACTGGTAAAAAACAGCGACTAAAGGGGAATTTGGTCGCCAATTGTAGTATATGGCGACTAAAGCACTTTAGTCGCTAAAAGGGTTCAACGAATGCCGACTGAAGCTCATATTTAGTCGATGAATGTTGTGTTTTTGGCGACTAAAATTGGTTTGGTCGCCAATTTTAGTCGCCAAACATGTATTTTCTTGTAGTGCATTTTTATAAATGGACATGAAGTTATACATGTTTATGTATATATATGGACTGGGCTTCTCTCTAATCTATAATCAGATTAGAGCGGTACTGTTCGGTTCAATATGTTCACTTTTGGATCATGTTTCGATGATTCAAGTCGTTCATATTTTAAGATTCATCGAGTACATCATTCTTATAAAAAATCAAGTCAATCAGACAACGACAATCAAGTTCGGATAAATTTTGTATGAAAAAAATGTACACTGAGAAAATATACAATTCATACTGAACTTACCTGAATACGTGATTGTCGTTATCTGATCAACTTTATTATTTATAGGATGATGTACTCGATGAAATTTAAAATATGAACGATTCAGATTATTGAAACGAGACTCAAAAATAAATCCGTTGAGCCGAATAGCGCCTCTCCACAGAGAGAGAAAGAGAGAGAGAGAAAATATGGACATCAGTTAAAATGCAAAGTTTGCGTTAACACTCAGTTTGCATCTACAAGGATGACTTACATGTGGCCAACAGATGGTGCCAATGAGAGCTAGTTATATTTTTGTGATTTGTTTACCAATCTATTTTTCAACCTTGGCAATGATACAGAATCCAAAGCCTCCACACTCAGCATGCCATATCTTCAAGTAGCACTAGCTTGTAAGATTTATATACTACTTTCCCTATAATCACTATAAAAAATTTTGGTTTTAGAAATTAAAATTTAGGGACAAAATTATTTTTTAGGGACTAAATACTTTTGTTGTGAAAAGTATCATTATTATATTTTTAGCAACAAAAATTGGATATTAGTGATGAATTATTATCCTTTTAACACCAAATTTTTTGTCTTAAAAAATAAACCATTTTGAGACCAAATTATTTTTTTCCTAAAAGTCTATTTATTAGTGACATTTTCAAAATTTTGTTGCTAAAAGCTTTATTTTTGACTTTTCGAGACGATCTTTTAGCGACTATTCTCATGACGAAAAAAATTGATCCCTGAATGTCTTTTGCAACAAAATTTTTACTTTTAAAGAATAAGATATTTAGTTTCTAAAACTTGTATATGTTGTAGTGAATAATAACAACAATAATGCTATATATTATTAACATAAATTTTCAAAATTTTAAATATGTAAATCAATTTCATTTCCGATGTACATGAGATGTGACCACACTACACAAGAAGTTTAAATTTAACTTACCAAAAAAAAAAAAAAAAAAAGTGTCCTACTGTGAAAATGTAATTAATTATGCATGTGTATTCTTGCATGTGTGCGTGTATATATATATATCATAAACTAGATTACTTTCGTCCATGCACAAATTAGAACCGAGTTTAGCCCAAGTAATTATACCCTTTGGTTTAAATTTATGTAGATTATTAATTTATTAACATTAAAAAAAGCAAAATATAAATAATTTTCAATACTTTAAAGAGAGTGACTAGAGATAGAGAACGCTAGTTTTTTTTTATCAGCAAAAAAAAATTTATTGATGAAAATCAAATGTACAAAATACAAAGATGAACATCAATAAAGGGAGGCTAGTACCAAAGCATCAAAGCAAACTAGACGATTCCAACTAAGTTGGGACCGGAAAGCAAGCCAATCATCTACTAGCACTACACCATGGCTGGAGAGAAACCAACCGAATAAACAAAAAAAAGAAATAAAAATCACCCCCAACACAAAACATTGATCTTAACAGTCTAACTACACCTCATACCAAACAAAATCCCCTTCAAATTTGAACTCTCATAACAAACAATCACCTCAAACCAACACCCATCTCTTGACAGAGAACGCTAGTTACATCATATGTTACCTAAAGAATAACATATGAAGTTATGAATCAATGCAAATTTTACAACAATTCAAAAATTAAATTTGGATTGATCTAAATAGGCATATTTTTTAATTTTTGATCAAAATATATGTAAAAAGGTAAAGAAATGATGTGATTAAAAAAAGAGTGTATTTTGTATTACACCCCAAACACTAATGATTGAAAAATCTTAAGGGGGTTGCCTAATGAGAATAAGTTGGGACTTGGGGGTGTACTCCTTTCAAGTTACAAGTTCAATATTCACTAACTCTAATAAGTTATTTGGGACCAATCTATACAAGGCATTTGATTTGACTTTAAATAAAGTTCCCGCAAGTGGGCTGTGAGATTAGTTTTCCAGAATTAATCGAAGTGTGTGGAAGCTGACCCAAACACTGGGTTTAAAAAAAGAGAGTAAATGATTGAGACTATTGATCACATTCTAATATTTGGTTGCAATTTTTATTATCTGAATTAAATTATAATAGACATTTTATCCTTGGAGTTTGTCTGATTGGGCAGATTATAGTAAAGAATTGATACTATTAATCACATGCTAATGTTTAGTTGTAATTTTTGTTATCTAAATTATATTATAATAAATATTCTATCTTTTTTGATTTTACAATTAAAAATGCAAAACAAACGTGGACAAAAATGAATTATTTATCTTACTAATCCAACTGAATAACTAATCTTTCATTAATTTCATAAATTATTAATACTCTGTTTTCTCAATTATGCTAATCAAATAAGGCCTTAATAAACAATATATATATAATCTACATCTATATATAGTTGTCCTTTGGGCAAAAAATTTTTTATTTGCCTCTTTCGAATTGAGTTTTTTTTTTAACTAACGGTTAAAAAGATTGTTTAGGTTGACTTTTTTTTAATTTTTTAATTTTTATAAAAAAAATAAAACAATTATAATTTAGACATAGTGTTTTATTTAAAAATTTTTTTAATCTATTTTTGTTTTAGCCTCAATTGACTTTGGCAAGCGAAGCCATAATATATTTGATGAACACAGTTAAAAGAGGAGAGGAGACCACATTATAGCTTCGTTTGGGGAGTTGGTTTAGAGGCTTTTTTTTTGGCTAAAGTAATCATAAAAAATAAAATAATTTTTTTAGTCTAATAAGACAAAATATCATATCTAATTCATAATCATTACATTCTATCTCTCACAAAAAAGTCAAAAAGTGAAAAACTTTTTTCAAACTAAACTTTTTAGCTCCAAACTAAAATAACTAAAAAATTCAAAAAACCAAAAAGCCAACCTCTTCCCAAACAAAGCTAAGCATGTAGACGTAATTCCCCACCATGAGAGAGCACCAGCACTAGCATTCTTGACTCTGGTGAGATTTCATCTCTCTCTATCTCTCTCTCTTAGGGTAGGGACTTTCTTTGTTTTGCTTCGTGTACACTGGACACTCCGATCCGGAGGAGCTGATGAGAGAGAGAGAGACAACACTGTACGGGGCGAAGAGGAGGTTGGTGGTGGTAGGGACGTATTTGCTAACATATACATGACGACTGCTTTATCGTCATCACCACCATGCTCATGAGTGAGTGTGTAATATGTATGCCACACTCTTACGATAGATAGATAGATAGAGAAAGACAGAGAGTCAGTAGAAAACGAACACACGAACTTCACGTTTCGTTTGCGTGCAAACCGGACCATTGAAAACAATTGTAACTCAGACTTGATCCTCTCTATTCTCTATTATGTATTCTCTATTATGTGTTTGTAATCACAATTTTCATTATATATTTAATGATTATAAAATAAAAATAAGAATGTTTTATTATTTTAAATTGAGTAATAGCACTAACTAAAAGAATTTATCTAAAAATATTAATGTGTGATTTAAATTCTATCACACATTTTATTCTTTACCCAAATATAAGACTGCAAGTCTGATCCTATGTTTGGAATTGATCCAAGGTTTTCTCTCCTCAAGAAAAGGATCTCTTGACTGTTTATTTCCATTCTAACAAACTCTCTCTCTCCCTCTGCCCACCAAACCAAATCAAACACCCACCAAAAAAAATTAAAAATTAATT
Source organism: Camellia granthamiana (assembly GCA_036172215.1). Classification (NCBI taxonomy): domain Eukaryota; kingdom Viridiplantae; phylum Streptophyta; class Magnoliopsida; order Ericales; family Theaceae; genus Camellia; species Camellia granthamiana. The sequence goes on from CM069912.1 coordinate 103,561,714, forward strand.
CTCACTCTCTAGTTTTTTCTCTCTCCTAAATGCTATATATTAAAAAAAATATATTTAAAATTCATATTGTGTAGATGATACTCACTTTGGTTGTCAGTTACACATATACCACACATTACAATTATAATTGTGAATACTTTTTCAAATATATTTTTTTTGAGTAGATAACAATTCTTTCTTTCACGAGTGATGAAGATACAAAATCACACCCAAAGTATTTGGAACACTGATGAAATTCATAAAATAAGTCACACACATGACGCCCAGATCTTGCGAAACCGATCTTTTTATCTCACGTCAACAGCCTATTCTGTGAAAGTCAACTGTGCACTTAGACTTTTTCTAATCACACACCAAATACACAAAACACACTCAACAAAAGGAGGGGAAAAAAAAGTGAGTGGGACAAAGCAAATTTAAAGAGACCTGTGTTCAAGGATATTCATGTTGGTTCTTTGTCTCTTCACATTCCCTGAAGAAGACTCATCCCCATTTGTTTTCTCCATTACTGCTTTAAGTGCTTCTTCAATTGAACTTATAGAGTACTGATGTTGTTGTTGTTCGTCGCCAGACTCGCCGCCACTGTTGGAGTTTTCATCCCCGGTAATGAACAACACATTCCTTACTCGTCCGCCGAGTGTTGTGATGTCAGCTTTAAGTGTTCTCAGTCTCAGAGCTTTCAATGTCTTGATGAGATCAGGCAATAGATCAGACCTGTCCTCACAACACAGTGAAGCTTTGATCACAAACTGACCGTCCTCGTCCGATGATGCATCGACTGTTAACTCGTCAACTTCTGTTGGGACCGGGCTCGTCTCGGCAATTACAGAAGTCTGGCGTTTGAGCTCTTTCACATGTTGTATTACTTCAGCTAGCAATGAAGCTTTGTCTGTCTGAATCACAAGCATTGACATGGCGTTAGGTAGGGTCATGCTCTTAAATAACAGTATCGATATATATCATCAGTTCATATCAAATAGTATGAACTAATATATTAACGAATAACGGTATTAGAAGTTCAAAATTTTAAAATATGACGGATAATATGATACATAACAGGCAATATTTAAAACCAAAATAGGAGATAGTAATAAAGAAAAGGGGGAGATGAATTTACATAAGGAATGAGATTCATACAAAAAAAATTACCTTGGCTAGGAGAGAGAGAGTCAAACTAAGTCCATATGTATCATATCACTCAATATATATCGAAATTTTGAATTTTTGATATTAATATTCAATTATATATTAGTAAATCTATTGTCTATGAATATATAATTGTATCACAAATATAAATACATGTTTTAATTCTATTATATAAAATTGTGACTATAAGTCAATCCTTAAATAACATATACATCATAATTTTTGATATGAAATTATAGTTAGTAGTATTTTATGAACAATTAAAACTTTGAAAACACGTTAAAGACAACTACATGGTAAAGTGATTGGTGTTATGTGAAAAGAAGAGAAGGGTTTTAGAGAGTCGTTGTAGCTAGCTTGATCATTCAAACTAGAAAGTTGAGTTTTGATAATGGGTAGATAGGGTTTTGTAGGCATGGGGGGTATGTATTTGTAGTAGTGAGTAGCGACTGACAAGAATGCTTGTTTGTCTGTCTTTATTTCTTTTCATTCTCTTCTGAGTTTGACTGCAATTCCGGCAAGAATTTTCTATGGAAGCTTTTCAGCTGTTCATGGTTTCTCTTTATCATATCAACCTAGCGACATTAATGCTTGTACCCTTCTCTCCTTCTCGGAACTACCACAAGTCTATAACATCAAACCAAACGAATACTTTTAACAAGTAATTAATAAAAAGCAATAGAAAATGAATCGACACATCTTAAAAATGACACTGCATTTTGAGTTTGTTTGTGTCCCTCTTTCTAAATAAATTCTTGCTTACATAGTCCACCAAAAAATATTTCTAGTATATGTAATCTACACACCATGACCTATCTAAGTAGAATCTTAATAAAAATTTATAGAGATCTTTAAACCTAAAATCGCAAATAATACAAATCCAAAGGTATATGATGAATCAATCAAGTTTAGTTTAGTGGACCAAAATTCTTACATTCGATTAAGACACTGAGCTACAAATTTTATCCTAGACAAGACTTTTTGTCTCTAAATTACTAAAAAAGTAATGCGATCAGAATATTAAAAACACTAAGATGCATAACAGTACATGCCATAATGGGTGAGGATATAACTATGTCAAAAGGTTAAGAACTGAAACCTTTCACATGAGTTGCATCTGATTTTGTAATTTTTTTTTTAATAGCAAATAATATGACTTTTTTGGTTTTATAGTTTGAAAATGGTGATATATATATGGTTTTGACTTACTTTGGTTGTGCTTGGCAGTAAGCTGCGGAGCTTAGCAAGGTGGTTGTTGATTCTCTCTCTACGCCTCCTCTCAGCTTCACTATGGCTCTTAGAAGCAGCAAGAGCTTTAGCATCCATGATCTCTTGAGCAGTCATCTTACCTATTTCAGCTTGGAGCCCAAACGGGCCTGAACAGCCTGGCTGAACCACCGTACCAATCGTATCCGAGATGAGCCTGAGGTGGTGGTCCGATGATGATGAACCATCGTATGCAAATTGCAGACCCTGAGGTCTCCTGTTTACAAACAAACCTCCATATGGTGATGGCGGTGGAGGTGGGAAGAGAAATGGGTCGTGGTCACGGGCCGAGTTCGAGGAGAAATGAACCGGGTTTAAGGAATGACCCGGTGGGAGAGAAGACCATGGTATGATTGGAGAGATTTCTTCTTGGTAGATCATCCCTGCTGACCTACCTCCTATATATGAATCATTTGTGTTGTGTTGTTGTTGTTGTTGTTGCTGCATCTGATGATGGTGTTGAAGAAGTAATTGTTGTTGGTAGCTTTGTATGTTGTTTTGGATACTTTGAGAACATTCCCTTTGTTCTTCTTCCTTTTTCCCACACATCATCTCTCTCCTTATCTCTTCCTCTCTCTCCCTCTCTCTCTCTCTGTCTCTCTCTATATATATATATATTTATATCTGAAAGAATCTACAAAACAAGGTTGGATTTGAAGGGCTTTAGGGTTGTTCCCTAATCATATAATCTTTCTTTCATATAAAGATGAAAAGGGTGTGAGAATATAAAGACAACCAACAACCAAGGATCAGGAAACTAAGGAAGAAACAGAAATGGAAGTAAAGACAGACCTTTGCTTTGATTTGTGATGAAGAGTATTGGCTATTTGGCCCCTTCTCTCTCTCTCTCTCTCTCAATTGATATACTTTGTGGGTTGATGATCTCTTTTATCATACCTTGAACATAGCTTTCTGTCTCTGTATTGCGCACTGTAGTGTTGTGGGTATCTTTTTATTTTGTTTTGTTTGGTTTTGGGACCTAATAGTCTGCCTGATCCCTCCCCACTAGTAATATATAGAGGTCTCTTTCTCTCTCCTATGCTCTGTGTGTGCAAGGGATAGTACTGTTAAGTCACCTTTCCTTTCGTCTTACGGCATTCTTTTTATTACTCTCTCACAATCCATTTGTGTAGCTTTCAAGGATCTTTTTACTGTATAAATTTAGAAAATAAGATAAATTATAAGTACGTTTTTGAGATCCGTTTAAAATAGAAATTATCTTCCGTAGTTCAGAGAATTACATTTGATCTTTTTGAAAATTTTAATTTTATAATAAATGATTTTTTTATTAATAAATTATTAAATTAATTAAAGTTTTTAATAATATTAAAAATATATTTTAATTAATAATTGAAGTAATTTTAATATTATATAAGAGAATAGTTATGAATTTTATTTTTTAATTAATTGTGTTAAATAAAAAATTCTAATAAAGGGTACTTTTAATTTTTTAAACTATAATAAGCAATTTGTATTTTAAGTAAATCTCAGAAGATGTATTATAATTTATCTAAAAAAAATTGCTATACCTAGTTTAATTCTTTATTAATATGTTTCAAATTTTGTATTTAGTGTTTAAAATTATACTTGACACAATTACCAATTAATACATAATTTAAAATTAATTTCAAAATTTCAAAGTATTTATATACAAGATAGAGGATCCATTTGGGACAAGTGGTTTTAGCTAAAATATTACTTAAAAAAAGTTAAAAAGTCAAAAAAATTATATAAAAAAAAAACCATTTTCTTTTTAATTTTTGTACGTAAAAAAATCATTCTGTTTGGTTGATGTTTCTGAAAAAAATTTCAGAAATTTTCTCTACAAACAAATTTCAGAAATTTTCTCTACCAAACAAATTTTCCCAAAAAAATTTCCCAAAACACACAAACCAAACAACTTTTCCAAACAAATCTCTCTCACACACACATCAAATCAATCACTTTTTCCAAAACTCTCTCTCAAAACAATTTTCCAAAACAAATTTCCCAAAACACCAAACCAAACATGTTTTCGTACTTTTTTTTTTCCAAAACATATTTCTGAAACACAAACCAAACAAGTCCTTTAGTTTTTTCACTTTATATTTTAGTTAAAAGTCAAAAAATCACTAATAAAACTATTTCCCGTACAAACCCAGAATAACTTTTTTTATTTGTTACTTAATGTTAAGAATATAATACAGATAATAAAATTATTTATATTTTTAACAATTTACATTTTTAAATGAGTTGGTACTCAATAATTTAATATGTATTAAATCAAACAATGAATTTCGTATTTATATTTCACTATCTACTCCATAATTACAATACTTGTATGTATTTGTTCTTAAAAAAAAAAAAAATACTTGTATATCGGCTTACTTATGTAAGAGAAACAGGCCACGCATGAAGTAACATTTGGAGAATATAATATAAATAAAAATGTTATTTATCTTGTTTTGCTTAAATTTTTAAATGAGTTTGTAACTAATAATTTTATAATTTTAAATAAATTGATAATTAACAATTTAATACTTTTGTATACAATACTCATATATGCTATATCAGAAAGCCTATAGTGTGCACCTTCTTAGATTTGTATACCATATGTACCTTATTATAAATTGGTGTAACGTTAATCGCAAAATACACAATTTCATCACAAATTAACGCAATAAAATGTCTAAAATTTTATTATTGATGTTATAAAAGTTTGTAACTTGATTATGTGCCGTTTTGGCAACACAGTCAAAACGCAGCTTTTCATTGGCCAAGACCAAAACGCCAAACAGGGCCAAAACGCTGAAATTTCCATTTGGGAAGACCAAAAACGCAAAACTCAAATTTACAAAACTACCCTCTGTAAAATTTTAATTAATTAATTCAAAAATAAAAAGTAAGAATATTTTGGTCATTTTGGAATGATGTGACATTTTTAAAAAATATTAAACCAAAAATAAAAAAATTAGCTTTTTACCAACTTCCCAAATCACTTCCAAAAAAGCTAAAAAGCTTGGTAAAAAGTCAAAAGACAGCTTTGTACCAACTTCCCAAAACACCCCTATGACATTTTTTATTATGTTAATTTATGACGATGTTATGCATTTTATGGTTAATATTATAATATTTTGTGATAAAATTATATCAATTTGTGATAGAATAGGGGTGCACATCATAGACTCTTCCATGTTATCTATACACGAAAAACAAAAAAATCAATATATAATTTAAATTGATTGCGAGTCGGTAGTGGGTTTTCTCCGGTCTCAGATCGGATTGGAGGGAACTGTTGGGTCTGCGGGGCCTACACAGGTTTCGTTTCGATAATTCGAACCGTTCAATGTGTACAACTCATCGAGTATTATATGCTTGTAAAAAATCACATTGATCAGATATCGATAGCTATCTCATTGGGTCAGTTTTTGGTCAACCATTTATTTTTTCACTGTTCATTTTTTTATACAAAACTGATTTGATCACGAAGCTGTCAATGTCCGATCAACGTGATTTTTTATAAGCATATAGTACTCAACGAGTTCTACATATTGAACGGTTTGGATTATCGAAACGAGACCAATGGTAGGCATCCCACGGGCCTAACAGCACCCTCCAGTCCCAGATCGAACTGGAGAAAAGTCAGGCCCTTGTGAGTATATTATAGATATAATAATTACTATAAAATAAGAATTTAAATAAAAAAATTATTTGATTAATTGAAGTGATTTTTAACAATGGTGAGATGATATAATGAAATAATAATAGAAAAATGAGTGAGACTACTAAAAAGAGGAGCATTAATAACTCTAAAGTGGTGTGGGTCTCACGTGATGGGATGTTTTGCTCTTGTATTTTTTTTTTTTTTTTTGTGAATTTTCACCTCATTAATGGTCAATTAGTACTCCCAAATTAGTGGGATGAATCATTGTTGATAATAATATTACAAAAAATGATTTAAAATTATTATTTTATAATTGAAATTTATTTAATATATAAAGTGATAAGTATAGATTGCCAGACTAATGAAAATAGTACATTACAACAGGATTCACTATCTAAAATGTTTGTTGCTTTGCGATTGGTTCCAAGTGAATAATTACGCTCTATTAGTGCTAGGCGGCAGAAGGAGAGAGGAGAGAGAGAGAGATAGATGGGGAAACACAAACACATACAACACAGTGAACACACAACGAACAGATTGTCGACCGACCAATGAATGACCAGAATATTAAAGCATTGGAGAGAGAGAGAGAGAGAGAGAGAGAGAGAGAGAGAGAGAGAAATGTGTGAATGTGTATGATGATGATGATAAAAAGGGCTTTTGTAGGAAGCTTTCCTTCGGCCTTTGGGGGGTAATTCTACTGGACTCTACCTGGGTCAAGTTCCCACGTTCTTCCTTCCATACTCACTCATATTTACTCAAGCCATTTCCACTCCCCCCACCCCCTTTCTCCTTCTCCCAACACCCTCCATGTAATCATTGTGTCTTGGAACCTACTCCATCCTTTCCCCTACCCCCTCCTCTCTCTCTCTCACTCTCAATTTCACTTCCACACACACACACACATACATATATATATATATATATTAGCTTATCACCCGTACTATGCACATGATAATTATAGATATTTACATTTATTTTAAATTTTTTTAATATATAAATTATGTTTTTTAAAATTTTTTATAAAAATAATTTAACAATCTTATCACTAATCTTAGTATATGAGAGAAGTTAAAAATGGTATTGCAATAACTATACACGGATTGTATCTATAATTATTTGTATGAGGGGATTTTAAATGCTGATTAGGGGATTTTGACTAAATCAATAAATACAAGCATGTGGAAAGACATGTGGATTGAAAAAAGTTAATAAATACTGATCAGGGAGATTTTGACCAAATCAATAAATGCTGAGTTTTTTTTTTTAAAATAAAAAATAAAAAATTTAGAAAATTCAAATTAGAATATTAAAGCTTCCACAGGTCTTGGGGGTTAAAGACCCCATTTTACTTAATATATAGTATAGACATATCTAAAATATTATAAATTTTAAAATATTTATTAAAATTTTTATCAAATATTTTCTCAAATTTTAATAAATCTTTTGAGATCTTTACCATTACTCTATATATATTTATGAATATATTAGTCCTTTTAGAATTACAACCTTCTTGAATTGAATAGATTATATTTAGGCACTTGTTGTACAATAGAGGCATCCCTTCCTGGTTTAGTGACACTAGATTAGGGGGCTTGAGGATACTTTTGGAGCATTGTTGTCGTTTATAATAATGTTTGAATTAAGAATTTAAATATAAATAATTATAGAAAAAATAGTTAAAAATAAAAATGTATAATTCAAATTCTCTACTTTTATACAATCGAACTTACATTATAAATTAGGAGAATTTTTTTTAATGTCTTTAATATTAAAATTTTATATAATTATTGACATATAATATTTTCATAATAGTTGGGATTCCTCAACATTTTTATAGAGAAAATTTGACGTAGGAAAATTCGTATCTAACTCAGAAAAATTTCGACCCAACACAAAAAAATTTCTCTTATTTCACAGAGAAATTTCAAAATTTCTCTATTATGATCCTAGAGAAATTTCATTGAAAGACCTTAACTAAAAAAAAAAAATTCTTAGACCTCTATTACATGAAGTTGGAGAAGAATATTTCACTAATTTTTTTTTATAAATTATTATTATTATTATCATTTTTATATTTGTTTGTGTCATTGATCCTAACATTATTGAATGATTTAACCAAAATGGTTACCCAAAATGTACATAAATTAGTAGAAATTATCACGAGTCAAGAAGACTACGTGACTGTGTGCTTATCCAATGAAGTTATATAATTTTGCTATCATTTTTTTAAGACTATGTAATTATTAAGACCCTTACTATTAGTTATTATACCGCCAATGCAAAATTACTAAAAAACATATAATTACTCCTAAATTAGAGGCATTCCATGTCACCATAGCAACTATTGCCAACCATGCAAGCATAACTAAGCTTTGAGTTACTATTCCTATTATATACCCATGTTACGAACTAATAACAAACTTTCATGTCTCTCCCAATCACTAATATGTACCAATCACAATTATCTTATGGTAGCACTGCTTGGCCATCTCCTATGGGTACAAAATAACTTATCGAGAGTGGGAGAAAAGTTTTGGTTGAATGGCCTTGACAAGCTGGAAGCAAATTACACGATTGAAAAAAATTAGGACGCCAAAAGTAAATCACCAAACTAAATTTTGATATTTTACAATATTAAAATATCATATTTTGAAAATAATAATCCTATTTTGCAAGAGTTAAATATAAAATAGAAAGAAGTTCTCATACTAAATTTTGTATCAAATTTAGTATAAAAGTTTGGGTTTGGCATTGATATAATTTGCCATGAAAAGTAGTACAACATTTGAGATAAATTTAAAAAAAAAAAATTATTGTCCATGATAGAGCATAATACACTATTAGAGCGGTAAGCACCATAATGATAACGTGTGTGAGGTAGAACAACCACCGTACTATTGTTTCGGACATAAATTATACTTTATCCTTTTTAAGTTTCATAATTTTTTTACTTAGATTTTCAAAGTTCATTTTTTTTTTTCGTTTTTTATTTATTATTTATTTATTTATTTTACTGTAGCCTCTAACGTTTGTAGTTTTTATTTTTTTAATATTTAATTTACCCTCAAAATTAACTTGGGTCCAATTTTGGACAAAAAATGCTACGTGGGCGGTTTGTGGCATTACGCGGCAAAATGGATAAATTATACTTTACTCCTTGAAGTTTCACAAATTTTCACTTTGACTCTCAAAGTATTTTTTTTCCTCGATTTGGTCTTAAAAATTTATAATTTTTCTTAATTTACTCCCAAAATCAAATTTTAAGACCCAAAACTCAAAATTTGAACCCCAAAGTTCAATTCGCACCTCTTTTTTCTCTTTAAATTCACCCTAAAACATTCATTGCTTCTTTACCCTTCTATTTGTCCCCAACCTCCACTTCTATACCTCCATCACCCTCATATATCTCCATCCTTCACTGTCTCACCTTGCACCATGATCATCATTCATATACACCCAAACACCTCTCTATTTGGTTGAGTTTTTGTTATTTGTTCATGTGTCTAATGATATTCGATAAAATTAATTTTTTGCACAATTCGTCTTTACTGTTAGGCCAACAAGTTAATGGTTCAGATCATTGTTGTAAGCTCAGAATAAGGTTGAGTTCACACATCTGATGATATTTGATGAAATTAATTTTTTGCACAATTTATCTTTACTGTTGGAGTAATGAGTTAACGGTTCAGATCATCGCTGTGAGCTCAGAATAAAACCCATAAAATAGAATATGAAAGGGTATAGAGTATAGGGACGAGAGACATTCACCTATCTCAATGTACACTATCAATGTATTGGACAAATTTCATTTTCTCCTATGATCCTCCTACACTTTCTTTGGTATAAAGTGACCCGCTTTCAACCTCGAAGTTATTTTGGTAGTCTTAGAGTAATACTTCACGCTATTCATAGAATAACACTTGTCCAGTTATTTCCTAACATTCATCATAAAAATATTGAATTCTACTATTTTAATTAACTAATAAAAATTAAATCATAACAACACATATACTTGCTCTTCAAGACCACCATATATTTTTGCCTTTCAACCCCTCCATGATCAGATCAGACTATGTATAGCTGAGCACTGTTCATTCTGATCCATCTGTCTCTCGCTACTATTCTATTTTTTATTTTATTTTATTTTAATTTTTTTATTTTACTTTAGGGCGTGGCAGCTTATAGAGAAAGGTCTTTTGGACCCCTTTTGGTGGTCACACGCATGGCTCTACTATGGTCCCCATTCTTTTCAACATTTTTAAAATTTTATTTTTTATTTATTTATTTTAATACCATATATATACATATAGTACTCTATTGTGTTTGTGTTATTTTAATCTCATATTCAAAAACTTGATGATAGCTGCACCACCACTACCCATAACACCACAACACAAGAAGCCCTTATAGTTTGTGGGGTTTATTATGACATCAATCCCACGCTGTCATGACGTTTTGTCCCTACTCATAAGTGCTTATATAAATTAATACTTATTAAGAAGCAATTTATGGGCTCTTGGCTTAAAATATATGGGATCAGATCACCTTTTCATTTGTTTTGGTACAATATAGTTATATTTTATACTCTTATTAAAAGTTTATACTCTTAGCCAAAAGGTAGTTAGTTGTATTAAGTATTGGAAGTTTTATTCAAGTTGCAACTAATCACTTTACTTCAAATAATTATTCAAGTTGTGCTTATATTATATTTTCAAAAAAAAAAAAAAAAAAAGAAGTAAAATGTTATTCTTAAAAAGATTTTTTACTCGATTTGCTTACCACTAAGATACAAAGGTGATGGAGACCAAAGTAATAAATACAAGTGACACACATTGTTTTATGCCTAAGGATAAAAAATAAAAAGAAATTTGTTTATATGAACCGTTTTTTTATTTTATAAAAAAAAATATAACATATCACTAATTTTTTTTGTTATAATTTTGTATCATCATCTGTTTGAATAATTATTAATATTTTTTCTTTTCAAATAATGGTAATAAAATAGTAAAAGATATCCGTGATCTAAAATGGTAATAAAAACAATGAAATTATTAATGGTGAAGACATAAAGAAAAATATGCCTGTCAATGTAAAAGAAAAAAATGATATTATTTCTCCATTCATGTGGCTAATAAATTATTAGTAATGAAATTGAATTAAAAAATTTAGGAAACCCAATGTAATTATATCAAAATTATGAGATTTCCGATAATTTCTTCAAAGTTCAAGGGAGGTTAATGCAAGTTATCCTATTATTAATATTTGAAACATTATTATTTAATTGATTGTATATACCTTCAATATCTATCTATCTATCTTCTATTTTATTCTATTATGAAAAGAAAGTTAAAGTTGGTGTTGATGTCTTTTAAAATACCCTAATAGCAGTTAGATGGCAATTATGCCCTACATTTAGATTTTTATTTTTCAAATCCAATACTGGTTCATGACCAGTTATATATGAATTCATTTTTTTATTATTATTATTTTTCAAATCTCTCAGTTGTTGGTCTTTTCAGATTCATAAATTGTTTCAATTTTTAAATCCAAACAATTTTGTGCTAAAAAAAAAAAAAAACTATCATATACTTGTGTACCACCACTTCTGATATATATATATATACTTGGAGGTGCATGGAGCGCACATGCCATGACCATTAACCAGAATAGAGTCAATTTTAATGAGGCATGGATGAAGCTTCGAGGACGGTTATAGGTTAATCATAAGCTTAACTAAAAGCAACTTTTGTATAACCCACTTTTCCAATTCTAGTGAGACCTCAAAATTTCTGCTTCTTTTGACAATACTATTCTCTGTCAAAGCTAGCTTGGTGCCTTACAGTTAATTAATAGTAAGTACCCATATAGATCTCTCTATATATAATACAATACACTTGTAACAATTGATTCTATGCATAGTAGGCCTAGCATAACTACTTGGACCACATACTAGCTAGAAAGTCTTTTGAATTTAGGTCGATTTGCTTGTAATTTTACTTCTAAAAGCAATTTGGGTATTTTCTTGGCAAATTATTTGGTAACCCTAGCTGTTTATTTCATTGATGTACCTTTGTTCTCTTGTTTTTGCATCAATAATACTTCTTCTTCTTCTTCTTTTTTTTTTTTTTTTTTGTTGATAAATAAATTTAAAAAATTAAACTATTATATCAGTTGATCCTAACTATTCATATTCATCACATAAAAACATATGCAAAATTCTACCCTTAACAACGAATATATATATGTAACTAAAGCTTCTTACACTAAAACCTATAATACTAATATTTAAAAATAAAAAAGAGTTGATTAGTTTGAAAATATTCTTAGCTAATATTATTACGGAGTATAACATAGGGATTTTCAAAACTTAGAGAAAATTGATTGCACTATCCCGTCTCCTCAGATTCATTCCCACTCATATTGCGCTAATATCATGTGTCAATATTACTAATAAATAAATAAATTCACATGATGATAAATTAAACTTATATGATTAAATTAATAAAAAATAATTTTAGTTATAATATTTTATTAACAGATGAGACCACGTAAGATGGTCATGTTACTCTTACAAAAGCTAAGGCATGCTGCAATTAAGAAAGAAATGCTTTAAAGACAAACTTCTTGACTTTATTTTATACACATTAACCATGAAAAACTATTCAAACACCTAACTGTTGCCAAGTCATAAGGGGGGGTGGGAAAAAGATTAGCTTCTTTCTTTCCATAAAAGAATTATAAATATTTGTTCATATTCACTGTGAAAAAAGCCTCTATGTCTGTGGATTGATAAAGGTTTTCCAGAGGTCGCTTTCAGTTTATACTTTGACAACTCCTGAACCAACACACACACCAACACAACTGTGACTTTATTACACAACCTTGAGACTCTCTCTCTCTCTCTCTCTCTCTACCAAACATACCTTCAGGGGTTTCATTGATGGATTCTCTCTCTCTCTCTCTCCCCTTTTTTTTTTTTTTTTTTTTTTTTTTTTTTTTTTTTTTTAAGGAGCTAATTAAGACTACCTCGATCCAAAAAAAAAAAAAAAACTAATTAAGACTACTCTTTTTTACCAAGCTCAAGTCATTTTAAATTTACTTATCAAATTCGAATAGTTTTTCAAAACACAATTTTAAAAGAAAAAAAATTAAACACTAAAGTCGCAAGTTTATTTCACGACAATATTAACATGAAAGGTGCTTATCTGTCTGCGTGAGTTGATTGTAGTTCATTGACATGGTTGATTGTAGTTCATTAATTCAATAGTCATACGATTTTTATTATTTTTGTTTAAAAAAAAATGAGTAATCTGTGTTCAAAATTACGTTTCTCACCCATTTATTTGAAAACATATATGATACAATCAAGGGAATCTATTTTTTTTAATAAATGTTATGCACATAAAAATCTTAAAAAATAAATAATTCATACCACTATAATAGGTCTTGTAATGAGTCCACTTAGCCGAACATGCATGACTAGTCCAGTTTTCTCTTTCCCTACTAGAGAGAATTGGACCCCTGGGAAAAAAGGGAAAATTACCCTTTAGTGAAAATTTCAGGACTTTATTATAGATTATGTGAATATATTGAGATATAAAAATCTCGAAGCATAATCTACTATAATAATTTAGAATACAAGTATATCATAATAAGGAAATTTGAAGATAGAAGATAGAAGATCTCATGTAGCTTAAGGAAGTACACATTTGAGTTGAGTTGTGCCCAAATTAGCTCACACCTGGTTAAAACATAAACAAATGGGTGGATCAGGACTGGGAGCATGAGTTGAGTAACTATCTCATTCCCAAACTCTTAAACCATGCAAAATTTGGTGCCTTTCGGAAAGTAAAATAGGGTTCAGTTACAATCATTCAATAAGAGGATGTCTTTCAACCTCAGCTTTTTTTCTTTCACCCAAAATTCCATAGGATTCAAAATGTCCTAATCAAGAGCATTGATAAGCATGTATGTTAAAAATCTATCTATGTAGATATATATAGAAAGAGGACTTTCGATTGATCTGATGAGCTGTGGAGTCAAATAAAGAGAGCATATATATATATATATAACAAAGCTTCCAACAAGTGTGTTTGTCAATGTGGACACAGTGCCATGCATTGGATTCAATCATTTGCAAATATGGTCTATCTAGTTATATTTATTTATATTTATTTATTTATTTTTGCTTTGGTAGCCGAAAGTGAAGTCCTAATAATGTATGCAAAGCATGAATTGAACTTTAATGGCCTCAGTTATTATCATCACAAATGTACTTTTGGAGATAATATTTTATGAACACATTCAAGAACCAGTGCAATAGTATATATATACCATGCATGCCAGGCTAACTTCAAGGTTAATTTTTAATTTTTTTTTTTACTTTAAATTTGTTGTTTCAATCATAATAATTTCTTGTATATTATTGCAGTGTTGTAGGGAGCTCAACTTTTCTAATAAGTCAACCACATGATATATGTAAAAGCATGTTTTAGCAATTAAAGAGCATGAGTGATAGCATGCTTATTTGATTCGAGTACAATTAGTTGTAATGCATTGTAAACGAAGGGACCTTAAACATTTCATGAAGGAGTATTGATGTGCAGAATCACGTGGCACAGTACAGATTTTTTATTAAAAAAATAAAATAACAATAAAAGTGATATATCATTCTTATGAAGTATTTTTTGTATGAATTTTTTTATGGATGAAGCACTAATAAATTTCAAAATATAATTTTGTAAATTATTTAATCTTTTTTTTTTTCCTTATGAACTCAAGATCTTATTAAAGTGGAAATTATACAAAAGGGTAGTCATTTCTATGTTTGGATTTAATTTTTAAGGAATGAAAGTGAGTTTCTCCAAATGTAAAATTACACATTTGGATAATCCGCACTATAGAGGTTTTGGATTTTTCCTCATTATTCTGGAACAAATCCCACATTACGAATAAGAACGTAACACTCCAATATAACATTCTAATAATGTAACACTTCAATGTAACATACTAAAAAATTCATTATTTTACTTTTTCCAAACGTAACAATGTAATGCTCTGAACTTTTCCCAAACATAACACTTCTATGTAATACACAAAAAAAACTCCTTAGTGTACTTTTACTAAACCTAACACTCCAATCAATGCAAGCTCAAACGTTACACATAAAATTATTAAAAAACTACCTAGTGTACTTTTTCTAAACGTAATACTTACAATTTGAAATTATACATTTATCCAAAGCTTACTAAGGAATGTTTGTACTTCTTTTGGAATGGTTTGAAGAATCCCACATCCTTTTAGAATGGTCTGAAAAATCCCACATTTTTTTTTGAGTGTTATATTGGAATATTACATTTAAAAAAAGTATATTAATTTTTTTTTTTTTTTGTTACATTGGAGTGCTACACTAAAGAGTTTGGGAGATGAGTTTTAGAGATAAAAAGTACGAAAAGTTGTTTGGTTTGGTTTTTTTCAAAAGATATTTTAGAAAATTATTTTGAGAGAGAGTTTTGGAAAAAGTGATTGATTTGATGTGTATGAGAGAGAGATTTGTTTGGAAAACTTGTAAACCAAACAAGTTTTGGGAAATTTTTTTGGAAAAATTTGTTTGGTTTGATTACTTTTGAAAACTTATTTGTAGAGAATTTTTCCCAAAAATTTTTGGGAAACACAAACCAAACAAGGCCTTTATTTTTTTATTTTTGAAGTGATACATTAGAATGTTATGTTTGGAAAAAGTATAATAAAGAGTTTTTTTGGGAGTTTGTTATATTGAAGTGTTATAGATTGAAATTATACATTTGCTCAAACCGTACTAAGGAGTTTTTGTACTCCTTTTGAAATATTTGAACAATCTCACATCCTTTTGGAATATTTGAAAATTTTCATATCTCAAGTCATTCCAAATAAAAAATATTCACATATAAAAATTTATCACAGATTTGATTATTATAGATTATGTATCTTATCTTTCTATAACACACACAAAAGGGTATAACCGTATATTCAATTTTTAAATAATATATTAAATTTTTCTTTCCAAAATCAATGAGACTAATTGGTCTATAAAAAAACTCTTAAGACTAATCGGATTACCATTCTTCGAGATGGAGTTTATAGGTAAATTTTTCATTTTTTATATGAATAAAGTTCTTGTTTTTCTTTTTTCATAAAACAATGCGTATATAATAATAATAATAATAAATAAATAAACAAAATCAATATCTGGTGCGGTAATACCACAAAGTCGGATAATTATTCAATAATTCAAAATATTATATGATTATTATTCGTGTGTTACCCTTTAACAAATGACGTAACAAAAATTTCACAGATATGACAATGTTGATTCAACTTTAATAATCCCATAAACCTTTTGACAGTTGGTATATTTGCACAAACTGATATTTCAAATAAATTCAAAAAATTGAGCACCCTACTAATCTGAATGGGAAAATCTAAAGATTTAAGATATTTTGAATATGAAATTGAATGAGACAGAGAGAGAGATGTAAATGAATTTTTACTTAAATCTCTACCTAAATCCATGTTTCAAAGTCTTAATCTTTGGGCTAAACATGGTAGTTTGATATGGTTTTAGCAACCCCAATCTGCCTTCATAAACCGTAGTATATTTTTAACTGTTCAACTTTGTCTTCCCCTTTCTCTTAATAATGAATTGAAACCAGATCATATACTTGAAAATGAAAGATGTAACATATAAGGAAAGAGAAAGAAATGGAGAAACCAAAAAAAACAAAGCAAAACAACATTAAGCAAACACAATAAAAGAAATATGTGTACAAGCAGTTGCTTTCCAAATCCTCACAAGGGTCATACAAATGTACACACAGCAATGCTATGGACCACAAACAAAATTTCACTAAATAGTCTTGAAGCCGATGCGGGTCAGCCAGATCCTAAGCTTTTCCAGTCAGTCGGCCACAGCTTCGGCACTCCTTTCGTGAAACATTTCTCGTTTCGTGATCTGTAGCATTTTTGATATACACATACAGTCTTTGGCACCAATGTCAATAGGTCAAACACAAGCACAATCCACATTTATATATACCCTCAAAAGTCACCTAGTTGTCGTAAACCCTATCCTGAAATATAACATTATAAGATTTGTAGGAAACTCACAACTGACATTGTCTAATGGCCATATTAAGTCCTCTTGTGCCTGCCAGAGGAAATAGGACACGCCGACCACGATGATGGCTTAAAACCCCCTACCAGTAGTTTGGATGCTGACGATGTCTTAATTTTTCTTCTCTTGGACTCTAGCTCCAGCCTTCTTGCATTAGACGTGGAAGAGCCCGATGCCACAGGAAAAATAGACATGGCATTAATCAATGCTCGCTTCTCTTTCCTATTTCTATCGAACTTGGAAGAGAACTTCACACGTGCAGCAGTTGCAGTGTCTTCTTCGGACAAGGGAAGTAGTCTTATGCCAAGGCCTTTTTTCCTGGAAGTAAGCTCTTCTTCGGCAACTCTTTTCTTTTGATTCTGAGGAAATGGGAAATTGATGAGAACATCAGACATGAGGGAGGGATGATAATGATAAATTAAAATAAACTCGATAATAGTACCCTAAGTTGGGCACGGAGAGCCTTGTTGAGGGCATAATCATCAGAATGTCTGGAGTCAGATACTCGCTGAAGACGCACTAATACCGGCTCAGCTTCTTTCTTCTTTTGCAGATCCTCTTCCTGGTGTTCAAGGCGGTAAAAGGGGTCTGCAAGCTTACCTCTTTCTGGAAAATTAAAAAATGTTAGAACATTTACATAACATCTAAATAGGAGACATAATAATCAGGGGAAAGAAAAAAACAAATAACACTAAAATTAAACCTAATAAATTTGTTAAAAAATATCGGTCAAGATAATGAACACACTCTGTATACACGAGACCATCTAACATCC
This sequence comes from Camellia granthamiana, assembly GCA_036172215.1. Lineage (NCBI taxonomy): Eukaryota > Viridiplantae > Streptophyta > Magnoliopsida > Ericales > Theaceae > Camellia > Camellia granthamiana. Next base: position 103,579,699 of record CM069912.1, read on the forward strand.
ATATATTCTTTAATATTAACAATCAAAAGTACCTTCATCAGCAGGAAGTGCAAAGGTTTCTGCATCCTCAACATCATAATCCTCGGTCTTTTTTTGCGCCCCGCTAATGATTACATACTCACAATTTTTGGGATCTGTCTGAATAACAATCTCATGCTTGCAGCATGCAGACTTCATGGAAAAACTCCATATCTGAAAGAGGAAAAAAAATAGAGTAGATATTAGCAGTTAATGAAGAACACAACTTCATCAAGAACAGGAAATGACTCGGGAGTTAGCAGAGCTTCATACTGATAACATGACAAATAGTGTGCGACATCAATAGAAACAGCATCCGAAACTAAAATATTCTATTGTGGCACAACCTGCTAGTCAATTAATCTGAGAAAAATACTAAAGTCACTAGTCAAAACCACTTGTGAAACGCAGAGAGAGAGAGAGAGAGAGAGAGAGAGAGAGAGAGATTCTTTAATGTCCAATATCATGTTTTTGATCATGCTGATATGTTCAAAATAAATCAAATACCCATGTCAGACACCCGACACATAGACAAGGGTGTGAGATGTGTCTGATACTTTCCATCAAGCACTTCTTACATATTTGTATTTAACACTACAATTATGTATATATTGTTGTATAATTGCTATAAAATGAGTAAAATGCCTTTTTGACACTATATGTCACATGTAACACTATTTTATCTCAAATAATGTATTGAAATTATAAAAATATGACCCTTTTATAAATGAATCTGTCTATACTTAAATTTAAGATTTAATAGGTCTGATTTCTAGATACACACTTGCACTTGACACCCGTAATTGAGTCCATGTAACACAGTAAACCCAATAATTTATTCAGAATTAACTGGCATTGAAAGCTCTTTCTACATGGCCTATGAATCTATGATCTTCCCCCTCCCCCCTAGAATTTGTGTGCGTGCCCATATATCCATCAGCAGGTTTGTTCATACCCCATATGTGCCACCTTAACAATATTGCAAAAGAATAGACCTTGACATTATCACACAAAAAAAAAAGTAAAAGAATAGACCTTGAAATACTTTTAGCTCCAACAGTGCCACATAGAAGAGACAGTTACCCAATTGTTATCAAGAATATCTTACCTTTGTAGAATAATAATTCCCCACTTGCTTCTTCTCTGCATTGAACCTCACACCTTTCGCAATCATAGAATTGCATCCACCACACCAAATATTGTAAGGCATTTCAAACCTAAAAAGGAAGCAAATGATAATTAGCAACTAGCCATTTCAAATGAAGCTCACACAATGGTAAATGTTTCTCACAGGGAATTCCACAGATAAACTGAACTATTGATTGTATATAAGTGCTAAGTTGTAGAGCAAGTGAATGTATATGGGAAACATAACCATTTTGAAAGATATAATTATTATCTCAAACCTAACACTTTGTTAGAGAGTTATATATATGTATATTATGAACCAACAAAATAGACAAAAATGGATTTTTCTAAATTAATCTCTCACATAGTATGACCCAAATAGTTAATTAGCTCTGGACATAAAAGTAGTATTTCTCAATTGTGTTTCACACACTAGATCTTCAAAAAATATGGAAGTACTCTTGAATCAAGGTTTCAAATAGTCCACAACATCATTGACACCAGTAGGATGCCCGATGCTATTGTAAAGGACATTGCATATAACAAAACATGTAAGAAACAGTATTTAGGCCTCGTTTAGCAAGTAGTGATTTTAGCCAAAAAGTCAAAAAGTCAAAAAGTCACTAAAATAACCAAAAAGCCAACAAACCTATACCAAAAAGTCAAAGATTCCATTTTCTCTCTACTTTTTGCACATCTTCTCGTTAAAAAAACCAAAAAGTCATCCCAAACGTACTAGTTTTTTTTACATTATATTTTAGCCAAAAAGTCAAAAAATTACTAAAAAAACCTGTTCCCAAATGAGGCCGTAGTATTATAAATCTAACTCGAATAATAGGGATGGGTAAATTTTAATGTTAGAATCTCACAAGGATGATTTACAATGAACAATAATTTTTAATCACTGCTAGTGGAAAATATTAACTTTTTTCTTTTACATCTTCAGAATTATTATCGCCAAAGATGAAACATAAAATATTAAATGAACAGACTAATGGTCAAATGAAACAAATTTAAATTTGTAAAAACTACAATCTCACCAATATGTTGATTCCCAGTCTTGAAGTAGAAAGGCTACAAATCTATGTTACATGGACTCTTCAAAATGAATCAAATACCCATGTCGAACCCCCGACACTTGGACAAGGATGTGTGATATGTGTCCGATACTTCCATCGGGGCACTTCTTATATAGTTGTATTACATATCTAATACTTCCATCGGGGCAGTTCTTATATAGTTGTATTTAAGACTATAATTATATGTATTTATTGCAGTATAATTGATATAAAATGAGTAAAATGCATTTTTGACATTGTATGTTACATGTAACATCAACATGTCAACTGCCTCAACCAGAAATGCAACCTGTTAAATAATTAGGATCCTCTAATACAGCTGTGGGAGTGCTAAGGCTCTCATCCAAGAAGAGGCAAGCACTTCAGGTTGTCACAAAGCTACATCTAAATAAATCGCGATAAACATATAGATACTTCCGACAAGACAAGCAGTCTTTCTGAGATACAATGAAACAGTCGCATACTTGATCAAATGTGTGGTTCAGTACCTTATAATCAAAATGCCCTGGTCTATTTTTCTTGCTCTCTCCCTCAAAGCATGTTGACCATGGAACTTGTTCAAAGAACCCTGAAAAGAAAAATGATGTAAGAAATCTAGAGAATTCATGCCTCTTAAAAGCTAAACTTAGAAATATATATGTACATAACTACTACGCAAGCATACCTGGTTTGGGGTCCATTCTGGGGGGTAGTAAAAATTGTCTGCTCTGGCAGCTGCAAGTGAAGACTGCAAAAAGCCAAACAAAAAAGTTTAATAAACTTTAAAAAATAAAAGATAAAAACAGATCAACCAAGGTATTTTCTTTCTTTCTTTCTTTTTTAAATGGAAAGCTGGCTAACATAATAATTGATATCCGGAGATAAACTGTATTACCAGATGAGACATCAACCTTTAGATCTAATGAAAGCTTCGCTCAAGCAAAATGAAAAATCATTATTCATAATCGTCTAATAGAGTAAGGGTGCAGCTATTCCCACTCCACTTTTGTCCAAATACACTCTATTTTTTGTTCTTATACTATACGGAAGTTACAACAAACCATAGATAATCCCCTAATTTCTAATTTTTTAACTTAATTTCTAATTTAATCTAACATTATAATATATAAATACACAAACATATATACATTGTGCATGTATATATACATGTATACAAGTATGCACATAAGTAATGGCAAGAATTTGAACAACACAAATTAAGAAGTTCAACATTCGCCAGCCACTATGCTCTTCAGCTGAGGTAGCCAGTTTTAAACAACACATATTAGGTTTCGTATATTACATTATTGCTTGTAATAACTACATAATTATTTAAGTAATCAAGGAAACTACGGGCAAAGTGCATGCCAAACATCACCACCATTGATGAAAATAATACTTTTGATTGTTATGGCCACATAAAACAAGATGCTACGGTGCTTTATTTCAACACCACAGGTCAAGGAACTTACGTCTCATTAATTACAAATTTTTTAATAATATTCTGTGCAACATGGGCTTGATTAGGTGTGCTAGATATTATAATCACTGTTTCTGTTGTTCCGGGTATGGGATTAGTGATTGTAATTTTAGCATAAAAAACATGAAATAGTGGCGTCAAAATTGCAAACTCCACTAAATACGAGGCTGGTAGGGGGAGGAGCTGGTGGTAACAAGGTAGGTGGTTGGTGGTGTAAGATTGGGGTTTCTAGTAGTCTAAGAAGAACAAAAATTCTATGGAGGAAGCGTGTCGTATTGAACAATCGTGTCGGACATTGACATTCTGCGGACACTCCTATAAGCATGTCCGAAACTTATTCAAAATGTCTTAATTAAAACTTTAAATTCATAATATTGAACACTTTACAAACACTTTAGGAACATTTCTTTAACCCTCCAAGCATGACCCATGTGATGAATCTCTTCATAATGTTCCGCATTCTTCAGAATACAACTTGTGCACTGTTAAATATGTTTTGAAACATTTATTAGACAAATACATCATGTGTATTTCAATGCTCCACAATTGCCTTGTATTTTCTATATGCAATTGTTACATGAATGATATCTTGATATTTAAATTATGAAATATATGACTTTTTAATTTTAATTACTATTATGTTGCCTTCTTTTCATTATGTTTAAATAAACTATTCATATGTTATAATAGATTTATAAAAATATAAATTTTTAACGTGTCCCAAGCATATTGTATCCTACATTTATTGAAAATCGTCGTGTTGGCGTGTCTATATTGTGTCTTGCGTCTATGTCTGTGCTACTTAGTCAGTAGTTAGGAGGAAGAACATGTAGTTGGGTTAGTGTTGCAGTAGTTAGGAGAAAGAAAATGAAGTTAAGGCTATAAATGTCCGTTTACCGAAAAATTTATTTTGACTTAAATTCTTTTTTTCAAGCGAACTCTCAACATATGGGCTTAATCCCACATTCTATTAATTTGGAAGGAAGTAGGGATGTAAAGTAAAACTGCCAAAATTATGTGGAGGGTCTTTGCCTATATCTAAATGACAGGGGATAAGTTCTTTGAGGCCAAACCATAGGAGATAAAGTTGATTTTGAGTTTTTATTTTATGGGGTGGAAATTTGAATACGTAATCTAGATGCCAACAGGGGTCGTTTTATTATTGTAAAAAGTACTATAATTGTTCAATTTTGAACTTAAACTTAGAGATTTTCATAGTTCAAGACATAAATCATGTTTGATTTGGCACACAAGATTGACATAGTGGCATAATTGGCAATTAAAAAATATGATTACAATGCATAAAATTCTATTTGTATCAATTTTATAACATAATTACAGTTAAATGTGACACAACTTCCAATAACTCATTATGTATTACGAGGTCTTGGGAAGAATGAAACTAGAACTTCTTCAATTCAAAAACAAAGGCAACTCAAAAGTAAATATTTGTGTGTATACAATACTTTTATTCTTTCACTTCATTCAGAACAGAAGATTTCAACACCTTACGTTTTTAACCCTAGAAGATACAAGAGATCAATCAAATCAACAAGGCCCATGATGAACATATACAAATCAAATTCCCAAATTCTAATCAATTTCTATCGACGTGATTGATTGAATTGAATTAGTAACACAACCCAATCGGACAAATTTACAGTCTGATAACGATGAAACCCTAATTGAAACACACACAATACATACAGAAATATATACATATATATATATATAAGAGACATCAGAGATTGAATTTGCATACCATTTTATCGTCTTATTATTTATCTGATTTCGATTTCAATCTTCGATTTTGATGATCTTCGAAATCTGAAGCAGCCTATGAACTTTCGATCTTTGTAGGCTTTTTTTTGTTTTTTGTATTTTGTATTTTGTATTTTGTAACGAGCTTTGAAGGAATGATTTTTGGGGCTTTTGCGTATATTTATAGCTGTTCATTTAACGTCGTCGTATTGCATTAAACAACGAAGGCGGTAAAAATAGGGCTGTTCAAAAAATCCGTTCAAACCGGTAATCCGGACCGAACCAGACCGAATCATACGGTTTGGTTCGGTTCTATTAAGAATTGGTTCGGTTTCGGATTAAGAAATATGAGAACCGTAAAAACGGTTCGGTTAATGGATTTTATGAAAAAACCGTGGTTCAAACCGAACCGAACCGAATTTTAAAAGATAGATATATATATATATATAATATCAAGTTTTATTTTTATTAATTGGTTTTTTTTATAATTTTAATGATATTAGGATGGTATAGATATGTAATATTAAGTAATGCCTTAATATTATTAGTTTTTATCATGAGTTAAATGTAATTAGTTTGAGTAATTATTTTACTAATATTAATAATTTATTTTTGTAAATAGAAATTTTTGGAACCGTAAACCAAACCGAAACCGAACCGTTTTTTCGGTTTGGTTCTGGTCCGGTTCTACAAGTGTAACGGTCTGGTCTGATTCTCAAAATCACAGAACCGTTAGGATCGGTTCGGTTCTTGGATTTTCTCAGAACCGAACCAATCCGTAGGGCTGTTCAAAAATCCGTTCAAACCGGTAATCCGGACCGAACCAGACCGAATTGTACGGTTTGGTTCGGTTCTATTAAGAATTGGTTCGGTTTCGGATTAAAAATATGAGAACCGTAAAAACGGTTCGGTTAATGGATTTTATGAAAAAACCGCGGTTCGAACCGAACCGAACCGAATTTTAAAAGATATATATATATAATATCAAGTTTTATTTTTATTAATTGGTTTTTTATAATTTTAATGATATTAGGATGGTATAGATATGTAATATTAAGTAATGCCTTAATATTATTAGTTTTTATCATGAGTTAAATGTAATTAGTTTGAGTAATTATTTTGCTAGTATTAACAATTTATTCTTGTAAATAGAAATTTTTGGAACAGTAAACCGAACCGAAACCGAACCGTTTTTTCGGTTTGGTTCTGGTCTGGTTTTACAAATGTAACGGTCTGGTCTGGTTCTCAAAATCACAGAACCGTTAGGATCGGTTCGGTTCTTGAATTTTCTCAGAACCGAACCAATCCGAACCGTGTACACCCCTACCAATCCGGACCGTGTACACCCCTAGGTAAAAAGCCTAAAGTGAACCAAGTTGTAGAAAAAGCCCAAGAGTTGTTAGGCCCAGGGTAAATGCCACTCAACAAATAAAATAATAGTAGAAATGTAATTCAACAAATAAATAAAATAATAATAATATTGTGTTTGTGAAAAAAGTTATTTTTTATTTATTTATTTATTTATTTTTTGACTAAAACACAAGTTTTGGCTAGGTTTTTGTAATTGGTAATACCGTTAGACAAAATTTCATTCAGTTGTATTTTTATTCATTCTATTTTATCGGTGAGTTATGAGAATGTAGATGCAAATCCAACCCGAGTTGAGTCTGAGTAGAGCAGCTTGTGCTAACATTCCGTATCTTTTTGAGCTCTCCTTATTTGCCACTTCGCTGACTAAGTACGGAAATCGAGTGGTGGAATAGTTCATTTAGTATTTATGTCTGCATTCTGAACTTCTTGGAAATATTTCGTCGCTCGAACAGTGGATGTTGCACTCGAATGGTTGGCCTATATGTGAGCACCACCTTTTCTCACACCACTCGAGCAGTCTTCACGGTTCTATTTAGTATAAATTGCGCTCTTTGCTATTTTTAAGGTAAAATCCGTCCAAATTCTCAGAGAGGAGTAAAATAAAAAGTGTTTAATATTGAAGGGTGTTTATATATGAGTTTCCTTGATGATTTATGGGTGATTGATTAATCAACGAGTTTCATATTGACTATCATCAAGGGTTGTTTTATTCTTTTATTCACAAAAAGATAAAGGTATTCATTGGTGGATTCCGGAGAACTTGGGCTTGAAGCTTTGGTGCATTCCGGAGTGACTCATTGTCATGGATTTGACATTGGCGTTGTGGATTCAACGTTGGACAAAGTAATTCTGAGGTGAAGACGGTGACTGAAGAGGCACATCGAGTTCAGTTCAATTCGAGTGTGAATTCGTTAGGTAATTGAGGGTTCTTGTATGTAATTCTTTTTGTCTTCTTAGTGGATTAGTTTATAGCTTTGGCTTGTGATTTTTTATTACAATCAGAGGTGCTCCAATTGTGATTTTTTCACGTCAAATCGTTGTATCAATTTGTTGTTGATTGTTTGATTGAGATAGATATTCATTGTTTTAAATTGAATCATAATTACAAATCAATATCTTGTGGGTATTTAGAATTTTCAACACAAAACATTTTTGGTGATTTGGGGGTATGCTAAGGTAATAGTGCCTAAGTTGATGAAAATATACTTGAAAAAATCCGACTTCTAAAAACAGGATGTTGTGTGAGGCTTAAAGGGATAAAGACCTTTTGGTTTTTGTTTTGCCTCAATTAAGAGGACTTAAAATCTCTATAGAGTTTGTAAAATCAAAAATTGAAGTAAGAAGAAATGAATTTAAAAAAAAAAAAAAACACTTACTATCATGACTTCAAATGGATTGAACATTACAAAAGTATAAGAATAAATTTGAAAATATGAAATTGAGTTGCAAATGAAAACACAATTTAAGTTTCAAAACAATGCTAATGAAGGCCAAAAACAACTAATTTGACATGCATGTCATGATCTAATACTAAAATCTATGGCAAATATGTCTTTCAAGTCTACTCATAAGTTGAACTAAGGCTAAACTAAGGATAAATTGCATTGGCCTATGTACTAAGTTGTGTTGAATGGTTGATTGATTGGGTTTTGCTCTATCTTTATTTCTTGTATTTATAAATGCTCAGTCCTTTTGAAAATCACATCTGTCTCCTGAAAATCTACAACAACCTCCTGACAAACCTCCATAAAATCTTGAAAGTTATTTTGCTGGAAGCCTTCTGGAGTGACATCTGTCTCAACTTCCTCATTCTTCTCAACAATTTGTTAGTTATCATTGCTTGGTCAACGTACGCCTTCTCTATAGGAGCCGTTGTACATTTTTGAAATGGGACTATTGGATGATTTGTGAAGTGGATACAGGACCTTCTAGATTGTTGCCACTTGTCTTCCTCATTCATTATCTAGCATATATATATATAATATAGAGATATATAGAGATATGTATCAATAAGAAAAGAGAGAAATGAGGCCCACATGGATCCCAACTTCCTAGGGATTTGACTAGCAAATCACACCATGATTGCATCACACCCATTTCAAAACCTATCACCATTTTGGGATGATAAAATCACAACCTTTACTCACCACAGAGATACGTGGCACACACCCATTGGCGGTCATTTTCGATACAAACATAATGTTATTGTGATTACTAAATTTTAAAATTTTATACTAGTACATAAGTGAAACATCATATAATATCTAAATTCACGTATCAATATTAAATAAATAAATAAGTGTTCCTTCTATACAATTTAGGTATGAACTAAAGAGGTGCAGTCTGGTTTGTGAAGTTCATCATGCGTCTATGTAGCTTGCTTTTCGCGGTCCTTTCGGATACGATTAGCCCTACAATTCGGACTTCCGTGGTTCTGAATCTGATTCCACAGTGTAATGTGAAATAGATAAACATAAATGAATCCAAATCCGATAATTCTTTTAGAAAATTGATTTTGAATCAAATATGCCAAAAATAGACTGCTTTGCCAGATTATAGAGTCGCCACCTAAATATTTTTGAAAAATTTAGGAAACTCGAGACTTGTGCTAAAGGCCATTTATCCGTTATCATCAAAGTGTCTCGGCTCGGAAACTTAGCTACAAGAGGGGAATGTCATGAATTGAGCACCTCACTCGCCCGATTAAAGATCAGCCTCTACTAATCATGATGTGATTCTTATCTATATTATATGCTCTTGTTCCGATCATTAGGTTAACTTACTATGTGTTGTACACAAGTATAGACTAATTTGCAAAAGTTAGAACATTTTGATTTCATATTTGGTTTAAAAAGTGTTTTGAGTATGTACCACTTAAAAATGCAATATCACATGTACATTAAGCAAAATTCTCCCAATTTAAGCAATTAGCCTTCATCCACAGGCATCCAAATAGGTATATCATTTAAGCACTTAGCCTTATGGTAATCATGCTTTACATGTCAATAATTACACACATGCAATATGCTAAAGTAAAAAATACTCACCTAGTACTCCAAGGCAAGCCAAAAGAAATAAAAGAGTTAGAAAAAATGCATGATCCTAATGATACAAGATGACTAATGTAATACATACAAAAATGCAAATAATAGGTCCGGTTGTCTAATATGTCATGTGAGACACTTTGATAGCATGCGGTGGTGCACATATTCAAGAAATTAATAAATGACAATGCCGTTAAAATGATGAACCGAACCCTATGCATGCGAGACAAATGGATGCAAATAATGAAAAATACTAAGTAAACACGATGTTCTATACTATCCATCATAACCGAATAAATAAAATGGAGAAAGACGTGGGGTTGGAAGACATACACGCGTTATTACATATTTGCCCTCGCGCATGAGGGTCTGAATGAATGTCCTAACTAATTACTACGAATTAACTAACTATTACAAATCAAATGAACTAAATTAACTACACTAGCTAATTATTATAGATTAAAATTAACTAACTAATTACAACACAAGATTAATTAACTAAGCTATTACAAATTCTAAGCTATTAATTTAACACTAATTAAACCCAAGCGACGGTTAAAGAACCATGCATGCCAATGCGATCATCCTCTCGGAAACGCTTCTGTTTTGCTGCTAGAACTGTTCTATCTGCAAAGAATGCCTCTGTTTTGCCACTGCTTTTGCTTTGTTTTCTAGGAAAATAAACATTACCTGTTTGAAAAAGGTGGCCGGCCGGCCAGTAAAAGTGGACGGTCGTACAGAAGAGGTGACCGGCCGGCCACTATTGTTGGTATTGCCCTGCTGCAGCAGAAAAGGAATAGAGCAGAAACAGAGTATTTCCAGGATATGTCTGTCCACCCTGCCTCTCCTTCTCATTAAATAGATCAAAGGAGGGGTAAGCTTAATGCACAAGCCATCAATCGACGTAAACTTGTTGCGTGATGACTTATGGACCAAGGGATACAATCTTAATAAATGATGATGAAGACACACAAAAACCTCTCCAACTTTGATCAAAGGAGGTGGTTGAACTTGGAACCTTGAACCATTTTCATCACTAACAAGTATGGTCCGAACAAATAAAGCAGAATCATATGAGTTGGAGGTGAAGCCGAAGTCATGAATGGTAGAGCTAAACTTAGCAAACCAAGCTCGTGGGACTTACTTGAGACCATAGAGAGTACGTTGTAGTTGGCAAACCTTATGAGCCGAATAAGCAGAGCTAAGGGGAGGTTGCATAACATAACACTCCAATGTAACACTAAAAAAAAAAAAAATGTGAGATTCTTCAAAATATTCCAAAAAAGTGCAAATGCCCTTTAGTAAGTTTTGGACAAATGTATAATTTCAAATTATGAGTGTTACGTTTGGAAAAAATGTACTAAGGAATTTTTTTAGTATTTTTGTGTGTTACATTGGAGTATGTTACATTGGAGTGTTACATTTGGGATTACATTAATTGGAGTGTTATATTTGGGAAAGTACACTAAGAAATTTTTTTTTTTTTGTGTGTGTGTTACATTGAAGTGTTACGTTTAGAAAAATACACCAAAGAGTTTTTTTTTAGTGTTACGTTGTTACGTTTGGAAAAATGTGATCTTGTGAACTCCTTAGTCCTCCTTTTTTTTTTTTTATGAACTCAAAGGTCCTATTAAAGTGGAAATTACATAAAAGGTAGTCATTTTCATGTTTGAATTTAATTTTTTAGGGATAAAAGTGGATTTCTCAAAATATAAAATTACACATTTGGGCAATTTGTACTATAGAAGTTTTGGGTCTTCCCTTATTCTAGAACAAATCCCACATTATGAACAAAACCTAACACTCTAATGTAACACTCTGATAACGTAACACTTTAACGTAACACACTAAAAGACTCCTTGGTGTACTTTTCTCAAACGTAAGAATGTAACACTAAAAAAAAAAACTCTTTGATGTACTTTTTCCAAATGTAATGATCCAATGTAAAAAAAAAAAAAAGAAAAAAAAAAAAAGAAAAAGGAAAACTTGTTAGTGTATTTTTTTCCAAATGTAATATTCCAATCAGTGTAATCCCAAATGTAACACTTTAACATAACATACTCCAATGTGACACACAAAAATACTAAAAAAACTCATTAGTGACTTTTTTTCAAACGTGACACTCACAGTTTGAAATTATACATTTACCCAAAACTTATTAAGGAATATTTGTACTCCTTTTGAAATGGTTTGAAGAATCTCACATTTTTTTTTTTTTTTGTTACATTGCAACGTTACGTTTGGAAAAAGTACACCAAAGAGCTTTTTTGTGTGTTACATTAAAGTGTTAAGCTAAGGAATTGTTTTGGAGTGTTATATTGAAATGTTACGTTTGAAAAAAGTTCGCTAAGGAGTTTTTTTGTATGTTACATTAGAATGTTACACTGAGGAGCTTTTATGTGTTACATTAGAGTGTTACACTAAGGAATTTTTTTAGAGTATTATATTAGAATGTTACATTTAAGAAAAGTACACTAAGAAGTTTTTTTGTGTGTTACATTAGAGTGTTACACTAAGAAATTTTAGTGTTATATTAGAGTGTTACACTAGAGAGTTTTTTTGGAGTGTTGTATTAGAGTGTAACGTTTGAGAAAAATACACTAAAGAGTTTTTTTGTGTTACATTAGAGTGTTACAATAAAGAATTTTTTTGTGTGCTACATTAGAGCGTTATATTAAGGAGTTTTTTTTAGTGTTATATTGAAGTGTTATATTTGAAAAAGTACAGTAAGAAATTTTTTTTATGTGTTACATTAGGGTCAGGGCCGGCCCTGGGGTGAGGCAACTAAGGCGGTCGCCTCGGGCCCCTAATTTTGAATAAAATTTAGGGCCCCCAATTAGGGGAGTGTATCATATTGTGTTATTTCATAATTACTTCAATACTAGCTCAATTCATTTATTATCATGTTATCGTATGATGTTATTTTGATTTGTGTCCGATTGATATTTAATGTGAAAATTTTCACTTTTAATTAAAATTAACTTAGCAAGTGTATGGAGAGATTAAAATTTTTCCCATAAGTTGAATTTTATAAAAATTTATTTCTACTAAATGAAATTATTCATAGAATGTTTGATTTTAATTCAATTGCATTTTTCTAATTAAAAAAATTGTACCTTATTACTATATTTTTTTACTAGATTGACTTTAAAATAGGTAACCAAAAAAAAAAAAAAAAAAAAATCTTAAATGAAAAAAAGATATTAGCCTTAATTATTATTTTACATACTTTTTTTTATTCAGTTAGATGGAGTTAAATAAAAGATTAAAAAATTATCATGGCTTCTAGGGCTGGGCAACGGATCCACCGACCCGCCAAACCCGCCCGACCCGACCCGACCCGCCACCTGATGAATGGATGCGTGGCCTCTGGCGGACGGATGCGGGCCTGGATTTTCAATTTTCTCGGGTTCGGGTCGGGTGGCGGGTGATCCGCCATTTTACCCAGGAAACCCGACCCGCCCGTGACTGTTTTTCCCCCCCAAATTTCCCTTACGCCTCAGGCCCTTTTCTTTAGATTTTTCCCTAATTTTTTTGACAGACCCAACACACAAACCCAACACACACGCAGACTCTCTCTCTCTCTCTCTCTCTCTCTCTCTCTACCCTACCCACCATCATCCGACGATCTACACGGTGAACCTCTGAGCGACGATCTACGATGGAGTCCGATCATAAAAGATTCTCAAGAAGCGAATCGTAAATTCAGAGATTGATATAGAGATTGAATCACTTTGAAGCTTTCGACGATGGAGTCCGATCAGAGTTGGACTTCTTCTTCTTCTTCTTCGTATTACGGTGTACTCGGCGTCACTGCCGACTCCTCCGACGAAGAGATTCGCCGTGCCTATCGCAAGCTTGCTATGGTATGTTATGTTTTTTTGGGATTTGCTTTTTTAATGTTAGTTTTCTATGGAGTTTTGGATTTTTAATGGATTTGTGTGGTGGTGGTAATGATTGAATTGGTGCGTGCAGCAATGTCATCCTGATAAATGGACAAGAAACCCTTCTCTTTTGGGCGAGGCCAAGCGCAAATTCCAACAAATTCAAGAAGCTTATTCAGGTACCTCTCTCTCTCTCTCTCTCTCTCTCTCTCTCTCTCCTTCTTCTTCTTCTTCTTCTGAATCTTAACTGGTTTTTTTTTTGGTTCTAGTTCTAAACTTCTAATCTTTTAGATTCTAATCTATTATTATTATTTTGTTTTGTTCCAGTTCTAGGATTGATTGTTGTTTGATGTTTGTGAAATTTGCTTTGAATCTGTTTGTGGAAGTATGGGCTATTATCTCTTAAAATACTAACATAAATATAAATATAATGTAGAATCTGTTTTGAATCTGTTTTGTTGTTGATTAATGGAAAATGGTAAATTTGTGAATGGAAAATGGAAAATGACAAATCTGTTTTTATTTATGGTTTTAATTTTAATTATAATTATAGTTTTTGCTTAGCTTGATATTCATTACTTAGAGGTTCTAATTAGAGAGGAAAAATACTAGTTTCTTGATATTTTTTAAGCAATAGATAGAAGCCTGCAGAGATGACCATGAAGAAGCTCTAAGGTCACTTTCCTAAACCAAAAATCAAAACATGAAAATGAAGGAAAAAAAAAAACACAGAATAAACATTTCAATACAAAATTACACCTATTAGAACAGAACAATGTCAGAGGCATAGATCATGAAGAGAAAGATTACAGAAGACTAGTCTTATGGGTTTTCTGCTGAATAGATAACACTTCAACTAAAAAACCTAAACAGAGGAGAAATTGAGCTTTTCTGTACAGAAAACAGATTTAATCCGACGTCCTTATCTGGGCAGCAAATGAAGAACAGAGGCTGCAATCAAAACAAAATTACATTACCTTCCACTAAAACTTTCTTGCCTTCTCCAAACAACCTTTGTTTCCAGGTGGTTGTTGAGAAATTAAGTGAACATTAATTTAGTTATTTTTTTTTAAAGTGTACATGTTAAATTATGTCAAAAATTTGTAAAATTTTAAACCGCCAAACCGATCGCATCCATCCGCCAATCCGCCAATCCGCTCAATCCGCATCCGCCGGATTGGCGGACGGATGCGGATGAATTTTCTCCAATCCGCCAATCCGGCGGACGGATGGCGGATTAGAGGTTCCTTGGCCGCAACCGACCCGCGGCTTCCCTTAGTGAATATTAAAATATATAACTAATAATTCATATTATTGAGTCGTGTCATACTTGGATTCATGTTGAAAAATAGTTAACCTTAACTTGCTAATTTTATATATTGCTTGAGTTGTGTAAAAAATTCGCATCCTTACCCCCAAGTAATTTTAGTTCTTATAGCATTGGTAAGCTAAAAAATAAAAATTCGATTCAACTAATTGAAATTCAACTATTATATATATATATATTTGTTATCTAAATTATAGCGATCCCGGTTTTCCTTTCTTTAATTGTTGTCTTCGGACTTAGGTTCTGTGGAGTTGGTTGTTATATATATCTTGTTTACATCCTTTACTCTTTGTATTTGAGTCTTGGGTTGTGTTGGGCAGGTTTGAAACAGGTTGGTTGAGTTTAGGAACCAAAAGTAGTTGCCCAGATTTTGGCCTGCACGCTCGAGCGGAGCTTTTGACGCTTGAGCGGACCTTTGTTTTTCTTCTCCGCTCGAGCGGTAGTTTTGGCGCTCGAGTGGAAAAATCCATCTTCCAGTATTTCCTCTGCAGTGTTGGACGCTCGAGTAGGCATTTGGATGCTCGAGTGGGAGTTTGTGTGTGACGCTCGAGCGGGAAGTTTGACGCTCGAGCGGGGACCTGGTCTGTAAAAGTTCTGGGAGTGTGTATCAGCCGCTTGAGCGGGAGTTTGGACACTCGAGCGGGAGTCTGTGAGTGACGCTCGAGCGGGGGTTTCCACGCTTGAGCGGGGCGACTGGTATAACACTCCGAGATTTCACTTTTTGGATCACTTTTCAACATCCTTTCTCTCTCTTACTTTTCCGAAAAAGCCATTAGAGAGCTCCTCTCTCTAAAACCTTACCTTCTCTTTAGGTATTGATCTAGTAGGAGTGATTTCCTCACCTTGGGCCTTTGTAAAAGTTGTGTTGATCGTCGAGGGCTATCTTTTGATCCGAAAATTTTGGGATTTGGAGCATCTTCAATTTCTTCATCTTCTTCCCTTGGGCTCCGAGTTTAAAGTAGGGATTCCTACTCATTCTTATGGGTTTTGACCTAGATATTGAGTATTTTGTATAAATGGTTTTGGGTTTTGGAAACTAGGGTTTCAAATGTTTGATTTTTGAAAAGAGGGTTTTGTTTATTTTGGACCTTAAATATGTATTTGGGTTTCAAAATGAGTATATTGATGTTGTTGGTAATATATGGATTCTTGGAGTCAATATTGAGAATAAAGGGAATTATGCCATGTTTGAGTATATTTGGGTCACTAAGGTAATTAATGACATTTGTTGAGAAAATATGGAATTGAGTTGAATATAAGGAAATTGGCTCATTATAAGATGAATTTGTGAAGTTGGATTTATTAATCGCTCACTTTTGGAAATATGGATATTTTATCTGTTGGTGCTTTTATTATCTGTTTAGAAATAATTGCTTTGGGTTACCGGTGGAGGATAGCTATGATTGTTGTAGACAATGCATGATGATTAGGCAAACTAAAACTAATCAATTGGTTGTGTCATAGAGAATGACGGCTGACAGAATGCACTAACTGTATGTATTGATTGATTATGTATATGACCTATGTGTATATACGTTGTGTGTGTGTGAGGAGATAGGGGATGTACTCCACGGTTTAGGGGAAGATAGGGGATGGACCTCTAAACCGGATATTGTTTGGAAGGAGATACGAGATGGACTCCATTGATACAGCTCATATGCTTATCAGTTAATGTGGATACAGCTCATATGCTTATCTATGGAAGTGTTGATATAGCTCATATGCTTATCTGTTGAAGTGTGGATACAGCTTGTATGCTTATCTGTTGAGATGTTGATATAGTTAGTATGCTCATCTATTGTCAAATGAGAAATGTTTAATATGAGTCACTATCTCATGTAAATTGTTGGCCAGGTTCTGAGCCGTTGTTGTGAATTGTGAATTTACTAAGAAATGGAAAATGAAATGAAATTTAGACACTGCGGTCATGTAATGAAAGTGGCATATGAATCGGTTTATGTGAGTCAAACATTTATCAATTGCTAATGTCTTAGTTACTGCTCATATTGTGTTTAGGATATCTCTACTGGGTGTTGGCTCACTCTATATGGGACATCATTTTTAGGTACAAGTAGCATGCCACCTCCAAGGACATAGCTTGGATGGTTATGAGAGTTGAAGACTCTTTTTGATTATTTTGTTTGTATAATATGTATATAAGCCAAGGGCTTATTTTGTATAGAGTTAGTACTCTTCTTTTGTAACCAAGTGTTGACTTGGAAAGCTGTAAACCCGTAGGGCATTTGCTTTTGTTGTTAACATGTAATATTGTTGTAAGAATTACTCTGATGAATAGAAATGTGTTGATTTCTCTTATATCGTTGCACATCTAAAATGATAGATTTTATGTATTATTTTGAGGGCGTTACATAAATTTTGTTAAATTGTAATGCAATAGAAATAAATTTTTATCTTTTTATCTAAATTTTTTTTTTTAAAATAATGATATATGAAGGGCCCAATTTAAAAAATTCGCCTTAAGGCCCTAATAAGTCAGGGCCGGCCCTGATTAGGGTATTACACTAAGATTTTTTTTTTAGTCTTACATTGGAATGTTACGTTTGAGTATTATATTGGAGTATTATAGTTTGAACTTATACATTTGGCCAAAACTTACCAAGTAGTTTTGTACTCCTTTTGAAATATTTAAAAAATCTCACATCCTTTTGGAATATTTGAATAATCCCATATTTAAAGTCATTTTTGTATTTCTTTTGAAATGTTTTCCAAATAAAAAAGATTTTTCTATAAAAATTCAAACCAAATTTGATTCCCATATATTGTGTACCTACCTTTCTAGCACAAAAGAAAAAAAAAAGAAGGAACATAATAGAAATAAGAGTATTATCGTAAATCTAATTTTTAAATAATATATTAAATCTACATTTTCAAAATCAATAGGACTAATTGGTCTACGAAAAAATCCTTAGGACTAAATGGATCACCATTTCTCAAGATGGGATTTATAGGTAAATTTTCTTAAATTAAATATGTTACAAATATCAGAGCGATCTAATTTTTTGTATAGATGATATACAAGAACTCTATCAAATGAACTATTTAGATCATTGAAATGAGATTTGTAATGGGCTCTACGGGCCCGGACATCACCCACCAATCCAAATCCTAGACTGGGACTTGTAACAGTAGGAAAATGATATACAAGTCTATTTTTTAGATCCATTTTCTAGATTCAGTGATGTGTCAACAAAATAATTAGTTGATAATTAGAAAATATTTAACTATCAACCAATAATTTTCTTGACACATTACTAAATTTAAAAAGTGGATCCAATTTTTGGGCCATCTGTGATGAATTGATTGTAACTGATTTTTTCTTAATTTATTTCATTTCCTTTTTACTTAGTTAACTCACATAAGTCCAACTAAGGAAAACAACAACAGAAAAATCATAATATCTTCCTCCTAGATGTAAATAATTTTTTTGAAGTTAGACCATATAAGATTTTATACTGATTTTAATAGGGGCCCTGATAGACGGTAGAATTGGTCTTTCAATTAATTGATTCATTAGGTCGGTACTAAGTTTTTTATTTTTATTTTATTTTATTTTAAAAAAAACCCATAATATCTCAAAATGAAAAAAATCCCTTTCTTCCATGGCTGCGTCACTCACTCCTTACACATAGATACAACTTATGACAGCTTTGCACAAAATGATTGTCCGGGTTCACCAAAAAAATCTTATAAGGTTCCGTTCAAGCCTCAAATTTGACTCCCTGAAATTAGTGGATTGTCCAATTGTCCAGGATTTTTAATTTCTTACACAAATAAGAAGTTGATTAGGTGTAAAAATTTGAAAAGTTATCTATTGTATTTGAAATTTCGATGACTAATTGATGCCATGGGAGAACTATTCAATGACAAATTATAAAAAAAAAAAAAAAAAAAAAAAGTCTAAACACTAGTATCATTGTATTCTAGAGAAGCTGCTAATGACTTCAAAATTTTCACCACTAAATTTTCTGACTTTTGGTATGTATGGCTCGTTATTTTTGTTATCATCAAATTGTTACTATTACTGTTACGTGTTCCAATACTACCATTTAAAACTATGCCGCCATGACCCTCACTAATACAACTACTAGCAAATATGTAACGTCTTCAAAATAATACATAAAATCCATCATTTTAGACATGCAATAATATAAGAGAAATCAACACCTTTCTATTCATCGGAGTAGTTATTACAACAACATTACATGTTAACAACAAAAGCAAATGCCCTACGGGTTTACAGCTTTCCAAGTCAACACTTGGTTACAAAAAGAAGAGTACTAACTCTATATAAAATAAGCCATTGGCTTGATATACATGTAATGCAAACAAAATAATCAAAAGAGTCTTCAACTTCCATAACCATCCAAGCTATGTCCTTGGGGGTGGCATACTACCTGTACCTGAAAATGATGTCCCATATAGGGTGAGCCAACGCCCAGTAAAGATATGCTAAACACAATATAAGCAGTAACTAAGACATTAGCAATTGATAAATGTTTGACTCACATAAACCTATTCATATACCACTTTCATTACATGACCACAGTGTCCATGTTTTATTTCATTTTTCATTTCTTATCAAGTTCATAATTCACAACAACAGCTCAGAACCTGGCTAACAATTTACGTGAGATAGTGACTCATATTAAACATTCTCCATTTCACAATAGATAAGCATACTAGCCATATCAACACTTCGATAGATAAGCATACAAGCTGTATCCACACTTCCACAGATAAGCATATGAGCTATATCAACACTTCTATAGATAAGCATATGAGCTATATCAACACATTAACTGATAAGCATATGAGCTATATCAACGGAGTCCATCCCCTATCTCCTTCCAAACAATATCCGGTTTAGAGGTCCATTCCCTATCTTCCCATAAACCGTGGAATACATCCCCTATCTCCTCCCACACACACAACGTATATACACATAGGGCGTGTTTGATTGGGGGGGATAAGGGGGGGGATTATTTACTGTGCGGATTGTAATCCGCACAGTAAATCTAATCCGATGTTTGTTTTTTTTTTAGTCCGCCGGACTCCATGTCCGGCCGGACTCCTAATCCCTCATATGGGGGATACCACTGTCCGGGGGGGGGGTGTGAGATAGTATTGGTGGGATTATTTACTGTTTGGATTAGAGGGGTGAGATGACCATTTTGCCCATTTTCTTTGTGTTGCTGTTGGGTTTGATTGGACCATGAAGTGTTGGATATAAATATTGAAAAAATATATGTTTCAAACATTGAAAAAAAAACTGGTGCTAAAAAAAAATATTGAAAAAATTTATTTAATTTCATTTAATTATTTATTTATTTATTTAATTTGTTGAAATAATTTTTTATGGATATTTTATTGATGTTTTATTTTAAAATTTTGTTTATGTTTTATTTAATTTCATTATTTAAATTTAATAGATGTTTTATTTAATTTCATTTTTTGATTATTATTTTTTTAAAAACAAATTTATTTAAAATCTTAATTAAAAAATAATATATATTTTTATTGATATTTTATTTATTTATTTTTAAAAAATAAATTTATTTAATTGTGTAAAAAATAAAATAAAATAATTTTTTATTTAATCTAGCTAAAAATAATTAAAATATTATAGATATGTTTAATATTGCTATTACTTAGTAAACAATTTAAAAAGGGTAAAATAGTCATTTATTCATTTATCCTATCCAGTCCGTCCAACCAAACCTTGGATTCACTAAAAATAGTCCGGGGGATTCACAGTCCGGACATCTAATCCCATGAAAAAACAAACACAGGATACATATCCAATCCAACCAAATAGTCCGGGGGATTCACTGTCCCAGGACTCAAGTCCGATGGATTCTAATCCCCCCTTTTCCAGTCCGCCCAATCAAACACACCCATAGGTCATATACATAATCAATCAATACATACAGTTAATGTATTCTGTTAACCGTCATACTCTATGACACATTCAATTGATTAGTTTTAGTTTGCCTAATCATCATGCATTGTCTACAACAATCATAGCTATCCTCCACCGGTAGTCCAAAGCAGTTATTTCTAAACAGATAATAAAAGCACCAACAGATAAAATATCCATATTTCCAAAAGTGAGGGATTAATAAATCCAACTTCACGAATCCATTTCACAATGAGCCAATTTCTTTATACTCAACTCAATTCCATATTTTCTCAACAAATGTCATTAATTACGTTAGTGACCCAAATGTACCCAAACATGGCATAATTTCCTTTATTCTCAATATTGACTCCAAGAGTCCATACATTACCAACAACATCAATATACTCATTTTGAAACCCAAATACATATTTTTCGTCCAAACAAACAAAACCCTCTTTTCAAAATTATACATTTGAAACCCTAGTTTCCAAAACCCAAAACCATTTACACAAAATACTTAATATCTAGGTCAAAACCCATAAGAGTGAGTAGGAATCCCTACCTCAAATTCGGAGCCCAATGGGAGAAGATGAAGAAATTGAAGATGCTCCAAATCCCAAAATTTTCGGATCAAAAGATAGCCCTTGACGATCAACACAACTTTTACAAAGGCCAAAGGGTGAGAGATTACTCCAACTAGATCAAACCCTAGAGAGAAGTGGAGGTTTTAGTGAGAGAAGCTCTCCAATGGCTGTTTGGAAAAGTAAGAGAGAGAAATGGAGTTGAAAAAGTGATCCAAAAAGCTAAATCTCGGAGTGTTATACGCATCTCCCCGCTCGAGCGTGGAACTCTCCACTCGAGCGTCAGACACAGACTCACGCTCGAGCGTCCAAACCCCCGCTCGAGCACCGGATACACGCTTCCAGAACTTTTGCAGAACCAGGTCCCCGCTCGAGCGTCAAACTGCCCGCTCGAGCGTCATATACAAACTCCCGCTCGAGCGTCCAAACGTCCGCTCGAGCGTCCAACATTGCAGAGGAAATACTGGGAGATGGATTTTCCCGCTCAAGCGCCAAAACCCCTGCTTGAGCGGAGAAGAAAAACAAAGGCCCGCTCGAGCGTCAAAAGCTCCGCTCGAGCGTAAAGGCCAAGATCTGGGCAACTACTTTTGGTTCCTAAGCTCAACCCACCTGTTTCAAACCTGCCCAACATAACCCAAGACTCAAATACAAGAGTAAATGATGTAAACAAGACATACACAACAACCAATTCCACGGAACCTAAGTTCGGATACAACAATTAAAGAAGGGAAACCGGGATCGCTATAACCTCCCCCCCTTAAAGAATTTCGTCCCCGAAATTAAATACAAGTTTTCAAAGAAACAAGTTTTCTCCATTCCCAACAATATTACAACATAATATTAAACAATCTGACCCATTACCGGTCAATCTCATCTCTTTTCTAGAGGCAATTCACATCATGTAACAACCTGCATTATCAACATGCATCCTTTTGAAATTTAACAATTTCATCACATTTTCCACAATTCCATGACATATGCAACATTAATATCATGCTTGCATTTCCATAATTTACTTAACATACACAATGTTAACATAACTTCCATTTTGAGGCAAGTTCCAAAACATACTTCCATAAACTAAAACATTGACAAAGTTTTACAGCTTAAGACATATATAATACTCTTAAAGTCCAATAACGTTACAAAATTTCAATACATGATCACACATCAACAAACAAGTCCGGATATTTCTCACGGACCTCTAACTCACGTTCCCAAGTGGCTTCCTCCACTCCGTGATGTTTCCACAAAACCTTTACTAAGGGAATGGTCTTGCCTCGCAAGACTTGATCCCACCTATCCAAGACCCGAACCGGTCTCTCCTCATACGAGGCATCCTCATCTACCTCCAAATCGATCCAATCCAACACATGGGACGGATCCGGCTCGTACTTCCGAAGCATACTAACATGAAATACGTCATGCACCCCGGACAACTGCGGTGGCAAAGCCAAACGATAAGCAACTTCCCCAACCCTCTCAAGGATCTCAAAGGGACCAATAAACCGAGGGGATAAATTCCCACTCTTCCCAAATCTCATCAAACCTTGCCTACGTGATATTTTCAAGAAAACATGATCGCCCGTCTCAAATGCCAAAGGTTTCCTCCTACGGTCGGCATAACTCTTTTGGCGACTCTGGGCTGTAACAAGCCTCCTACGGATAAGCTCAACTTTCTCCGTCATTTCCCTCACCAACTCCGGGCCCAACAAACTGGAGACCTATACGGTCGGCCATACAAGGCCTCAAACGGTGCCATACCGATGCTAGACTGAAAACTGTTGTTGTAGGCAAACTCCACCAAGGGCAAGTGCCTCTCCCATGTCCCACTAAAGTCGAGGACACAACCTCGAAGCATATCCTCAAGGATCTGAATAGTACGCTCGGACTGCCCGTCAATCTGAGGATGATAAGCCGTACTAAAGGTCAACTTAGTGCCCAAGGCACTCTGCAAACTCTGCCACAACCTAGCAGTAAAACGAGGATCTCTATCTGAGACGATCGTCACTGGGACCCCGTGCAATCTCACTATGTCCCGAATATACAAGTCGGCAAGATGATCTACCGAATCTTTCACGCGCATAGAGATAAAGTGCGCCGACTTAGTCAACCGGTCTACAACCACCCAAATAGCATCACTACCCCGCTGAGTCCTCGGAAGACCTACAACGAAGTCCATAGTAACATGCTCCCACGTCCACTCGGCAATAGGCAAGGGTTGCAATAAACCCGCTGGCCTCTGATGCTCGGCCTTCACTTACTGACAAGTAAGGCACTTAGACATGAAAACTGCCACATCTCTCTTCATGCCCCGCCACCAAAACTGGCGACCCAAATCCCGATACATCTTAGTGCCTCCCGGATGCACTGCAAGGCGTGAATGATGGAACTCTCGGAGTACTTCCTCTAGGTAAGACTCCGGCATAAACAAGTGGTCTCGGTATCTCACACTCAGGTCGGGATACACTGTCAAACCCTTCTCAACCTTCCCATTGGAGATATTCTCTCGGAGGGATTCTACCTCAAGGTCACCTCTCTGTGCCTCTAACACCCGAGTCACGAGTGTAGGCTGTGCAACAACAGAAAACAAGGCCGCAGCCTCAATAGATTCGCCCAGAAGCAAATCAAACTCGCCAAGTGCACCCAACATCTCCCATTCTCGGATGGTTATACAAGCTACATCACTAATGGATTTTCTACTAAGGGCATCGACCACAACATTGGCTTTCCCCGGGTGGTAATGCAACTCGAAGTCGTAGTCCTCAATGAACTCCATCCATCTTCTCTGCCTCAAATTCAAGTCTCTCTGTGTAAACAGGTACTTCAAACTTTTATGGTCCGAGAACACCTCGAACCTCTCACCATAAAGGTAATGCCTCCAAATCTTTAAGGCAAAAATCACGGCTGCTAACTCTAGGTCATGTGTAGGGTAATTGTTCTCGTGAATTTTCAACTGACGTGAGCCATAGGCCACTACTTTCCCCTCTTGCATCAACACACAACCCAAACCCTCTCGTGAGGCATCACAATAAACCGCATAACCTAACCCTCTCTCCGGAATAATCAAGATCGGAGCGGTGGTCAATCTAACCTTCAGCTCTTGGAACGACTTTTCACAAGTCTCACTCCACACAAATTTGATTCCTTTCCGAGTCAATCTAGTCAACGGCGAAGCTAGCCTGGAGAAATCCTTCACAAACCGGCGGTAATACCCAGCTAATCCTAGAAAACTGCGGATCTCAAACACACTCTTAGGCTGTGCCCAATCTTGTACTGCCTCAATCTTGGATATATCAACAGACACCCCTTTCGCGGAAACCACATGGCCTAAGAACTTGACTTCTCCTAGCTAGAACTCACACTTCCCAAACTTGGCATACAGCCTATGGGCTCTAAGCAATTCAAGCACCACTCTCAAATGTTCCTCGTGCTTCTCCTCAGAAGGTGAATAAATCAAAATGTCGTCCACGAAAACGACTACAAAACGATCTAAGAATTCCTGGAAGATCCGGTTTATCAAGTCCATAAAGACTGCCGGTGCGTTGGTGAGCCCAAATGGCATCACTAGAAACTCATAATGGCCATATCGCGTTCGGAATGCCGTCTTCGGAATATCTTCCTCCCTGACCCTCAACTGGTGGTAACCCGATCTCAAGTCTATCTTAGAGAAACAACGGGAACCCTTCAATTGGTCAAACAAATCATCTATACGGGGCATTGGGTACTTATTCTTAATCGTAGCCCGATTCAACTTCCGGTAGTCGATACAAAGTCTCAAGGCACCATCTTTCTTTTTAGCAAAAAGGGCCAGTGCTCCCCACGGCGAAACACTAGGGCGAATAAAGCCCTTATCTAGTAACTCATGGAGCTGAATCTTCAACTCACTCAACTCGGCTGGAGCAAAACGATAAGGTGCCATGGAAATCGGCGCTATGCCAGGCACTAAATCAATGAAGAACTCTATCTCCCGATGAGGTGGCAGACTAACAAGGTCCTCGGGAAAAACATCCGAATACTCGCAAACCACTCTCGGCAACTCAACCCCGGTCTCATCACACTCACTACTCATAAGGTTAGCGAGAAGACCACTAAGCTCACCCCGCCCTCGCGGATCATACACCGGTGGCAACACATTGCCAACCCGATCCCCCAGAAAATGGAAACACTCCCCGTTCAAGGTACATACTGTGACCCTCTGGCGGTAGCAATCAATAACAGCCCGGTATGACGATAGCCAGTCCATACCCAAAATAACATCAAATCCTGACATGGGCATAACTACAAAAGGAAACGGAAGCCGACGATCGGCGACCTCTATATCGCAACCTCTACATCCTTGTTTCAAAATCAATTCACCCCCAACAGGTGATACAACACATATAGGAGATGCTAATTGTAACAACCCTCGTCGCTGATTACTGATCAACCGCTGATTACTGCTAAACTGAGACTGATTATGATTAATAACTGAAGTAATCGAAATACTAAACTGACTGACTGACTGAAATCTGAAACTGATTAATTGAGTATATCTGTTATATTGCATTTCTATCTGTCGCCTGTTTGATTATCTGTTCATGTTTTTATGTTTGAACTGCAAATTGAAGGCCTTATCGGCGATCGAACTAGAAATTGATTAATGTTTTAGGACCATCATAACTTAGGTGATTTTATGGTGTAATTATCTGAAAAGTGATTTAGTATGATTAAACTAGATTAAAATAAGCTAAACTACATGAGTTAAGTTTATTTACAACTTTGCCATTGTGAGTGGCCCAATATCTAAGCATATTTGAGCCTACACTTGATCTCATAACACATTCCATCAGCCATTCTCCTTGTTATTGCCGACCATAGAGAGAGAGAGACTAGAAGAGTTGATTTCATCTCACTTTTGCTTGATATTGCTTGGTGATCTTAAAGAATTGAAGGGCAATCGCCTAATTAAGCTTCTAGTCTTGTGATTGAAGACTTAGGTAAGGAGATTCAACCTCTTAATTGTGTCTTTAAGTTGATTCTTGTATGGTTCATGTCATATTGAGAAGCTAAGTCATGAATTAGTTCTAGCATGTTGAATTGAAGCTTATTCCATGCATGCATGTTGGTATTGTTGAGTTTTAAGTTGTTTTCATGGCAAAATGTTGCATGCATGCTCATAATTATGTTTAAGTCCATGAGTTCATCTTGTTTTGAAAAGAATGAGCTCATTAGAGCATGTACTGAAGCTTTAAAGTGGTTTGAATTCATGCATGTCATGTTTGATGATCGATCATGAAAATTGATTTGAAATTGGGTTGAATTGACCTACCCGTGGGCTTTGATTTCTCAAATTGACCTTTGAAACTTGTTGTTCTATGGGTTTACAAATGTTTTCCAGAAAATTAGCCCAAGGGGATTGGTTTTGATGCATCAAAGATTGAGTTTTGAACTTGGAACTCAAATCTGGGTTTTCCAGATTTTGGGCTCCCGCTCGAGCGGGGATATTGGCGCTCGAGCGGAGAATTCGTGCTCCCAGCACTTTACACTGTTTTGAAGTCCGCTTGAGCGGGGTAATTGGCGCTCGAGCGGGACCTTGTGTCTTACGCTCGAGCGGCTATCAAGCGCCCATCGAGCGTGATTTTTGAGCATCCAGCACTTTTGACTGTTTTACATTACGCTCGAGCGGATGAAATCACGCTCGAGCGGAGACCTTTGTTTGCCTGTCCGCTCGAGCGGGGTAACCTGCGCTCGAGCGGGACTCTGTCTTTCTGAAAATTTTGAAAATGTTTTCTAAGTGCATCTTTGTATCCTCATTCCATCCTAGGCATTCTTAGGCCTAGTTTAAGACATCTTAATGAGGATATAGATGTAGAACCACACCGAGGCAATTTAGGGATTAAGTTATTATCTTTCCCAACTGTGTATCTTAGTGTGTGTTCAATCTGTGACTGTGTAGGGTTGGCTTTCTGAGGAGACGCTCTAGCTTACCGTAGCCCAGAACTCTGTGAGTAACAATTATGTAAACATATGTTCAACTGTGAATATTTCTGACTGATTATCTGAACTGTTTTCTGAACTGATACTGTTAATTGAATGAATGTATGTCCTATATTCTGAACTGTATTATGGCATCCTTAGCAACTACTGTTTACTGCTACTGTCACAGAGATCTCTGTCGGTTCCCTTGTTGGAATCACTACTGTTTACTGATTGATGGCCATCATCGACTGTTCGGTCTTTTAAGACCTACTGTACTGTTCGGTCTTTCAAGACCTACTGTTTACTGTACTGCTTTGCTAATGGATATACCACATATCACTGAATGACTGATATACTGAATCAATGAACTGTTTTCATTACTGTAAGGACATTCATTCTAAACTTCTTTACGCATTATGTTATTCACTGGGTTTTAGCTCACTGCTCATATATATATGTAGGTGTACAGGCACCGGACCATTGCTAGAAGCGTTGGGGTAAACTCCAGTTTTGTCAAGCCAACCTATGTGCCTCACTGCGAGGTTCCGAGCTTGTCAAGCTTTGGCTTAGGGGTGTTTTAATTCCCCGTCTGTCTCTGTATCTGTTTTCTAATAACTGTAGACTGTACCGTACTGTTTAATAGGGATTAGGTCCCTGCTCTGAATGATTGTAAATATTGTGCATACTGTTCTGCCACTGACTGTATATATGTATGAAAAGTCTTTTTGTATATAGACTGTCACAGCTCATTGGACATTGTTTATTTACTGTATTGGCTTCCGCCATGCCCATGTACTCTGTATTACTGTTCTACTGTTAAGCAGGCCTTCGGTAATCTCGGATTACTGGCCGGTTACGGTGCTAAACCCATAGGGGCAGGTTTGGGTCGTGACACTAATTGTGCTAACTCCAACCCCAAAACAGATGCAAATGCAGCAGACACAAAGGAATGAGATACACCCGTATCAATCAACACGCTAGCAACCGAGTTACAAAACAGAAAGGTACCTCTCACAACTGATGGAGCCGGTACTAGGTCCTGCGCGGTAATAGCATACACGCGCCCTGTAGGCCCCTGATCCACCTGCTCACCTCTAGGAGCAAAAAACTGTTGCACAGACTAGGATGACGAAGCTCCCGGATTGGCCCTCGAGGCCTGCACAGACTGAGCTGGCTGATAACTCTACGTCTGCCTAGAACCAGACGCTCCCGAAGTGGCACTCAACTGTGGGCAATACCTCTTCAGGTGCCCAGGCTGACCACACTGATAGCAAGACAAAGGCTGGCCCCTGCCCTGACTCTGGCCCTGAGGTCAAGCCAAAGAAGAAGCAGCTCGCTGACTCCCTCCCTTCTGAGGGCAAACCAAAGACTTGTGACCCAGCTGGCCACACTTGAAACAAGTGATATCTCCCTGATTGCCTCTCTCCGAACCTGCACTTGACACTGGAAAGGTCGATCTAGCAACACCACCTTGAGACTACTGAGGGTTAGAACCCCTCTATCTCCTGCCATCACCCTGACCATCCTGACTCCTCTTGGAGCCTCTCTGCCCCTCCTCCTCTTGCATCATGATCTCCATATGGGCTGTAGCATCAACCAAGCGCCCATAGTCTCGGGTCATAGAACCCCCAACTCTCATCTTGAGGCCGCGCCTCAACTTCTTCTCAAACTCGATACAACGGCGCTCCTCAGACGCCACGAGCTCAGGTGCAAACCTGGACAGACTAGTAAACGTAGCCTCAAACTCGGCCACTGAAGAACTCAACTGCAAAAGTTGGCAGAACTGGTCTCTCAGCTTTTCCTTGACAGCTGGAGATAAGAACTTCTCCTGGAAAGCATTCACAAAAGCCTCCTAGGTGCCATCCAAACGACCCTTCATAAACTTCCACCATTGATCCGCATCCCCCTTAAGCTGGAAAGATGCCAAGGTCACCTTCAATGCTCTATCCTCGATGCCAAGCATCTCAAACGTCTTACTCATTTGTTCCAACCACTCACCCGCCTTAAGTGGCTCCTTCGGATCACCGACAAACTCGTCCGGATTAGACCGGAAGAACTCCCTCTTCAGAAAGGAAGGCCCTGCATCCACAACTTGGTCCTGAACTGGATTCTCAGCTCTGAGAATGCCCATAGATTCCCTCAAAGCATCGGCTATCCCACGGGCTAAGACGCCCATAGCCTGTTGACCTGCTGGCTCGGCCACATTGGCCTGGCCAACCCCCTCCTGCTGTGCCGGAATCTCCTCCGGTATAGGCATCTCTTGCCTCTTAGGCCTACCTCGCCTACCTCCACGTCCTCGTCCTGACATCCTGATAAAGGCAACGAAGAACATTAGCACATTCATAAATGTGCCAAAGCTATAACACTCGCGTCCTAATGCATGGACAATAGTAATTCATTCCACGTAAGCACATAATCACATAAGCACTTACGAATTTCATTTCCGGATAATGATAGTCCCAAGGCGACTAGAGTTCCAATTAGAAACATCATTGATCAAGTGTCTTTCTAACAGGACTCACAGAAACCCAAGGATCAAATCAACATCCTAGAAACTAAATCCCATACCCAAATAATCATATAAACATGTTATCATATAAGCACATAACATTGCACATAAGTCTCTAACAAGCGAGACAAACCCATTGTGATACTAATCACTTCCCACGTACCCGAAGTATTCGAACCCGATAGGCTCTGATACGAAGTCATAACGCCCTCAAAATAATACATAAAACCCATCATTTTAGACATGCAATAATATAAGAGAAATCAACACCTTTCTATTCATCAGAGTAGTTATTACAATAACATTACATGTTAACAACAAAAGCAAATGCCCTACGGGCTTACAGCTTTCCAAGTCAACACTTGGTTACAAAAAGAAGAGTACTAACTCTATACAAAATAAGCCCTTGGCTTGATATACATGTAATGCAAACAAAATAATCAAAAGAGTCTTCAACTCCCATAACCATCCAAGCTATGTCCTTGGGGGTGGCATGCTACCTGTACCTGAAAATGATGTCCCACATAGGGTGAGCCAACGCCCAGTAGAGATATGCTAAACACAATATGAGCAGTAACTAAGACATTAGCAATTGATAAATGTTTGACTCACATAAACCCATTCATATACCATTTTCATTATATGACCACAGTGTCCATGTTTCATTTTATTTTTCATTTCTTATCAAGTTCATAATTCACAACAACGGCTCAGAACTTGGCCAACAATTTACGTGAGATAGTGACTCATATTAAACATTCCCCATTTCACAATAGATAAGCATACTAGCTATATCAACACTTCGATAGATAAGCATACAAGCTGAATCCACACTTCCACAGATAAGCATATGAGCTATATCAACACTTCCATAGATAAGCATATGAGCTATATCAACACATTAACTGATAAGCATATGAGCTATATCAACGGAGTCCATCCCCTATCTCCTCCCAAACAATATCCGGTTTAGAGGTCCATCCCCTCTCTTCCCTTAAACCGTGGAGTACATCCCCTATCTCCTCTCACACACACAACGTATATACACATAGGTCATATACATAATCAATCAATACATACAGTTAATGTATTCTGTCAACCGTCATACTCTATGACACATCCAATTGATTAGTTTTAGTTTGCCTAATCATCATGTATTGTCTACAACAATCATAGCTACCCTCCACCGGTAGCCCAAAGCAGTTATTTCTAAACAGATAATAAAAGCACCAACAGATAAAATATCCATATTTCCAAAAGTGAGCGATTAATAAATCCAACTTCACGAATCCATTTCACAATGAGCCAATTTCATTATACTCAACTCAATTCCATATTTTCTCAACAAATGTCATTAATTACGTTAGTGACCCAAATATACCCAAACATGGCATAATTTCCTTTATTCTCAATATTGACTCCAAGAGTCCATACATTACCAACAACATCAATATACTCATTTTGAAACCCAAATACATATTTTTGGTCCAAATAAACAAAACCCTCTTTTCAAAATTATACATTTGAAACCCTAGTTTCCAAAACCCAAAACCATTTACACAAAATACTTAATATCTAGGTCAAAACCCATAAGAGTGAGTAGGAATCCCTACCTCAAATTCGGAGCCCAATGGGAGAAGATGAAGAAATTGAAGATGCTCCAAATCCTAAAATTTTCGGATCAAAAGATTGCCCTTGACGATCAACACAACTTTTACAAAGGCCAAAGGGTGAGAGACTACTCCAACTAGATCAAACCCTAGAGAGAAGTGGAGGTTTTAGTGAGAGAAGCTCTCCAATGGCTGTTTGGAAAAGTAAGAGAGAGAAATGGAGTTGAAAAAGTGATCCAAAAAGCTAAATCTCGGAGTGTTATACGCATCTCCCCCCTCGAGCGTCAGACACAGACTCATGCTCGAGCGTCCAAACCCCCGCTCGAGCACCGGATACACGCTTCCAGAACTTTTGCAGAACCAGGTCCCCGCTTGAGCGTCAAACTGCCTGCTCGAGCGTGTAGACACCCCATTTTTGACCGACCTTAAAACTCAGACGTCACCGATTGAGCGCTTGGTGATGTTGCATATTGTGCTCGTTCTGAGGTTGCGGAGCCACGGCTGCGAGCCTTGCCTTTGGACTTCCGGACTCTTTTGTGCTTTGCCTCGGTTTGCGAACCAGGCCCTGTTTCTTTGTTTTCTCTTCCCAAAGGGAGGGAGAGGTCTCGTAGACCATCTCTCAGTGGCCGTAGGCTACGTTTCGTGGTCGTAGGCCACTTTTCCCGTTTGGAGCCCGGTTTTCGATTTTTCGGAGTTGTTGGCCATGTGCCTCGGTTCGGGACCGCTTAACTACCTCTGTTTGCTCTGGTTTTTTGGCACACACCTTATTTCCTCCCTTTTGAGGGACACTGTGGCCTGAGAGACCACCTTCGTGGTCGAACGCCACTTCCTGTGCCCAACAGCCTGTTTTTGGGGCCCCGAATTGCGCGTTTTGGCCCCTGAACCTTCGTTTTGCATCCGTCTTGGTCCATTTTTGGCAAGGACCTTATTTTCAATGTTAAAAAGGTTGTAGGAGGGTGGGAGACCAGCAATTTTTCTGAAAAACCAGCTTTTCTCTTCAGTGCTCTTCGTCGCCCGTTTTTCTTACTAGAAAGTTGGTTTTTCCCATTCCCGGGCCGCTTTTTCTGACTTTCCACCACACCATTGTGTTGTACACACTTGGGAGGCCACCAATATGGGTAGGCCGACCAGTAATTGTCCCTGACCCTTTTGAACCCCTCTAAAAAGTTGGTTTTTCTCTCTCCTGAACCATTTTTTCTGGTTTTTCTCTACACAGCTGTGTTGCACTCATCTGGGAGGCCACCTTTTTGGGGTGGCCGACCAGTAATTCTTCTTGAACCCTTTGACCCCTGGTCGGCCAACCAGGGGAGGTGGCCGGCCGGCCACCTTGGCCTTTTGAACCTGGCCGGCCATGTTTGCCCTCCTAAGTGTATTCCAGCTGTGCCAGCTGTTTCCATTTGCTGCATCCTCCATACACGTGTATGGAGGATGTTTAACCTAGTTTTAAAGCTTCTTTGAGAAGCTTTAGCCCCTCCCTTCTATAAATGCAGGCCTCTTCCTCCATTTGTAAGGGTTAGAAACTTTGGGCTGAAAAGCATACATACACCCCCTATATCTATACTTCAAGCCTCCAAACACCCATTTTCTTGGCCATTTTACCTTACACCCCATAGCCTACCACCTCCATCATCCATTCCAGCCCCTTGGAGGTCATTTGCAGAGGTTGAAAGCTCACCAACTTGGTCCAAAAGCTGCTGGAGTTCGGCTCTACAAGGGTAAGCTTCTATTTTCCTCATTTTTCAATAATTTTGCTCTATATCTTAGTTCCTTTTTCTTGCATTTTTGGGCTTCGAGCTAAACTGGAAAAGACCTTATTTTAAGCTCTTCTTCAACTTTGTTTAAGAAAACTTTGCTGTTTAAAGTCATCTACTCCCCCTTTGTGCTTTATCTCTCTTTTAGGGCTTATTTTGCATGGTATATTAGCCTTATTTGTGAGCATTTATGAGCTTCGACCTAAACTGTAAAGTGTCTTATTTTGGGCCCCTCTTTAACTTTGTTGAAGGGCTCTTTATTGTTTGAGGCCATCTACTTCCCCTTACCCTCTATCTCTCCTTTAGGGCTATTTTTGCATCATATTTTAGCCTTACTTGTGAACATTTTAGGGATTTTCTATATACTGGAAAAAGTCTTGTTTTGACATCCTCTTCAAGTTTGGTTGAGGTCCCATTTCTGTTTGGGGTCATCTTCCCCCTATGCATGCTTCATTTCTTCATGATTAGGGCTATGCATTAGAGCTCTTGCATTGGCCATGGCTTGGCCTCTTAGGCACTGAAATCCAGTGGATTTTCAGTGGCTTAGGTGTGTTCTTGAAGGCCAAAATCAGAGGGGGGTGACCCCCTCTCTCCTTGTCTTGTTTGGTGATCCTTTTGGCCTTCCAAAGGGACCCTATTTTTCATGCTTTGAAGTCTTATTTTAGGCTTTATTCTGAGGGTTTTGAGGTCTACCTTGGCTCTGTCCAAGGCCCTTTTGGCCATATTTTTTGTCTATGATGCATGTGTAGAGAAATCCCATTCAAGGCCTTTCCAAAAGGCCTTTCTTTGCATGCTTCCAAGACTGATTCCAGGGCCTATTTGGTGGGTTTTAGGGCTTTCATAACCCGTTTCCGGAGTTGGTTTAGTCTTTCTAAGTGTCTATCTTGTATGTGCTTAATAATCCCTTGTATAGCCCTCTAAAGGAGCTCATCATTTTTACATGTGTTGGCTTCACTTCAGTGGTTATTTGGGCATATTTTGACATGTTTTGTTCACTAATCTTTGCTGGTTTGATGAGTTCTCGTGCACTTCATATACATGCCATGTAAACCATGTTTGCTAGTCAAAGTTGCATGCTATTTTAGTCCATCATGCTAGCATCTTTTGGTCATGCTTTGAACTGGAAATGTTCATTTCTTGGGACTGCCTTGGCTCTGTCTTTGTGCTTCATAGTCAAATAAAGCTTGCTTTGTATGCTTGTGGTTCAATGCATGTGCCTTGTTTTGAGTTTCGGGGCTTATTCCATACATTGGGTGCCATATTTCCATGTTTCGGGAGCATTTAGCATCATGTTTCAGTGCTGGAAATTACATGTTCATAGGCCATCTTTCATCCCTTGCCATGCTTTGGTAGAGTGGCATTTTATGCCTTAGGTTCGGTCCTCGGTATGCGTGCATGTGTGCACGCATTTCGGTTGTCTCATTTTCATCTAATGGCCACTGATGTGAGTGTGGCTGAGGTCTATTCATGTTGGTGTAAGTCCATTGTGCATTGTGTATGCCATTTCATTTCATAGCATTGCGTATGCTAGGTTGCATGTTAGAGCATTGTGTATGCCATGTTACATTGAGCATTGTGTATGCCATTTCATAGCATTGAGTATGCTAGGTTGTATGTTAGTCGCATTGTGCATGCCATCTCATTTGCATTGTGTTTGGGATAGGAGTTAGCCCAAGCACGGGAAACGAGGGACGTTCCGTACTCCGAGTGACAAAACGTGTCTCAATTTCCGGTCGCCGACACTTCGGATTAACCATGATGGAGTCTAGGCCTTGTTGTGTTTATATGTGCATTCATTTCACATCGAGTTGTGCAATTCGACTCCTCGGCCATCATGCATCGAGATACGTAATTGGTGGCACGAGGATCGAGGCATGCATACATATGTGAAAATACTTTGCCATGCCCCTTTCTTGCTCTCTGTCGCAGTAAATCAGAAATCAGCAGCCCTCTCGAGCTTTGCACAACATCCCGGGATTAATTGCAAACAGAGGCAAACCGGGGCATTGCAAGGAATTTCCCGACAAAGGCAACCCGAGTATGCATCATTCATCAGTCGGAACAGAGCCGAGGCGGTCCATAGCTTGCATGCTAATTCCCTACTTTCCTAGATTAATTTGTTAATTAATTAGGATTTTGTATTTATTCGGACTGTAATTATTCATTTGGACTGTATTATTTATTCGAACCCTCCGAACGAGGGCACAACTGTAATAAGTGTGCGTGTGTGTGATGTATGTCTTCCAACCCCACGTCTTTCTTCCTTTTATTTACCAGCTTATGATGGTTAGATTAGGGCATGTTCCAATTAGCATACAGTATGATAGCATATTTGCATTCATTCATCTGTCTTGCATGCACCGGGCTCGGCGCATCATACTAACTGCATTGTATTTCAATTCCGAGTTGAATACTTGTTAGTTGTAACATTTCACATGTCATCTTTAGAATAGCCGAGTCTCTCTTAGTTACATTTTTGCATGTGTTGCATTAGGCATTTCTGTATAGTTAGGATCATGCATGATTTCTAACATAGCTTCTGTTTTGGCTTGGAGTACTCGGTAAGTTTTTATGCTTTAGTATCCTTGCATGTGTGTGAGTGACTGCCATGATAGCATGCTTACCATGAGGCTATGTGCTTATGTGATATACTTGCCTGAATGCCTGTGGGTGAAGGTTGGGTTATTTGGATTGGAATAATTCATCGATTGTGAGTTTTTAAGCCCACTTGAGAGTGGCAACACCATGTTTTCTAAGCCCACCCGAGGGTGGCAAAACCTGCATTTTAGCCTACTTGCGAGTAGCAAACCATTTTCGAAACAAACATGAGATGTTTTGTTCCAATTCAGGCGATCCAGTCTATACTTGTATGCTGTGCGCATCACGTAGTAAATCTAGGCTAATAACCGGAATAAGAATGCATAATGTTTTCAAAACTCGATATCATGGTTAGTATAGGCCGATCTTTGATCGGGCGAGCGGGGGTGCTCACGAAGTGACCTTCCCCAATCGTACCCAAGTTCCCAAGCCGAGGCAACTTTGGTGATGACGGACACGTGGCCTTAGGCAACGAGTTAGGGTTTCCTAAATTTCCCCGAAATAAAATATTTAGGTGGCGACTCTGTATCTGGCAAAGCAGTCCATGTTTGGCACTTCTTTCAAAAAATCTGTTTTCAAAAATGATTTGCCGGATTTGGACTCTTTGATGATTCATCGGTCTTGCATTGCACTCTGTGAGATTAGATACAGGACCGTGACATTGAGTCCTGAACTGTAGTGAGCCCAATGAACGAAACGGGATTCCCTCCTAGGACGTTCGGGGACGTCTACAGTTTTTGGCGACTCCGCTGGGAAGTTAGAGAAATTGACTCGAACTCATGATATCTGGTTTTGACTACACTTATGTGTTTCTTTGCATTGCATTTGCATTGGTGCGCCTAGGACACCGTGTTTGCCATCTGCTATTCCTGAGCGGTTAGCCTGAGTCTGCGTGCCGTAAGGTTGACTGGTTACGGGCTCTACCAGTATGGGAACACAAACCCCGGTTTTACCGGGGCACCCTTTTGACCATTCGACCTAGCGCATATTCGGAATCCATAGTGACCATTCCAAGCTAGGACAGATTGCTTACCCAATATAGGTTGTTTGAAACCGCTGCGTGCGTAGTAAAACCCTAGCTCCTGACAAGATAGGACAGGGAAACCCTACCCCAACATAGGGGTGTTTTGGCTCTCACTTATCTGTTATGTGCTTTTAGAGTGCGTCTCTACAGGGAAATGCATGTATCAGTTTATGAGTGTGGGCATCAAGCCTGCGGGCATCAGTCAGTGTTTGAGAATCGGTTATCTGCGGGTATCAGATTCAGTTTTCGGGGACAGTGATTCAGGGATAATGATCAATGTTAGAGGACAGTGTGTATTCAGCTTATCGACCGTGTGTTGTTATGCCCAGCTGTGTGTTGTGTGTTTATTTTAAGCTGTTATGCTGTTCGTTTATCTGGTTATTTATTTCTTTATTGCTTTATTTCTCTTTTTGCTAGGTAGTTTTAGCACAATTGCTTCAAACCAAGCAAATATTCCCCAAGCACTCTGGACAAGAGGTCGTCGACTCAATCGATCTGAGGATCTGGTTGACGGACAACCATTGTTTCATTCTCTACCCCCGGTTGTCAGACGAAGACCAAGAAAACGCAGTGTGTCTGAACAGAGGTTACTAGAGTAGTGGTCTACCCTAGCAGTGAACAGTCGGGCTGAGGTCTCAGTTTCTGCCATAGAAATATACATACCAGTCAGTCAGCAAGATCAGCAGAATATGGCCGGGATGGAAGAAATGATGCGACAGCTTCAAGAGAGCATGAAGCAAATGCAGGAAGACGCTGTCCGCCAAGCGGAGTTCTCTAAACAACAGGCCACAATCATGGCCCAGCAGGCCGAGCTTATCACTAGACTACAACAGCAGAACGGAGCATCAGCCTCACATCCAGTTCCTCCCCTACCAGGGGTCCCGCTACCCGAGTAGACACCAACTGCCCAGAATGTCCTGCCAAATGCTCAGAACATCTTGCCAAATGTCCAGACCCTCCAGGAGGACACAGACATCCCAACGGGGCCGGCTCCGCCCCCGCTTCCACCTCAATTATCCAAGGCACATACACCCTTCAACCACCCGGACTCTCCCTTCGAGTTCGAAATAGACCCTACAGCACTGAAATTGAGCAAGCTCGAGAAGCTTTTCAAGAAATCCCAAGGGGTAAAGGCTATTCCGGATATCGAGGACGGATATACCGATGTGGCCGTGACGCTGTCGGATAGGTTTAAAATGTCGCAAATCATTCGCTTCGACGGATCTGGGGACCCCATGGTCCACCTCTGATTATTCTCAAATATACTACGGCCGATGGGCCTCACCAGACCGCAGAAGCTTTCACTATTCTGCCGGACCCTGTCAGGTGTGGCTGCTATCTGGTACGCGAAGTTAGAGGACGATGTCAAGTGGAGTTGGGATGAGATGGCCGAGGCCTTTGTTGCGCAATACTCTTACAACACTCAAATCGAGATTACAACCCGTGATCTTGAAACAACAAGGCAGGAGCTTAAAGAGAGCTTCTCGGATTTTGTAACCCGATGGAGGGCGAAGGCCTCGATGATGACTCTAAGGTCCACTGATAAGGACCAGATTTGGATGATTGTGCCCAATCTCCAGCCAAAACTGATGCAAAAAATGATTGTACTCCCCTTTCCTACCTTTTCAGATCTGCACGAGATGGGGGTGCAAATCAAAGATGCAATGAAACAGGGTCTGATTGACCAAGATAGAGAGCAGCCTAGGAGGACTTTCAACTGTAACAACAATGCAGGCCCGAGTAGTGCTGCGAATACAAGAGCTTCGGAAGTAAGGATGGTCGCCACTATTCCCCCTCCTCTTCCGAGACCCATGGCAGCTACACCTTTCTCCGACGCATCCGGAAGCAATGCACAAACCACCAAATACCAACCTCGTGGCCAAAGAACCTTCACCCCCTTGTATATGCCCCTGTCCAAGGCTCTAGGGGTATTAATCAGGAAAGGGCATCTAAAGCCCCTGGAGTCGAGGCCGTTGCCAAATCCGCTCCCTCCCTCTCAAAACCCAGCCAAATATTGCGCATATCACCAACAACACGGTTATGACACTGACCAATGCTTCAGATTACGTCACGAGATTCAAGACCTCGTTGACAAATAGGTGATTTTGCCTCCCGAGAAACCCAATGTCACAACTAACCCACTCCCTACACACAACCAAGCTCCACCTCCTAAAAGAATCAACTTCATCCAGACTGGGGTCGCATCTTACGATCCTAGTATCTATATCACTCATTCCCACCTACCTAAGCCGGAGGTACTCCTTCCTGATTGCATAGATTTGTGCATGTTGGACATCTCCACAACCCAACCCGAGTCAATGGTGGTGACTGTCGAAGACAGGACAGAGGAGATTTCAGAGGAGGATGGAATTGTTGAATCAGGGTTTGAGCAGTCTGGGAGTTTCGCTGGGAAGCCTATGATCCGAGTGAGTACATTCTGTCAGCAGGCCAGGTTGGGCCAGGTATAGAATTGCCAGAGAAGGTAGAGCTGTGTGTGATCCAGGGGGATGGATTTGAGTAAGGGG
This sequence comes from Camellia granthamiana, assembly GCA_036172215.1. Taxonomy (NCBI): domain Eukaryota; kingdom Viridiplantae; phylum Streptophyta; class Magnoliopsida; order Ericales; family Theaceae; genus Camellia; species Camellia granthamiana. The sequence goes on from CM069912.1 coordinate 103,619,249, forward strand.
CAGATAATTTGACGGCTGTGGAAGAGGACTTTGCCAACCTCCAGTTTTTCAATAACCAAGATCCAGGGGACGCGACAGTCAACTGGTTTGATTATGAGGAATCGGCAGAGGCTACCGGATGGCTGGATGATCAACCGGATGTTGTGGAAGAGTTCCAACCAGAACATGGCCCGGTAGGGGCGAGAATATCAGTGGTGGTCAAAAGGGCCGAAAGCCAGAATACATTGCCGGAGAGCGCCAGTACGAAGGATTTCGCTCAGGACCAAGGCATTATGAATGCAGAGAATATTGAACAACCAGCTGTACCGACACAGGTGGAACAAGAAAGGTTTTGGGATTCTGAGAGAATTAGGAAAGCTAAAGCCCATGAGGGGACTGAAAGTGTTGTGGGCACAAGGATAGAAGATGGTACGAGCATGTGGGCTGAAGGTACTACGAGAACAATCATACTGGAGCCGGACAGGTGTCTGTGGGCTACCGACGGAATGTGGTGGGAAGACGATGATTTATGTCTTGTCCACACAGATGAGGATTGGGGGAGCAATCAACCAGATGACACCTGGTATGTCGGTGAGGTCGACCATATGACGAGGAGCGGGCGGTATTTCAAGCCCCCGCACTTAGACCAACCAGAGGCATCTAGGAAGGATAAGGAAGCTGAGAGACAGAAAGAGAAGCAAATCGAAGAGGAAGCCGTACTGAAGCAATTAAAAAAGATACAAGCAGACATCTCCATCTGGGGACTGCTTATGGCATCACGAATACACAGACAAGCTGTCCTTTCAGCTATGGACAAGGCCAAGCTCTCTATAGATACCACGCCCGAACAGCTGGTGGGCTTAGTTTTCCCAGGAGGAGCTACCCCGATGTTGACTTTCTCTGATAAGGAATTACCACCTAAGGGTGTGAACCATAACAGACCACTCTACATCTCTGTGGAGTGTAGGGACAAGTGGATACCCGTGGTGTTGGTCGACACAGGGTCCGCCATCAATGTATGCCCGGCAAGAACTGTGTATGCCATCGGTTTAAAGACCGCAGACTTTGCACCAACAGCCCAGGTGATTCGGGCATATGACAACACGAGCCGAGAAGTCATGGGAACAGTGAAAATCAAGACCAAGGTTGGGCCGGGACAGCATGAGATAGATTTCCATGTCTTAGAGGTTCCTGCAACTTTCAACTTGCTTTTAGGACGGCCGTGGCTGCACCAGGTAAAGGCAGTGTCGTCTACCTTACATCAGATGGTGAAATAACCCCATGGGAAGGGAGTAGCCATTGTTTTTGGGAATTCATCGATCTATCCACCGCCGGAGGTATCTACACCAGTCTTGGAAATTGAGCACGGCATGGAGGATATGTTTATGTCAGGTTTTACCTTAGCTGAGGCTCGGGTTGTGCAAAACATCATGGCTATTAATGAGGGAGTGTATGTCAGTGCTCAATCTGTATACCTCATGAACAAGCTTCAACACATCCCGAGGATGGGATTGGGAAAGAGCGGCCGGAAGGGCGTCGCAGCATTGGCCGAAGTGCCACACAACCCCCATACCTTTGGCTTGGGTTATCAGCCCACCAAAGAGGATTGGATAAGGAAGGGAAAGGAAATGGCTGGAAGAGCCAGAGCGAAGCAGACTGGGAAGCCTTTTGAGCTGATGCATAGGCCCATTCAGGGTACCCTAAACGGACGCTTCGTCCGGGAGGGGGTGGACTTTCCTTTTTGTGGCTTCCCAGAGCCGTGGCTGAATGCAGAGAGGAAGTGCGTACCAGGTTTTGAGATCTTCTTTGATCTGCAGTTATCCGGAGAGGATGTTGCCAAAGGGCAGACGGACCCATTGGCTGAGGCTGAGCTGAGTAAGAAGGTGCAGTCTGAAGACGCTGAAAATGAAATGGGGGTAGCGCTGGCGTGTCTACTTTCAGATCCTCCAATCGAACAGAAGTGCTTGGGGGATAACTTCTCGGTATGCGTGATAGGGAATGAAACGGCTGTGGGCCTACTAGCAACTATTTTGGATGCATCTATCACACCCTCTCTCATTTGGCAATATGAAGAGGGATTTTTGTCCAACAGCACCGGGTCAGGTAGTGAGCCGGAATCTGATTCTACCGAGTCTTGTGAGTCGGAATCAGATTCCAGCTCGACTGAGTCTGAGTCTGGTAATCCTGGGGATGATAACCCGGATGCCACAATCTTGTCCAGGTCGTCTTTTTCTTTCTCTTTTGAGTCTATTGTAACCGAGGAATCAGACGATTTGGATGTGTTTAATGAGAATCAAGAAGCTGTGGTTTCTGAGTATTTTTCTGTGTCTTTGATTTATTGCATTAACTCAGACTTTCAAAATTTTGATGAAAACGACGAGGACGAAATTCCTCCAGTTTTGCAACGCTTAATTGAACAAGAGTAGGAAAGATTTGTTAAACCTTTAGTTGATGAAATCACTACCGTGAATATTGGTACTGAGGAGGACCCGCGGCTGGTCCAGATCGGGTCCACGTTGTCTTCGGAGGAACGCGAGCGCTTAGTCGCTTTATTAAAAGATTTCAAAGATGTTTTCGCGTGGTCCTACGAAGACATGCCTGGGATCGATCCTAAGATTGTATAGCACCGGATCCCTCTTGACCCCGAGGCCCGACCCGTTAAACAGAAACTCAGGAGGATCCGCCCGGATTGGGCTCTCAAGATTAAGGAAGAGGTCACCAAGCAAATTAACGCAGGCTTCCTGCTGGTATCCGAATACCCGACTTGGTTGGCCAACATCGTTCCGGTGCCAAAGAAGGATGGCAGGATCCGAGTATGCGTGGATTTCAGGGATTTGAACAGAGCTAGTCTGAAGGACGACTTTCCCTTGCCGTATATTGATGAGTTAGTGGACTTTACAGCGGGGCATGCTTTGCTTTCGTTCATGGATGGCTTCTCTGGCTACAATTAGATAGTGATGGCACTTGAAGACCGGGAAAAAATTGCATTCACCACCCCGTGGGGGACGTACTGCTATAGAGTGATGCCATTTGGGTTAAAGAATGCTGGAGTTACTTATCAACGGGCCGCGACCACGATATTGCATGACATGATCCACAAAGAGGTTGAGGTGTACGTGGACGACATGATTGTCAAGTCCAAAAATAGAGAGGGCCACTACACTGCCTTGCAAAAGTTCTTTCAAAGGATCAGGGAATTCCGGTTGCGGCTGAATCCTCAGAAATGTACGTTCGGTGTTACAGTGGGAAAAATGCTGGGGTTTCTGATTACACAGAGAGGTATCGAGGTTGACCCTTCCAAAATCAAGGCCATCTTAGAAATGCCACCACCAAGGACTGAAAAGGAGGTGTGAGGCTTTCTGGGTAAAGTGCAATTTATAAGACGGTTTATCTCAAAATTAACCTTGACTTGTGAACCACTTTTTGGCCTCCTGAAGAAAGGAAAGAAATTCCAATGGGACGGCCGATGCCAAGCTGCTTTTGAACAGATCAAGGAATACTTACAGAATCCACCCGTGTTGTCACCGCCAGAGCCAGGGAAACCGTTGATATTGTACCTTTCAGTGACTGAGACCACGATGGGCTGTATGCTCGCACAAGAATCAGAGGACAAAGTGGAGAGAGCCATCTACTATCTGAGCAAGAAGATGCTAGAATATGAGACTCGCTATACACCGTTAGAAAAGGCTTGCTTAGCTTTGGAATGGGTTACTAGGAAGCTGCGGCACTACCTGTTAGCTCACTCTGTAATGTTGGTTTCGCGACTGGATCCCATCAAATATCTTTTCGAGAAACCAGCACTTACGGGTAGGCTAGCTCGTTGGTTGCTGTTGCTCTCCGAATTTGATTTGAAATATGTGACACGCAAGTCAGTCAAGGGAAGAGCAGTAGTAGAATTCTTAGCCGATCATCCAGTGGAAGGGGGTGAAGCAGTCGAGTACTTATTCCCAGATGAAGCCATTTTGCACATCGACGATGAAACTTGGACGATGTACTTCGACGGAGCGTCAAATCAGTACGGGTATGGAATAGGGGTGTTGCTGATAGCACCCGACAATTCCCGTATCCCTCTAGCCTTCAAACTCCGGTTCAAAGTCTCGAACAACGAAGCAGAATATGAGGCATGCATTGCCGGTCTAGAAGCAGCCCTGGAACTAGGGGCAAGACGGTTGGACGTCATCGGGGACTCGAACCTTGTTGTGTCTCAAGCAAAAGGGGACTGGAAAGTCAAAGAAGAAAAGATGATGATGTATCACCAGACCTTGGACTTGTTAATTCCTCGGTTTGAGAAGCTAAACTTTGCTCATCTACTAAGAGAGAACAACAGGTTCGCAGATTCTTTAGCAACTCTATCTTCCATGATAGACATCCTGTTCGGAGTCCGGATGCGTCCAGTCATCATTGACCAGAAATTTGCGCCAGACTACGAGTCGATTGCTGCTATAGATGAGGCTCAGGATGGAAACCCTTGGTATTACGACATTTGGAATTTCTTGGAGAAGGAAGCATACCCGCCAGGGGTAAATGCCAAGGATAAAAGGGCAATCAGAAGAATGGCCGTTCAGTTCATCATCTGTGGGGGTAAGCTGTATAAGAGAGGTCATCTGGGAATGCATAAGCTGTGTGTCGATGCCGAAGAATCGAAGCGCCTAATGGAGGCCATCCATAGAGGGGAATACGGTGCGCATATGAACGGAGTAATGCTAGCACGGAAGATCCTCAGACAGGGTTACTACTGGTTCACCATGGAGGAGGATTGTATCGGTTTTGTTCGGCGATGCCACAAATGTCAAATTCATGCAAATCGCATGAACATTCCGCCGTCGAAGCTGTACAATATGACTTCGCCATGGCCATTTTCAGTCTCGGGAATTGATGTGATCGGGGCTGTCACTTCGAAGGGGTCAAATGGGCATGAGTTCATCCTGGCCGCGATAGATTATTTCACGAAGTGGGTCGAGGCCCAATCCTATGCGGTTTTGAAGGCTTCACATGTTGCGAAGTTTATCAGAAACAACATCATCTGTCGCTACGGGGTCCCAAACGAGATAATTTCAGATAATGGTTCCCACTTCAAGAAGGAAGTGATTGACTTGTTGGAAAAATACAACGTGGCTTTTCATAAGTCATCCACATACCGACCGCAAACCAATGGAGCGGTTGAGGCCGCCAACAAGAATATCAAACACATACTGCAGAAGATGGTGGAAACCTACCGGGATTGGCCAGATAAGCTGCCGTTTGCTCTGTGGGGCTACCGGACTTCAATCAGAACTTCTACTGGGGCGACTCCGTATTCATTGGTTTATGGAATGGAGGCCGTTCTACCTATCGAGATTGAGGTTCCATCATTGCGAGTATTGGCTGAGTGTCAAATAGCCGAAGCAGATTGGCAGCAGAGCAGGTTTGAGGAACTCATGCTCTTTGATGAGAGAAGACTGAAAGCACTGTACTATGTTCAAGGTTATCAGCGCAGAATTGCCCGGGCTTTCAACAAGAAAGTTAAGTCTAGGAATCTAAAGGAAGGAGATTTGATGCTCAAGGACAACCGAGCTCCCATCTACGACCCAAGGGGCAAGTTCAGACCCAATTGGACTGGTCCCTACATCATTAAGTCTATTTGGTCAGGTGGAGCTGTGGTTCTGATGGATCTGGATGGCCTAGAGTTCTCACAACCAATCAATATGGACAAGTTGAAGAAATATTACCCTTGAGAGGCTCGCTAGGCCGAAAACCCGAAAGGGCGACCTAGGCAAAACTCAGAGCACAAAAAATTTTGAAATTATAAAAACTGAGCTCGCAAGGTTGAAAACCCGCAAAGGGCGGCCTTGGCAAAAGTTAGAGCGTAAAAGGAAAGTGAAAATACCCGAGTGAACCTGGGCCTGAACTACGTAAGGCTTGATTCCCATCTTTGGGATACGTAGGCAACTTCATCCTGAAGTTCAGCCATAAACTTTTCCCCGATCAACTTTGTCCATATCTCGGCCATCTTCGTCTATTCAGCATTCAAGAGTTCGGTTATGATCTCCGGTGCAGTGCTTTCAGACTAGGGGCAACTTTCCGTTGCCATATAGTGCCACGGTACTATTCAGACTAGGGGCAACTTTCCAGTTGCAGGGGTCCGGGGTTGTGCATCTCAGTGATAGATCTCAGGTGTGTCCAGTTCTGATTCATATCGAAAATGGTTTTGAAAAGTTTTAATAAAAGTTGACTTTGTTAAAATTAATCTTTTTACAACTTAGACCATTTTTGGACCAAAGCGGAAAATTTTCAGTACCCACAACCTTCAATTTCATTGATTTCAATACAAAGTTCTCCTGCTCTTGCATACAAATTGAAGTTGCTTCTTATTACATTCATAAAGAAAACTTGAAAGTACTAGTAAAGCAATAAATTCAGGGCATAGATAAGTCAGGTGTCCCTGCGCCCCCTCCCAGAGCTGGTCAAAGCCTCCGATGCCAAGCTGGGCCCAATCTGTGCCTCTTCATTGAGCCAATCTAAGCACTCATCAGACAAAGTGCAACTGAAAGTGGGAGCGGGGGCCAGGAGCTCTCTAGTCCTCCATGCTGTGGCATACCGGGCAAGCTGTGCGCCTTGAGCCGGGAATGCGGTAGGATACTCTATCCCCTCTGGCGGGCAAGTCTGATCGTGACCGAACTGGCGTTGGAACCGGAACGGAAAATAGAACACACAGTAGGTCAGACCAATTAACTGGATCCCGGTCTGCCGCGACATGCTATAGCTCATTGCCAGGAGATTGAGCCAAGGACAGCGCCAATCAATGCGATCTGCAGACAAATTGCATATCCAGTCGAACCACCATCCCTCATCAAGGGCATCGACTAGGCATTGTCAAAAGAAATAGCCGCGAGCTGAGTAGGCTGGACAAGAGTCCACAACCTGCAATTTATCCATCAACCACACCTGGGGAGGGATGAAAAATGAGAGAATAAAGAATAGAGAGATGTATGATGAGAGAAAAGTAAGGAAAGGGTTTTGTGAGAAAAAACCGAGCCCGAGGGCCTAGTGATGTGAGCAATATATATGTGAGATTGGGTGGGAAACATTACCTGCAGCAGTAGTGGACTCCCCGCAAACCTGGTCGTCTTCCGGCGATAGAAAGCATCTAAGCCTATCAGTGTCTTGGCCAATGTCATGGCGATGCAGCTCTTTCCTTCTTTCAAGCCTTGAGCAACTTCAATCAGACGAATGCTAGATCCACTAAAGCCTGGGGCAAGCAAAAAGTGAGATAGCATGCACAAGCAAATGACGTGTTGCCGAAAACCTTGCCAATAATGGTTGCCGCGGTCACTGGCATCAAAAAAGCGATGAATCAAGCCGAGGATGTCCAGTTCCCCGTTGCAGATCAGAGACCGAGCGTCATGCATGGTGAGCCCACACATCCGCCCTAAAGCTTGGGCGTGGCTGAAGCGAAACTGAGGCAAAATTTCTTCATGGCGTTCAGATTCCATCAAAACTTGAAAATCTTCGAAAGTTGGACATACCTCTTGCACGCCGAAGCTAAAAACATGTGTTACCGGGTTCCAAAACCTCGCCGCAGCATGAAGGAAGGGAAGGTGCAGCGGAGTACGGCTCAGCGTGAATAGTGCATTCAAGCCGAAGCCTCGGAAGTTCAACTTTTCCGAGCCATCTAGAGAAGCGATCCAAGCTGTGAGATTTTCGATGAGAAATGCCTCCATTTTGGTGCAAAACTGAGATGAAATGAATCAACCACGAGGCTAGGACTGTTAAAGAGGATAAGACACTGTTCGGGGGACACGTGTCGAAAAGCTGGTGGTTACTGAGCTAAGTGGTCGGCCGGCCACCTTTTCTGGTAGGCCGACCACCCCTCTCCCCTCCAATGCAAAAAGCTGGTCAGCCAGCTCCCAAAGGTGGTCGGCCATGCTGCAAAGTGTGTCTTTGGTCCTGTCACGACCCGAACCCGCCCCTATGGGTTAAGGCCATGACCGGCCGGTAATCGCGAGATTACCTACGGCCTCAAACCAAATAAGACAAGACTTATCAGAGTAAAAGGGGCCAAACGGAAGCAAATTTAAGACTTTGTCCGTAGAGCCGTGCTTATATGCACACCATAACATTCCATACGTACACATGTTAATAACTCACAACAGAAAGTGTAATGACATAAGATTCTATACAGACAGGATCATCCAAACTAAGTCAACCCATGAAAACTATATACAGACGTATTCAAAACTTCGCCAACCTGACAAAACGTAAATACATAACAAAAGGGCGAAGACGGGTCTCGTGCGTGAGACACAAGGGCTGACTCTCTCAAAACTTTAGTTGTTCCATATAGACTTCACTGAGGCTGGGTCTGGACTTCTCTTGGCTCACCTACAAACACATGAATGAGCGTGAGCGAAAGCCCAGTGAATAATATCAAATCAAATACAAAAGTTACATAACAATGTAGAACAACATGTTCCAAATGGCCTTGGGCCCATTTCATATTTCTATTTAACAGATATATAACTATAGGAAATTCAAATCAAGTGACTGTAGTTCCAAACATTCTGGCCTTTGGCCCATTCAGATTTCCATTCATGTCAAAACGACCTTCGGCTCATTCATTTATGTCAAAACGGCCTTCGGCCCATTCATTTTTGTCAAAACGGCCTTCGGCCCATTCATTTCGGTCAAAATGGCCTTCGGCCCATTCGTTTACGTCAAAACGGCCTTCGGCCCATACATTCGTGTCAAAACGGCCTTCGGCCCACTCATTCATGTCAAAACGACCTTAGGTCCATTCATATATCTCAAAGCGACCTGCGGTCCATTCATTTATCTCAAAACGACCTTCGGTCCATTCATATATCTCAAAACGACCTTCGGTCCATTTGTTCGTGTCAAAACGACCTTCGGTCCATTCGTTTATGTCAAAACGGCCTTTGGCCCATTCACATTTTCGTGTCAAACTGGCCTTTGGCCCAATCATTCATATCAAAACGGCCTTTGGCCCATTCACTCATGCTTGTCAAAACGGCCTCTGGCCCATTCATTATTTCTCGTCAAAACAGCCTCTGGCCCATTGCAAACTTTCATATCAGACATTGTCCACCATTCAAATTAATGAACTTACAGACTTACATAGAGGTAAGCAATAGGACAACAACATATTCAAACATCTTTTGTTGAGATATTACTCACAGTGATCGGCTTGTGGATTTGCCCTGGAGCTTGACCCTACACATTTCATGAACACAAAAGGGTCACTAACAGTTCAATCCGTTCTTTAATTCACATATTCCTCTTTAGGCTTCATTCTTATCTTGTTAACTCATTTACAATGCTCAATGCATGCCTAAGAGTGCTTACAAGTGAAAGAGAACGGAAAACAGAACACAGAATGCAATTTCAGAATTTCAGAAAATAAGGTCCCCGCTCGAGCGTGGACTTCCCCGCTCGAGCGTACACTTAAGGCCTGCAAAAACACTGGTTACATCAAAATCACGCTCGAGCGTGAACTCTGCCGCTCGAGCAGATGGACTGTCTACATAGCTCCCCGCTCGAGTGGGAACCATGTCTGCAAAAAGTGCTGGGAGCACGATTTTCCCGCTCGAGCGGCACTTCACCCGCTCGAGCGGACATCAAAAATCTGGGTTTTCCAGATTGAGTTCTTGAGCTTCATCTTGATGTTCAAAGGTTCCAAATGCATGATTTTGGCTCAATCTTCACATATACACACTCTAACATGGTATAAACACCAAATTATAACATAATGAAGCTCAATTTCACAATTAAATCACATGCATGGCTCAATTTAACTCAAACCCATCACCAACACACTAGATTCAAACATGCAAGACTCAAACTCCCATGATTTACACTTGCATGTGAAATATGCATAACATTTTCAACTCAATTGGTGAGGAGGTGATCAAATACATGGTCAATAATCAAAACTCAACATGGATTACATACTTTAAGCTCAAACATGGAGATTCATGGCAATTTCTTACATGCATGTGTTCTAAGACTTTAGATTCAACATAATCAATCTAACTCATGCTCTTGACCATTAATCAAATTTGAATTCACAAGATGGTAACTTAAAATTTATGAATTCATTTACCTAGGAGCTCAATCTTCACAATTATGGCCAAGTCTTGCACCTAGCCTTCCCAATTCACAATTTACAAGCCAAAATACACCAAGATGCCTCTTTTCCCTCTCAAGGTCGGCTCTCTCTATTCCAAGACACAAAATCTGGTTTTGAGCTCAAATGTACAGATTGAGTGTATATGGCCTCTCACATAAAGTCCCACTAACCATTATTTAATATTATTAAATAATTGGGCACTAGATTCATCAATTTAATCGATTTAATCTGACCCGAATCAATTTTCAATTAAATTCCACCGTAGGCTCTAAAAATTATGCCAATCACAATGGCGTAATCAATTTTGGGTTCTGTGGCCGATAAGGCCTCCAATTTAATTTTCGAAGCGGAAAAATCAAACAGATATTCCCACGGTGAACAGATAGAAATTCAAAACCACATATTTCCACATAATGGTGCACAAAATCATATCAAAACACATAATCACATTCATATTAAGGATCAATTAACATATTACGGAACAGGGGTATCACAGGTCCTGTTCTACCCTCTAGAAGAAAGTTCCTAGCATTTCTATGCATCGGGAGTGTCGAAGGCCTTCGTTTCCCTCTGTTTCGGATGCGTTCCGTCACCTAGATCGTCCGAAATACACTTTGTTTATAGAGTTGTTGTTAAGTCTTGCTTATCGAGTTGTTGTTTTGCTTATCGAGTTGTTGCTTTGTTTGTCGAGCTGTTTTGTTTATCAAATCTTGTTTATCAAAGTTGTCAGGCTTTGTATTTTGAGTCGTTACTCTTTGTTTAAATCAACATTGTTGTGTCTTGCTTATCGAGTTGTAAACTTGCTAAGATTCTGTTATTTCTTAGTGAGTTAAGTTGTTTAGTTTGTTGTGTCGATTCACTACCTGCCTTGGCAAATACACAATGCACATTTCCATTCAATCTTATTTTCATGCAAAATGATGCGATACGATGCTAAGAACATAAAACACAACATTTTTTTCAAAAGCTGTTTTCATTCCATCATGCTTTCTTTGTTACAACATTTTACAACAAGGGTACAAGTTTTACAGAAAATAAAACTGCCTAACAATGTACAATGTGCTACAACTACTAGTAAAAAGGTAAATAAAGCAGGGAATAGCTGCATCAATGCTCTCAAGAGCAGGAATAAGAGGCCCTCTTCGTCCTCTTCTGCGGAACGGTCTCTGCACCACCAGTGCCATCTGAGTCGAAGCTGTCATCCTTGGGATCCTCCTCGGTCTCACCTCCACTCCCGGAACCAGGGCCGGAACCCTCCTCTCTATCAGCAGATGTCTCTGACTAACGATCTACAGCTTCCTCCACCTCGCTGGCCTCCTCCTCCATAATGTGTGCTCTGCGTCTGCGAGACGACTCCCCTCCCCTGACTCCTCTAGAAGGCCTAGATGGTCCAGCCCCTCGAGAAGGCCTAGATGGTCCAGCTCCTCGAGAAGGTCTAGATGGCCTGGCTCCTCGGGAAGGCCTGGATGGCCCGGCTCCTCGGGAAGGCCTGGATGGCCCGGCCTGTGGCTGAGTATATACCGGAGGCATCTGAAAATGAAGAATGCAATTTGAATACATCAGCTAAAATATGTATATCAGATGCAGATGCAAGAAAACTACATGAAGTGGGTGCATGCAGGTACAGTACGTAAATGTGGTGTGAGTCAGATGTGCTCTAACATATACAGTCAACTAATGCAGTGAGATATTCAAGATCAACATGTCATCAGAAGTATGATAAGGCAAGAAAGCTAAAGAGTACCTGGACACCGAGGATGGAGAGCTGTGCCTCTCTCCGCAGGACCATGCCCTCGAGTGAGGCTACCAATCCAAGCATCTCATCCATATACTTGACGGGAGGCTGCAAATGCAAATGCAAGATCATCAGTAAATGAATGAATGTCCGAGTATCGGAGTGATAAATCAAAGCTGTAAAGCATACCAGTGGCGAGTCGGGGTCTCTGACAAATCGATGATCAGGCATTGGAGGCTCTATCGGGATCGGGTAGGAAGTCCCATATCTCCATCCCATCAACTCGGTCGGGATCTCTGGCCATCCAGCATGAGGATAAGTCGGGGGAATCAGGGGGACCAATCCACCCCCATCTCTAGATGTGCCAGCCCTGCTGGTGGAAGGGACATCTATAGCCCGAGCTCGACTCGATGACGGCATACCCGCAAACCTCCTCGTGGGAGTACGGACACCTGTCAATGGAGGCATCAAGTATGTGTGACGGTAGGTCGCGTACTCCCCCTGCTCCAAATGTAGTAATGCATCGGTACCTTGCATAGCACTAGCGACCTCCTGGGGAGGGAGCCTATCAGCGGTCCGCATATCGTCTGGAGGTGCTGAAGGAATGTCCTGAGCAGGGTAGCCCCATATCTGACGCAAGAAGCGATCCCCCAAAAACCAGGCCCTACCAACTGGCCCCTCGAACAGGATCCTATACCGAGAGGCACCCCATGCTCCGGCAAACTGAAATCGGAGGTCTCTACCTAAAGGCGCCCAAGGCTGCCATGTGATCTGCGGATAACCGATGCATAAGCTGATAAGAAAATTGTGAATGTGCAAGATAAATCAAAGATTGGAAACATGAAGAACTGAGAGTTCTGAAATACCTCTAACGGCCGCACTGTATCAAAGAACTACCGTAGATAGAGGAGAGACTCCCGAGGTCTCGGCCGGTACTAGCCCTCGAATACAAGTGAGTAAGGGGTCATGAGGGGCACCTCCACCTCAAGCTCCGGGGCTAGCGTCGGGAAGTACGCGTAGATCCATAGCTGTGGGAAACAGAGCAGTAGCCATCAGAATACAAAATGCTGAGTGTGGAATGTAAATACAAAATGCTGAGAGCAAAGTGCAAGGTACAAAGTGTAAAGTGCGCCGTGTGTGCAATGTACAAATAATGAGAAGCAGTAATGTAAATCAAGAGGGCAGAAAGTACCTCCCAGGCCCTCCAATAGCCGCTGACTATGTTCCCCCGTCCGCGGGAGGTCGCGCTCATATAGCAATAGAGAGTAGCCAGGCTGGCGCCACCCCAATCATATCGGCTGACCTGTGATAGGTCCACTAGAGCACTCAACAGATAGAGCCCGACAGTGTTCCCCCTATCGGCAAACAGAGTGCTCCCGAAGAGGAACATCAGAAATCCGCGGGTGTACTGTGCTACCTCCTCAGGAGTCTCAGGCTCCATCTCCACCCTCCTGAAATGTGAAGAAAACCAAGTATATCGAACTTTGCCCGAAGATCTGTCAACTGGTGGGCAAGCTCCCGATAAGTAGATCCAGGCGGCCTCCCACTGGCCCATGTCCTCGTCATATGGGATTGCCCAGCCTCCCACATCAAGGCCTAGCAATACAGCGAAGTCAAACGGGGTCATAGTCATGTCCCCGGTAGTAGAGAAATGGAAGGAGTTGGTGGTGTCCCACCATTTGTCTACCAAGGCACCCATCAACGTCCTACTAGCAGGACAGCGAGATATCCCAGTGCAGAAGGGCCCAAACCCTGCCAAGTCAACCAAATCCCGGACAGCCTCCGGGAGCTCTGCATACCACTCTCTCGCCACAATGGAGCCATATCCTCGCGCAGCACGAGAAGTCACCTGCATTCAGGATGACCACATGTATTCAGTTTCAGAATGAAATGTATAAGCTGTGTGCAAATGAAATGAATAAGCTGCGTGCAAATGAAATGTATGAGCTGTGTGCAAAATCAAATCAGATACAGAATTTGGGCTGTGTGTTCAGAAAATTCAAAGTATGAGCCGTGTGTTCAGAATTCAAGTGTTTGGGCTGCATGTTCAACTCTCAATCAGTGTGTGCTGTGTGTTCACCTTAACAATGAGCCGTGTGTTCAGAATTCAAGTGTTTGGGCTGCGTGTTCAACTCTCAATCAGTGTGTGCTGTGTGTTCACCTCAACAATGAGCCGTGTGTTCAGAATTCAAGTGTTTGGGCTGCGTGTTCAACTCTCAATCAGTGTGTGCTGTGTGTTCACCTCAACAATGAGCCGTGTGTTCAGAATTCAAGTGTTTAGGCTTCGTGTTCAACTCTTAATCAGTGTGTGCTGTGTGTTCACCTCGACAATGAGTCGTGTGTTCAGAATTCAAGTGTTTAGGCTGCGTGTTCAACTCTCGACGAGTGTGCGCTGTGTGTTCACCTCAAATTCGAAGTTTGGGCTGTGTGTTCGACTTTCAACAAGTGTGTGCTACATGTTCACAATCAATTTATGGGCTGCGTGTTCAGAAATTCAAGTGATTGAGCTGTGTGTTCAAAATGCAAACAGAACGCTATGTCATAGGCTAAATGTTCAGAACGAGCTGTGTGCTAAGATGAGCAAATAAACAAACATAGCATGGAATGCATGGAAAATGCAGGTTACATCGCAGAAAATGTGAAAGCGAGGAACATACCTCCTGTGCCTGATGGGAGAGGTGGGACTCCGGCTCCCGCAATAAAAGATCCGCCGGTGCTCGATCATCGAAATCAGTAAAATGATAAAAAACTGCCTGAGGGAGGACATGTGTCGGAGGGTCGTACTTCTCAGAAATAAATGGTCGAACCCTCGGAGGCAGAGCCATAATATCTGGATCATCTCCGGCGCCTGAAGGACCTCCACCTTGAGGAAAGTGACCAGCCATTTCGAGAAATCTGCAAAAAGGAGCAAAAATGAGCAAAATGAGCCAAAATTGAAAAAAGTCAACAAAAGTCAACTCTCGGGAAATGAAAAAGTCAACAAAAGTCAATTCTTGAGAAATTTTTCCAAATATTGAGACAAACTCACCTCAAGTGGCAAAAATGAGCAAAGAAGCTCTGAAACCAAGATTTAATCGGTTCAAAGTGAAGAGGACTGAAAGTTTTCGCGAAACAACTTGGCGTAGGACGTTGGAAAACGCGTATGGAGCACAAATCTGAGAGGGAAAATGCTCTAGGAAGGTAGAGGGACTAATTTTGGAGCTGGGGTTGTGAGGAAAAGTGCTTTGGATAAGCACATTTAAAGAAACAAGAGCAAAAAGACCAAACTGCCCCGGATTTGGGCTATGTGGTCGGCCGGCCACCTTTTCTGGTAGGCCGACCACCCCCATTTCAAAAACCTGGTCGATGGCCTCCCCCTTGGACCAAACCTGGTCGGCAGTGTTCCCAAGGTGGTCTCCAAGATCTCTGCAAATTTTGGTGATGATCGGAGTCCCCGGCACCCAAGAAAGTACAAGGAAAGTGCACTTTTCGTCGCAAAATCCCTCCACGGGAACTTCAACTCTAACTTTCAATGCGTGTCTCATCGTTACTTGTCAAAAGCGAGGTGTATCCTTTTTGAATATGTTGTGACCCCTCTGGGAGGTAAACCGGAGGTCGCGATTGAGCCACCTTCGTCGAAACTTGCATTGCTTTGCTCGTTGTTTCGTTTCAAAATGTGCATTCGAGTTTACACTTATCCTGCATTGTTATGCACGTCACTTGCATTCTCATGCACATCACTTGCACTGTTCCGCACGTTTCACGAGTATTGTCATACCCTTGCGCTTAACTTGCGTTGTCACGCGCGTTGCTTCTCGTATTGCGATGCATTCACCCATCAACACCGCGTTTGTCTGCATTCGATATCACGCTGAACATATGTTGCTAACTATGTTGTGCTTGTTGAGTTTCTTCCTTTTGCAGGCACGATATTGTATGTACGGTTCATTTGAGGCTGGTGCGACCAGACGAGCCGCACAGGTATTGTATCCCCTCCGTGTGAGACGTGGCGAGAATTCAATGATTCCCCGCATTCTTCAACTGCATGAAATGTAGTATTGCTTTGCATTCTTGCTTAAAACTGTTGCATCTATTGTGAATATTTGCTTCATTACAGCTTGCTGCTTCGCATGATCATTGAGTTACATCCGGTTTTGGTGCATATCGCTTTGCATTTTGCCCCCTGCCTGCGGGCATGCCTGCATGCACATCTTTGTTTATCTCGCCTGTTTGTCTAAGTCTTCGGCCTTGTCAAAAATGGGTCGTCTTTGGGCTTTAACATTCACTCCCGTCACTCCTTGACTTTCGAGTTCTGTCAAAGAGGGGCAACTGTAGACACCCCATTTTTGACCGACCTTAAGACTCAGACGTCACTAATTGAGCGCTTGGTGATGTTGCATATTGTGCTCGTTCTGAGGTTGCGAAGTCACGGCTACGAGTCTTGCCTCCGGACTTCCGGACTCTTTTGTGCTTTGCCTCGGTTTGCGAACCAGGCCCTGTTTCTTTGTTTTCTCTTCCCGAAGGGAGGGAGAGGTCTCGTAGACCATCTCTCGGTGGCCGTAGGCTATGTTTCGTGGTCGTAGGCCATTTTCCCGGTTTGGAGCCCGGTTTCCGATTTTTCGGAGCTGTCGGCCGTGTGCCTCGATTCGGGATCGCTTAACTACCTCTGTTTGCTCCGGTTTTTTGGCACACACCTTGTTTCCTCCCTTTTGAGGGACACTGTGGCCTGAGAGACCACCTTCGTGGTCGAACGCCACTTCCTGTGCCCAACAGCCTGTTTTCGGGGCCCCGAACTGCGCGTTTTGGCCCCCGAACCTTCGTTTAGCATTCGTCTTGGTCCATTTTTGGCAAGGACCTTATTTTCATTGTTAGAAAGGTTGTAGGAGGGTGGGAGACCAGCAATTTTTCTGAAAAACCAGCTTTTCTCTTCATTGCTCTTCGTCGCCCGTTTTTCTTACTAGAAAGCTGGTTTTTCCCATTCCCGGGCCACTTTTTATGACTTTCCACCACACCATTGTGTTGTACACACCTGGGAGGCCACCAATATGGGTAGGCCGACCAGTAATTGTCCCTGACCCTTTTGAACCCCTCTAAAAAACCATTTTTTTTGGTTTTTCTCTACACAGCTGTGTTGCACTCATCTGGGAGGCCACCTTTTTGGGGTGGCCGACCAGTCATTCTTCTTGAACCCTTTGACCCCTGGTCGGCCGACTAGGGGAGGTGGCCGGCCGACCACCTTGGCCTTTTGAACCTGGCCGGCCATGTTTGCCCTCCTAAGTGTATTCCAGCTGTGCCAGTTGTTTCCATTTGCTGCATCCTCCATACACGTGTATGGAGGATGTTTAACCTAGTTTTAAAGCTTCTTTGAAAAGCTTTAGCCCCTCCCTTCTATAAATGGAGGCCTCTTCCTCCATTTGTAAGGGTTAGAAACTTTGGGCTGAAAAGCATACATACACCCCCTATATCTATACTTCAAGCCTCCAAACACCCATTTTCTTGGCCATTTTACCCTACACCCCATAGCCTACCACCTCCATCATCCATTCCAGCCCCTTGGAGGTCATTTGCAGAGGTTGAAAGCTCACCAACTTGGTCCAAAAGCTGCTGGAGTTCGGCTCTACAAGGGTAAGCTTCTATTTTCCCTATTTTTGCATAATTTTGCTCTATATCTTAGTTCCTTTTGCTTGCATTTTTGGGCTTCGAGCTAAACTGGAAAAGATCTTATTTTAAGCTTCTCTTCAACTTTGTTTAATAAAACTTTGCTGTTTAAAGTCATCTACTCCCCCTTTGTGCTTTATCTCTCTTTTAGGGCTTATTTTGCATGGTATATTAGCCTTATTTGTGAGCATTTTTGAGCTTCGACCTAAACTGTAAAGTGTCTTATTTTGGGCCTCTCTTCAACTTTGTTGAAGGGCTCTTTGCTGTTTGAGGCCATATACTTCCCCTTACCCTCTATCTCTCATTTAGGGCTATTTTTGCATCATATTTTAGCCTTACTTGTGAACATTTTAGGGATTTTCTATATACTGGAAAAAGTCTTGTTTTGAAATCCTCTTCAAGTTTGGTTAAGGTCCCATTTCTGTTTGGGGTCATCTTCCCCCTATGCATGTTTCATCTCTTCACGATTAGGGCTATGCATTAGAGCTCTTGCATTGGCCATGGCTTGGCCTCTTAGCCACTGAAATCCAGTGGATTTTCAGTAGCTTAGGTGTGTTCTTGAAGGCCAAAATCAGAGGGGGTGACCCCCTCTCTCCTTGTCTTGTTTGGTGATCCTTTTGGCCTTCCAAAGGGACCCTATTTTTCATGCTTTGAAGTCTTATTTTAGGCTTTATTCTGAGGGTTTTGAGGTCTGCCTTGGCTCTGTCCAAGGCCCTTTTGGCCATATTTTTTGTCTATGATGCATGTGTAGAGAAATCCCATTCAAGGCCTTTCCAAAAGGCCTTTCTTTGCATGCTTTCGAGACTGATTCCAGGGCCTATTTGGTGGGTTTTAGGGCTATTATAACCCGTTTCTGGAGTTGGTTTAGTCTTGCTAAGTGTCTATCTTGTATGTGCTTAATAATCCCTTGTATAGCCCTCTAAAGGAGCTCATCATTTTTGCATGTGTTGGCTTCACTTCAGTGGTTATTTGGGCATATTTTGACATGTTTTGTTCACTGATCTTTGCTGGTTTGATGAGTTCTTATGCGCTTCATATACATGCCATGTAAACCATGTTTGCTAGTCAAAGTTGCATGCTATTTTAGTCTATCATGCTAGCATCTTTTGGTCATGCTTTGAACTGGAAATGTTCATGTCTTGGGACTGCCTTGGCTCTGTCTTTGTGCTTCATAGTCAAATAAAGCTTTCTTTGTATGCTTGTGGTTCAATGCATGTGCTTAGTTTTGAGTTTCGGGGCTTATTCCATACATCGGGTGCCATATTTCCATGTTTCGGGACCATTTAGCATCATGTTTCAGTGTTAGAAATTACATGTTCATAGGCCATCTTTCATCCCTTGCCATGCTTTGGTAGAGTGGCATTTTATGCCTTAGGTTCAGTCCTCGGTATGCGTGCATGTGTGCACGCATTTCGGTTGTCTCATTTTCATCTAATGGCCACTGATGTGAGTGTGGCTGAGGTCCATTCATGTTGGCGTAAGTCCATTGTGCATTGTGTATGCCATTTCATTTCATAGCATTGCGTATGCTAGGTTGCATGTTAGAGCATTGTGTATGCCATGTTACATCGAGCATTGTGTATGCCATTTCATAGCATTGAGTATGCTAGGTTGTATGTTAGTTGCATTGTGCATGCCATCTCATTTGCATTGTGTTTGGAATAGGAGTTAGCCCAAGCACGGGAAACGAGGGACGTTCCGTACTCCGAGTGACGAAACGTGTCTCAATTCCCGGTCGCTGACACTTCGGATTAACCATGATGGAGTCTAGGCCTTGTTGTGTTTATATGTGCATTCATTTCACATCGAGTTGTGCAATTCGACTCCTCGGCCATCATGCATCGAGATACGTGATTGGTGGCACGAGGATCGAGGCATGCATACGTATGTGAAAATACTTTGCCATGCCCCTTTCTTGCTCTCTGTCACAGTAAATCAGAAATCAGCAGCCCTCTCGAGCTTTGCACAACATCCCGGGATTAATTGCAAACAAAGGCAAACCGGGGCATCGCAAGGAATTTCCCGACAAAGGCAACCCGAGCATGCATCATTCATTAGTCGGAACAGAGCCGAGGCGGTCCATAGCTTGCATGCTAATTCCCTACTTTCCTAGATTAATTTGTTAATTAATTAGGATTTTGTATTTATTCGGACTGTAATTATTCATTTGGACTGTATTATTTATTCGGACCCTCCGAACGAGGGCACAACTGTAATAAGTGTGCGTGTGTGTGATGTATGTCTTCCAACCCCACGTCTTTCTTCCTTTTATTTACCAGCTTATGATGGTTAGATTAGGGCATGTTTCAATTAGCATACAATATGATAGCATGTTTGCATTCATTCATCTGTCTTGCATGCACCGGGCTCGGCGCATCATACTAACTGCATTGTATTTCAATTCCAAGTTGAATACTTGTTAGTTGTAGCATTTCACATGCCATCTTTAGAATAGCCGAGCCTCTCTTTGTTGCATTTTTGTATGTGTTGCATTAGGCATTTCTGTATAGTTAGGATCATGCATGATTTCTAACATAGCTTCTGTTTTGGCTTGGAGTACTCGGTAAGTTTTTATGCTTTAGCATCCTTGCATGTGTGTGAGTGACTGCCATGATAGCATGCTTACCATGAGGCTATGTGCTTATGTGATATACTTGCCTGAATGCCTGTGGGTGAAGGTTGGGTTATTTGGATTGGAATAATTCATCGATTGTGAGTTTTTAAGCCCACTTGAGAGTGGCAACACCATGTTTTCTAAGCCCACCCAAGGGTGGCAAAACCTGCATTTTAGCCTACTTGCGAGTAGCAAACCATTTTCGAAACAAACATGAGATGTTTTGTTTCAATTCAGGTGATCCAGTCTATACTTGTATGCTGTGCGCATCACGTAGTAAATCTAGGCTAATAACCGGAATAAGAATGCATAATGTTTTCAAAACTCGATATCATGGTTAGTAGAGGCCGATCTTTGATCGGGCGAGCAGGGGTGCTCACGAAGTGACCTTCCCCAATCGTACCCAAGTTCCCGAGCCGAGACAACTTTGGTGATGACGGACACGTGGCCTTAGGCAACGAGTCAGGGTTTCCTAAATTTCCCCAAAATAAAATATTTAGGTGGCGACTCTGTATCTAGCAAAGCAGTCCATGTTTGACACTTCTTTCAAAAAATCGGTTTTCAAAAATGATTTGCCGGATTTGGACTCTTTGATGATTCATCGGTCTTGCATTGCACTCTGCGAGATTATATACAGGACCGTGATATTGAGTCCTGAACTGTAGTGAGCCCAATGAACGAAACGGGATTCCCTCCCGGGATGTTCGGGGACGTCTACAAAGCGTCACACACAAACTCTCGCTCGAGCGTCCAAACGTCCGCTCGAGCGTCCAACACTGCAGAGGAAATACTGGGAGATGGATTTTCTTGCTCGAGCGCCAAAACCCCCGCTCGAGCGGAGAAGAAAAACAAAGGCCCGCTCGAGCGTCAAAAGCTCCGGTCGAGCGTGAAGGCCAAGATCTGGACAACTACTTTTGGTTCCTAAGCTCAACCCACCTGTTTCAAACCTGCCCAACACAACCCAAGACTCAAATACAAGAGTAAAGGATGTAAACAAGACATACACAATAACCAATTCCACGGAACCTAAATCCGGATACAACAATTAAAGAAGGGAAACTGGGATCGCTATAAAATAAGTTCCAAAATGGCAACCAAGAAAATATATTTCTAGAAAAAATATTTAATAAGAAAATATTTTTGATTGAAACAAACAAAATGGTAATAATTTATCAACAAGTATAAGTGGTGAGACTCATTCAATCAATACAATATTAATACATCAAATAGTAAATAAAATATAATAAAAAATTAATTATCATAATTTTTTTTTTATCAGCAAAGAAGGAATTTATTAATTATTGATGTGTGACATTTGGGTACTCTTTGCAGTATATATAGTAAAAATTGTATTTAAGAGGCCATTTGAAAGAAGATTTTTTTTTTTTGTCTTTTTCGAGTGAAATTTTTTTGTCAATCTTTTTTTAGGTGTTTCGAGAATAAAAATTTCTAAAAAAAAGAGAAATATATTAAATTAAAAGAGTTCCAGTGAAATATGAGAAAAAATAGTTTCAGAGGTTTTTTACATTAATTTGTGTGTTTGATAAACTTTTTTTAAGTTTAGTTATAAATATTTTTAAACTTCTAATCTAGAAGTACCTATAAACTTACTGACTAGTGCCTTATGAAATCTAAAATAAAATAAAATAAAATAAAAATTACAAAAAAAATCTTAGTATTTGATCATTGTAATAACATAAATTATGAATTTTTAATTTTATCGATTTAAATTTTGAACTTTTAATTTGTTTTCAATTTAAACCATTAGTCTATTTCTTTTAAGTAAAACTGATGGGAAAAAATATTTTAGTCATTAAACTCAATGTATGAGTAATTTTATTTCTACACACCGATTCTTATCAATACATACACCTTCTCAATATGCATATCCAAAAAATAAAAAATCTCAGTATACATATTTTTATTTCAATAATACTTTTATCTTCAATTCCAAAATCCTTAATTTTCTTCCATCCACTCACCCCTTTTATGCCATCTTTGCCGCTACTCTCTCCCCTCCATCGCCGCTACCACCACTACTCCTAGCTCATCCTCTTCCATCTTAGACTTTCACAGTTAACTTCGAAAGTGTATGGTTTGTGGTGGGGTTTGTTTGAGTGTATGGTTCATGGAGGACAGTGATTGCAGACAAAGGAGAGAGATGATGGAAAGGGATGGTGGAGGAGAGAGGTGGCATTTGTGATGGAGTATATGGTTGTGTGTTTTAGAATTAGGGTTTGATTGGAAGAAGATTTATGGTATTTTTATTTTAGCACAAAATTGTATTAAGATAAAATTTCAACAAGTGTGAATTGAGGGATATTGGTGTGTGAAATAGAATTACCCCAATCTATTGGTGTACATTTAGGTATAAATAATTTTTAAAATACTATTTTTTTATTGAGTTTAATGACTAAAATATATTTTTTCTGTCGATTTTACTTAACGAAAATAGTTGGTGGTTTAGATTGAAAATAAATTAAAATATTATGATTTAAATTGATAAAATTATAAATTATAAATTTATTTTATTACAATAATCCACTTTAGAGTTTCTTTTATTTTTTTATTTTTTTTAAATTTTCAAAAAAATATTCAGTATGTTTGGTTTCAATTTTTTGAATTCAATTTTCTGCAAATTGAGTTTTTGTTTTTTTGTATTTTTTTTGTTTTCAGTGAATCTTTTTAAAATTTTAAGCAATTTTTTACTTTTTTAGATTCATCTTATTATGTATCTAAATAGTAAAATATTTATGAAAAAATATTTTAAAAAATTAATAAATACAAAAAAATATAAAAAATGTACTGAATATTTTTTTTTTTTTTGATAGTTGCGTCTAAAAATAAAAATAAAAAATTACTTAAATATAAAAAAAATTAGTGAAAACAAAAAAAATATGAAAAACAAAAAATTAAAATTTTTTAAAAAGTGAATTCTTTAAATGAAAACTAAATAATGATTAATTTTTGTTTTTTTTGAAAATTTGCAAGTCAAATGGTGGGAAGGTATTATAACCACATCATTGATCATTCGCCATCAATAGTCAAAAAAATCAAATTTCAAATTTAAAACAATCAAATTTTATTTTTATTTTTATATAAAATTAATTATAAATATCGATTCAGTTAAAAGAAGAAATAAAAAATACACCAATTATATAGATTTAAAAAAAATATCAGAATTTAACTCTTGTAAGAAAATAAATCTTGAATTTTTAATTTTATTAATTTGAAAACCAATCTTTTGGACAAACGTATAATTTCAAACTATAAGTATTACGTTTGGAAGAAAAAAAAAATGAGTTTTTTTTAGTGTTTTTGCTTGTTAGATTGGAATATGTTACATTAGAGTGTTACTTTTGGGATTATACTAATTGGGGTGTTATATTTGGGATAAGTATACTAAGATTTTTTTTTTTGGTTGGTGTTACATTGTAGTGTTACATTTAGAAAAAAGACACCAAAGAGTTTTTTTTTTAGTGTTATGTTGTTACGTTTGGAAAAATATGATCTTATGAACTCTTTAGTCCTCCCTTTTTTTCTTATGAATTCAAAAGTCCCATTAAAGTGGAAATTACATAAAAGGTAGTCACTTTCATATTTGAATTTAATTTTTTAGAGATAAAAGTGGGTTTCTCAAAATATAAAATTATGAATTTGGACAATTTGCATTATAAAAGTTTTGGGTCTTCCCTTATTCTAGAACAAATCCTACGTTATAAGCAAAATCTAACACTCTAATGTAACACTCTAATAACGTAACACTTTAATGTAACACACTAAAAAGCTCCTCGGTGTACTTTTCTCAAACGTAAAAACGTAACACTAAAAAAAAACTTTTTGATGTATTTTTTCCAAACGTAATGCTCCAATGTAATAAAAAAAAAAAACCTCCTTAGTGTACTTTTTTCCAAACGTAACATTCCAATCAGTGTAACCTCAAATGTAACACTCCAACATAACATACTCCAATGTGACACACAAAAACACTAAAAAAACTCATTGGTGTACTTTTTTTTCCAAATGTAACATTTACGGTTTGAAATTATACATTTATCCAAAACTTACTAAGAAATATTTGTACTCCTTTTGGAATGGTTTGAAGAATCTCAAATTTTGCTTTTTTAGTATTATATTGGAGCTTTACGTTTGGAAAAAGTATACCAAAGAGTTTTTTTTGTGTGTTACATTAAAGTGTTAAGCTAAGGAATTGTTTTAGAGTGTTATATTGAAATGTTACGTTTGAAAAAAAGTACACTAAGGAGCTTTTTTTGTATGTTACATTAGAATGTTACACTGAGGAGTTTTTGTGTGTTACAGTAAAGAATTTTTTTAGAGTATTATATTAGGAAAAATTACTCATAAGTCCCATATTAGAAAATGTTACTCTATCTAGTCCTGAATGTTTTTTTATAAACCATGTAGTCCTTTTTTTACATCACAACATTATCATCAAAACAACATCAAACATCATATATTCGAACATCATCATCAACGCTGAACATCATCACCAAACTCTCTCTCTCTCCTCTCCTTTTCCTCTTCATCTTCTTAGGAGTCCCTCTCCTCTGTCCACCGCCTCTCCTCTAGCAACGCCACTCCTCTATTCACTGCCTCCTCCTCACCTACTTCAAGATCCACCACCAGAACTATTGCCCCTCTCTCTCTCAGATTGTGAAACCCTAGGCGGCGATCCATCCATCGCACCATTAGCTCCTACTTCGTAACTGCCACAGACGACAGCGATTGCCATCACCAAACTCTCTCTCTCTCCCCTCCTTTTCCTCTTCATCTTCTTAGGAGTCCCTCTCCTCTGTCCACCACCTCTCCTCTAGCGACGCCACTCCTCCGTTCACTACCTCCTCCTCACCTACTTCAAGATCCACCACCAGAACCATTGCCCCTCTCTCTCTCAGATCGTGAAACCATAGGCGGCGATCCATCCATTGCACCATTAGCTCCTATTTCGTAACCGCCGTAGACGACGGCGACTGTGCCGCCTTCGTGGTTTGTTCTAACATTGAACATCATCGAATCTGGGTTTTGGATCGCAATGCCAAGTCGGTGGTGATCGAAGTCTACCTTGTTCGGTTCCGTTTTTTGATGATGTTTCAAATTAATGAATCTGATGAAACACCCACAAACACCCACAATCTGGTGGATCTGATGTTCTAATGAATTTGATGATGGATCTCGAGCAATACTTTCAATTTTTAAAAAAATAAATCTGATGTTTGATGTTTGATGAATAATGTTTGATGTTTGATGTTTGATGAATAATTCTAATGTTTAATGGTTGTGTTTGATGTTTGATGAATAATGTTTGATGTTTGATGAATAATTCTAATGTTTAATGGTTGTGTTTGATGTTTGATGAATAATGTTTGTTGTTTGATGAATAATCCTAATGTTTAATGGTTGATGTTTGATGAATAATCCTGACGTTAATAATGTTTGATGTTGGATGAATAATTCTAACGTTGCTAATGTTTTCACCGATATTATACGAATAATCCTGACGTTGCTAATGTTTGATGTTTGATAAATAATTCTGACGTTACTAATGTTTGATGTTTGATGAATAATGTTTGACATAAAAAGGCCTATAGTAAGCTTTTAGAGAAATATGACCTATTAGTCCAACAAAAAACCTTCGGGACTAAATGGGTTAACATTCCCAAATTTGGGATTTATTGGTGCTTTTCCCATTATATTAAAATGTTATATTTAGGAAAAGTACACTAATTTTTTTTTGTGTGTGTTATATTAGAGTGTTACACTAAGAAATTTTTGTGTGTGTTACATTAGAGTGTTAAACTAGGGAGTTTTTTTTAAGTGTTATATTGGAGTGTTACGTTTAGGAAAAATACACTAAAGAGTTTTTTGTGTGTTACATTAGAGTGTTACTATAAATAATTTTTTTTGTGTGCTACATTAGAGCGTTATATTAAGGAGTTTTTTTTTAGTGTTATATTGGAGTGTTACATTTGGAAAAGTACAGTAATGAATTTTTTTTATGTGTTACATTATAATATTACACTATGATTTTTTTTTAGTGTTACATTGGAATGTTACGTTTAAGTATTATATTGGAGTATTACAATTTGAAATTATACATTTGGCCAAAACTTATCAAGTAGTTTTGTACTCCTTTTGAAATATTTAAAAAATCTCACATCCTTTTAGAATATTTGAATAATCCCATATTTAAAGTCATTTTTGTATTCCTTTTGAAATGCTTTCCAAATAAAAAAGATTTTTATACAAAAATTCAAACCAAATTTGATTCCCATATATTGTGTACCTACCTTTCTAGTACAAAAGAAAAAAAAGAGAAGGAAGATAATAGAAATAAGGGTATTATAGTAAATCTAGTTTTTAAATAATATATTAAATCTACCTTTTCAAAATCAATAGGACTAATTAGTATATGAAAAAATCCTTAAGACTAAATGGATCGCCATTTCTCAAGATGAGATTTATAGGTAAATTTTCCTAAATTAGATATGTTACAAATATCAGAGCGACCTAATTTTTTGTATAGATGATATACAAGAACTCTATCAAATAAACTGTTTAAATCATTGAAATGGGATTTGTAATGGGCTCTACGGGGCTCGGATATCACCCACCAATCTAAATCATAGACTGGGATATGTAACAGTAGGAAAATGATATACAAGTTTATTTTTTAGATCCATTTTCTAGATTCAGTGATGTGTCAAGAGGATGATTAGTTGATAATTAGAAAATATTTAACTATCAACCAATAATCTTCTTGACACATCACTAAATTTAAAAGTGAGTCTAATTTTTGGGCCATGTGTGATGCATCGGTTGTAACTGATTTTTCCTTAATTTATTTCATTTCCTTTTTACTTAGTTAACTCACATAAGCCCAACTAAGGAAAACAACAACCGAAAAATCATAATATCTTCCTCTAGATGTAAATAATTTTTTGAAGTTAGACCATATAAGATTTTATATTGATTTTAATTGAAACCCCTAATAGACGGTAGAATTGGTCTTTCAATTAATTGATTCATTAGGTCGGTACTAAGTTTTTCATTTTTATTTTTTTTTTTAAAAACCCATAATATCTCAAAATGAAAAAATCCCTTTCATCCATGGCTGCGTCACTCACTCCGTACACATAGATACAACTTATGACAGCTTTGCATAAAATGATCGTCCGGGTTCACCAAAAAAAATCTTATAAGGTTCCGTTCAAGTCTCAAATTTGACTCCCTGAAATTAGTGGATTGTCCAATTGTCCCATGATTTTTAAATTCTTGCACAAATAAGAAGTTGATTAGGTAAAAATTTGAAAAGTTGTCTATTGTATTTGAAATTTCGATGACTAATTGATGCCATGTGAGAACTATTCAATGACAAATTAAAAAAAAATAAAATCTAAACACTAGTGTCATTGTATTCTAAGGCCCCGTTTGTTTTGAGGTGTAATAGATGGAAGGGGATTAAGATGGAAGTGTGATTATTTAGAAGTGGGTTGGCTTTTTGACTTTTTGACTTTTTGAGCTATGTTAGCCTGGGCTAAAAAACTTGGGTAGCGTTTGGTAGAGTTTTGTAAATGTGATTTGAGAGTATGAGTTATGTTTTGAGTTTGTGTGTTGTGGAATTATGATTTGAGTGTAGAAAATTTGTTTGGTAAAGAGTTTTGAAAATAGTTTTGGAAAAGAAGTTTGATTTGAGTGGGGAAGTGTTGATGTGACATTTGATATGTGATACAAAAATTTACAACTCATAACTAAACATACAACTCAAAATTATTTTAAAACACATAAAAAATTTAAAAAATTTCAGAAAATATTTTTCCCGATTATATAAATCAATTGCAAAAAAAAAAAAAAAAAAAAAAAATTTACTGTTCCGGACAGCCGGCCGGTCAACCGGCCGGACGACCGGCCGGACGTCCCGTGCGCCTCCTGCTATGACAGAATGGTTTGACATATATACAGAGCGTTCGGCAGAGTTTTGGAAAATTAATTTCAAAACCCTTACCAAACATCATGCTCAAACTCAGGTGTGGAAATGTGATTCCAGAGCTCTTCCAAACAGACCCTTGGTTTAGGAAGGACTTTTTGATTTTTTGGCTTTTTTGACTTTTTTTGTGAGAGAAGAGTGTAATGATTATGGGTTGGATGTGATGTTTTCTTTGTTGTGGTTAAAATAGCATATTTGGTCTTTTGTGACTAAAATAGCCCCAAACCTCGTTGCCAAACAAGTTGTGTTTGTTTGTAGAATTGGAGAAGGGATTAGGATAGAGGAGGGGATATAGATGGAGGTTGGAAGGAGGATCGGGATGGAGGAGGTGGATGTGGTATTAGAAAAAAAGTGAGGGGATTAGAAATTTTTTTATTTTTTATATATTGGGAATTTTTTTTAAATATTAATGTTTAATTTTTTTATATTTTTTTATTTGTTTTATTATTTTATATAAAAATAATTTAACAATTCTTACACTAACAACTATCATCAAAATAAACACAATTTTACTTAATCCCTTTACTATCAATCCCCTCACTATTAATTCCCCCACTATAAATATCCTCCATTCTACCTATGAAAACAAACAAACCCTAGAGAAATTGCTAATGACTTTAAAATTTTCAACTCTAAATTTTCTGATTTTTGGTATGTATGGCTCATTATTTTTGTTATCATCAAATCGTTACTATTACCGTTACGTGTTCCAATACTGCCATTAAAAGCCATGACGCTCACTAATACAACTACTAGCAAATAAGTTCCAAAATCGCAACCAAGAAAATATATATTTTTAGAAAAAAAAATTTAATAATGAAATATTTTTGATTGAAACAAACAAAATGGTAATAATGTATCAATAAGTATAAATGGTGAGATTCATTCAATCAATGCAATATTAATATATCAAACAGTAAATAAAATATAATAAAAAATTAATCATCATAATTTTTTTTTTATCAGCAAAGAAGGAATATATTAATTATTGATGTGTGACATTTGGGCACTCTTTGTAGTATATATAGCAAAAATTGTATTTAAGAGGCCATTTGAAAGAAGAAATTTTTTTTGTCTTTTTCGAGTGAAATTTTTTTGTCAATCTTTTTTGAGGTGTTGCGAGAATAAAAATTTCTAAAAAAAAGAAAAAAGTTCCAGTGAAATATGACAGAAAAAATAGTTTCAGATTTTTTGCATTAATTTGTGTGTTTGATAAACTTTTTTTAAGTTTAGTTATAAATATTTTTAAACTTCTAATCTAGAAGTACCTATAAACTTTTCCTGACCAGTGCTTGATGAAATAAAAAAATAAAAAAATAATAAATAATAAAAATTACAAAAAAAATCTTAGTATTTGATCATTGTAATAAAGTAAATTATGAATTTTTAATTTTATCAATTTAAATTTTAAACTTTTAATTTGTTTTCAATGTAAACCATTAGTCTATTTCTGTTAAGTAAAACTGATGGGAAAAAATATTTTAGTTATTAAACTCAATGTATGAGTAATTCTATTTCTATACACCGATTCTCATCAATACATACACCTTCTCAATATGCATATCCAAAAAATACAAAATCTCAGTACACATATTTTTATTTCAATAATATTTTTATCTTCAATTCCAAATTCCTTAATTTTCTTCCATCCACTCACCCCTTTTATGCCATCTTTGCCGCTACTCTCTCCCCTCCATCGCCGCCACCACCACTACTCCTAGCTCATCCTCTTCCATGTTAGACTTTCACAGTAAACTTCGAAAGTGTATGGTTTGTGGTGGGGGTTTGTATGAGTGTATAGTTCATGGAGGACAATGATTGCAGACGAAGGAGAGAGATGATGGAAAGGGATGGTGGAGGAGAGAGGTGGCATTTGTGATGGAACATATGGTTGTGTGTTTTAGAATTAGGGTTTGATTGGAAGAAGATTTATGGTATTTTTATTTTAGGACAAAATTGTATTAAGATAAAATTTCAAAAAGTGTGAATTGAGGGAAATTGGTGTGTGAAATAAAATTACCCCAATATATTGGTGTACATTTAGGTATAAATAACGTCTAAAATACTATTTTTTTATTGAGTTTGATGACTAAAATATATTTTTTTTGTCGATTTTATTTAATGAAAATAGTTGGTGGTTTAGATTGAAAATAAATTAAAATGTTTGGATTTAAATCGATAAAATTATAAATTATAAATTTATTTTATTACAATAATCACACTTTAGATTATTTTTTTTTAATTTTAAATTTTCAAAAAAAATATTCAGTGTGTTTGGTTTCAATTTTTTGAATTCAATTTTCTACAAATTGAGTTTTTGTTTTTTGTATTTTTTTTTTGTTTTCAGTGAATCTTTTTAAAATTTTAAGCAGTTTTTTACTTTTTTAGATTCATCTTAATTATGTATCTAAATAGTAAAATATTTGTGAAAAAATATTTTAAAAAATTAATAAATACACAAAATAGAAAAAATGCACTGATTTTTTTTTTGGTAGGTGTGTCTAAAAATAAAAATAAAAATAAAAGATTTCTTAAAATATTAAAAAAAAATAGTGAAAACAAAGAAAATATGAAAAAACAAAAAATTAAATTTTTTTAAAAAGTGACTTCTAAAAATGAAAACCAAATAATTATTATTTGTTTTTTTTGAAAATTTACAAGTCAAATGGTGGGCCGCTGTGCAAGGTATTATAACCACATCATTGATTCATTCGCCATCAATAGTCAAAAAAATCAAATTTCAAATTTAAAACAATCAAACTTGATTTAAACTTCTAAATTTTATTTTTATTTTTATATAAAATTAATTATAAATATTGATTCAGTTAAAAGAAGAAACAAAAAATACACCAATTATATAGATTTAAAAAAATTTATAAAAAAAATATCAGAATTTAACTCTTGTAACAAAATAAATCTTGAAATTTTAATTTTATTAATTTGAAACCCAATCTTTTGGTTTGTTTTAATCTAAACTATTTATCTATTTGTAAAGTAAAAATAACAAAAAATATATATATTGTAGCCATTAAACTCAATATAAAAGTACATAAAATGTCTAAAGTATATATTTTATTTTAATGTTAAGTTTAATGACCAAAATATTTTTTTATCCGCTAGTTTTGCTTTAGGAAAATAGGCAAATTGCTTATATTAAAAATAAATTAAAATATTATGATTTAAATTGATAAAATAAAAAATTTATTTTGTTACAAAAGTTAAACACCATTTTTTTTGGGTGGTAATTTCCCTATAAATTTATTGAAGGTTTGGGATTTATGAAATGGACGTGTGAGATATTTTTCTCGGGCCATTCGGGTGATTAGCTTCTCCTGATGGTTAACTATTTGGGGATGGATGTCACGGTCCAAACCCGTCCCTATAGGTTTAGTATCGTAATCGGCCAGTAATCCGTAGATTACCGAAGGCCTCTTATCAGTAATCAAATAAGTAAGGGCTAACGAAAGCAAATATTACAAATACAATGTCCATAGAGCTGTGTAGACTTATATGGGACAGAGAATTTAAAACTTATATTTACATATATGATGTCATCATCACATCAGCCTTACGTTTTCTTATATACAACCAAAATGAGACTTAGCCCAAAATACAGAAAAGAAACAAAAATTTGCCCAGATAAACAAAAGTAAACAAGAACTTAGGACTTCATTTCCTAAGCCTGGTCGCGCGTTTGATTACCAACATACATAATATAAATAATGAGCTGGAGCCTAGTGAATAACAACAGAGTAAAGTGGTTTATGAATGATGTCCAAATCAGATTCAGAAAATAGATTTTATATCAGAAACAGATTCAAATTCACACGCTTTTACAAATTTCATAACTAATCATATGTGGTATATCTGTTAGCTACAAATCAAATTGGTCATAAAGACCCATGTGCACATGAGGTGGTGGTCATACAGACCCATATTCACTTGAGATAGTCATGAAGACCCTTATTCACATGAGATTTGGTCATAAAAGACCCACGTGCAAATTAGATAAGTGGTTATGCATAACAAGTCCCATAAATGGAACCTATGTATACCCTGGTACCATGTAACAGATAACACATGATGCTAAGGATGCCACAAATACATTTTAGAAATAGGATAATCATTCATCTATACAGAAAAATATCATTTCAAAAAACAGAGCTTATTATATCATTTCATCCAGAAAATACTTATAGTCAAATATAACTTTACAGAGTTGTCACTCACAGATAGCGCTAGAAGCAAAGTGGATAGAATAGAGCGATCAGGCGGACGCTAACACATGATCTACACAAGCACGTGACTGATATACATTGAAACACACGCTCGGAAAACACGTGACTTATTTCATTTCATTCTTAGTGTGTTTCTAATTTTTATCCTCATTATTATAGCTTAATCATGGCTTAAGAATGCCTAGGATGCAATGAAGATGCAAAAATGTACTTACAACACTTAGTAAAATTTTCAGAAAGAGGACAGCTCGCTCAAGCGAAGCTTTGGTCGCTCGAGCGGTCTGCAAAGGCTGCAAAAGTATTGGAAGCTCTCATTTTACACTCGAGCCAACTTTTGGTTGCTCGAGTCATGACTGAAAATAAAGGGTGGTCGCTCGAGTGGTCTTTTGATTGCTCGAGCCAACCATCATTCTTTGCAAAACTTCTGAGAGTTTAAATTTTACACTCGAGCGATGCTGTGGTCGCTCGAGTGATGCAACCAAATTCTGAAATTTTCAAATTGCTGCTCAAGATGCCAAACTCAATT
The DNA here is from genome assembly GCA_036172215.1 of Camellia granthamiana. Lineage (NCBI taxonomy): Eukaryota > Viridiplantae > Streptophyta > Magnoliopsida > Ericales > Theaceae > Camellia > Camellia granthamiana. The sequence goes on from CM069912.1 coordinate 103,652,109, forward strand.
CCAAAGTACCAAAACTCATTCTTTTGGGCCAAAATTTGAGAAAACATGTAGAAACTCATTTTACGTTATGAATTGAAGATCATTTTGCAAAAACCAAAGCCCAAAACATGCCAATTGTTCACAATCAAACTTGAAACTTTATATATAATGTACATGCATGTAATGATATGGCTTCTTTCTCCCAAAACATGGATTCATGGAGTGAGAAGTGTAATAATATGTTGACTTCTTAAACTTGAGCATAAAGAACACCATGTATGTGTGAATTCTTGGAAGAACAACCTCAAAGTGTGATGAAATATGCATGTATGTATGATTTACTTCCCAATTCTACTTTGTAAGTTCAATTTCCAAGCTTAAACACCTATACCTCTTGAATTCAAACACCAATATCTTAAATACCAAGTTTAAGTGTAACGCCTCCGAAATAATCACAATAATTCGACCCAACACAACATACATAAGACAACTTAATCAAAGTGATAAACTTCCATTAACCTGAATCATTATACAAAAATGACATATGCGATATACATTCATAAACAATTCATCATGAATCTACAACATGTGTTACAAGTAGTAAAGAGAAATGAAAGTTAAACAGATAATTATATGCCTTAAAGGCTTACATCTTTCCAAGTCATTGCTTATTTACAACAAAAGAGAGTCTACTTCTATACAATTTAAGCTCTTGGCTATATAGATAAGTACAAAAAGTGAAGCTCATGCTCCAAATTTCTTCTGAGCTATTGCCTTGGCGAAGGCATATCATCAACATCTGAAAATGATTTTTCCTAAATACGGTGAGCTAAAGCCCAGTATGAACAACCTAACACAATAGATGAGTTTTAACGAAGGTATAAGTAAAATGTGCATTTACAAGGCCAGGGATAAAACATTCATTTTCTATATAATCATAAAGTGCCAAAATTACACATCTCAATCTCTTTTCCCCTTCTCGTCAATTTAAGTTAATTCATTTCATCTCAATTCATAAGCTAGTTTCATTATCTTTCAGACGACCCATCTGAGACTATAACTCAATAGTTTCCAAATTAACACAATTATCACAGAAACACTTCAATCTGTCATTTTACGAAAATTTTGTTCGCGGGATCGACACCCATGTATACGTGTGGTTTCAGGACTTTCACCCAGGACACATAGGCCAACTTAATTCAATGGAGTTCATCCTCTATCTCCTTCTAAACATGGAGTATATCCCTTTTCTCCTCCCAACCAATCATATATATACAATGTATTTAAAACATAGTCATATTCAATGACAACCCATAAGAGATTAGTTTAATTCATCTAATCTTCATGCAATTTCTACAATAATCATAGCTATCCTCCACTGATAGCCCAATACTTCCCTCTTTCCCAAATGTCAACCCAAATGCCAAAATCAACAATTGTGACACAATATAACCTCATTTTCAAACCTCATGACCATTTATGTCACATTCACTAGAAACCCCTCTTTTGATTCTGCATCCCAAACCCTAGGTTTGTCCAAAATACCCCCAAAACCCACTATTGTTACACAACAATCAATAGCTAAGTTAAAAACCATAAGAAGGTGTAGAAAATCCCTACCTTGAAGTTAGGAGTTGAGCAAAGCAAAGATGAAACTCCAACGACACCAAAACCAATTTCTATTTGGATGGAAACGTAGCTCTTGGAAGGCTCCAACTTTTTCTCAAAGACACTAGGGTAGAAAACCCAATGGATCTAGGTTAAAAAGTAGAGAGAGAGTGTCTCAACTTTAGGGTTTTGAAGGAAATAGATCTGAAAAAGTGATGTAAAAAGTCATTTTCACAATTGATATATGCATAGTCCGCTTGAGCATAATAAGTGACGCTCGAGCGCTAAATACAATAAGTTGTTCCACTCGAGTGTAAGAAGTACCGCTCGAGTGCCAAGACACAATGAAAGAGACGCTCACCGCTTGAGTGCAAGAAGTGACGCTCGAGCGTAGAAAACACATATCTAGTAGTTTTACAAACCTTTGACCGATTGCTCGAGCACAAGAAGTGGCCGCTCGAGCTGAGCCAGCTCGAGTGCAAAAAGACCTGCTCGACTGTAGAAAACACTCTCCTAGTAGTTTTGCAGACCTGCAAAAGTATTGAGAGTTTGCAAAATCTGCTCGAGCGCAATAAGTACCGCTCGAGCGGAGGAGTAAAATTCTGGGCAACAAGAGTTTGGAAAACAAGAAACCAACCTGTCCCAAACACAACCACAACAATCCAAAAAGGAAATTTAAGGGAAAACAAAGGAAATAAGAGATAAACCACAATACTAAACCATGAAACCCGAGTCTGGAGTACAACAAAGATCGGGTCAAAATCGGATTTGCTATATTAAGAGTATGATCCTTACTTACACGCTTTAATTGGACTCTTAGAAGTTAATTCTTGAGCTAGCAAGTCAATTCTCCAATTTTCTTCCAAATTCCTCTTCTCCTAGCTTGAATTCAACTTTCTCTCTCTCTCTCTCTCCACGTTTTTGAGCTCAAAATGGTGATGAGATTGTGTTCTAGACGTTATATTAGCCTTATATAGGTCTAATTAGCTTATGTTAGTTAATTGTGTTTAAAGGTAATTAATCCCACTCAATTTTAATTAATTTATTCTAATTATTTGATTCCGAATTGAAATCCAATTAAACTTACCATAATATTTCAAAAAGTTTAATTCACAAATTGGCCTAGTCAATTTCGTGTTCGGTGGTCGATAAGACCTTCAATTCATAGATTCACGTAGAATTACCGATAGATATTCCTAGAGCAGTCAGATATAAACACAAATAACACATGACACACGCAATTAATTTAAGATTTCATCTTAATTACTTGTTAAGCATTTTTAATCAAGGATTATTGTAACGCCCTGAAATAAACACAATATACCCATCTCATAACAACCAATAAATAGCAATATAAATGAACTAATAAGCTTTCTTTAATCAAAGTTGAATATACAAAAGGTGACACGTGCGATATGCATTTATAAACAGTACATTTTGAATCTACAGTATGTGTTACGAGATTGTGAAAAGAAAAGAAAGCTAAACAGATAATCATATGCCTTAAAGACTTACATCTTTCCAAGTCAATGCTTGGATACATAAAAAATGAGTCTTAAGCTTAATACAGATAAAACCCTAAGCTTGTACAAAATTAAATACAAAATAACAACAATGAGCCTTCAGCTCCATAATCCTTCCAAGCTAAGTCCTTGGTGGAGGCATATCACCAGTACTTGAAATGTTTTTCCTACATAGGGTAAACTAAGGCCTAGTAGAAATACTACAACACAATGTATAAATCTTAACAAAGCCATAAGGTTTTATGCATATGCAATGCCAGTACCAAAACATTTATATCCTTTTTCAAAAGCCGTGCTATGCCAGTTTATATCTCAATTCTCAAAACCATGACCTTTACAATAGAAAGAATGGAGAAATCTCAAACCAATACAACATTTCATGGATATTTCGTTTGCGGAAAACCGTCAAATGGCACCCATGAAAACGTAGCCTATATAAGTGCTACTATTGTCATTTTACGGATATTTCGTCCGCGGGAATCAGCACCCATGTATATGCACGTTTTTCGGGACTTTCACCCTGGACACACAGGCTAACTTGATTTGGTGATGCACACTTCTTTCCAACGTTTACCCATTTTTCTCAACATCATATACATTTTCAATGTAGTAAATAAGCAATGATGTTCAATGCACATAGATAAGAAATTAGTTTTAGTTCACCTAATTCTCATGCAATTTATATAACACTAATAGTTATCCTCCACTGATAGCCCAAAACAGATATCTCTAAACAAATAAATAAATTTCATTAAGGATGCACTTTTTCAAAATCTCAAAATGGAAGTGATGATACATATCTAACTCCACCCTCATGATTATTATCATTTCAATTTCACAATTTCCATATCAATTCCATTTTCTCTTTACAATCTCAAACATTCACATTTTTGGGCAAAAACCCTTTTCTCTTTGAAAATCCATTTCAATTCAAGAAATATCTCATTTCAACATACATCAACCCCAAATTCATAATCACAACATTTTTCTTAAAATCATTTGAAAACCCCTTTTTTACATTTTGATTCTAAACTCTAGGTTTTTGACAAAAACCGCCAAACCACCATAATCTTTTGAAATAGCAAATAGCTAAGGTAAAACTCATATAAGAGTATAAAGAATCCCTACCTCAAGTTTAGAAGACGAGAGAGGGAGTGAGGAAACTTCAACAACGCCAAAACTCAACTTTGTCCAGATCAAGACGAAACTCTACGTGAGCTCTACCTTTTTTTCAAAGGGAATAGAGTAGAGAAATCAATGGATCAAGGTATTTTAGAAGAGATAAGGTAAATTTGAGAGAGAGAGTGTGTAGATCTAGGGTTTTTGAAAAGTTTAGAGAGAGAGACAGAAAGATGAAAAAGTGATGTAAAAAGTGACTTTTATGAACTAATATACATGCAGACCGCTCGAGTGCAAGAAGTGACGCTCGAGCGTAAGACACAAAAGATGTGACCGCGAGAGTACAAGAAGTTGTCGCTTGAGCATGAAATAGAAACCCCCAGTAGTTTTACAAACAGAAGGCCGACGCTCGAGTGCAATAAGGACCGTTCGAGCCAAGACCGATTGAGCGCAAGAAGTTTGGATCGAGCAAAGAATACCAATTCCCAGTAGTTTTGCAGAGCTGCAAAAGTACTGAGAATTCACAAAGACCGCTCGAGTGCAAGAAGTGACGCTCGAGCGTAGAAGCAAAATTCTGGCAACACAACCCAAAAGTCAAACTCGAAGGGGTATAAGGGAAATAAGACATAAATGACTATACAAGGCAATGAAACTCGGATACAAAACATCAAATGGTTCGGGTCCAAACCAGAATTGCTATAATTATAGATTAATCACAAGTCGAGGTTGTTACAATGGGGTAGCTGTTGTGTTCTTTTGCATATCAGTCACTATTGTGACTATGGGATTTATTTTGAGTGTCATTTTGATAATTTAAATTATTCATTTTTTAAGACACATCGACTAGAATATTTTTATACAAAATTACATTGATCGGATATCGATAACCGTATGATCTAATCAAATTTGTATATGCAAAAATAAATGCTAAGTGTGATTTTGATTATAAAATTGAATATAAATTTGATTTGATTATAAATATATTGATATCCGATTAACGTGATTTTTTACATAAATATTCTACTCGACGTGACCTGAAATGTGAATGGTTTGGATCATTTCATTGTGCTCACAACAACGACTACTGTGCAAAGGCATATCAACCACCCCCAATCCCCTATTGGTTGTAGTGGAGACTACTAATCTTCTTCTTTTATACTATTATATAAAATGAAGACTTGACTTGCTATTTTGATTTTTTTTTTTTTAATATGCTAAGTGGATTTTGTTAATTCCACTCTTAAGTAATTTATTTTTAATGTTTTTAATTTTTTTTATTTAAATATGACTTCTCACTTACGAAACAATTACAATAAAGGTTGTTCGCGGATTGGGTGGCCTCCTATCCGTCATCTATCTGAACTTAGGTGGATTATAAAATATCAATCCACATCCGTTCGTTTACTTAACGGATGCGGATTGAGCGGGCCGTGTAGGTTGACGGATTAATGCGAATCTTTACTTTTTATGTTTCTTTAAAAAACTATTTTAGAGTAATTTTTTCTATTTTGGGCGTTAAATTTAATTTTTCATTTTTTATAATTAAAATAAAAGCCAAACTTTCATATTAGCTAATCATTTTTAAACAGACAAAGTATAAAAATATAACATTATTTTTGTAAGGGGGGCTGGCAGATCAGTTTAGGCCAGGTGATCTCTCATTCGCCATTCGTCCGAACATAGATAGATTTAAAAAATCTCTTTTCACAACCGTTACTCATACAATCAAAATCGCTTAAAAACGGATAAATTGAATTGGGTCGGTTGGTTTTGACGAATTAATTAAATCCGTAAGCCCCTAATTACAATTGCTTATTTTTTCATCATATATATATATTTTAAAATTTAACATACAATATGTCTGCGTTCCTTTTACAAAGACAATTACCAAATCGTGTAAACAGCATTGTTAACAAATTGTCTTTTTCTGGGACCACAATCTTATAAATTTTCTCATTGGAGGGCTCACTACAACATTTTCTTAGTTTAGTGACATTTGAAAGTGCCACAAAACTATTCTTCTAATGACATTTTTTGGTCTTGTGGCATTTTGAACAAGTATCACTTCTATCGGTGCCACGGTAAATACGAGTCACGGTAGATACTTGCAAGTGCCAGTGCATCATCATAGCTAAAAACTTTCAATGACATTTTAATGTCATGGTAGATATTATTTGTGGCACTATCAAGCGCCATTAAAAAAAGAGTTAGTGACACTTATAAGTGTCATTACACCATCAAGACTAAAACCTTTCAGTGACACTTTAATGTTATGGTAGGCACTATTCGTGACGCTATCAAGTGCCATTCGTGACGATAATTCGTTGTAGAACAATTTGATCTGCTGTTGCAGAGACTCGAACCGCCAACCTCTCGCACCATAAACCTTATACACCACACTCTTCCCACTATACCTCTATAGCACCATATGATTATATATGCAACATATATTATTTATATAGTACATACATTATTTATATAGTACATACATCTATATTAATATAAAAGTATATGTATAAACATAATTATTTTATTGAACATAATTTATGTAAAATAAACTATTTACTAGTAAAATAAAAAAAAGACCACTTTTGGCAACTAAAAATATTTTTTGGTCGCCAATTCTATACTTTTGGCTACTAATTATTTTTTAGTTGCTAAAAAACTTAACTTTTGCCGACCAAAATCGGATTTGGTCACCGAAGATGCACTTTCAGCTACCAAAATTTTGGTCGCCAAAAAATTAAATTCCCGCCTTAGGATTTTAGTTCTCCCACGCTAAAAATAACCACTTTTGGCGACTAAACTTATTTTTTAGTCACCAATTATAGACTTTTGGCTACTAAAATTTTTTTAGTCACCAAAAAGTTTTACTTTGGGTTATTAAAATTTTTTTTGTCACTAAAACCCATATAATCAGCGACCAAACTTAGTTTTGGTCGCCAATTGTAGACTTTTAGCTACTAAAATTGTTTAGTCGCCAAAAAGCTTTACTTTTGGCTACTAATGCCGTTTTGGTTGCTGAAAGCTATACTTTCAGCGACCAAATTTTTTTTGGTCAGGAAATTTAGTCGTCGAATATGCTTTTTCCTGTAGTGTATATTGAGTTTAATTTATTTATTTTTAATCATTTACTGCATTGTAAAAATTTTAAAAATATATTGGCATTTTTTGTTTTTTCAAAAATGCCATTATAAGCTTGGAAAGTTTTTGACTTACTGGCATTTCTCAAAATGCTATAAAATATTTGTTTATGAAACTTTTCACCTAAGTGTTATAAAAAGTAATTTGCATCTACCTAGTGTCCTGACATTTTTTAAAAAATGTCATTGCAACTAAAGTTTAGTGGCATCTGTTGGTAAATGTCACGAACATAATTTTTGTGTCATTATTTTATAAAATGCCATAAAATTGATGTGACATTTCTTTATTGAAATGCCACTCGAGCCTTATATGTTTGTGGCTTTGTGGCATTTATCTAAATGTGTCACCAAATATTATTTTTGTGGCATTTTCTAAAAACATGCCACTAGTATAATGTCACTAAAGTGTGTTTTTGTTATAGTTTTGTGACACTTGTTCATTGAAATGTCACTAGAGCCTTTTATGTTTGTCGTTTTGTGACATTTTTAAAAAACGTGCCACTAAATATCATTTTTGTGACATTTTCTAAAAATATGCCACTGGTGTAGTGCCACTAAAGTATGTTTTGTTGTAGTTTTGTGACACTTGTTCATTGAAATGTCACTAGAGCCTTTTATGTTTGTCGTTTTGTGGCATGTTTCAAAAATGTGCCACTAAATATCATTTTTTGTGGCATTTTCTAACAATATGCCACTAATGTAGTGCCACTAAAATATGTTTTTGTTGTAGTGGCTGGACATTGTTATTTAAGGTCATTATCTTTTTTTCTATCTAAAAAAAAAAAGAGAAAAAGGTCATTATCTTTTTTTCATTGGTGAAGGATTAGACCGTGTTAATGATTTTTCTCATTTGGAAATTGATTGAACCGTCTTATTCAAGTCCGTCAAGTTCATCAGTTTTCACATATCAAAAAAAAGTTAATGACTTTTCTCGTTAGGGACCGGACCGTGTTGTTTAAGTTCATGACTTTTCTCATGGGACTTGCTATCTCTTCTATTTTTCAAATCCTTGTATGTAATTATTTATAATAAAAGAAAAAAGAAAAAAATTACATTAATAATCTCTATATTTTGATCATTGTGTCGGTGTGGTATTTATAATTTCAATTGGCTTGACTTTAACTATAAATTTATAATTGTGTCGATTTAATCTAATTGACTGCAATTGTTAGTATTTTTTATTAAAAAAAAAAAAATGCACACATACACAACATGTATTATATTTTTATAAACAAAATTATAAATTTATTCAACTTAGTGAATTAAACTCAATCAATTTAGTGACTATTTTTTTTTTTTCAAAAATTCTAATTGGCGTTATGAATTGGACCAAATTGACAAAAGATTTAAAATTAAGAGTCAAAATTGAACTGATTAAAATTATCGAGACGGAAATGATAAAATTCAAAAATTACCAATGCAATTTATTCTATTTTTTTTATTTAATTTAAAGATGACTGGTGGACAAAAATTTAAAAATAAACAATTGGACTAAAGAGAAGATTATCACTTCCCATTAATAATGTTCGATTCCACTTGTGTGCTTCTTCCGTAACATTCAAAAGTAAAATATTTGAACCTCTCAAAAAAATATGTGTCAATTTTTAATTTGTTACATACTTAATAATAATAAGTTCAACTCTCATGACACATTATTGTAAATAAATTTATAAATATAAATATGTTAGTCTCTAATGTTACTCTATTGAAAATACTATTTTTTGATTTTTTTACCCATTAGAAAATGCGAAAGGGTACCAAAAGCCAACTTGCTCCGTAGCACCCAAATTAAGGCGGAATCAGAATTGTTTTTGAGAGGGTGCCAAGTTGACACTAATCAAAGATTTTAGTATACAGTGGGAAGTAATGTTAAAAAATGACTAATGTTAGAGATTTATATCCAAGACTCTCAAATACATCTTTAATAATTTGATAAGGAAGTAAAATCTCACATAATTCAGTATATGATAAATAAAAAATTGTCACTTATCATTCTACATTATTGAATGTGAAATTATTTAGTGTGTTTGTTTTAAGTTTTTTGAAAATTGAGTTTTTTGGTTTTCGTGCTTTTTTTATTTTTATTTTTAGTGAATATTTTTAAAATTTTAAACATTTTTTTTTTACTTTTTTAGATGCATCTTACTTAGATGTATCTAAAAAGTAAAAAATTTATGAAAAAATATTTTAAAAAATTAATAAATACATAAAAATACAAAAATTGTACTAAATTCCTTAAAGAATAGTGTTTTGGATGGATTAATATTAAGTTTTTGGGTCCTGTTATGGTGTGCAACCCGTTAAGGTTGCACACCATATGCAACCAACACAAAAGGTGTAAGTGGAAGGTATAAACATAAAACAGGACAACAAACAGAAAGACGTAAGTGTAAGGTGTAAGTTGCACACTTAAGAAAAGTCCTAAGTTTTTATTTGATGACGGAAAGTAGTTGAAAATATCTATATATCAATCATTTTGTAACTAATAGTATCTAATTGTGTAGAATTACTTACCCCCTATTTCAAAATTAATTTATATTCAATCAAACAAAATATATCTAAATTAAATATTTTGAATTTTAATTTTTTTAGTAAAAAATAGTTTATAATTTTATGTATTTCAAATAATGACAAAATACTTTATTAGATTTATTTGTTATTTATTAGAAAAAAAGAAACTTTATTAATGAATTTATGTAACACAAAACATCAATAAATACATGATCAATGGTTTAAATTATTTTCCACAAAGAGAGCAAACTCCTTAGGATTTGTTTGGGAAGTAAGTTGGTTTTTTTTTGGCTATTTTAGTTTAGAGCTAAAAAGTCTCGTTTAGGATAAACTTTTTAGTTTTTTTGACTTTTGTGAGAAAAAAAATAAAATGATTATGGTTTATATGTGACATTTTATCTTATTGGATTAAAAAGTCTATTTTATCTTTCTGTGATTATTTTAATCCCAATCCACCCCAATCTATTATGCCAAACGAGTGCTTGGTTCAACTTGTTTAGAATTCCAAACCTCTGAAGCAAATTAGCTACTTTTTGAAGAACTTCTGAATTATTTTATTGAATGAAATTGATAGTACATCAGGGTATATATATACAAGAACTTACAATGGTTATACAGTTATACAATATATCTATCTAACTAATAAACCAACTAACTCTTCTAACAAACATATCTTCTAACTGAATCTGGACTGTTACACATTGTAACTGAATCTGGTAAAGGGATTACATAGTGAACATGTGTACTCTCTATCATCCCCCCTCAAGTGAAGGGCAAGGAGGAGAGCATAAGCTTGCTAGTGAGATAGGCAAACTGAGCAGTGGAAAGGGGCTTGGTGAAGATGTTAGCCAACTGGTCAGAGGTAGGAACATACTTCAAGATGAGCTGACGGGCAGCAACTTTGTCACGAACGAAATGGCAATCGACTTCAATGTGTTTGGAGCGACTGTGAAACACAGGATTAGCAGCCAAGGACATAGAGGAAATATTATCACACCATAAAATTGGAGGAGAAGCAGAAGGAATAGCAAAATTAGTAAGTAACATTTGTAACCAGGTGAGTTCAGCGGAGGTATGAGCCAAAGAACGATATTCTGCCTCAGTAGATGAACGAGAGACAGTTGACTGCTTTTTAGAAGACTAAGAGATAAGATTCCTGCCCAAATAAACACAATACCCAGAAGTGGATCTGCGGTCGAAGGGATCACCAGCCCAATTCAAGTCACTATAAGCTTGCAAGTGAAAATCACTGGGAACAAAGTGAAGACCATGAGCTATGGTTCCCTTGATGTAGCGCAAAATACGTTTAACCGAAGAGAAATGTCCCACGGTCGGGGAATGCATGAACTGGCAGGCTTGATTAACAGCAAAAGAAATCTCGGGTCGAGTAATGGTAAGATACTGCAGAGCCCCAACAATGCTGCGATAAAGAAAAGGCTGAGAAAAAGGAAGAGAATCTGCCACAGTAGAGGTGTGTTTAACAGAACCAGGTGTAGCACATGGCTTACAGTCAACCATACCAGCCTTGATCAAAAGCTCAGAGGCATATTTATGTTGAGAAAGGAAGTACCCATCAGAAATAGATTGGACAGAGATACCAAGAAAATAAGAGATATCCCCTAATTCTTTCATTGAAAAAGCTTGATGCATATGAGATAACAAGGATTGAATGTACCCTTGATCAGTACCAGTGAGAAGTATGTCATCCACATAGATAAGAAGGTAGGTAAGAGAAGAAGAAGTCTTGTGAACAAATAAAGAAGAATCACATTTACTCTAAAGAAATCCTTGAGAAAGGAGAAACGAAGAAAAAGTGGAGAACCAAGCCCGGGATGCTTGTTTTAAACCATAAAGCGCCTTATGAAGTTTACACACCAAAGTGGGCTGTTGAGGATTAACAAAGCCTGGAGGTTGGTCCATGTAAACCTCCTCATCAAGGTGACCATGAAGAAAAGCATTACTAATATCCAATTGTTTGAGGGGCCAGTGGTGATGAAGAGCCAAACAAAGCAGATTACGAATAGTAGGTTGTTTAGCTACTAGGCTGAAAGTATCCTCAAAATCCACCCCTTGTTGTTGAAGAAACCCTTTAGCAACCAAATGGGCCTTATGTCGAGCCATAGTGCCATCAGAGTTATGTTTGATTTTAAAAACCCACTTACAGCCAATTGAGTGCTTGGAATGAGGTAAAGGAACAAGAGACCAAGTGCCTTGATGTTGAAGAGCATTATACTCATCTAACATGGCCTGAAACCAAACAGGTGAAGTAAGGGCTGTTTTATAAGAAGTAGGTACAGTGGAGACATCAGAAGAGGAATGAGAAGTACAGTAGCAAAGAGCCTGAGATTTGGATCTAGTAGTCATAGGATGGATATTAGTGGAAGGGGGAGGAAGAGGAAGAACAACAAAAATAGAGTCAATGGGAATAACAGAATTAGAGAAAGGAGTAGACTGCGGCAGAGGAGCAGTTGGAGACTGGTGAATAGGAGCAGGAGGGGCAGAGTAGCAACAATGGCAGACTGGGGCAGAACAACAGCAGGTTAGGGCACAACAGCAGCAGTAGGTGCAGGCTCTTGCACAACAGCATCAGGAACAGGCTGTAGCAGAACAGGGGTAGAAATGGAAGGAGAACAGGAGGTAGGCACCACAAAAATAAGCTGAGAGGGAGACCAAAAGAAAGACTGGATAGTGGACAGAGGAGGAGGGGATGTAGGAGGAAGAGTGGAAAATGAAAAAGAGATTCTTGAAATCGAACATGCCTGGATAGAATAATTTTGTTAGTTTTGAGATTGAGGCATCTGTAGCCTTTGACAGAAGGATGATATCCTAAAAATACACAAGACTCAGATTTAGGAGCCAACTTATGGGAAGAATAAGGACGAAGCCAAGGGAAGCATAAGCAGCCAAAAACCTTAAGATGATCATAAGTTGGTTTAGTGTGATGTAAGATCTCAAAAGGAGAGCAATTAGAAAGAGAGGAACTAGGAAGCCTATTGATAAGATAAGTGGCTGTAGCAATGGCATCAAACCAATAGGTTAAAGGCAAAGAGGATTGATGTAAAAGTGTTATAGCTGTCTCAGTAATGTGTAAATGCTTCCTCTCGGCAACACTATTTTGAGAAGGAGAATGTGGACAAGAATATTGATGATGAATTCCATGGGATTGCATAAAAGCTTGTATTTGATTGTTAATAAATTCACCACCCCCATCTGAGCGAAGTATTTTAAGAGGAAAACCAAAATTATTTTTCCACAAAAGCTTTGAAAATCATGAATTTGGAACAAACTTCACTTTTGTAAGCAAGAGGATAGATCCATGTAAATCTACTATGATCATCAACAAACAACACATAATATCTATAGTTACTTGAGGAACAATGAAAAGGGCCCCAAACATCTGTGTGAATTAAGGCTAAAGGTGCATCAACCTTTGAATTAGAAAGTACAAAAGGAAGCCGATGGCTTTTGGAAACAGAACAAGTGATACAAGACAAATTAGTTTTATTAACAGATGAAGGCAAATGCAACTGAGATTGTAGTAAATGAAATTTTGCTAATGAAGGGTGACCTAATCGCTTATGCCAAGTATCAGGTGATAACAAAGATGAAGCAGCAGAAGTTGAAGTAGTGGAAAAAGCATGGGGAGAAGAGCAAGAATCCACAAGAAAATGATATAGTCCATTAGCATGAAAGCCTTGATGAAGAACTTCCTTAGAATGATTGTCCTGAATGACAAAGGAAGATTTGTCAAAAATAATGGAACAATCATTATCTCGAGCTAACTAGTGAACTGATAGCAAATTGGCGTTTATGGAAGGAACATGAAGAACTTTGTTAAGCTTAAAGGAATGATGTGGAGTGGGAAGAATACCTTTCCTAGTGTGATGAATGGGAATAGATGAACCATTGCCTATGGTAACTTGATCAGAACTATTATAAGGCTGATAAGAATTCAGATGATGAAGATCATTAGTGATGTGCTCAGAAGCAGCAGAATCAAAAAACTATGGACCTGAGGTTTGAGAAGTATCAGCATCTGAGATATTAGTGAGATAAGCTTTGGAAAGATGCGGAACAGAAGATTGCTGTGATTGTGGCTGAAAAGCGTGCTGTGATTGCGGCTGAAAGTGAGGATCAAGTCGATGCCAACACTCAAAAGCTGTGTGATTAGTTTTGCCACAAATCTGACAAACAGTTCCAAAATTTGTCCTAGGACGAGTTTGAGATCGACCACGAGATGAATATCTGTTACAAAAATTGCCTCTGGTATTGGCGCGAGAAAAACCACGATCATGATGATAAGAAGTAAATCCTTTGGAAGAATTGGAATCCTTCTGTGTTGCATAAGCCATAGTGAGATCAGAATGCTTTTCGATTTTGCCTTCAATATGTAAAGCCTTTGAACAGAGGAGAGAAGACAGATCTTCCATAGATATGGTTTCAGATTGAGTACGAATTACAGTTTTAAGAGAGTCATACTCAGCAGGTAGACCATTGAGAGTGATAAGAACAAGATCTTCATTATCAAGAAATGAAGATGCAATGCTGAGTTGATCAACAACTGACTTGATGTTAGTCAAATATACTTCTATTGATTCAGAACCTTTTGAAATTGAGTTCAACTTGTTCTTAAGTTGATGAATATGAGATCTAGAGAGAGATATGAAACGTTTTTCAAGAGCAAACCAGACTTCAGAACTAGATCGATGATGAAGAATTATTGTAAAAATTGCAGGAGAGAGAGTGTGTAACAGGTCTGCGAGGGAACTCACGGGTTATAGTTCGGACTCAATTTTGTTGTCGGTTCTCAATCTGAACCAAAGAGTCCAAATCCGGCAAATCGTTTTGAGAAAACAGATTTTTGAAAGAAGTGCCAAACATGGACTGTTTTGCCAGATATAGAGTCGCCACCTAAATATTTTTTAATGGGGAAATTTAGGAAACCCTGACTCGGTGCCAAAGGCCACGTGTCCGTCATCACCAAAGTTACCTCGGCTCGGGAGTTTGGGTACGATTGGGGAAGGTCAGTTATGAGCACCCCCTTTCGCCCAATCCGAAGATCGGCCTCTACTAACCATGATATCTTGTTTTGAAAACATTATGCATTCTTATTCCGGTTAATTAGCTAGAATTACTACGTGATGCGCACAGCAAAACAAGTATAGACTAGATCACCTAATTTGGAACAAAGCATTGTATATCCATTTGTTTGAAAATGGTTTGAGATTTGCTACTCACAAGTAGGCTAAAATACGGATTTCAATGAATTATTCCAATTCAAACAATCCAACCTTCACCCACAGGCATTTAGGCAGTTATATCACATAAGCAATTGGCCTTATGGCAAGTATGCTGTCATGGCAAACACTCGCACGCATGCAAGGATGCTAAAGCATAAAAGCTTACCTAGTACTCCAAGCCAAAACAGAAACTAGTTAGTAATCAATGCATGATCCTAGTTCATGTTAAGATGACTAATGCAACATATGCAAGATGCAACTACAATAGGCTCGGCTAATCTAAGATGGCATATGAGATGCTACAAATAACATGTATTCAACTTGGAATTTGAAATACAATGCAGTTAGTATGATGCGCCGAGCCCGGTGCATGCAATACATATGAATGATGCAAACATGCACAGCATAAGGATGCTAATTGAAATATGCCCTAATACTAACCATCATAAGCGGTTAAATAAAAGGGAGAAAGAAATGGGGGTTGGAAGACATGCATCACACACACGCACGCTTATTACAATTGTGCCCTCGCTCGGAGGGTCCGAAAAAAATAATACAAATTAATTAACCTACAAGTTAATTAATTATTACAGGCCACCTAATTAATTAAGCAAATTAACTAAGCTAAGAAAGCAGTAAAGGTCTCGGGAAGAGGGTCCAATGCACGTGTGCTCGGGTTTGCCCAGAAATCCATCGCCATGCACAAGTTTGCCTCTGTTTTCCCTACTCTGCTCCTCTGAAAATTGCACAAGTCCCAGGGAGCACTCTGTGGACACTGTGGAACATCACCGGCTAAAACATAACACCACCGGCCATGTCCGGATGGTCATCGACCATTTGTAAAGCCATCGGCCAACAATGGATGGCCGGTCGGCAGTATAGATGGCCGGCCGGCCAAAGCTTCCTGCAGAACCTGTTTTGACAGCAGCAGAGGGCAAAACAAGGCATGGCAATGCATTTGAAGCAAATGTATGCACCATCACATCCCTTATCATATTTATGACTCAAAGGGGTATGGTGCTCGATTCTCGGACCACCAATCGTGCATTTCAATGCATGATGGCCCAAGAAACCAAGTAGGCAACTTCAATTTCAAATGAAATGCAAACCAAATGAACTCACAAGAAGGCCTAACCTCTATCATACTCACTTCAAGAGGTCAAGCATGCATGCTCATGCAATGCAATTCTAAGCATGTGAGCCTGGGTATGCAACATGGAAATACAAAGAAGCAAGCACGCAACAATGCAAAGGATGGTCTTACACCAATTTAGGCAGCCTCAGATAGGCCTAAAACAGTGGCCAACATGCTCAAGAATGAAGGCAAAATGACATGCAAGCATGCATGCACACGAGGACCAACACTTAAGCATTAAAGAGCAACTCTCAAGCACACTTAAGAGGATGCAAACATGGACAAATGGCATGCATAATAAGCTCTGAATATGCATGAATTAGAGGTGCCAAACCAACTAATTACCACAAGCAATGCATGCTAGCATGATCAAAACTCAAGGCAAGCTAAAGGGGTATTGAACCACACTTAACAAAACCAAACATGGCATGAAAGGAATGACCAAAATCAGAGGTTTAGCAAGTTAAAACAAAGCTAAGAACACAATGACATGGCATCCTAGGGGCCTAAACATGATGGCATGCATGAAGGCCTAAACATGGAGCATGAGATGACAACTTTGCAAGGCATTAAAGGGACATCAAAGGCAAGCATACAAGCACACCATGAGGTCTAAAATAACATGCCAAGTGGTTCCAAACCACTGAAAAAAAGCAAGGATGGCATGCTAGAGGGGCTAAAGCTTAAGGCATACAAGAGGGATTGCATGGTAGCTATACAAAGCAAGACATGAATGACTCAAATGACCTAAAACAGTCCCTTAGCATATCAAAACATGCATATAAGCTTCACAAAGCTTGGCCAAAACACAAAAGCATGGTAGTCTAAATGCTATGCATGTATTGAGGCAAATCATGGCATTACAAGGCATGTATGCTAAACAAGCATGGTGTACCAAAACCAACTAAAAACAGAGGCATATTTGTAGACGTCCCCGAACGCCCTGGGAGGGTTAAGTCCCGTTCTGTTCATTTTGGGCTCACTACAGTTCAAGGACTCGATTGTCACGGTTCTAAATCTTGAACCAAAGAGTCCAAATCCGGCAAATCGTTTTTGAGAAAATAGATTTTTTTGAAAGAAGTGCCAAATATGGACTGCTTTGCCAGATACAGAGTCGCCACCTAAATATTTTTTATGGGAAATTTAGGAAACCCTGACTCGGTGCCAAAGGCCACGTGTCCGTCATCACCAAAGTTGCCTCGGCTCGGGAACTTGGGTACGATTGGGGAAGGTCACTTCGTGAGCACCCCCGCTCGCCCGATCAAAGACTGGCCTCTACTAACCGTGATATCTAGTTTTGAAAACATTGTGTGTTCTTATTCTGGTTATTAGCCTAGGTTACTATGTGATGCGCACAACATACAAGTATAGACTGAGTCGCCTGAATTGGAACAAAACATTTCATGTTTGTTTGTTTGAAAATGGTTTGATGGTACTACCCGCAGGTAGGCTAAGACGTGGATTTGCCACCCTCGGGTGGGCTTAAGAAAACATGATTTTGCCACTATCTAGTGGGCTTAAAACAAACATTTGATGAATTGTCCCAATTAAATAACACAACCTCCACCCACAGGCATTCAAGCAGTTATATCACATAAGCAATTAGCCTCATGGTAAGCATGCTATTCATGGCAGTCACTCACACGCATGCAAGGATGCTAAAGCATAAAACTCACCGAGTACTCCAAGCCAAAACAGAAGCTCATTAGAAATCATGCATGATCCCAAATATGCCGAAATGCCTAATGCAACACATGCAGAAATGCAAACTATAGCAGGCTCGGCTATTCTAAGCATGGCATATGAGATGCGACAGTTAACAAGTATTCAATTTGGAATTGAAATATAGATGCAGTTAGTATGGTGCGCCGAGCCCGGTACATGCAAGACAGATGAATGAATGCAAACATGCTATCATACTGTATGCTAATTGAAATATGCCCTAATCTAACCATCATAAGCAGGTAAATAAATGGGAAGAAAGACGTGGGGTTGGAAGACATACATCACACTCACGCACACTTATTACAATTTTGCCCTCGCACAGAGGGTCCAAATAAATATACAGTCCCGAATAAAAGAATAGTACAGTCCAAATAATGCAAATTCCTAATTAATTTACAAATTAACTAAGAAAATAATGACTGGCATGCAAGCCGGGGACTGCCTTGATCCTGATGAATGATGTATGTTTGGGCTGCCTTGCGCGGAAATCCACTGGGATGCCCCGATTAGCCTCTGTTCGCACCTGTTCTTGAAATGCGTGCCAAGCCTCGGAAGACTGCTGATTCTTGATTTTGCTGCAACAGAGAGTAGGAAAGGGGCATAGCAATGTATTTTCACAAATGTATACATGCCTCGATCCTCGTGCCACCAATCACGCATATCGATGCATGATGGCCGAGGAGCCGAATTGCACAATTCAATATGAAATGAATGCAACATGAAAACACAACAAGACCTAACTCCATCATGGATGATCCGGAGTGTCGGTGACTGGGGAATTGAGACACGTTCTGTCACTCGGAGTGCGAAACGTACCTCGTTTTCCGTGCTCGGGCTAACTCCTATCCCGAACATGATGCAATGTGCATGATATACGTGAAATGCAACTAAGATACAATCCTAACATACACAATGTTATGGAATGGCATACACGCTACACGAGGTGATACACAACCGAGCATACGCAATGCCATGGATGAAATGGCATACGCAATGCAATATGGGCTTACACCAACATGAGAGAGCCTCAGCCACACTCACATAGGAGGCCATAGGATGAAAATGAGACACTTGAAATGCGTGCACACGTGCACGCAAACCGAGGACCGAACCTACGGCACGGAATGCCACTCTAATGAGACATGGCAAGACATGGAATATGATATGCAAACATGAAAATCTCAGAGGCAAAATGACATGCAAAACAGCCCCGAAACATGGCGAAATGACACTCGATGCATGGGATCAATCCCGAAACATGAAATTTGGCTCAAGGAATGGCCTATAGCTATGCAATGCATGCATAATTTGATCATGAAGTGTTAAGAAAGATTCAAGACAGTCACGAGACAAGAATTTTTACAGTTTTAAACATGGCCAAACAGTGGGTACAAATAGGGCAAAATTAGCATGCAAAAATGGGGGGGCAAGAGAGGTAATGAAGCAAGTCAAAGCTGCTGATCTCAAACACAGAAGGCCCCTTTTACAATGTTGAAGAGGGGAAAAAAATATGATGTTTTACAGTTTATGACAACCCCCAAAAACAGATACAAGTATGCTCAAAATGCTATGCAAGAAATGGGCCATCAAAGGGGCAAAGAAGTAACTGATATATGCTGGCCCCAAACAGGTTAGGGCCCTTCAACAATGTTGAAGAGGGGCCCAAAATATGGCTTTTTACAGTAGATGATCAAGCCCAAAACAGTGTAGAAATATGCTCAAAATGCCATGCAAAATTAAGGCCACAAGAGGGCTATAACATGAAGTATACCAAGGATGTCTCAAACAGCCCTAGACCCTTAATGAAACATGAAGAGGGGGCCATTTTAGGGCCATTTTAAGTTCGGACCAAGGTCCAAAAACAGAAACTCAATGGGCTAATAAATCATGCAAAAATGGGGACCTAAGAGGGGTACAATGATAAATGATACATGGAGATGCCAAACAGTGTTGAGCCCTTCTTCAATGTTGAAGAAGGGCTCAGAATAAGCCTATTTACAGTTTATGACATGCTCCAAAACAGATCACACATAGGCCAAAAATATCATGCAAAATAATGGCATTCAAGAGGATAATGAAGCAAGTGCCAAAAAGAAGCTCCAAACTGCAATGAGCCCTTAATGAAACATGGAATATGGCTCAAAAAAATGACATTTTCAGTTTTGGTCGGAGCTCAAAACAGCAAGCAAATAGGGCTAAGCAATGGTACAAAATAAGGCCAAAAAAGAGGGGAAATGAACTTACCCTTGAAGACTACTCCTTGGCTGCCTTTTGAACTGAGAAATGGTGCCTCCAAGCCTCTAAGAAGAACTCCAAGCTGCTGGAAATGGAGTAGTGATGGTGGTGCTAGGTGGTGATATGAAAAAGGGGTAGAACTTGGAAGATTTTTGAAGGAAATGAGAGAGATGGAGGGAGATATGCATGCAAGAGCTCAAAGCAATTTTTCCAACCCTCAAACCAAACCTGGGAGGCTGGTTATATGGCCAAGAGAGGGGGAGAAAAGGAGGGAAAAAGTGGGGGGAAAACAAGCCAAGTTTTCCCCCAAAAGTTGTCCCTCCGGATACAGGTTTTTGGGGGGAAAACAGATATACAGCTGTAATATACACACTGCAAGGAACAAGGCCGGCTAGTTTTCAGAGTTGCAGGTGGCCGGCCGGCCACCCCCCATGGCCGGCTGGCCAAGGGTCAAAATGGTCATGAAGATTTTCTGGCCGGCCACCACAAATTGGTGTCCTCCCAGGTGCCCTCAACACAACCCTGTGGTTCAAAATTGGCAACTGTAAGACAGGAGAGAGAATAGGCCATTTTTAGGAGGGGTTCAAAAGGGTCAGGTGGAATTACTGGCCGGCCACCAACTTTTAGTGTCCTCCCATGTGTGTACAACACAAATATGTGGTTTGGGGTTGAAGAAAGTGGCCCTAGGGTGGTCAACATTGGCTTGGAAGTGAGAAAAACGGGCGTCGGAGGGCGACGGAGGAATATAACTGGTTGCTGAAACAATTGCTGGCCTCCCACCCTTCTACGGCCTTCCTGGTGATGAAACAGAGGTACCTGCCAAAAATGAACGAAAACCGATGCAAAACGAATGTTCGGGGGCCAGAACACGCAGTTCGGGGCCCCGAAAACTGCCTGTTAAGCACCGAAAGTGGCATTCGACCACGAAGTGGGTCTCTCAGAACTCAGTGTCCCTCAAAAGGGAGTAAATAAGATGCATGCCAAAAACCGGAGCGAACGGAGATAGTTAGGCGGTCCCGAACCGAGGCACACGGCCTGACGGTTCCGAAAACCGAGCTCCGGGCTCCGAAATGGGCAAAATGGCCTACGACCACGAAATGTAGCCCACGGCCACTGAGAGATGGTCTACGAGACCTCTCCCTCCCCTCAGGAAGAGCAACAGAGAAAACCGAGCCTGGTTCGCAAACCGAGGCGAGGCACAGAAAAGCCCGGAAGTCCGGAGGCAGGGCACACGGCCGAGACTCTGAGACTTCTGAACGAGCACAATATGCAACATCACCGAGCGCTCAATCGGTGACGTCTGAGTCTTAAGGTCGGTCAAAAATGGGGTGTCTACAGTTGCCCCTCTTTGACAGAACTCGGAAGTCAAGAAATGACGGGAGTGAATGTCAAAGCCCAGAGACGACCCATTTTTGACAAGGCCGAAGACTTAGATAATCATACAAGATAGACAGAGATATGCCCGCAGGCGTGCCCGCAGGCAGGGGGGGCAAAATGCAAAGCGATATGCACAAGGCCAGATGTAACTCGATGTTCATGCAAATGCAACAGGCTGTAATGAAGCAAGTATTCGCAAATAGATGCAACAGTTTTAAGCAAGAATGCAAAGCAACAACTACATTTCGTGCAGTTAGGAATGCGGAGAATTATTCGATTCTCGTCGTGTCTCACACGGAGAAAATACCATACCTGTGCGATTCGTCTGGTCACACCAGCTTCAAATGAACCGTACATACACTATCGTGCCTGCAAAAGAGAGAAATTCAACAAGCACAATATGCTAACAACATATGTTCAATGTGATTCCGAAAGTTTGACACACGCAGTGCCGGCGAGTGAATGCATCGCAATGCGAGAAAGGAACGTGCGTGACAACGCATGCTCAAGCACAGAGGTATGGCAATGTCAAGAAATGTGCATAATAATGCAAGTATGCTCATGAGAATGCAAGTTATGGGCATGACAATGCAGAACGAGCATAAATCAGGGTGCATGTTTGTCACGAAACGGCGAGTAATGAAACGCGTGTTTCGGCGAGGGTGACTCGATCGCGGCCTCCGGTTTACTTCCCGGAGAGGTTACAACATGCTCAAGAAGGATACACCTTGATTCTAATGAGTAATGATGAGACACATGTCAGAACTTGAAGCTGAAGTTCCGGCGGAGCAATTTCGCGACAGAAAGTGCACTTTTCTTGAACTTTTTCAGGTCCCGGGAACTCCAATCTTCCTCAAAATTTGCAGAGAGCTAGGTGAGCATGTGGGGGATACCACCGGCCAGTTATTTTCCCAAGGGGAGGCCACCGGCCACTTTTCAAAAAGAGAATGGCCGGCCAGCCAGAAAAGGTGGCCGGCCGGCCACCTGCCCAAATCCGCGGGCAAATTGGTCTTTTCACCTTCTTTTCTTTATATTCTCTGACCCAAACACTTTGAGCTCATAACCTCAGCCACAAAATTTTCCCCTCTTGCTTCCCAAACCATTTTCTCCCTCAGATCTGAGCTCTATACGCGTTTTCCAACGCCCCACGCAAGTTGTTTACGCGAAAACATTCAGTTTCAAGCACTTTGAACCGATTAAATTTTGATTTCGGTGCTTCTTTTCTCGTTTTCACCACTTGAGGTAAGTTTGTCTCAACATTTGGAAGATTTTCTCGGGAGTTGACTTTTGTTGACTTTTTCATTTCCCGGGAGTTGACTTTTGTTGACTTTTTCCAATTTTGGCTCATTTTTGCTTCTTTTTGCAGATTTTCCGAAATGGCCGGTCATTTTCGTCACGGCGGAGGTCCTCCAGGTGCCGAGGATGATTTTGATGCCATGACCCTGCCTCCGAGGGTTCGACCCTTCATTCCCGAGAGGTACGCCCCGCCGGCACACGTTTTTCCGCGGGCCGTTTTTCATCACTTCACTGACTTTAATAAGCGAGCACCTGGAGATCTGCTTCTGCGGGAGCCAGAGTATCATCTCTCCCACGAGGCACGAGAGGTATTTACTTCGTTTTTTACCTTTTCTGCAACATATTCTGCATTTTTCATGCATTCTATGCCTTTGCCATATTTGAACACACAGTTTAGTCTATGACATAGCACTTTGTTCGCATCTTGAACACACGGTTCAAACACTTGAATTTCCGAACACTCAGCTCCTAAATTGATTGTGAACACACGGCACACATTAGTTGAGAATTGAACACATAGTTCAAACACTGATTTTTCGAACACACAGCTCGGATTGAGGGTGAACACGCAGCACGCATTGATTGAGAGTAGAACACGCAGCCCAAACTCTGATTTTCTGAACACACAGCTCGGATTGAGGGTGAACATGCAGCACACACTGATTGAGAGTAGAACACGCAGCCCAAACTCTGATTTTCTGAACACACAGCCCAAATTGAAGGTGAACACGCAGCACACACTGATTTAGAGTAGAACACGCAGCCCAAACTCTGATTTTCTGAACACACAGCCCAGATTGAGGGTGAACACGCAGCACACACTGATTGAGAGTAGAACACGCAGCCCAAACTCTGATTTTCTGAACACATAGCCCAGATTGAGGGTGAACACGCAGCACACACTGATTGAGAGTAGAACACGCAGCCCAAACTCTGATTTTCTGAACACACAGCCCAAATTGAAGGTGAACACGCAGCACACACTGATTTAGAGTAGAACACGCAGCCCAAACTCTGATTTTCTGAACACACAGCCCAAATTGAAGGTGAACACGCAGCACACACTGATTTAGAGTAGAACACGCAGCCCAAACTGTGATTTTCTGAACACACAGCCCAGATTGATGGTGAACACACGGCACACATTGATTTAGAGTAGAACACGCAGCCCAAACTCTGATTTTCTGAATACACATCCCAGATTGATGGTGAACACACGGCACACACTGATTTAGAATAGAACACACAGTTCGCTTACTCTACTTCGCACGCAGCCCATTTACTTGCACACAGCTTATTCATTTCATTTGCACACAGCTCATTCATTTCATTTGCACGCAGCTCACTCATTTTATACTGACACATGTATTCATTCTGAATGCAGATTGGTTCTCGTACGGTGCGGGGATATGGCTCCACCGCTGCTAGAGACTGGTACGCTGAGCTCCCGGAGGCTGTCCGGGATTTAGTTGATCTGGCGGGGTTTGGATCCTTCTGCGCTGGGTTGTCGCGCTGTCCTGCCAGGAGGACACTGATGGCAGCTTTGGTGGAGAGATAGTGGGACACCACCAACTCCTTTCATTTTTCCGCCACTGGGGATTTGACTATGACCCCGCTGGATTTTGCTATATTGACTGGCCTGGACATAGGAGGTCGGCCCATTCCTTACGACGAGGACATGGGCGAATGGGAGGCCGCTTGGATACATTTGCTGGGAGCCCGCCCGCCTGTGGATAGAGCTTCAGGGAGAGTCCGATACACCTGGTTCTCTTCCCATTTTCGGAGGGAGGGGATGGAGCCCGGGACTCCTGAGGAGGCAGAGCAGTATGCCCGTGGTTTTCTTATGTTTCTCTTCGGGACTACGCTGTTTGCCGATAGAGGGAACACGGTTGGGCTGTATCTGTTGAGCGCTCTGGTGGACCTATCACAGGTCAGACGGTATGATTGGGGTGGCGCCGGCTTGCTACCCTTTACTGCTACATAAGCGCGACCTCCCGCGGGCAGGGAGACTTACTTGGCGGTTATTGGAGGGCCTGGGAGGTACTTTCTGTCCTCTTGATTTACACTTCTGCTCCTCATTACTTGTACATTGCACATACAACGCACTTTACACTCTGTATTTTGCCCTCAGCACTTTGTATTTACATTCTGCACTGCTTTCTTCAGTTATGGGTCTACGTATATTTCCCGACGTTAGCCCCAGAGTTGGTGGTGGCAGGGCCCCTCATGACCCCGTATTCACTGGTATTCGAGGGTCAGCACCGGCCGAGACCCCGAGAGACTCTCCTTTATCTGCGGCAGTATTTCGACACTGTGCGAACGACGGAGGTATTTCAGAACTCTCAGTCCCTTCCGTTTTCATCTTTGATCTGTTTTGTACATTCCTGATTTCTGATTGGTTTATGCACTGGTTATCCGCAGATTACATGGCAGCCCTGGGCGCCCTTGGGTGATGGTCTCCGATTTCAGTATGCTGGAGGATCGGGCGCTTCCCAGTATAGGATCCTATTTGAGAGACCAGTTAGTAGAGCATGGTTTCTAGGGGAACGTTTCTTGCGTCAGGTATGGGGGTACACTTCTCAGGACCCTCCCGCAGCACCCCCAGTTACTATGCGGACTGCTAATAGGCTCTCTTCCCGGGATGTTGTTAGCGCTATGCTGGGCACTGATGCTTTGCTACATCTTGAGGAGGGGGACTATGCCACTTATCGCCACATATATCTGATGCCTTCCTTGACGGGAGTGCGCATTCCCTCGATGAAGCCTATTGGTGTGCCGTCTTCGAGCCAGGCTTGGGCTACAGATATTCCTTCCAGCAGCGGGGCCGGTACATCCAGAGGTGGGGGTGGATCGATTCCGTCGATTCCTCCGACTCTTCATCATCCTGGGTGGCCAGACATGCCGACCGAGTTGACGAGTTGGCGATTTGGGGTTCCTTATCAGGTCTCGCTGGAGCCTCCCCTTCCTGACCACAGATATGTCAGAGATCCTGATTCGCCACCGGTGTGTTTTACAGCTTTGATTTATCAGTCGGATACTTAGACATTCATTCCTTTACTGATAGTTTCGCATTTGTATCTACAGCCTCCTGTTGAGTACGTGGATGAGATGCTTGGAGTGATGGCCGCATTTGAGGGCATGATCCTGCGGAGGGAGGCACAGCTGGCCATTATGGGTGTGCAGGTACTGTTCATCTTTCTTACATTTATCATATTTCTGATGACACGCTGGTTTTGAACATTCTACTGCATTGATAGGTTGTTTGTGTAGAGCACATCTGACACACACCCCACTCACATACTGTACTTGCATCTGATTTTCATATTTGAACTGATGTATTGAACTCTTCACTTTCAGATGCCTCCTGTATATGCTCCGCCGCGAGCCGGGCCATCCGGGCCTTCTCAGGGAGGTCGATCGTCTGGGCCTTTTCGAGGCGCTGGGCCATCTGGGCCCTTTCGAGGAGCTGGGCCATCCAGGCCTTTTCGAGGAGCTCGAGGAGGGTCTTCTCGCAGACGCAGGGCACATATTGTAGAGGCGGAGCCCGATGAGGATGAGGAGGAGGAGGTCGCAGGCCGTCAGTCGGAGACATCCGCTGAGGAGGGGGATTTCGGTCTTGGTTCCGGGAGTGGAGGCGAGGCTGAGGGGGATCCTGAGGATGACAGCTCCGACCCGGATGGTGATGGTGGTGCAGAGGTTGTCTCGCAGAAGAGGATGAGGAGGGCCTCTCATTCCCGCTCCCGAGAGCGTTGATGCTGCTGTTCCCTGCTTTATTTTCCTTTTTGCTAGTCGTTTGTAGCACTTTGCATGTTGTTAGGCAGTTTTTATTTTCTGTAAAACTTGTACCTTTGTTTGTAAAAGGAAATATGATGGGGTGAAACAACTTTTTGAAAAAGTGTTGTATTTTTATGTTCTCAGCATCGCATCGCATCATTTTGCACGAAAATGGAATTGAATGGAAATGTGCACTGTGTATTTACCGGGTCAGGTAATGAACCGACGCAACAAATCAAATAACTCGACTCACTAAGAAATAACAGAATCTTAGCAAGTTTACAACTCGATAAGCAAAATACAACAATGTTAACGACTCGATAAACGAACAAGACTTAACAAAATTGCGTAAACAAAGAGTAACAACTCAAAACACAAAATACGATAGCTCGACAGAACTTACAACTCGATAAACAAAACGACAACTCGATAAGCAAAAATTACAACTTGATAAACAAAACAAAGCGTACTTCGGACGATCTGGGCAACGGAACGCATCCGAAACAGAGGGAAATAGAGGCCTTCGATACACTCAATGCTTGGAAATGCTTGGAACTCTCCTCTGGAGGGTAAAATAGGACCAATGGCACACATGGGAGCATGGCCGGCCACTTTTGGAAGCCGGCCGGCCAGTTTTTGTATCTGAGGGGGGAAAAGGTAGCCGGCCTGCTAGAAAAGATGGCCGGCCGGCCACTTTGCCCAGTAGCCACCAAATTTTTGACACGTGTCCCCTGAATAGTGTCACATCCTCTATAAAAGCTCCAACTTCGGGACTCATTCATTTCATCACTGCTTTGCACGAAAGATGGAGGCATTTTTCATAGAAAATCTCACATCTTGGATCTCTTCCCTAGATGGCTCGGAAAAGTTGAATTTCCGGGGTTTCGGCTTGAATGCACTATTCACGTTGAGCCGCACTCCGCTGCACTTTCCCTTCCTTCATGCCGCGGCGAGGTTTTGGAACCCAGTGACGCATGTTTTTAGCTTCGGCGGGCAAGAGGTATGTCCAACTTTCGAAGATTTTCAGGTTTTGATGGAATCTGAACGCTGTGAAAAAATTCTGCCACAATTTCGCTTTGGCCACGCCCAAGCTTTAGGGGAAATGTGTGGGCTCTCCATGCACGATGCTCGATCTCTGATCTCCAACAGGGAACTGGACATTCTCGGCTTGATCCATCGCTTTTCTGACACCGGTGACCGCGGCAACCACTATTGGCAAGGTTTTCGGCAACACGCCCTTTGCTTGTGTATGCTATCTCATTTTCTGCTCACTTCAGGCTTTGGTGGATCTAGCATTCGTCTGATTGAAGTTGCTCAAGGCTTGAGAGAAGGGAAGAGCTGTATCGCCATGACATTGGCCGAGACGCTGATGGGCTTGGACGCTTTCTATCGCCGGGAGACGACCAGATTTGCAGGGAGTCCACTACTGCTGCAGGTAATGTTTCCCACCCAACCTTATTTGCGATTCTCACATCACTCGGCCCTCAGGCTCTGTTTTTCTGAAAAAAAAAAACCTTTTTTCACTTTTTCTCTCATCGTACATCTCTCTGTTTTTTTATTCTCTCATTTTTCATCCCTCCCCAGGTATGGTTGATGGATAAATTGCAGGTTGTGGACTCTTGTCCAGCCTACTCAGCCCGCGGCTACTTCTTTCGCCAACGCTTAGTCGATGCCCTGGACGAGGGGTGGTGGTTTGACTGGATGTGCAATCTGTCTGCAGATCGCATTGCTTGGCGTTGTCCTTGGCTCAATCTCCCGGCGATGAGCTATAGCATGTCCCGACTGGTCGGGATTCAGTTGATTGGTCTGACCCACTGTGTATTCTACTTTCCGTTCTGGTTCCTGCGTCAGTTCGGTCATGATCAGACTTGCCCACCAGAGAGGATTGAGTATCCGGCTTCATTCCCGGTCCGAGGCGCACAATTTGCCCGATATGCCACGGCATGGAGGACTAGAGAACTCCTGGCCCCCGCCCCTACTTTCAACTGCACTTTGTCTGACGAGTGCTGGGATTGGCTCAATGAGGAGGCACAGACCGGGCCCAGCTTGGCATCAGAGGCTTCGACTAGCTCTGGGAGGGGGCACAGGGACACCTGACTTGACTATGCCCCAGATTTATTGCTTTATTAGTACTTTCAAGTTTTCATTATGAGTGTAATAAAAAGCAACTTCAATTGTATGCAAGAGCAGGAGAACTCTGTTTTGAAATCAATGAAATTGAAGGTTGTGGTACTGAAAATTTTCTGCTTTGGTCCAAAAATGGTCTTAGTTGTAAAAAGATTAATTTGAACAAAGTCAACTTTTATTAAAACTTTTCAAAACTATTTTCGATATGGATCAGAACTGGACACGCCTGAGATCTGTCACTGAGATGCACAACCCCGGATCCTAGCAACTGGAAAGTTGCCCCTAGTCTAAACGGTACCACAGCACCTCCTGGCAACGGAAAGTTGCCCCTAGTCTGAATAGCACTGCACCGGAGATTACGATGAATGCTGATGGACAAGGATGACTGAGATGATCAAAATGGACAAAGTTGATCGGGGAAAATGTTTATGGCTGAACTTCAGGATGAAGCTGCCTACGTATCCCAAAGATGGGAATCAAGCCTTACGTAGTTCAGGCTTAGGTTCGCTCGGGTATTTTCGCTCTCCTTTTGCGCTCTAACTTTTGCCAAGGCCACCCTTTTGCGGGTTTTCAACCTTGCGAGCTCAGTTTTTATATTTTCAAATTTTTTGTGCTCTAAGTTTTGCCTAGGTCGCCCTTTCGGGTTTTCGGCCTAGCGAGCCTCTCAAGGATAGTATTTCTTCAACTTGTCCATGTTGATCGGTTGTGAAAACTCTAAGCCATCCAGATCCATCAGAACCACAGCCCCACCTGACCAGATAGACTTAATAATGTAAGGACCAGTCCAATTAGGTCTGAACTTGCCCCTTGGGTCGTGGATGGGAGCTCGGTTGTCTTTGAGTACCAAATCTCCTTCCTTTAAATTCCTAGACTTAACCTTCTTGTTGAAAGCCCGGGCAATTCTGCGTTGATAGCCTTGAATGTGGTACAGTGCTTTCAGTCTTCTCTCATCAAAGAGCATGAGTTCCTCAAATCTGCTCTGCTGCCAATCTGCCTCGGCTATTTGACACTCGGCCAATACTCGTAATGACGGAACCTCAATCTCAATAGGTAGAACGGCCTCCATCCCATAAACCAATGAATATGGAGTCGCCCCAGTAGAAGTTTTGATTGAAGTCCGGTAGCCCCACAGAGCAAACGGCAGCTTATCTGGCCAGTCCCGGTAGGTTTCCACCATCTTCTGCAATATGTGTTTGATATTCTTGTTGGCAGCCTCAACCGCTCCATTAGTCTGCGGCCGGTAGGTAGATGACTTATGAAAAGCCACGTTGTATTTTTCCAACAAGTCTATCACTTCCTTCTTGAAGTGGGAACCGTTATCCGAAATTATCTCATTTGGGACCCCGTAGCGACAGATGATGTTATTTCTGATAAACTTTGCAACGTGTGAAGCCTTCAACACCACGTAAGATTGGGCCTCAACCCACTTTGTAAAATAATCTATCGCAACCAGGATGAACTCATGCCCATTCGACCCCTTTGGCGTAACAGCCCCGATCACATCAATTCCCCAGACTGAAAATGGCCATGGTGAAGTCATATTGTACAGCTTCGTCGGCGGGATGTTCATGCGATTTGCATGGATCTGACATTTGTGGCATCGCCGGACGAAACCGATACAATCCTCTTCCATGGTGGACCAGTAGTACCCCTGTCTGAGGATCTTCCGTGCCAGCATTACCCCATTCATATGTGCTCCACATTCTCCTCCATGGATGGCTTCCATTAGGCGCTTCGACTCTTCGGCATCAACACACAGTTTATGCATTCCCAGATGACCCATTCTGTACAGCTTACCTCCACAGATGATGAACTGAACAGCCAATCTTCTTATTGCCCTTTTGTCCTTGGCATTTGCCCCCGGCGGATATGCTTCCTTTTCTAAGAAATTCCAGATGTCGTGATACCAGGGGTTTTCGTCCTGAACCTCATCTATAGCAGCAATCGACTC
Organism: Camellia granthamiana; assembly: GCA_036172215.1. Lineage (NCBI taxonomy): Eukaryota > Viridiplantae > Streptophyta > Magnoliopsida > Ericales > Theaceae > Camellia > Camellia granthamiana. The sequence goes on from CM069912.1 coordinate 103,682,852, forward strand.
ATAGGCTGGTGCAAACTTCTGGTCAATGATGACTGGACGCATCCGGACTCCACACGGGATGTCTATCATAGAAGATAGAGTTGCTAAAGAATCTGCGAACCTGTTGTTCTCTCTTAGTAGATGAGTAAAACTTAGCTTCTCGAACCGAGGAATTAGCAAATCCAAGGTTTGGTGATACATCATCATCTTTTCCTCTTTTACTTTCCAGTCTCCTTTTGCTTGAGACACAACAAGGTTCGAGTCCCCAATGACATCCAGTCGTCTTGCCCCTAGTTCTAGGGCTGCTTTTAGGCCAGCAATGCATGCCTCATATTCTGCTTCATTGTTCGAGACTTTGAATCGGAGTTTGAAGGCTAGGGGAATACGGGAATTGTCGGGTGCTATCAGCAGTACTCCTATCCCGCACCCGTACTGATTTGACGCTCCGTCGAAGTACATCGTCTAAGTTTCGTCGTCGATATGCAAAATTGCTTCATCTGGGAACAAGTACTCAACTGCTTCATCCCCCTCAACCGGATGGTCGGCAAGGAACTCTGCTACTGCTCTTCTTTTGACTGACTTGCGCGTTACATATTTCAAATCAAATTCGGAGAGCAACAGCAACCAACGAGCTAGCCTACCCGTAAGTGCTGGTTTCTCGAAAAGATATTTGATGGGATCGAGTCGTGAAACCAACATTACGGAGTGAGCTAACAGGTAGTGCCGCAGCTTCCTGGTAGCCTATACCAAAGCTAAGCAAGCCTTCTCCAGTGGTGTATACCGAGTCTCGTACTCTAGCATCTTTTTGCTCAGATAGTAGATGGCTCTCTCCACCCTGTCTTCAGATTCTTGTGCAAGCATACAGCCCATCGTGGTCTCAGTCACTGATAGGTACAAAATCAACGGTTTCCCCGGTTCTGGTGGTGATAAAACGGGCGGGTTCTGTAGATATTCTTTGATCTGCTCAAACGCTGCTTGACATCGGTCGTCCCATTGATATTTCTTGCCTTTCTTCAGGAGACCAAAAAGTGGTTCACGAGTCAAGGTTAATTTTGAGATAAACCGTCTTATGAATTGCACTTTACCCAGAAAGCCTCGCACCTCCTTTTCAGTCCTCGGTGGGGGCATTTCTAGGATGGCCTTGATTTTGGAAGGGTCGACTTCGATGCCTCTTTGTGTAATCAGAAACCCCAGCATTTTTCCCGCTGTAACACCAAATGTACACTTTTGAGGGTTCAGCCGCAACCGGAATTCCCTGATCCTTTGAAAAAACTTATGCAAGGCGGTGTAGTGGCCCTCTCTTTCTTTGGACTTGACAATCATGTCGTTCACGTACACCTCAACCTCCTTGTGGATCATATCATGTAATATTGCGGTCGCGGCTCGTTGATAAGTAGCTCCAGCATTCTTCAACCCAAATGGCATGACTCTATAGCAGTATGTCCCCCACGGGGTGGTGAATGCAGTCTTTTCCCTGTCTTCTGGTGCCATTACTATCTGGTTGTAACTTGAGAAGCCATCCATAAATGAAAGCAATGCGTGCCCTGCTGTGAAATCCACCAACTCATCAATATGTGGTAAGGGAAAGTCGTCCTTCGGACTAGCTCTGTTCAAATCCCTGAAGTCTACGCATACTCGGATCCTGCCATCTTTCTTCGGCACTGGAACAATGCTGGCCAACCAAGTCGGATATTCAGATACCAGCAGGAAGCCTGCGTCGATTTGCTTGGTGACCTCTTCCTTAATCTTGAGAGCCCAGTCCGGGCGGATCCTCCTGAGTTTCTACTTGACAGGTCGGGCCTCGGGGTCAAGGGGAATCCGATGCTGTACAATCTCAGGATCGATTCCAGGCATGTCTTCGTAGGACCACGCGAAAACATCTTTGAAATCTTTTAATAAAGCGACTAAGCGCTCGCGTTCCTCCGAAGACAACGTGGACCCGATCTGGACCAGCCGCGGGTCCTCCTCAGTACCAATGTTCACGGTAGTGATTTCGTCCACTAGGGGTTTAACAAATCTTTCCTGCTCCTGCTCAATTAATCGTTGCAAAACCGGAGGAACTCCGTCCTCGTCGTTTTCAAAATTTTGAAAGTCTGAATTAATGCAATAAATTAAAGGCACAGAGAAGTACTCAGAAACCACAGTTGCTTGATTCTCATTAGGCACATCCAAATCGTCCGATTCATTTACAACAGACTCAAATGAAAAGGAAAAAGACGACCTAGACAGGACTGTGGCATCCGGGTTAACATTCCCAAGAGTACCAGACTCAGACTCGGTCGAGCTGGAATCTGATTCTGACTCACAAGACTCGGTGGAATCAGATTCTGGCTCACTACCTGACCCGGTGCTGCTGGACAAAAACCCCTCCTCGTATTGCCAAGTGAGAGAGGGTGCGATAGATGCATCCAAGATAGCTGTTGGTTGGCTCGTAGTCGTTCCATCCCCAATCATGGAAACCTCGAAGTTATCCCCCAAGCACTTATGGTCGATCGGAGGATCAGAGAGTAGACATGCCAGTGCTACCCCCATTTCAAATTCTGTGCCCTCAGGATCCACTGCTTTACACTGCTCAACCTCAGCTGATGGGTCTGCCTGCTCTGTGGCAACGTCATCCCCGGATAGTTGCAGGTCGAAGAAGATCTCGAAGCCTGGCACGCGCTTCTTCTCCGCGTTCAACCATGGCTCTGGGAAGCCACAAAACGGAAAGTCCTCCCCCTCCCGGACGAAGCGTCCGTTCAGGGTACCCTGAATGGGCCTATGCATCAAGTCAAATGGCTTCCCAGCCTGCTTTGCTCTGGCTCTGCCGGCCATTTCTTTCCCTTTCCTTACCCAGTCCTCTTTGGTGGGCAGATAACCCAGTCCAAAGGTATGCGGGTTGTGTGGCACTTCGGCCAATGTTGCGACGCCTTTCCTGCCGCTCCTTCCTAATCCCATCCCGGGGACGTGTTGTAGCTTGTTCATGAGGTAGACGGATTGAGCACTGACGTACACTCCTTCATTCACAGCCATAATGTTTTGCACAACCCGGGCCTCGGCCAAAGTGAACCCCGATAAGAACACATCCTCCGTGCCATGCTCGATTTCTAGGACTGGTGTAGATACTTCCGGAGGGGGGTGGATCGATGAATTCCCAAACACAATGGCTACTCCCTTTCCATAGGGGTATTTCACCATCTGATGCAGAGTGGACGAGACGGCCTTCACTTGGTGCAACCACGGTCGCCCCAAAAGCAGGTTGAAAGTTGCGGGAACCTCCAAGACATGGAAATCTATCTCATGTTGTCCAGGTCCAACCTTTGTCTGAATCTTGACAGTCCCCATCACTTCTCTGCTAGTATTATCGTATGCTCTGATCACCTGAGTTGTTGGGATGAAGTCCGCGGGCTTCAGCCCGATTGCATATGCTGTTCTGGCTGGGCAGACATTGATGGCGGACCCGGTATCCACAAGTACCACCGGTATCCACTTGTCTCTACATTCCACGGAGATGTAGAGAGGTTTGTCATGATTCACGCCCTCAGGCGGTAGTTCTTTGTCTGAGAAGGTTAAAGCCGGGGAACCTCTTCCCGGAAAAACCAGCCCAACCAGCTGCTTTGGTGTAGTGTCGATAGAGAGTTTGGCCTTGTCCATAGCGGATAGGACAGCCTGTCTGTGTACTCGCGACGCCATAAGCAGTCCCCAGATGGAGATGTCTGCTTGTATCTTCTTCAATTGCTTGAGCACAGCTTCTTCTTCAATCTGTTTCTCTCTCTGTTTCTCAGCTTCCTTGTCTTTTCCGGATGCCTCAAGTTGGTCTAAGTGCGGAGGCTTGAAATACCGCCCACTTCTTGTCATATGAGCGATCTCATCGAGATACCAGGTGTCATCTGGTTGACTACTCCCCCAGTCCTCATCTGTGTGGGCAAGACATAAGTCATCGTCTTCCCACCACATTCCGTCGGCAGCTGACAGACACCTATCCGGCTCCGGTATGATCGTACTCGCAGCACCTTCAGTCTTCATGCCCGCAGCATTTCCTGCCCCTGTGCACACAGCACTCTCGACCCCCACATGGGCCTTAGCTTTTCTGATTCTCTCGGAATCCTCAAATCTCTGTTATTCCAACTGTGTCAGTACAGCTGGTTAGTCAATATTCCCTGCATTTACAATCCCCAGATTCTGAGCGAAATTCTTAGTGCCGGCGCTCTCCGGCAGTGTATTCTGACTCTCGGCCCTTCCGGCCACCACTGATACTCTCGCCCCTGCCGGGCCTTGTTCTGGTTAATATTCCACAATGTCTGGTTGATCATCTAACCATCCGGTAACTTCTGCCGACTCCTCATATTCGAACCAGTTGATTGCTGCATCCCCTGATTCTTGGTCGTTGAAGAACTGGAGGTTGGCAAGGTCCTCTCCTACAGCTGTTAGATCATCTGTTCCCCACTCAAATCTGTCCCCCTGAATCACACATATTTCTGCTTTATCTGGCAGTCCCACACTCGGCTCAGACTGGCCCACTGACTGAATGTATTCACTTGGATCATAGGCTCCTGCAGCGAGATTCCCAGACTGTTCCATCCCAAACTCAACAACCCCACTTTTCTCTGAAATCTACCCTGTCCCATCTTCGGTGGTCACCACCTTTGGCTCAGATTGGGTTATGGAGATGTCCATCACGCACAAGTCAGTGCAGACAGGAAGGATCACCTCCGGCTTAGGTAGGTGGGATGGGGTGATATAGACACTAGGATCGTAAGACACGACCCCAGTTTGGATGAAGTTGATTCTGTTGGGAGGAGGGGCTTGGTTATGTGGTGGGAGGGGATTTGTTGTGACGTTGGGTTTTTCGGGAGGTGCGATCACCTGCTTGTCGATAAGATCCTGGATCTCATGACGCAACCTGAAGCAACGGTCGGTGTCATGACCGTGCTGTTGGTGATACGCGCAGTATCTTGCCGGGTCATGAGAGGGAGGGAGTGGATTTGGTAGTGGCCTCGGCTCCAGGGGCGTCAGATGCTTCTTCCTGATTAAAACCCCCAGAGCCTTGGACAGGGGCATATAGAGGGGTGTAAAGGTCCTTTGGCCTCTGGGCGGATATTTTGTGGTTTGGGTATTACTTCCGGATGCCCCGGAGAAGGGTGTGGCCGCCGCGGGCCTTGAATAGGGAGGGGGAATGGTGGTGACCATACTGACCTCCGGAGCTCTTGTGTTTGCAGCGCCACTCGGGCCTGCATTGTTGTTGCTGTTAAATGTCCTCCGGGGTTGTTCCCGGTCCTGGTCAATCAGACCTTGTTTCATCGCATCCTCGATTTGTACCCCCATCTCGTGTAAGTCTGAGAAGGTGGGAAAGGGGAGTACAATCATCTTCTGCATCAATTTCGGTTGGAGATTGCGCACAATCATCCTGATTTGGTCTTTATCTGTAGGCCTCAAAGTCATCATCGATGCCTTTGCCCTCCATCGAGTCACAAAATCGGAGAAAGTCTCCTTGGGCTCCTGCCTCGTCGTCTCAAGATCACGAGTTGTGATCTCGATCTGGGTATTGTACGAGTACTGTGCAACAAAGGCCTCAGCCATTTCATCCCAGCTTCTTTTGACATCATCTTCCAGCTTTGCATACCAGATGGCGGCCACACCCGACAAGGTTCGGCCGAATAGTGAAAGTTTTTGTGGTCTGGTCAGGCCCATTGGCCGCAGAATGTCTGAGAATAGCCGAAGATGGACCATGGGGTCCCCGAATCCATCAAAGCGATCGATCTGGGGCATTTTGAATCTGTCTGGCAATGTCACGGCCACATCGGTATATCTGTCCTCGATATCCGGAATAGCCTTCACGCCCTGGGACTTTTTGAAAAGCTTCTCAAGCTTGCTCAATTTCAGAGTTGTATGGTCTATCTCGAACTCGAAGGGAGAGTCCGGGTGGTTGGTAGGTGTATGGGTTTTGGACAGTTGAGGCGGAAGCGGGGGCGGAGCCAGCCCCGGTGGAAGGCACGTGTCCTCTTGAATGTTCTGGGCATTTGGTAGGGTGTTTTGGGGATTTGGCAGGGTATTCTGGGCGGTCGGTGTCGGCTCGGGTGGTGGGACCCCTGGTGGAGGAGGGACTGAGTGTGAGGCTGACGCCGCATTCTGCTGTTGCAGCCTAGTAATGAGCTTGGCCTGCTGGGCCATGACTGTGGCCTGTTGCTTAGAAAATTCCGCTTGGCGGATGGCATCCTCTTGCATCTGTCTCATGCTCTCTTGCATTTGACGCATCATTTCCTCTATCCCGGCCATATTCTGTTGGTCCAGCTGACTGATTGGTAAGTGTATCTCTATGGCGGAAACAGAAACCCCAACCTGACTGTTTGCTGCTAAAGTAGCCCGCTGCCCCGGTAATCCCTGCTCTGACACACTGTGCCTCCTTGGCCTTCTCCTAACAACTGGGGGTAGGGAGTGGAACACTGGATGTCCGTCAACCAGATCCTCAGATCGATTGAGCCGACGACCTCTTGTCCAAAGTGCTTGGGGAATATCTACTGGTTCGGAAGCAATTGTGCTAAAAACCTGCCCCTAGCAAAAAGATAAATAAAGCGAAAAGGAAATAAATAACCAGATAAACGGACAGCATAACAGCTTAAATTAAATACACAACACACGGCTGGGCATAACAACACACGGCTGATAAGCTGAATACACACTGTCCTCAAACACTGATCATTATCCCTGAATCACTGTCCCCGAAAACTGAATCTAATACCCGCAGATAACTGATTCTCAAACACTGACTGATGCCCGCAGGCCTGATGCTCAAACTCATAAACTGATACATGCATTCCTGTAGAGACGCACTCTAAAGCACATAACAGATAAGTGAGAGCCAAAACACCCCTATGTTGGGGTAGGGTTTCCCTGTCCTATTTTGTCAGGAACTAGGGTTTCACTGCGCACGCAGCAGTTTCAAACAACCTAATCGGGTAAGCAACCTGTCCTAGTTTGGAATGGTCACTATGGATCCGAATATGCACTAGGTCGAATGGTCAAAAAGGGTGCCCCGGTAAAACCGGGGTTTGTGTTCCCATACTGGCAGAGCCCACAACCGGTCAGCCTTATGGACATGCCTTGACAAGACAAGCCTCCGGCAAACCGTTCAGGAATAGCAGATGGCAAACACGGTGTCCTAGGCGCACCAATGCAAATGCAACGCAAAGAAACACACAAGTGTAGTCAAAACCAGATATCATGAGTTCGAGTCAAGTTCTCTAAATCCCCAGCAGAGTTGCCAGAAACTGTAGACGTCCCCGAACGCCCCGGGAGGGTTAAGTCCCGTTCTGTTCATTTTGGGCTCACTACAGTTCAAGGACTCAATTGTCACGGTTCTAAATCTTGAACCAAAGAGTCCAAATCCGGCAAATCATTTTTGAGAAAATAGATTTTTTTTGAAAGAAGTGCCAAATATGGACTGCTTTGCCAGATACAGAGTCGCCACCTAAATATTTTTTATGGAAAATTTAGGAAACCCTGACTCGGTGCCAAAGGCCACGTGTCCGTCATCACCAAAGTTGCCTCGGCTCGGGAACTTGGGTACGATTGGGGAAGGTCACTTCGTGAGCACCCCCGCTCGCCCGGTCAAAGACCGGCCTCTACTAACTGTGATATCTAGTTTTGAAAACATTGTGTGTTCTTATTCCGGTTATTAGCCTAGGTTACTATGTGATGCGCACAGCATACAAGTATAGACTGAGTCGCCTGAATTGGAACAAAACATTTCATGTTTGTTTGTTTGAAAATGGTTTGATGGTGCTACCCGCAGGTAGGCTAAGACGTGGATTTGCCACCCTCGGGTGGGCTTAAGAAAACATGATTTTGCCACTATCTAATGGGCTTAAAACAAACATTTGATGAATTGTCCCAATTTAAGTAACACAACCTCCACCCACAGGCATTCAAGCAGTTATATCACATAAGCAATTAGCCTCATGGTAAGCATGCTATTCATGGCAGTCACTCACACGCATGCAAGGATGCTAAAGCATAAAACTCACCGAGTACTCCAAGCCAAAACAGAAGCTCATTAGAAATCATGCATGATCCCAAATATGCTGAAATGCCTAATGCAACACATGCAGAAATGCAAACTATAGCAGGCTCGGCTATTCTAAACATGGCATATGAGATGCGACGGTTAACAAGTATTCAATTTGGAATTGAAATATAGATGCAGTTAGTATGGTGCGCCGAGCCCGGTGCATGCAAGACAGATGAATGAATGCAAACATGCTCTCATACTGTATGCTAATTGAAATATGCCCTAATCTAACCATCATAAGCAGGTAAATAAAAGGGAAGAAAGACGTGGGGTTAGAAGACATACACCACACTCACGCACACTTATTACAATTTTGCCCTCGCACAGAGGGTCCAAATAAATATACAGTCCCGAATAAAAGAATAGTACAGTCCAAATAATACAGTCCAAATAATGCAAATTCCTAATTAATTTACAAATTAACTAAGAAAATAATGACTGGCATGCAAGCCGGGGACTGCCTTGATCCTGATGAATGATGTATGTTTGGGCTGCCTTGCGCGGAAATCCACTGGGATGCCCCGATTAGCCTCTGTTCGCACCTGTTCTTGAAATGCGTACCAAGCCTCGGAAGACTGCTGATTCTTGATTTTGCTGCAACAGAGAGCAGGAAAGGGGCATAGCAATGTATTTTCACAAATGTATGCATGCCTCGATCCTCGTGCCACCAATCACGCATATCGATGCATGATGGCCGAGGAGCTGAATTGCACAATTCAATATGAAATGAATGCAACATGAAAACACAACAAGACTTAACTCCATCATGGATGATCCGGAGTGTCGGTGACTGGGGAATTGAGACACGTTCCGTCACTCGGAGTGCGAAACGTACCTCGTTTCCCGTGCCCGGGCTAACTCCTATCCCGAACACGATGCAATGTGCATGATATACGTGAAATGCAACTAAGATACAATCCTAACATACACAATGTTATGGAATGGCATACACGCTACACGAGGTGATACACAACCGAGCATACACAATGCCATGGATGAAATGGCATACGCAATGCAATATGGGCTTACACCAACATGAGAGAGCCTCAGCCACACTCACATAGGAGGCCATAGGATGAAAATGAGACACTTGAAATGCGTGCACACGTGCACGCAAACCGAGGACCGAACCTACGGCACGGAATGCCACTCTAATGAGACATGGCAAGACATGGAATATGATATGCAAACATGAAAATATCATAGGCAAAATGACATGCAAAACAGCCCCGAAACATGGCGAAATGACACTCGATGCATGGGATCAATCCCGAAACATGAAATTTGGCTCAAGGAATGGCCTATAGCTATGCAATGCATGCATAATTTGATCATGAAGTGTTAATACAGATTCAAGACAGTCCCAAGAAAAGCATTTTTACAGTTTTAAACATGGCCAAACAGTGGGTACAAATAGGGCAAAATTAGCATGCAAAAATGGGGGGGCAAGAGAGGTAATGAAGCAAGTCAAAGCTGCTAATCTCAAACACAGAAGGCGCCTTTTACAATGTTGAATAGGGGCCAAAAATATGATGTTTTACAGTTTATGACAACCCCCAAAAACAGATACAAGTATGCTCAAAATGCTATGCAAGAAATGGGCCATCAAAGGGGCAAAGAAGTAACTGATATATGCTGGCCCCAAACAGGTTAGGGCCCTTCAACAATGTTGAAGAGGGGCCCAAAATATTGCTTTTTTCAGTAGATGATCAAGCCCAAAACAGTGTAGAAATATGCTCAAAATGCCATGCAAAATTAAGGCCACAAGAGGGCTATAACATGAAGTATACCAAGGATATCTCAAACAGCCCTAGACCCTTAATGAAACATGAAGAGGGGGTCATTTTAGGGCCATTTTCAGTTCGGATCAAGGTCCAAAAACAGAAACTCAATGGGCTAATAAATCATGCAAAAATGGGGACCTAAGAGGGGTACAATGATAAATGATACATGGAGGTCCCAAACAGTGTTGAGCCCTTCTTCAATGTTAAAGAAAGGCTCAAAATAAGCCTATTTACAGTTTATGACATGCTCCAAAACAGATCACACATAGGCCAAAAATATCATGCAAAATAATGGCATTCAAGAGGATAATGAAGCAAGTGCCAAAAAGAAGCTCCAAACTGCAATGAGCCCTTAATGAAACATGGAATATGGCTCAAAAAAATGACATTTTCAGTTTTGGTCGGAGCTCAAAACAGCAAGCAAATAGGGCTAAGCAATGGTACAAAATAAGGCCAAAAAAGAGGGGAAATGAACTTACCCTTGAAGACTACTCCTTGGCTGCCTTTTGAACTGAGAAATGGTGCCTCCAAGCCTCTAAGAAGAACTCCAAGCTGCTGGAAATGGAGTGGTGATGGTGGTGCTAGGTGGTGATATGAAAAAGGGGTAGAACTTGGAAGATTTTTGAAGGAAATGAGAGAGATGGAGGGAGATATGCATGCAAGAGCTCAAAGCAATTTTTCCAACCCTCAAACCAGACCTGGGAGGCTGGTTATATGGCCAAGAGAGGAGGAGAAAAGGAGGGAAAAAGTGGGGGAAAACAAGCCAAGTTTTCCCCCAAAAGTTGTCCCCCCGGATACAGGTTTTTGGGGGAAAAACAAATATACAGCTGTAATATACACACTGCAAGGAATAAGGCCGGCTAGTTTTCAGAGTTGCAGGTGGCCGGCCGGCCACCCCCCATGGCCGGCCGGCCAAGGGTCAAAATGGTCATGAGGATTTTCTGGCCGGCCACCACAAATTGGTGTCCTCCCAGGTGCCCTCAACACAACCCTGTGGTTCAAAATTGGCAACTGTAAGACAGGAGAGAGAATAGGCCATTTTTAGGAGGGGTTCAAAAGGGTCAGGTGGAATTACTGGCCGGCCACCAACTTTTAGTGTCCTTCCATGTGTGTACAACACAAATATGTGGTTTGGGGTTGAAGAAAGTGGCCCTAGGGTGGTCAACATTGGCTTGGAAGTGAGAAAAACGGGCATCGGAGGGCGACGGAGGAATATAACTGGTTTCTGGAACAATTGCTGGCCTTCCACCCTTCTACGCCCTTCCTGGTGATGAAACAGAGGTACCTGCCAAAAATGAACGAAAACCGATGCAAAACGAATGTTCGGGGGCCAGAACGCGCAGTTCGGGGCCCCGAAAACTGCCTGTTAAGCACCAAAAGTGGCATTCGACCACGAAGTGGGTCTCTCAGACCTCAGTGTCTCTCAAAAGGGAGTAAATAAGATGCATGACAAAAACCGGAACGAACGGAGATAGTTAGGCGGTCCCGAACCGAGGCACACGGCCTGACGGTTCCGAAAACCGGGAACCGGGCTCCGAAATGGGCAAAATGGCCTACGGCCACGAAATGTAGCCCACGACCACTGAGAGAAGGTCTATGAGACCTCTCCCTCCCCTCAGGAAGAGCAACAGAGAAAATCGAGCCTGGTTCGCAAACCGAAGCGAGGCCCAGAAAAGCCTGGAAGTCCGGAGGCAGGGCACACGGCCGAGACTCTGAGACTTCTGAACGAGCACAATATGCAACATCACCGAGCGCTCAATCGGTGACGTCTGAGTCTTAAGGTCGGTCAAAAATGGGGTGTCTACAATATTATGACATAATAAGCATGAAAATCAACTAAGGCATGGCCAACACACACTTAGGCTAGATGCTCCCTTAAGAGGCAAAAAATGCCCTTTTCAAGGACAACAAGGAGAGGGGGTGGCCCTCTCCTTCCTAGGATCTCAAGGCACCATCCTCACCTCTGAAATCCCTCAAGATTTCAGTGGTGAGGAGGCCCAAACTCAATGGTCCCGGAGCTCAACCAAAATGGCACAAAACAAAGGCCCAACAAGCCTTAAGAGGGGTCAAACAACCCCAAAGCTTAAAACACCCTTAACAAACTATTTAGAGCAGACAAAAAAAAGACTTTTATATGTTATACACTAAGCTCAAAAACAGGTGCAAGATAGGCTAAAAAGCTTTGCAAAAATGGGGTAAAAAGAGCAAGTTTGTTACCCTTGAAGGCCTTCTTCACAAATGGTGGTCCAGCTACCTTTCCAAGCTCAAAACCAGCTCCAAAACTTCAAAACAACCCTCAAGGGCCTCAGCTCCCAAGAAAAGGTGTGATGGTGGGTGTTTGTGCACAAAAATGGGACTAAACACACACTAAACACAAGAAAGAGAGAGATAGAGATAGAGGATATATGTAAACCCTAACCCTAAAGCTCAAGCTTTGAAAATATTGTCTAAAAATGTCTAACCCCTTTGCAAGAGAGAAGAGCCCCTCTTTTATAGAGCTTTTGTCTTGTAAGCTTACAAGACAAGCTTCTTAAGAAGGAGATCCCTCCATACACGTGTATGGAGGGGAGCCAAGTGTGTGCCAGCTGCACAAAAATATCTGCAAAAGCAGATGCACAGTAGCCGGCCGGCCAAACATGCAATTGACCAAAAAAAGATAGCCGGCCGGCCATCTATAGTGCCGGCCGGCCAAACATTTGGCCAGTGGAAACAAAACATAGCCGGTGGCCTCAAGCCATGGCCGGTGGAGTGTGGGGATGGCCCACAAGCCATTCCCTTCCCCTCCAAGGCAAAGCACAAGTGTTTGGTGCAAAACCAGACACGGAACAATCGAGTCGAGAGATCCTGAGGCAAGGTGCGTAGCCAAGACCTCCGGGAACTCAGGACGAACACAGACATGAATGATCACCGAGTGTTCAAGCGGTGACGTCCAAGTCTTGAGGACGGTCAAAAATGGGGTGTCTATAGAGTGGCTGTGATACAGCTTAAAAGGTGAGCATCGATCGTTCTCCATTGAACAGCCTTTGGATTGCTTACCTCTGTTCTAGAAGAATTGATTATGAAATCATTTGGACAAGGAAATGATCCATTAACAATCTTCAATAGGTTTGTAGCTCGCAGAATATTCTGCATCTGGTTTTTCCAGATTATGAAATTTGTACCATCGAGTTTCACTGTTGTAAGAGAACTTAGATTCGAAATCAACATATTTAGATTTGGTGGAATGGAGGAAGAAGAAGACTCCATAGACGAACCCATGGATTGCTCGTTGGAGCTTAGAGAGGCTCTAATACCATGAACAACTTCTGAATTACTTCATTGAATGAAATTGATAGTACATCAGGGTATATATATATACAAGAACTTACAATGGTTATACAGCTATACAATATATCTATCTAACTAATAAACCAACTAACTCTTCTAACAAACATAACTTCTAAATGAATCTGGACTGTTACACATTGTAACTGAATCTGGAAAAGGGATTACATAATGAACACGTGTACTCTCTATCACTTTTTAACTCTCTCATTCCAAACCACTCAAAAAATTGAACCCTAAGCATCTCTAAGGGGATAGTTAGAAAAGGTTTATTAGGCATTTTAGCCAATATAACTTTAATTTTGAGCTCCAATGGACTAGCTATTAGGCTAGCTACTTTACCATCCGACTTTTTTGATGGTTACAATTGAAGAGCCCCAGAGGTTCTCCAAACAAATATGTATGTATATATCTTGGATTTTTGTATATTTATGTCTTGGATTTGAGATTTTATATATTTTATATATGTATATGTGTATGTAGCAATTTTATATGTTCTTTCAATTATGTTTGATGAATTACGGAATAACTTATTTTGTATTTTGTATTTTTTTCTTCTCATTCTACAAGTTTTGTATGTTTGTATGGGCAAATTTATTATTATTGCAAATTTATATTAGTAAAATATCAGCAATTAGTATTTTTTGTATTAAAAATTAATTAAGTTAGTTTAAATGATTAGCTAAAATAAAGAGTGGTTGGAGAACACAATAGCTAAAGTAATTAAGTAAAATAAAGAGTGTACTTTTTTCTTACTTTAGGTAGTGAAAAGTAGAGAGTGTGGTTGGAGTTGCTGTTTGGTTTAGAGTTTGATTGGGTGAGATTGTTAGTGAGAAAATTATTAGTGAGGCGATTATTGTTTGGTTTTGATTGATTTTCTAAAGATTGAGTTCTTTGTTTGTTTGTTTGTTTTTTTTTTTTTTTTTTTTTTTTTTTTTTTGTTTTAGTGAATTTTTAAAAATATTTTAAGTAAAGTTTTTACTTTATAGATGCACCTAAAAATTAAAATATTTATGAAAAATATTTTAAAATTTTAATAAATACGCAACAATATGAAATGTATTGACTTTTTATATTTTTTTAATATATTTTTTGTATTTGATGAATTTTGTAAAGATTTTTCTATAAATATTTTATATTTTTTAAGTGTATCTAGGTTAGGTGCATTGAAAAAAAAAATCGTAAAATATTAAAACAATTTACTAAAACTAAAAATTACGAAAAGTAAAAAAGCTCAATTTTTTAAAAAGTGGGTCCAATTTTTTGAAACAAAACAAGATTAAGAAAAATTGTATTTATTTGATGACAACCAGACTAGTAAAAAGTCTTGTTTGCTTTGTCATTCTATGATGTGATTTATATGAAATTTCATAAATATCTTTGATATATTTTAATATTAAAAACTATATTATATATATGGGAGATTTTTTCAAAAATTCTATTTCTTCTATATATATTGGTACTATATTAACCAAACCAAACCAAACTAAACCAAGCCTTAAGTCCCATCAAATGGGATCGACTATATGAATCTTTATTCTCTACGCGACCCTATCAAAGGCTATTCCGTTAGTCAAATTAAGTAGATATATTATTTTACTATATTGGTACTCTATTATTTTAACATATTATGTTTTGTTGATATATTATGTTTTTGATATAAATATATTATTATATTATTGGAGGAACTCCAATTATACTCTTTAGTTTTTACAAGCTAAAAGAGTAAAGTACAAATACACATTTTAAGATTTACTTAAAGTACAGATTGTTCTTATAGTTTGAAAAATTACAAATACCCCATTATTAAAAAAATTTATTTAATAGAGTTAACTATAAAAAAAAATTCATAATTGCTCTCTATACAATAATAAAATTACCTATATTATTAATTAAAACATATTTATAATATCATTAAAATTTGTTAATTGACTTGATAATTTATTAATAAAAAGGGCAATTTGTTATAAAATTAGAAATCTCGAGGGGTGAAATGTAATTTCCAGAACCACAGGGAACGATTTGTATTTTAATCAAATTTCAAGGGGTGTATTTGTAATTTATCCTAGCCAAAATGTAATAAAAAAAATATGCTCTTTATTTTATCTAATTCTTTTGTAATCTATGTACTCTAATGCTATTTTTTATTTTATCCATTTATCTATATAAACTGTTTAATGAGCCTAACAAGCCTCTTCAAATATAGCAAAATTTTTGTTAAAATTGCTACAGTAATAGCTAGTCTATTGGAGTGACTAAAATAGAATGATACTAATTATAATAGCCAACAAGCCTCTTTTAAAAATCTCATTGGAGATGTTTTTATATTTTAATATAAAAAATTAGTTTTACCAGGAAACTTTTTGAATTTTCAATTGATTAAATATTACCTTCGATCAATTATATCACAAGAAATATTGAATAAATTAATAATTTTATACACTAAAAGTGATTTAGTTGATAACTTAGATTATGCAAATTTGATTATCAATTTTGCAATTAAAAATGTGAGAGTGGTGATATTGAATTAATATTTAATTACAGGTTGTTCACTTTTTATACTTAGGCCTCGTTTGGGAAGCGATCTATTTAGTCAAAAAGTCAGAAAGTCACTAAAAAAATCAAAAAGCCAACAACCCATATCAAAAAGTTAAAGATTCTCTTTTCTCTCTACTTTTTGCACAATTTTTCGTAAAAAGTCAAAAAATCATCCCAAACATACTAGTTTTTTTTAGCTCATATTTTAGCCAAATAGCCAAAAAGTTACTAAATTAGCCTGTTCCCAAACGAGGCCTTAAGATCTAATTATTTTGATCACTGTTTTTATTGTAAACTTTGTTATATATTTAAGTAAATTTTAATAGTTATATATAGTAGTAACCCATTTTATAAACACTGTCAAATAAAATAAAATAAAATAAATGGGACATTTATTCATAAATTCCTCTTCATCTACTTATGTTCCACTTATTCAAAAATTATCTTCTTATGTTTCAATAAGTCTTATGACTGATATAGTTACCAAAATACTCATAATAATAACAATAATAGGGTAAATCGCACATTAATATTCACATTGATAGTGTGAATATTTTATGATGTGAATATTCACATTATCAAATTTATTTAATGTGAATATTCATATCACCAAATATATTTTTTATTTTATCCATTTATCAAATTTGCGATACATTGGGATACATTCGGGACTTCGATGCCACAAGGTTTGGAAGCGGGTGTATCTCCATCTGCTACCATCCAGTGAACCTGACCCGTGAGGGTCCTTGTTCAGGGGTCGGATGCTGTCAAACCCAAATCCCTAATGGCGTCAAGACCTTCAACATGAGTATCAGTGCATTGTACATTAATTATGAATATTCGAGGAACTTTAGTCCATGCAGCTATATTTTCTTGTCCAGGAAAGATTGGTTCGACCTCTCAAGCATAGATCTCATAAGTCTCACGAACGTCCACAGAAAGCCACCGACAGTACTTGATTGGGTTGTAGGAGAAGAAATATGCGAATCGATGGATCTGTCCTCCTCCACGTCCTCGATCTATCCATGTGGACCTAACACTAACTGCGTCAACTCCAACAATGACCCTAGATATTGTTGTGTATGCAAGCCTGGATACCAAGGCAACCCCTATCTTTCTGAGTGGTGTTTTGAGGAGTTGGTAAAAAGTTAATTTTTTAATCCATTTTTTCTTTTTGTAAATAAAAATTTTGAGAGATGATGTGACCTAAAATTGATAAAAATCTAAAAACTAGCCTTTTTTCTTTTTCTTTTTCTTTTTCTTCTTCTTCTTCCCAAAAGACCCTTGAATCACAAGGATGCAAAGGTCTTGTATTCATATCCCCTTTAGATAATGATTACAAATTGAAGTTTTATACAAATATTAATGCAAAAAATTATGATGTTTCTATCAGAGTAATGTTAACCATCATTTATTTTTATCATTTTATCTTATCGCTGTAGACACCCCATTTTTGACCGTCCTCAAGACTTGGTTGTGCTTGTAGGTACACCCAACAACTGGTTCAATTGCTCGCCCAGCATTCGACTGTTGCGGCGGAACGGCACCGGTTCGAGTTTCCCGGACCTTGTATCCTTTCTGCCTCATTTTAGGACCCTGTTTTGGTCCTTTCAGAGTGGCCCTCTTGGTGCATTGCCGGCCATGGCTTTGCTCCTGCCGGCCACTGATGAAGCCCTGCCGGCCATCAGTGTGGCACTGCCGGCCATTACTGATGGCCGGCACACCCCCTATCTCAGCTCGTTTCCAGGCAGATCTTTTGAGCCAGCTGGATTTTTGTTTGCTTCCCTCCATACACGTGTATGGAGGGATGAAGGCCTTGCAAAGCTTCTTGAAGAAGCTTTGGCTTTTCATTCTTCTATATAAGGAAGAGGCTTTTTCCTTAGACCAGGGTCAGAGTTTTTGAAGAGCAAAAAACTCCTTTTCTCTCTATATTGCTTGTGTTTAGTGCTTAGAAGTTGGATTTCCTTGCACTTTTACACTACAACACCTAGATATACACCACCACCATTGGATCAAGCTTCTTGGGAGGGATTCTTGAGCTCTAAAAACCAGTTTCCACCCCCTGAAATTGCTGATTTCGAAGAGGGTCTTCAAGGGTGAGTATTTCCCCCATTTTTACATTTTCTTGCACCTTGCTTTAGCCCTCTTTGCATATTGTCTTAGGCTTTTCTTATAACTGAAAAAGTCTTGTTTTTAAGTGCTTTTTAAGTTTGGTTAAGGTCATTTTGCTGTTTGGGGTGTGTAGCCCCCTTGCATGCTTTGTTTGGCTTTGTTTTAAGACATATTTGGAGGCATCCGAGCTAGCCTTGGTTTGGCCTTCCTACCACTGAAATCCAGTGGATTTTCAGTGGTAGAGCTGTGGTTTTGAGGTCCTTAATCAGAGGGGGTAGTCCCCTCTCTTTGTATTCCTCTTTGCTTGCATTTTTGGCCTTCTAAAGGACCAACCCTCTATGCATTTTTTAGGCTTGGTTTAGGCCCTTTTTTGTGACTTCTAGGACCTGCTTTGGCCCTGTCCAAGGCTGGTTTGGTCATGCCTTGCTTGCATCTAGCATGTGTAATGTAACTCCATTCATAGCTCATCAAAGTAGCATGTGTGCATAGTCTTTGTTGAGTCCATTTCAGTCCATTTTTGGTGATGTTTTACCAGGCCATGAATCTATTTTGGGTTGGTTTTGTTACTCCATGCTTGCATGATGCACTTGTAGTGTAAATCCCCTAAACTAGCTTCATATGCTCCATGCGTTGCCATGTCATTTCATTTTAGCTTGTTTGGTTTACATTTCAGCATGTATTTGGTCATCATTTGGCATGATATGACCATATCCATAGTTGGTTTGATCATCCTTTGCATGCTCCATATAGGTGTAGAACAAATCTTGTTTCCTAGCTCTTTGTGCATGATGTTTTGACTCATCATACTAGCATATTTTGGCTTTGCTTAAACATGATTTTATGCTTATTTTGAAGTGTTCTAGGACTTTTTTGGGCTGCCATGGCCATATCACTCATGCTTTGTATAGCTATAGTGTAAATGCTTAGGCTAGTCTTGGGTTTTAAGACCCCTACCATGCCATACATGTGATGTTTGCATGCCTTGCCCTCATTCCACATGCTATTTTAGTCCATGAAATGTTGTCATTCACTTGCATTTGACATGCCTTGAATGCTTTATATAGCTTGTGCTTTATGCCTCAAGAATGAGCTTTTGGGCATGCCACTTAGCCTAAGCCTTGGGCTCATCATTTCAGTGCATTTTGGGTCCTATTATACCATGATGTAACTCTGTTTTTGGTTGTCCAAGTCATGCCATGTTTGATTTCAATAGGTGTAGTGCATTGCCTCATTAATGCCCTGCATGCTCCTTGTGTTTAGCTTTGTGTTCTAGCCCGTGTTGGCTAGCTTTGAGCTTGGTTTTGGTCTTGCTTAGACCTGCCCTAGGACTGTTTTAGGTCCCCTAGGCCCTTTGGGGCTTGCCTTGTGTGGCCATGGCTTAAGTCCCTTTGCTTACTTTGACCTTTGAGCATCCTAACATGCTTTGCTTGCATTATTGAGTTGATTTGGCATCACTTTACATGTACTTCAGAGCTTACCTCATTGCCATGTATCCATGTTTGTTGCTCCTTAAGTGTGCTTAAGAGTTGACCCCTTTGTGCCTTAATACTTTAGCCATTTGGCATACATGCTTATCTTGACATTTCATGCTTTTCGTGCCATCAATTCATTGCCTTTGGCTACTGATTTGGACCTAGTTGAGAGCTGTCCATCTTTGGTGTAAGCCCATTTTACCATGTTGTCGCATGCTTGTTACATGTAGTATGTTGTTGCATACTTATTTAGCTTTACATGCCTTGCATGTTCACATGTTCATGTTGCATTTCGTCATATTGTCCAAGGTTGTCACCTCACATCATGCTTATGTGCTTGTTGCATGTCATTAGCCTTGTTAGGTTGTTCGCATTGCATGTTTGCCATGCTTATGTGTTGCATTGCTTGGATTAAGTGTTAATCCGAGCACGAGGAACGAGGGGCGTTTCATACTTCAAGTGATGGAACGTGTCTCAATTCTCGATCGCCGAAGCTCTTGATGATTCATGATAGAGTTCTAGGCTTTACTTGCTTTATTTGTGCATTCATTTTCATATTGATTTGCACAAGTTGGATCTTTGGCCATCATGCATCGGGACGCGTGATTGATGGTCGTGGTTCCAATTTGGCCTCTCCCTTGATGTTTTGAGGTGATTTGGAGTGCCATGGTGCGTACATGCCCTTGGGAGACCTTTCCTTTTCTCTATTTTGTGCTTCGTTGCAGTTTGGTGTCCCAGCACACCCGTGGCCGGCAGCCTACCGTTGATGGCCGGCAGGGTGTCACCCTTGGCCGGCAATGAGCCATCTTTGGTCGGCAGTACTCCTTTCATGGCCGGCAGGCCACTGGTAGCTTCCCCCTGCAGTGTTTTGGTAAGTTACAGCAACAAGCACTGGAAGACACCCTGCAAACAGAGCCTCTAAAGAGCAACCGGAAGGCCTTTCAAAGGAGGAACCGAAGCGAGCATGCATGCCTCCCTTCTTCAAACAGAGCTGGAATAGCATCATTTACCGCTTTCCCTATTTGCTTGCTGTCATTCATTAATTAGTTAATTGATTCGTTAATTAATTAAGGTGTGTAATAATTAGTTGTAGCTAGTTATTAATTTGGTTTTGTAATATTTAATTAGCTCGTGAGTTAGTTAATTAGGTGGCTTGTATTATTTATTCGGACCCTCCGAGTGAGGGCCAATGTTGTAATAAGTGTGCGTGGGTGTGTGTATGTCTTCCAGCCTCACGTCTTTCTTCCCTTTTATTTAACCGCTTACAATGGTTAGATTTAGGGCATATCTCAATTAGCATTCTTATGCTTCGCATGTTTGCATTCATTCACTTGTATTGCATGCACCGGGCTCGGCGCATCATGCTAACTGCATTGTATTTCAAATTCAATTTGAATACGTGCATCAATTGTCACATTCCACATGCCATCCTAGGATTAGCCGAGCCTATTCTAGATTGCATTTTGTATGTGATGCATTAGCCACTTAACATGGACTAGGGTCATGCATGTTTCGCTAACTAGCTTCATTGTTTTGGCACGGAGTACGATGTAAGTATTTATGCTTTAGCATCTCGCATAAGTGTGAATGTTAACATGACAGCATGCTTATCATGTGGCTAAATGCTTAGTTGATATAACTGCCTGAATGCCTGTGGGTGAAGGTTGGATTATTTGAGTTGGAACAACTCGTTGAAATCCGTGTTTTAGCCTACTTGCGAGTAGCAAATCTTAAAACATTTCCAAACAAACGGATACGCAATGCTTTGTTTCAAATTAGGCGATCTAGTCTATACTTGTTTTGCTATGCGCATCACATAGTAATTCTAGCTAATTAATCGGAATAAGAACGCATGTGTTTTCAAAAACGAGATATCATGGTTAGTAGAGGCCGATCTTCGGATCGGGCGAGAGGGGGTGCTCATAGCTGACCTTCCCCAAATCATACCCAAGTTCCCGAGCCGAGACAACTTTGGTGATGACGGACACATGGCCTTTGGCACCGAGTCAGGGTTTCCTAAATTTCCCCATTATAAAATATTTAGGTGGCGACTTTGTATCAGGCAAAGCAGTCCATGTTTGGCACTTCTTTCAAAAAATCTGTTTTTCTCAAAACGATTTGCCGGATTTGGACTCTTTGGTTCAAGATTAAGAACCGTGACAAATCGAGTCCGAACTGTAACACCATTGAGGTCCCTCGCGGGCTTGTTACAGTTTCTGGCGACTCCGCTGGGGATTTAGAGAACTTGACTCGAACTCACGATATCTTGTTTTGACTACACTCATGTGTTTCTTTGCATTGCATGTGCATTGGTGCGTCTAGGACACCGTGTTGGCCATCTGCTATTCCTGAGCGGTTTGCCGGAGGCTTGACTTTGTCAAAGCATGCCATAAGGCTGACCGGTTGCGGGCTTTGCTAGTATGGGAACACAAACCCCGGTTTTACCGGGGCACCCTTTTCGACCATTCGACCTAGTGCATATTCGGAATCCATAGTGACCATTCCAAACTAGGACAGGTTGTTTACCCGATATAGGTTGTTTGAAACCGCTGCGTGCGTAGTGAAACCCTAGCTCCTGACAAAATAGGATAGGGAAACCCTACCCCAACATAGGGGTGTTTTGGCTCTCTTTTACATGCTATGTGCTTTTAGAGTGTATCTCTACAGGGAATGCATGTATCAGTTTGCAAGTCTGGGTATCAGGCCTGCGGGCATCAGTATTTGGGGAATCAGTTTTACCTAAGGGTATCAGTTTTGGGACAGTTATTTGGGGAACAGTGATCAATATTGAGTACAGTTGTTCCGCTATGCTCATATCCGTTCCAGTGAAATTGAGCTGAGATGCTGTCTATTTTCTCTTTTGCAAGGTAGTCTTGGAATTATAGCTTCAGAAGGCTCCACTATCCCCCAGGTACATTGGACTTGTGCTGATAGACTTTGTCGGGTCAGAGATTCAGTTCAAGGGCAATCAGTGTTCCTTTGCCAGAGACAAGGTAAAAACGCCAGTCAGGCACAGATCATCAGCTCAACAGTCTTCGGATCAGCGGTCATTATCCATCTCACCTGTGCGCAGTTGGGTTGAGATATCTGTTTTTACCTCAGGGAGATATACCGGTTGCTCAGTTAGACCAGGACAATATGTCGAGTCTGGAAGAGATGGTGCGCCAACTCTAGGATAGTATGAAAGCCATGCAACAAGACGCTGTCTGTCAAGCAGAATTCGCCAAGCAACAGGTTGTGGTCATAGCCCAACAGGCAGAGACAATTGCCAGGCTAGGCAGCAAACTGGAGTATCTACTTCACACCAAGCTCCTCCCTCACCAAGAGTTCCCATACTCGGGGAGGCAACCCACGTCCAGGATGATACGGATATTCCAGTCGGGCCAGCTCCGCCCCCGGTTCTACCCCAGCTATCCAAGACACCCATCAACCTACCGGACTGCCCCTTTGTGTTCAAGGCGGACCCCACAACATTGAAAGTGAGCAAGCTCGAGAAATTGTTCAAAAAGTCTCAGAGGGCCCACTCTATTCCTGATATAGAGGATGGTTATACTGATTCAGTGGTGACATTACCGAATCGGTTCAAGATGCCACATATCGATCGATTCGATGGCTTTGAAGACCCAATGGTGCACCTCCAACTGTTTTCTGATATCTTGAGGCCAATGGGTTTGACCACAGCCCAGAAATTATCACTATTCGGCCGAACCTTGTCTGGGATAGCCGCAATCTGGTATGCGAGATTGGAGAACTCTGTGAAATAGAATTGGGAAGAGATGGCTGAGGCCTTCAATGATCAACACTCCTACAACACACAGATTGAGGTCACAACTCGTGATCTTGAAGTCACCCGCCAAGAGCCAAAGGAGGGTTTCTCAGAGTTCGTGACGAGATGGAGAGCAAAGGCCTCAATGATGACTACAAGGCCTTCCGACAAAGATCAGATTCGGATGGTTGTGCGCAACCTCCAGCCCAAACTAATGCAGAAAATGATCGTGCTCCCCTTCCCTACCTTTTCGGATTTGCATGAAATGGAAGTACAGATCGAGGATGCGATGAAACAGGGTCTGATTGACCAAGACCGAGAGCAGCCCAAGAGGGCATTCAACCACAGTTCGAATGCAACCACCAGTGGTGATGCAGCTGCAAGATCTTCTGAAGTTGGAATGGTCACCACCACTCCTAAAACAGCCACCCCCTTTGTTGGTGCATTCAATCCAAACCTCCGAACTTCGGACTATCTACCCCGAGGCAAGAGGGTTTTCAACCCGCTTTATATGCCTCTGTCTAAAGCTCTAGGGATCCTACTCAGGAAAGGACATCTGAAACCGTTAGAGCAACGGCCTCTACCCGATCCTCTCCCTCCAAAACATGACCCGACTAAGTACTGTGCTTTCCATCAACAAATCGGTCATGACACCGACAGTTGCGTCCGTCTCCGCCACGAGATACAAAATTTGATTGACAATGAGGTTATCATCACACCAAGTCTT
Source organism: Camellia granthamiana (assembly GCA_036172215.1). Lineage (NCBI taxonomy): Eukaryota > Viridiplantae > Streptophyta > Magnoliopsida > Ericales > Theaceae > Camellia > Camellia granthamiana. The sequence continues at coordinate 103,706,601 of CM069912.1, forward strand.
GCAAAGTTTATCGGCACTTGATCAGTGAACTTGTGGGGGATAATGTGATGTGATCAGGGGATGGACCACCTACGAGCGGCGCTCAGTTTACTCCGGATGTGGCGTATGGCACGCACTGTTTTGAGCATTTTGCGAATGCTAGTTTTTGTGCTTTCTGACTTAGGTATTGGGTCAGTCTTGTCGTTTTGTATTGAGTCAGTCTTTTCATACTGAGTCAGTCGGGTCTGTCTTGTTGTATCGAGTCAGTCCTGTTTTGTTAGAGTTGGGTGATTTTGGGGGTGTTGCCTTGGACATCACTTGCTTGTTTTGTGTTTGTCTTTTCGTTTTCTTTTGAGTCTGTTTCTGCCTTGGAGCCAGTAATGCCAATAGATTTGAATGAACAGCAGTAGTTTTTTTTCACTCTTGTGTTTGCTTCCGCTTTGCGCCAGTTGTGCTAGAAGCTTGAATGAAATGGCAGTGCATTCCACCTGCTCTTTTGTGCTTTGAAATCATTACATTGACCCAAGTTTTGAAAAACTTTTTGAACATTGTGAGGAAAACAAAGAGGAAGGAATTCGTCAGGATTTGCAAAACTTTGATCAATTGAGAGAAAGAGAGGTATGCTAAGCCCTTAATGATTGAGATCATGCTTGTTAATGTGAGTACTGAGAAGGATCCTGGCTTGATCCAGATTGGCTCCACACTGTCTTCAGCGCGAGCGATTAGTCGCTTTCTTAAAAGATTTCAAAAAATATTTTGCGCAGTCCTGCGAAGACCTGTGTGGAATCGCTCTTGAGATTGTGCAGCTTAGGATCACTCTCAGCCTCGAGACTCGACCCCTTGCTTTCAAAACCTTGGACCTTAATTCAGAGTGTTCAACACTCAACTAAAACATGAGGCCTGTGTGGCTAGATTCAAAGCAGCCCTCAAACAAGAGGCAAGAAAGTCAGATCAAGAAGATCAGATGTCATCAAAAGAAGCTTACAAAGCTAGATCAAAAGCACCCCTTGAACTAGGGGCAAAAGATACCAGATTGTGCTCGAAGAGCCGAAGACGGATCATTCCACAAATCAATGAAGATCGGCAAGAATCCCAAACCCCAGAAGGGAAGAAAGAACAAGGTATCGCTTAAGGACAACTGAGTTCCGATCCACAACACTAGGGGCAAATTCAGCCCCCATTGGATGGACTTCTGCATTGCAGCGAACAACAACCATTCTCTTGGATTCAGATGGCCTCGACATCTCAAACCATTCAGCATGGACAAAGCTACACTTTTACCCTTGAGAGGCTCGCTGGGTCGAAAACCCGGAAGGGCGACCCAGGCAAAAGTTAGAGCAGAAAAAAAAAAGAGAAAAAGAACAAAAAAGAAAAAATGCAAAGATAAAAAAAATGAAAAAGAAGAAAAGAAAAGAAAAAAGGAAAAAGATGAAAAGAAAAGAAAAGAATTGAAAAGAAAAGAAAAACAGAGCTCGCAAGGTTGAAAACCTAGAAAGGGCGGCCTTGGCAAAAGTTAGAGCGCAAAAGGAGAGGTTAAATACCCGAGTGTACCTTACCCCGAACTACGTAAGGCTTGATTGCCATGTTTGGGATACGTAGGCAACTTCATTCTGAAGTCCAGCCACAAACACTTCCAAATCAAGTGTGTCCATGTATCGGTTTTGATGATCCTTGCCTTCTCTGTATCCGAGAGTTTGGTTGTGATCATTACCATAAAGACTGATTACAATGCGTTGCGGTGCCATTCAGACAAAGGGCAACTTTCCGTTGCCATTCAATGCACTGCGGTGCCGTTCAAACAAGGGGCAACTTTCCGTTGCCACGCAGCTCTCTTCAAGCAAGGGGCAATTTTCCTTCGGATCTGAGGTTGTGCATCTCAAGAGTAGGTTCCGTGCTTGTTGAGCATTGGCCGTTTGCAAAAATAGTTTTTGAGAATTTTTACTGAGGTTGACTAATTCTCTCGAAAATTATTCCATTTTTTCTAAAAAGCTGGACCATTTCTTGGACCCAAAAAGGGAAAATTTTCAGTGCTCATAGCCTGACTTGCTTGATTTTAAATCAAAAGTTGAACAAACATGTTAATCTAACTTTCATGTTGGTCAAAATTGTTTTAAAACCAAAACAAAAATTGGTCAAAATGATGAACTAGGGGCACATTTGAGTCAGGTGTTCTGTCTTTTCCCCATTGTCAACATACTTGCCAGAAAGGGCACTCTATTTGCCAGGAAAAGGGCACATCGGGAGCTAACAGAAAAGGGCTGAAAGCTCTCTCAACCTCCAAGCAGCGAGGTATCGAGCCAAGTGCGAAGCACGAACTGGAATGGATCAAGATATTCCACTCCCTCATCTGGACAGATCTGATCACATCCAAACTCCCCAGCAGGGCATCATCAACCGATGTTAGCTGAAGATTTGCCACACACCCAGTTGTAGCGCAACCCCTCTGTGGGAGAAACTCACTGTTGTGAGCAGAAGAAAGAGAATCTAGCAGAATGTTAGGGGCATAAGCCTGCAACTTCCTGTTCATCTATCAACCACCCAGGGGAGGGATAAAAAATGAGAGATTGAAGAATAGAGAGATGTGCGCTGAGAGAAAAAGTGAGAAAAGGGCTTTTTCAGAAAAATAGAGATTGAGTGCCAGAGTGATGTGAGAATCACAAATAAGAAAGGGTGGGAAACAATACCCGGAGAAATTGGCTCCTCATGTACTAAGAGGTCTCTCATCTTTGTAACGCGTCTGTGTGTCGTGTCTTTTGTTTTATCTCAATTCTTGCTTTGAGTCGTTTCGAGTGTTACTCGATGTGTTTAGGTTGTTTACCTTTGTTTTTCCTTTGTCGAGTTGTTTCATCTTGTGCTTAGAGTGCTGTGCCATTCTCCACATTTGTGCAAAACAGTATTTGTTCTTTCATAAAACTGCAGGGTCCACCCCCGATAAGTGTGAATAGTAAAACAAGGACTTATCTGAAGCTATGTGGGTTCCAGACTGCAAAGCAAAAGAAAAGGACGAAAATTTGGAGCATCTTAGTGTGTTTCAACTTCGGTAAATTCCAAGAATGCATTCCAGGTGCACCTTCTCAGGCCTCGCCGTTTCTCTGGAGTATGAGTGTATCTCGACCCCAAGTGTAAGCCTGCTTCAAGTCAGAATGGCAGTCCAAGCAGCACCCGAGGGTTTCACATGCAGATGTTAACTCTTGCCAATATAAACAGGGTGTCCCTTTTTGAGCTGAGCGTGTTACCAAGTTTTCCGAGAGGTAAATCGGAGGCACCAGAGTACATGTTAAATGCCCCCATACTTGCATAGAAATTGCATTTTATTGCACTTCTTTTGTGCACCTCACTTGCGTTGTCACGCACACTCTAGTTGCATTGTCATGCACACTCTTTACTTGCGTTTTCACGCACGTTCTACTTGCATTGTTATGCACGTTTCAATCGCATTGTTATGCACACTCTTCTTTCTGAAACACCAGGATACGTCCCTATGTTTCTCCTTTCTGCCGAAACACCGGGATACATCCCTATGTTTCTCCTTCCTTTCTAATCACCGGGATACGTCCCTAACCACCCGGATATGTCCCTATATTTTTTCTACCTTTTCTGAAACACCGGGATACGTCCCTATGTTTCTCCTTCATTCCGAAACACCGGGATACGTCCCTATGTTTCTTCCCATTTTCTGAAACACCGGGATACGTCCCTATGTTTCTTCTCTTTTTCCGAAACACCGGGATACGTCCCTATGTTTCTCCTACCTTTTCGAAACACTAGGATACGTCCCTATGTTTCTCCTTCATTCTGAAACACCGGGATACGTCCCTATGTTTCTTCTCTTTTTTCTAAACACCGGGACACGTCCCTATGTTTCTCATTCCTTCCGAAACATCGGGATACGTCCCTACGTTTCTCTCTCTCCGAAACACCGGGATACGTCCCTATGTTTCTTCTCTTTTTCCAAAACATCGGGATACGTCCCTATGTTTCTTCTCTTTTTCCAAAACACCGGGATACGTCCCTATGTTTCTTTCTTCTTTCTGAAACACCGGGATACGTCCCTATGTTTCTTCTCCTTATTCCGAAACACCGGGATACGTCCCTACATTTCTTCATTCTTTTCGAAACACCGGGATACGTCCCTATGTTTCTTCTCTTTTTCCGAAACACCGGGATACGTCCCTACGTTTCTCTCTCTTTTCGAAACACCGGGATACGTCCCTATGTTTCTTCTCTTTTTCCAAAACACTGGGATACGTCCCTATGTTTCTCCTTCTTTCCGAAACATCAGGATACGTCCCTATGTTTCTTCTCTTTTTTCGAAACACCGGGATACGTCCCTACATTTCTTCCTTCTTTCTGAAACACCGGGATACGTCCTTATGTTTCTTCTCCTTATTCCGAAATACCGGGATACGTCCCTATGTTTATTTGCTTTATCATAAGTTATGTTCGGCTTCTTGCATTGTCAGTTGCATTTTGCCCCTGCCTTCGGGCGCATATCTTTATCTGTAGCTTGTATGCTTATACTAATTGATTGTTTGAGTCTTTGACCTTGTCAAAAATGGGTCGTCTCTGGGCTTTGACATTCACTCCCGTCACTTTGTGACTTCCGAGTTCTGTCAAAGAGGGGCAATTGTAGACACCCCATTTTTGACCGTTCTCAAGACTTGGTTGTGCTTGTAGGTACACCCAACAACTGGTTCGATTGCTCGCCCAGCATTCGACTGTTGCGGCGGAACGGCACCGGTTCGAGTTTCTCGGACCTTGTATCCTTTCTGCCTCATTTTAGGACCCTATTTTGGTCCTTTCAGAGTGGCCCTCTTGGTGCATTGCCGGCCATGACTTTGCCCCTGCCGGCCACTGATGAAGCCCTGTCGGCCATCAGTGTGGCACTGCCGGCCATTACTGATGGTCGGCACACCCCCTATCTCAGCTCGTTTCCAGGCAGATCTTTTGAGCCAGCTGGATTTTTGTTTGCTCCCCTCCATACACGTGTATGGAGGGATGAAGGCCTTGCAAAGCTTCTTGAAGAAGCTTTGGCTTTTCATTCTTCTATATAAGGAAGAGGCTTCTTCCTTGGACTAGGGTCAGAGTTTTTGAAGAGCAAAAAACTTCCTTTCTCTCTATATTGCTTGTGTTTAGTGCTTAGAAGTTGGATTTCCTTGCACTTTTACACTACAACACCTAGATATACACCACCACCATTGGATCAAGCTTCTTGGGAGGGATTCTTGAGCTCTGAAAACCAGTTTCCACCCCCTGAAATTGCTGATTTCGAAGAGGGTCTTCAAGGGTGAGTATTTCCCCCATTTTTGCATTTTCTTGCACCTTGCTTTAGCCCTCTTTGCATATTGTTTTAGGCTTTGCTTATAAATGAAAAAAGTCTTGTTTTTAAGTGCTTTTTAAGTTTGGTTAAGGTCATTTTGCTGTTTGGGGTGTGTAGCCCCCTTGCATGCTTTGTTTGGCTTTGTTTTAAGACATATTTGGAGGCATCCGAGCTAGCCTTGGTTTGGCCTTCCTACCACTGAAATCCAGTGGATTTTCAGTGGTAGAGCTGTGGTTTTGAGGTCCTTAATCAAAGGGGGTAGTCCCCTCTCTTTGTATTCCTCTTTGCTTGCATTTTTGGCCTTCCAAAGGACCAACCCTCTATGCATTTTTGAGGCTTGGTTCAGACCCTTTTTTGTGACTTCTAGGACCTGCTTTGGCCCTGTCCAAGACTGGTTTGGTCATGCCTTGCTTGCATCTAGCATGTGTAATGTAACTCCATTCATAGCTCATCAAAGTAGCATGTGTGCATAGTCTTTGTTGAGTCCATTTCAGTCCATTTTTGGTGATGTTTTACCATGCCATGAATCTGTTTTGGGTTGGTTTTGTTACTCCATGCTTGCATGATGCACTTGTAGTGTAAATCCCCTAAACTAGCTTCATATGCTCCATGCGTTGCCATGTCATTTTAGCTTGTTTGGTTTACATTTCAGCATGTATTTGGTCATCATTTGGCATGATATGACCCTATCCATAGTTGGTTTGATCATCCTTTGCATGCTCCATATAAGTGTAGAACAAATCTTGTTTCCTAGCTCTTTGTGCATGATGTTTTGACTCATCATACTAGCATACTTTGGCTTTGCTTAAACATGATTTTATGCTTATTTTGAAGTGTTCTAGGACTTTTTTGGGCTACCATGGCCATATCACTCATTCTTTGTATAGCTATAGTGTAAATGCTTAGGCTAGTCTTGGGTTTTGAGACCCCTACCATGCCATACATGTGATGTTTGCATGTCTTGCCCTCATTCCACATGCTATTTCAGTCCATGAAATGTTGTCATTCACTTGCATTTGACATGCCTTGAATGCTTTATATAGCTTGTGCTTTATGCCTCAAGAATGAGCTTTTGGGTATGCCACTTAGCCTAAGCCTTTGGCTCATCATTTCAGTGCATTTTGGGTCCTATTATACCATGATGTAACTCTATTTTTGGTTGTCCAAGTCATGCCATGTTTGATTTCAATAGGTGTAGTGCATTGCCTCATTAATGCCCTGCATGCTCCTTGTGTTTAGCTTTGTGTTCTAGCCTGTGTTGGCTAGCTTTGAGCTTGGTTTTGGTCTTGCTTAGACCTGCCCTAGGACTATTTTAGGTCCCCTTGGCCCTTTGGGGCTTGCCTTGTGTGGCCATGGCTTAAGTCCCTTTGCTTACTTTGACCTTTGAGCATCTTAACATGCTTTGCTTGCATTGTTGAGTTGATTTGGCATCACTTTACATGTATTTCAGAGCTTACCTCATTGCCATGTATCCATGTTTGTTGCTCCTTAAGTGTGCTTAAGAGTTGACCCCTTTGTGCCTTAATACTTTAGCCATTTGGCATGCATGCTTATCTTGACATTTCATGCTTTTCGTGCTATCAATTCATTGCCTTTGGCTACTGATTTGGACCTAGTTGAGAGCTGTCCATCTTTGGTGTAAGCCCATTTTACCATGTTGTCGCATGCTTGTTACATGTAGTATGTTGTTGCATACTTATTTAGCTTTACATGCCTTGCATGTTCACATGTTCATGTTGCATTTCGTCATGTTGTCCAAGGTTGTCACCTCACATCATGCTTATGTGCTTGTTGCATGTCATTAGCCTTGTTAGGTTGTTCGCATTGCATGTTTGCCATGTTTATGCGTTGCATTGCTTGGATTAAGTGTTAATCCGAGCACGAGGAACGAGGGGCGTTTCATACTTCAAGTGATGGAACGTGTCTCAATTCTCAATCGCCGAAGCTCTTGATGATTCATGATAGAGTTCTAGGCTTTACTTGCTTTATTTGTGCATTCATTTTCATATTGATTTGCACAAGTTGGATCTTTGGCCATCATGCATCAGGACGCGTGATTGATGGTCGTGGATCCGATTTGGCCTCTCCCTTGATGTTTTGAGGTGATTTGGAGTGCCATGGTGCGTACATGCCCTTGGGAGACCCTCCATTTTCTCTATTTTGTGCTTCGTTGCAGTTTGGTGTCCCAGCACACCAGTGGCCGGCAGCTTGCCATTGATGGCCGGCAGTGTGTCACCCTTGGCCGGCACTGGGCCATCTTTGGCCGGCAGTACTCTTCTCATGGCCGGCAGGCCACTGGTAGCTTCCCCCTGCAGTGTTTTGGTAAGTTATAGCAACAAGCACTGGAAGACACCCTGCAAACAGAGCCTCTAAAGAGCAACCGGAAGGCCTTCCAAAGCGAGGAACCGAAGCGAGCATGCATGCCTCCCTTCTTCAAACAGAGCTGGAATAGCATCATTTACCGCTTTCCCTATTTGCTTGCTGTCATTCATTAATTAGTTAATTGATTCGTTAATTAATTAAGTTGTATAATAATTAGTTGTAGCTAGTTATTAATTTGGTTTTGTAATATTTAATTAGCTCGTGAGTTAGTTAATTAGGTGGCTTGTATTATTTATTCGGACCCTCCGAGTGAGGGCCAATGTTGTAATAAGTGTGCGTGGGTGTGTGTATGTCTTCCAACCTCACGTCTTTCTTCCCTTTTATTTAACCGCTTACAATGGTTAGATTTAGGGCATATCTCAATTAGCATTCTTATGCTTCGCATGTTTACATTCATTCATTTGTATTGCATGCACCGGGCTCGGCGCATCATGCTAACTGCATTGTATTTCAAATTCAATTTGAATACGTGCATCAAATGTCACATTCCACATGCCATCCTAGGATTAGCCGAGCCTATTCTAGATTGCATTTTGTATGTGATGCATTAGCCACTTAACATGGACTAGGGTCATGCATGTTTCGCTAACTAGCTTCATTGTTTTGGCACGGAGTACGATATAAGTATTTATGCTTTAGCATCTCGCATGAGTGTGAATGTTAACATGACAGCATGCTTATCATGTGGCTAAATGCTTAGTTGATATAACTGCCTGAATGCCTGTGGGTGAAGGTTGGATTATTTGAGTTGGAACAACTCGTTGAAATCCGTGTTTTAGCCTACTTGCGAGTAGCAAATCTTAAAACATTTCCAAACAAACGGATACGCAATGCTTTGTTCCAAATTAGGCGATCTAGTCTATACTTGTTTTGCTGTGCGCATCACATAGTAATTCTAGCTAATTAATCGGAATAAGAACGCATGTGTTTTCAAAAACAAGATATCATGGTTAGTAGAGGCCGATCTTCGGATCGGGCGAGAGGGGGTGCTCATAGCTGACCTTCCCCAAATCGTACCCAAGTTCCCGAGCCGAGACAACTTTGGTGATGACGGACACGTGACCTTTGGCACCGAGTCAGGGTTTCCTAAATTTCCCCATTATAAAATATTTAGGTGGCGACTCTGTATCTGGCAAAGCAGTCCATGTTTGGCACTTCTTTCAAAAAATCTGTTTTTCTTAAAACGATTTGCCGGATTTGGACTCTTTGGTTCAAGATTAAGAACCGTGACAAATCGAGTCCGAACTGTAACACCATTGAGGTCCCTCGCGGGCTTGTTACAATCGCCTGATTTATTAATTTTAGTTATAAATGCTGCAAATATCAAATTGTCTTAATTTTTTTTTTACCGTATGATATGCGCGAAAGATTTTACAAAATGAACAATTTAAATCATCAAAATAGTACTTATAATAGGTTTCACGGGCCCAACATTACCTCTCTAATTCAGATCATAGATGTTTGGGGATCCATGTGTCATTTATTAAGCTCCAGTAGCTAATACAACATCTAAAATGTAAGAAAACATTGTGATGAATATGATGATGTGTAATATTACTCTTAATAAATACAAATGGAAACTAATTTTTGTATTTAGTCGTAATAAATGTAAGCAAAAAAATATTATTATTATGTACTTGGTGAGTAAAAAATGTAAGCAAAAAATATATTATACCAAATCAAACAAATTTAAGTATGTTCTAATCAAGTGGATTACCAACATGAATTATTTTTCACCATCATATTAAAATGGGTGTGAAAATGACCCAACGTATAGCCTAGCAGGCTCTTGCCAAAAATCAAGTTGAGCAGGGCCGGCCCACTCGTGCAAAATTGTGGTCCATGCCCAAGGGTACTTGGGCGGGCCACCGGGCCTGGCCTAAAGCTTGAGCCTAGGCGGGCTTGACCTTTTTTTTTTTTTTCAAAATTTTATTTTTTCCCATCAAAATAGCTTGGAAATGAGAGTGGGTTGGGCCTTGAGCAGGCCAGGCTCGGACCGGGCCTCATAAGCCGGGCCTCAAAACAAATAGCCCAAGTTGGGTTTGCATCTGGGCCTAGACGGGCTCGGCTGCGGGTTTTGGAGGAGCCGCGGGCCGATAGGCTAATTTTACACCCCTAATTAGGATTGATATTCATAAGGCATTTGACAAAGATTTTTACATACTGACAATCGTAGCACAATCCTCCCTATGTATCTGGATTTGGGAATGGCTATACAAATACGGGCAACATGTAGGTACATTCTACCGGCATGCCACTTTGGACTTGTAAAATGATTTTTAATAATTTTTTTTACCTTTTATAATAACTCACCAAAATAAATAAATAAATAAAAAATCAGCGAAAACTCAAAACTAATAGATAGTTGATGCGGTGAATTATTTAAAACTAAGAATAATTTTTTTATCCAAAAAAAATTAAAAAAAATTGATTGATATGGTGAATTATTTAAAATTAATAAAGGGTCATTTCTCAAATATATAAATTATGTATAGAATGCAACTAATTATATCAATTACCGCTGTTTTTAGAAAAAGAAACTTTCCAAATTTTCAATTGATTAATTATTGCTTTTGGTAAATTATGTCCCAAGAAATATTAAATAAATTAATAATTTTATCCATTAAAATTGATTTAGTTGATAAATTACATTATGCAAATTTGATTATCAATTTTGCATTTAAAAATGTGAGAGTGGTGATATTCAAGTGATATTTTATTGCAGTTTGTTCACTTTTTATTTATTATTTAAGATCTAATTATTTTGATCATTGTTTTTATTGTAAACTTTGTTATATATTTAAGTAAATTTTAATAGTTATTTATAGTATTAACCCATTTTATAAACACTGATAAAAAAGTGAGACATTTATTCATAAATCTCTCTTCACGTACTTATATTTCACTTAATTCAAATTATTTTTTTAAGTTCCAATAAATCCTATGGTTGACATAATTATCGAAATACTTTTAATAATAGGGTAAAGCGCACATTAATGTTCACATTAATAGTATGAATGTTTCATAATGTGAACATTCACATTATCAAATTTATTTAATCTGAATATTCACACCGCCAAGTTGTGAAGAGTTTAAAAAATATTTGTAATAGTAAAATTGCCTATAAAATACCTCAAATATGATAATTAAAATTTAATGGATCAAATGTCCAAAATAATAGGATTTATTGTAATACAATAATATCTTATAGACTAAATGAGACACAAGTACCTGAAAGAGGATTTTCTAATAATTTTTTTTTAAAAAAAAAATGGTTATATAATTTTTTAATCATATTTTATTTTATTTTATTTATTTATTTTAAATTTTAATTTTTTCAGTTTTTTTAAATTTTTTTTGGTGGTGGTAAATGCTTGAAAGACGCCATATGGGAAATAACTTTTGGATGGTGATGTATTGAATTTTTTTTCCAAAAATTGTCCTTATTCTACCTATACTCGTCAAAAAGGCAAAAGCTTGCTGAAAAACAAGTAAAATTTGAGTTTTGAGAGAAGAAAGTGTTAGGGAAAATATGTGATTTCCCATAAGTAAATCAATCAATGGGAATAAAAACTAATGCGGAAAAATTAAATCAAAGGCAACACAAGAATTTTACGTGGTTCCCTCAATGTGAGGTACGTCCACGGGATCGAAATTCGATTCCACTATCAACCAAATAAGTTCCAAACGATTACAAACGAGATGCTAATAGTCTCACAAAATCACCCTTGGGTGAATTCCAAATAATCACAAACAAACAAGAGAAAAGACCTCACCAAATAGATGAACCAAAATCTTCAAAACCAAAGTTGAAGAAGACCCAAAATAACGAACCTAAATCAACCGCACAATTCATTTTACCGCTGTCCAATGTTCTTTACCTGGATTAGAGAGAAACTGAATCACCACACCAACAGCGTGAGCAATATCCGGCCTTATACAAATCATAGCGTACATCAAAGAACCAACTGCTGAAACATAAGGAACTTTCAACATCTCTTCTTTGTCTTTCTCACTTGTAGGACATTGATTCGAACTAAGCTTGAAGTGACCCGCCAGTGGACAAGCAACCGGCTTTGCTTTATCCATGTTGAACCTCTCAAGAACTTTCCCAATGTAGCTCTCTTGAGACAACCAAATCAGCCCCTTTTTGCGATCACGATCAATTTTCATATCAAGTATTTGCTTTGCCAGCCCTAAATCTTTCATAGCAAAAGATTTACTCAACTCTAACTTCAAGCTATTTATCATGGTAGAATCTTGACCCACAATTAACATGTCATCAACATAAAGCAAAAGAATAATAAATTTCCCATCCGGAAAATTTTTCATAAACACACAATGGTCCGAAGTGGTTTTAGAAAAATCATTATTCATCATGAAAGAGTCAAATTTTTTGTACCATTGCCGTGGGGCTTGCTTGAGGCCATACAAACTTTTCTTTAATTTGCAAACAAATTTCTCTTTCCCTTTTTCCACAAAACCTTCTGGTTACTCCATATAAATTTTTTCTTCAAGATCACCGTGAAGAAATGCGGTCTTCACATTAAGTTGTTCAACTTCAAGGTTCATACTTGCAGTCATGCCAAGTACAACCCGAAGGTATGAAAGATGAGTCGAAGAGGTTTAATCGAAAAGTCGTTGGTGTTATCCGTCAATGGATTGATGACAGTGTGTTTCATCATGTTGCTACTGAAATTTCAGCACATGATTTATGGAAAAAATTAGAGAGTCTTTATGATAGAAAATCAGCCACAAATAAAGCTTTTCTGTTTCGTAAGTTGGTTAATTTAAAATATAAAGAGGGCAGCCCTATTCCAGAACATCTGAATGAAATAAAGAGTATTGTTAACCAACTTGCTTCTATGAAAATTGTTTTTGATGATGAGTTGCAGGCTTTGATGCTACTTAGTTCCTTACTCGAAAGTTGGGAGACCTTGGTTGTGACAGTTAGTAATTCGGCACCTGATGGAGTTGTCACAATGGGTCAAGTCACTAGTAACTTGTTGAATGAAGAGACTAGAAGAAAATCAGCCGGTTCCTCTCATTCGGAAGCATTTGTTGTGAGAGGCCAAAGCAAAACAAGGGGGAGGAGTAAGACTCCTCATAGTCGTGATCAAAGCCGTGACAAGTCAAGAGATGGTTCTTTTTCAAAGAAAGACGTTGAGTGTTATTATTGCCATGAGAAAGGGCACATGAAGCGGGAATGCCGAAAGCTCAAGAATAAGGAGAAAAGACGTGACAAAAGTGTGGATAAGAAGCAAGAAGACACAACAACAGTTACTACCGATGATCTCATGGTCGTTTGTGAAGATAATTGTATCAATTTTGTGGGCCAAGAGAGCAATTGGGTGATTGATTCTGGTGCTTCTTTTCATGTGACTTCTCGAGTTGATTTTTTCACTGCCTATACCGAAGGAGATTATGGTTTTGTTGGAATGGGTAATGAAGGTTTGTCCAAGATTATTGGTATGGGTGATGTTTGCTTGGAAACAAATTTGGGCTGCAAGTTGTTGCTTAAAGATGTGAGGCATGTTCCCGACATTCGCCTCAATTTGATCTCTACTGGGAAGCTAAATGATGAAGGCTTCAACAACAAATTTGGTGATGGAATATGGAAGTTCACAAAGGGTTCTTTGGTGATGGCTAAGTGCAAGAAGACTCATACACTTTATTCGATACAAGAAAAAATTTGTAAAGGTGTTGTTAATGCACTTCAAGATGATACTTCTACCGAATTGTGGCACAAGCGGCTTGGCCACATGAGTGAAAAGGGGCTACAAGTTTTGTTCAAGAAAGAGCTTCTACCCGGTTTGAAAGGTACACATCTTAAAAATTGTGTTCATTGTTTGGCGGGTAAACAACATAGAGTTTCTTTTCATAAAAATGTTGCTTCTAGAAAGGAAAATATTTTGGAGTTGATTCATTCGGATGTTTGTGGTCCTTTAAAAGTTAGAACACATGGTGGTGCACTTTATTTTGTTACTTTCATTGATGATTATTCAAGGAAAGTTTGGGCTTTTCTACTAAAAACTAAAGATCAAGTTCTAGAAGTATTTAAGCATTTTCAGGCCATGGTTGAAAGAGAAACATGGCAAAAATTGAAGTGCATCCGATCAGACAATGGTGGTGAATACATTGGGCCATTTGATGAGTATTGTCGCAGCCAAGGTATTCGGCACCAAAAGACAGTTAAGAAGACTCCTCAACAAAATGGCGTTGCTGAGAGGATGAACCGCACCATTGTAGAAAGAACAAGGTGTTTGCTTTCACAAGCTAAATTGCCAAGATCCTTTTGGGGTGAGGCAATGAGTACAGCGATTGACGTGATCAATTTGTCTCCTTGCTATTCTTTGAATAGTGATGTTCTTGAAAGAGTTTGGACTGGCAAAGATGTGTCTTATGAGCACTTGAGAGTGTTTGGTTGCCGAGCTTTTGTTCACATTCCAAAGGATGGGAGGTCCAAGCTTGATAGTAAGTCAAGACAATGTATTTTTCTTGGCTATAGGCGTGATGAATTCGGGTATAGATTATGGGATCCGGTCGACAAGAAAGTCATTCGAAGCCGTGATGTTGTGTTTCTTGAAGACCAAACAATTGAAGACTTTGGTAAAGGTGATCAACCGGAGCCAAAAACTAGTGATCTCATTGACATGGATCCATCTCCTTCATCTTCAGTTGATGATGAAAATGGGGGAGATGTGCAGCCACCTATTGAAGATGTAGAGGATGATGCTAATCCTAATGAAGTTGAGCCAGAAATTGAGGAAGAGCATCCAACTCAAGAACCGCCACCACAACTTGAGTTGAGAAAATCTACAAGGGACCGACAACCTTCAAGAAAGTATCCTCCCAATGAATTTGTGTTGATTTCTGATCAAGGGGAGCCGGAGAGCTACCAAGAAGCAATTGAGCATGCAAAGAAAGGTGATTGGAAAAAGGCCATGGAAGAGGAGATGAACTCCTTACTTGAAAATCACACCTATGACTTAGTGAAGTTGTCTAAGGAGAGGAAAATTCTGAAAAATAAGTGGGTTTTCAAATTGAAGAATGATAGGAAGAATCTGAGGTACAAAGCACGTCTTGTTGTGAAAGGCTTTGGGCAAAAGAAAGGTATTGACTTTGATGAGATTTTCTTACCGGTTGTGAAGATGTCTTGGTGGGAAACATTAAAAATGAACATAGTCCAGTTGTGCTGGTTGTTGTTGCTGCCAATGCCATGGCTATGGATAGCAGCATCAGCAACTTCAACGGAGAAGCCCAACTGCCCTAAAAAATGCGGCAATATCACCATCCCTTACCCTTTCGGCATAGGAAACCCACGGTGTTCCTTGAGCAAAAGCTTCCTACTAAAATGCAATCATTCAAAGTCACCGAATTCTTCTTCCAAGCTCCTACTCGGTGACTTGCAAGTACTTAATATATCGGTGGAGGAAGGCACAGTTACAGTCTCCACATATGTGCCGTATTACTGTTACAACATGAGTTGGGTTGGGCTAGACTATCGGTCATACCAAGTGAACTTGACCGGAACACCATTCACTTTCTTTGCTACTGAAAACAGATTCTTTGCAATTGGTTGCGATTCTGTGGGATACATTGGGGACTCCGATGGCACACAGTTTGGAAGCAGGTGTATCTCCTTCTGCTACCATCCAGTGAACCTGACCTGTGAGGGTCCTTGTTCAGGGATCGGATGCTGTCAAACCCAAATCCCTAATGGTGTCAAGTCCATAGACATGAGTATGGATTCAGTGCATAATTATTCATATTCCGGCAACTTTAGTCCATGCAACTATATTTTCTTGGCCAGGAAAGATTGGTTCGACTTCTCAAGCACAGATCTCATAAGTCTCACGAATGTCGACAGAAAGCCACCGACAGTACTTGATTGGGCTGTAGGAGAAGAAACATGCGAATCGATGGATTTGTCCTACGCCTCGTCCTCGATCTACCCATGTGGACCAAACACTAACTGCGTCAACTCCAACAATGGCCCTGGATATCGTTGTGTATGCAAGCCTGGATACCAAGGGAACCCCTACCTTTCTGAATCACAAGGATGCAAAGGTCTTGTACTCATATCCCCTTTAGATAATGATTACAAATTGAAGTTTTATACAAATATTAATGTAAAAAATGATGATATTTCTAACAGAGTAATGTTAACCACCATTTATTTTTATCATTTTATCTTATCATCTGATTTATCAATTTTAGTAACAAATGTGATAAATTAAATATGCTACAAATATTAAATTGACTTAATTTTTTTTTTTATGGATGATATACATGAAAGATTCTACAAAATGAACGATTCAAATTATCGAAATGGTACCTATAATAGGTTCTACATGCCCAAACATTACCCCTCTAATTTAGATCATAGACGTTTGGGGATCCATGTCATTTATTAAACTCCAGTAGCTAATACAACATCTAGAATGTAAGAAAAAGTTGTGATAAATATAACGATGTTTAATTTTACTCTTAATAAATACAAATGGGATCTAATTTTTGTACTTAGTCATAAGAAATATAAGCAAAAAAATATTATTATGCTTAGTGAGTTAAAAATGTAAGCAAAAAATATTGTTATACCAAATCAAACAAATTTAAGTACGTCCTAATCAAGTGGATTACCTACATGAATTATTTTTCGCCATCATATTAGGATTAGGGTTGTAAAAATGGCCTGGCTTAGCCCTGCTCGAACCTAGTGGGCTCCTACCAAAAATCGGGCCGAGTTGGGCTGGCCCGCTAGCGCAAAATCAAAGCCTAGGCCCAAGTCTAGGCCCAGTGGTACTTGGGCTAGGCTGGCAGGCCAGGTCACTGGGCTTGGGCTTGAGTTCGGGCTTGAGCCAGGCCTGACCATTTTTTTTTTCCACCAAAATTTTTTTTTTCTCACTAAAATAGTTTAGAAATGAGAGTGGGCCTTGGGCAGGTCAGTGGGTCGGGCTTGAGTCGGGCCTAACGGGTCAGGTTCACGGTCCGAGCCTCAAAATGGGACCCAAGCCCAGGTCAAGCTTAGGCCCGGACTGAGCCAAATCTGATCGGGCTAGGCCACAGTGGTCTCCAGGCAAGCTTTAGGTGGGCCACGAACCGGTGGGATGATTTTACCACCCTAATTAGGATTGATATCCTTAAGGCATTTGACAAAGATTTTTACATACTGACAATCATAACACAATCCTCCTTATGTATCTGGATTTGGGAATGGCTACATAAATATGGGCAACATGTATTGAGTGGTGGGGTGTGGTATGGGTACCTCCAAGTTCTATCAGTGGTCTGTTGACTAGGTGGCAAGGAGTCCGCATTAGAAAGAAGGAAAGTTTCATTTGGGATACGATTTCTTTCACTATTTTTTGGACCATATGAAATGTAAGATATGAGTTGGCGTTTAATAAGATTCAGAGTCAATGTGAATGTGTACCAGATTTTTTTTTGATGAGAATTGCTTTTTGGGTTAAGGCGAATTCGAAGTTCAAAGATTTTTCTGTAAATGATTTTCTTTTTCAGTTTCATAACATCAGAATTTGTCTATGAGGTCTTGTGTTTGCTGATGCATAATTTTCAAGAGATATGGTTGGTTGCTTGGGGTCTTTAGGTGAGGTGGAGTGCATTTATAGCTGGTGGAAGTGGCTGTTGGTAGTTAGTTTGGGCAGTTGGAGTGTCTCTTGCTGCCTGCAGTATGTATGGTTCAGCTTTGTTGCTTTTATTTTATTTTATTTCTAGTGTTTGTTGCTATCTAACTTACTCTGCTCTTGTTTGTTCATTTTTTTGTGGAGGTGCTTGGACATGTTTTTACGATTCGTCTCGCGCCAACCTAAATGGGATGAATTGGATTTGCTTTCATAATTTTGAAACTTGAATTAGTATACTTGATGTTGCAGACATAGATGAATGCTTGGATCAAACAATGCATCGTTGCAAAGGGACGTGCAAGAATACCCAAGGAAATTACACTTGCCACTGCCCACTCGGCATGTCTGGTGATGGCAAAGTTGCTTGCCAAGGATTTCGTGTCACTACTCTCGTTGCAGGTAGCTTCCAAACACTACTATTTTTTCTTTTTCTTTTCTTATTTTTTATTTATT
Source organism: Camellia granthamiana (assembly GCA_036172215.1). NCBI lineage: Eukaryota > Viridiplantae > Streptophyta > Magnoliopsida > Ericales > Theaceae > Camellia > Camellia granthamiana. Next base: position 103,724,382 of record CM069912.1, read on the forward strand.
TTTTGGACAAATTACATCAGTTCCTTCTATCATTTTGGTCATTATCATTTCAATTAACTCGATTTTAACTCTTAATTTTAGATTTTTTGTCAATTTGATTAAATTAATAACACAAATTAGAATTTTAAAAAAAAAAATAGTCACTGGTTGAGGTTAACTCACTAAGTTGAACAAGTGTATAATTTTATCTCACTACAACATGTAAAAATTTTAGAGACCAAATGTTTTGGTCTGTAAAAGTGAAAATTTTGTTGCAAAAGATATTTAGGGATCAATTTCCATCGTCATGAGAATAGTTGCCAAAAAGTCGTCCCGAAAAGTAAAAAATAAGACTTTTAGCGACAATTTTGAAAATGTTACTAATAAATAGACTTTTAGGAACAAAATAATTTGATCTTAAAATGGTTTATTTTTTTAGACAAAAAAATTTGGTTCCAAAATGATAATAATTCATCACTAATGTCCAATTTTTATTGTTAAAAATATAATAACGACACTTTTCGTAATAAAACTATTTGGTCCTTAAAAAATAATTTTGTCCCTAAATTTTGGTCTCTGAAATCTTAATTTTTTGTAGTGCTTATAAAAACATGACAGATACTACTACTTATATGTGCATTTTCCATCAAAAATACTTGAACTTGTAATTAATTAGACGAAATTGAAACAAAATCATAATTTAGAATCAAAATCAAGCCAATTGAAATTACATGAATTAAAATAATATAAGAGTCAAAAGATAGGAACTACCAGTGTAATTTGCCTTCTTTTTTTTTTTTTTTTCCTTCCCATTAATTCTGAATCTAATTCTCTTCTTCATTTTTTTGGTGGCTCATAATTTTGGAAATATCATCAGCTTGTTTGGTTATAGTTTTTAAAAAATAATTTTCAGAAAATTCTACTTTTTTATTTTCTATATTTTAATGTTTTCAATGAATTTTTTTAATATTTTAAGAATTTTTTTTTTAATTTTTAGATACACCTAACATAAATATACTTAAAAAGTATATTATTTGTGAAAAGAAATCTTTAATAAATACACTAAATACCAAAAATTACAACAAAAGAAAAAAAAAATTCAATAAATTTTTCATATTTTTGTGTATTTATTAATTTTTAAAAATATTTTTTACAAATATTTTACTATTTAGATACATCTAAGTAAAGTGCATCTAAAAAAATAAAAAAATTACTTCAAATTTAAAAAATATTCACAAAAAATAAAAAAACCCGAAAAACAAAAAAACTTAATTTTCAGAAAATTGAAACCAAACACACTGTTTATGTGTGTATCATTTTCCATATCAAAAGTATCACCACCACTCTTGATGAGATTTTTGCATAAAAAATTATGTTTGCATGCAAATCCTCTTTATTTTATTTACTTCATTTAATAGATATGGAACTAAACTTGTTAACCATTGTAATGCAGTTTGTGGGATGCTCATATTTCTGGCCTTTATGATAATCGTAGCATGGATAGAGTGCAAGAGAAGAAAGAAACATAGAAATTTCCAGCAAAATGGAGGTTCATTGTTAAAGAATCAAAAAATTAGAATCTTCAGTGAAAAAGAGCTTGTGAAGGCAACTGAGAACTATGATAATAGTCGACTTCTTGGCCGAGGAGGCTCTGGTGCACTGTACAAAGGAGTTTTAGCAAATGGGTCACTAGTAGCTGTCAAGAAGCCTAATGTAGCAGACAAGACTAAAATCAAACACTTCCAAAGAGAAGTAATAAAGCAAGAGTTTCAACATGAAATCAGCATTGTCTCTCGGGTCAATCACAAGAATGTGGTGAAGCTTTTAGGGTTGTGTTTGGAGACAAAGTTCCCATCACTAATTTATGAGTTCATCTCCAATGGATCACTATTTCACCACCTCCATGTCAAGCGTTCGGCGATGCTAAAATCATGGGCAAATCGTCTGAGGATTGCTGCGGAGATATCACTAGCACTCGACTATCTGCACTCACTTGCTGACCCACCAATCATCCACAGAGATGTTAAGTCCATGAACATACTTTTGGATGAGAAATTCACTGCAAAAGTTTCTGATTTCGGAGCTTCTGTCCTGATTCCATTTGGTCAAAGTGTTGTAGACACCAAAATACAAGGAACACATGGGTACTTGGACCCGGAGTACTTGATTACAGGTTTATTAACAGTAAAGAGTGACCTTTACAGCTTTGGGGTTGTCCTTATGGAACTATTGACAGGACAGAAGCCAATCCTTAAGCAAAGAAATCCTGAGGAAAATGTGAACTTCATTCAATATTTCATTTCCTCGGTGGAACAAAAAAAAATTTCTCAGGTTTTGATGAACTGTGAGGATGTTGACAGGAGGGAAAGTGAGCAAATTGAAGCGGTGGCTGAGCTTGCTGTGAGATGTCTTAACAGCAGCAGTATAGAACGACCTACAATGAAGGAAGTTGCTCAACAACTCAACGGGCTTAAGAAATTACATGAGACCTTTGAAGTCCAGGAAAATGATGAAGAGATGGAGAGCTTGTTAGGCAAAGAAAATGATGCAATGTTTTACTCAATATCAGAAACCCATTACACGACAGCATTTGATATTGAACTTCAGTAAATGTGATAGTTGAAGAAATAAAACTTACAAACTTTGTTATTTGCAGAAGAAGCATATGCTTGAAAGGAAGGTCAATTAGGCACCTTGTTGTAGCTAGGAGGTTATGGTCTATCAATATTTTCTATCTATTGTTGGATACTTTTTCTTTAAAATATGTTGTATATGTTTGGTTGTGTTTTAAACATGGTAATAGAACTATTGATGAATGTTGTTGTCATAAATCGAATCATCCAAGTGATCTTAAGGTTTTGTTAGGGTTATTCATTATGTGATTTGATTTTCTATGTACCAAACCCACAAGGCCACAACTTGCTAAGTGATTGTTGAAAAATATGGTTTAAGGCCTAATAGTTGGTTACCCTCTGACCAACTTGGATCTAATTTTTCCTGTTTAAGGAAGGATATTTTGAGGATTCCTTTCAGTCATAAATTTAGCCCTGTTCTTCTTAACAACCTTGTCTTAAACTTGGGATCAGGGAGTGACCCTTGGACGAGTAACATCCCCTTGCGTGTATCTATCCTTTACTCGAATTTTTTTCTCTTTCCCTTCAGCAAAATTAAACTCTGGCAGAAATTTTCTCTCTTTTTTCTGACAGACCCTGCTTAAATCTTTTATTCAGAATGAAAGAGCGCCTGAGAATCTGAAAATCTTTGAGGGCTTTTAAAATTGATGAACATCTTCAGTCCCCATTCTAGCTGATCAGATTCTTTACATTGGAAAATTGACAAACAGGGCATCTTCTCAGTTAAATTTTTTTGCTCTCGCTTTGAGTCACTATTGGGTAGTGATCCAGATTGTTATAAGCATCTTTGGAGGAATGTGGCTCCCCCAAAAGTTAAAAGTCTTCTGATCAGAAGGCAAATCCTCCTAGCAAACTCTATCAGCTCATGTATTTTTTGGTTTTGATTTAGATCTGTCGATCATATCTTTCTCCTCTGTCAGAAATCTTGGTTGGTTTGGTTTACAATCCTTCATTGGTGAGGAATTGATTGGCTTTGTCCAAACTCTATTCATTCAATTTCCTTTTGTTGGTTTAATTCAAACTACAAAAATCTCAAAAACATAATTTGGGGGGCCCTCTTTCCATGCAATTGTTGGGTCCTTTGGCTTGGTAGAAACAGTGTGATCTTTGATAGCAAGCAACCTCCAAAGATTACAAAAGCCAACTACTTTGAGGTGGTCCAAGGCTCATCCTTTTTGAAAGCTAATCTTCTGCCCTCAAAATCTCTGTCGCTTTGTGGATGTGCCTTCTCCACCACAAGATATGATAGATTAATTACTTTTTATTTTAAAACAACGCATCATCCTATTGTAAAATAGGATTCTCTATCCTAGATTCCCCTGCCCCTTACTCTAAAACACTCATAATTGTTGGATTATACTTCAAAATTTTCGTATCCCAAGATTTTTACATGATCCAATGATTATGAGTATTTTGAGAGAAAAAAAAAAAAAAAAAAAACAGAGAATCGTTAAACTTCTGTCATGCAAAGGGCAAGGTAACAAGAAGATAGAAATTCTAAATATAGAGAATTCCATGCCAATATCCAAGTATTCATGAACTAGGTGATAGTGAAGGTAATAAAGCTATATATTAATCATGACTTTTTTTATGTTTTCCATGAGAGTAGGTACTATTGTTAACATTAAAGCATATGTTAAAATATTTTTCTCCGTAAAAGAATATCATAACTTTTGTGACAAGCATGGTTTTTTTTTTATACCCTTTCCATCTAATTTGAATTAATATGCCAAAGCAAAAGGACTCTTTGAACCATTTCAAATAAGTTTCATTATTATCTTGCAAAGATGTATTGATTTCTTTGTGACTATAATGGTTAAAAATTTCTTTATTTAGCCTCTATCCTTCTTGCAATCTCAAAAGCTTCCTGGATTGAAAAACATATATTTGTAATATGTGGTCAGCATTGTAATTATAAAGTTAATTATATTAATGATCCCTCAAAGTATTTGTTCTATTACATTTTAGTCTCCAACTTTTTAATTGTTTCTTTTGGTTCCCAAAATATGTGATTTGTTACATTTAATTCCTAGTGTTAGCACATTCAAAATCAATAACGGAAGGAGGAGTATTTTTTCGAATTTTACATGGTAGCATTTTGGTTTCTAAAATAAGCATTTTGTTTCATTTTAGTCTCTTAACTACACACTTTCTTATATTTTTGTCCCCAATATTTTAATTTTTCTACATTTTTAATTAAAATTAAAAAAATATCCCTCCTTCCATTACTGATTTTGAATGATGTTGATGTCAGGGATTAAAGTGTAACAAATCATATACTTTAGAGACCAGTGTGAAATAATTACAAGAATGTGGATTAAAGTATAGCATAACGCATATTTTGAGAACCATTTCTATAATTAATCCTAAATTATATCTTGTATGCTGAAATACATGTTTGTAACTTAATTCACAAAGGGAAAGAAGGGTGTGATAGGTCACCATCATCGAAAGGGAGGCTCTCATGATGCACCCATCCTTAATTCTCCTCTTCATAAATGAAATTTGGTTGGAATCACAAAAAAAAAAAAAAAAAAAACAAACAAACAAAAAAAAACAAACAAACAAACAAACAAACAAAAACAAAGAGGAAAAAGGAAGCCAAATTGGAAGGACTCGTCTTTATGCTGGATGTGTGATACTCTCAATTTGTTGGGATTAGATAGATAAAAAGAAAAAAAAAAAAAAAAGCCAAAAAAGAAAAAGAAAATACACAAAAAGATGTGATTCGACACAAACATACCAAAGCCCACTAGGGAGTGAGAAATCTACTATAAAACATAGAGAGTATGTATGAGATCGAAAATACCTAAACTTCCAACACTAATATCCGAACCCTGAAACAATCTCTATTTATCTCCTCAATGTTGTGTTTCGATTGAGATTTGGAAAAAGGAAAATGTGACGGAAAAATCCGGAGTACCTAATTACTAGTGTTCTTACTGTAAAGAGCGACATTTATAGTTTCGGGGTTGCACTTATGGAACTCTTAACCGGATGGTTTCCAAAGCCAAACCCAAATTCTGATGAATATCGGAACACTAACATCATTCAGTATTTCATTACCTCAGTGGAACAGAAAAAATTCTCATAGGTTTTGAATAACTGTGAGGTTAGTGACATAAGGGAAAGTGAGCAAATTGAAGCGATGGCTGAGCTTGCTGTGAGATGTCTGAATAGGAGTGGCATTGAACGACCTACAATGAAGGAGGTGGCTGAACAACTCCTTGGTCATATGAGATTGCAAGAGACTTTCCAAGCTCAAGAACAACCTGAAGAGACTGAGAGCTTATTAGGCCACATGACCAACATAAATTAATGATGACATGTTTGACTCAGACTTGGAAAACAATTACAAGACATGTTATGAAAAGTACTGGCCCTGGCTAAGGCCATTGAGGCACGTGCGTTGGGCTCCAAAAAATTGACTCAAAATAGAGGTACCAAATTATATAGTATATTATAAATTTAAATAGGCCCAAATTATTTTTGTTATTTTATGATCAATCTAAAGGGTCTCAAAATATTCTGTTGGGCCTATATTTATTTATAAGTATGGTTTGACCCAATTAAAATTAAAATATATACAAAATTGTTTGTGGCCTTGAATAAGGCAAGCACTGAGCAAAGCAAGCAGACCAAGCACTGAGCTCTCAAATCTCTCTCTGTCATAGTAAGTCCTCTCTCTCTCTCTCTCTCTCTCTCTCTCTCTTGTACTATGAAATTTTAATGGAATAAATAAATTTGTCCTAATTTTTTTACCTTATTTCTTCATCAAATTTTAGTGGAATAAATAAATTTGTCCTATTTTTTTTTTTTTTTTTAACTTCTTTGTTTATCAGATTTTAGTGGAATAAATAATATTGCCCTAATTTTTTTTACCTAGATCTTTATAAGTTTTAATTGAATAATTTTTTCCTAAGTTTTTTGCCCTAATTTTGTTTCATTAATTTTTTTTTCATAATTTCTTTGCTATCATATATGAGATAATCAGTGGATTGTGATTTGTGGATTGATTTGTGATTATAGTCATGTTTCCTAGGAAGTATAGTTCTGGAAATGAAAAGAGAAAAACGAAGCTGAAAGTTGAACAATTAATTCAATCTCAATTTGGAACACTTAGGGCAAAATTTTACCCTAATTTATTCCATTTATCAGATTTTAGTGAAATAAATAAGTTTGTCCTAATTTTTTTTACTTAGGTCTGTATCATTTTTAATTGAATAAATTTTTCCTTATTTTTTGTCCTAATTTTGTTTCATTAAATTGTGTTTCATAATTTATTTGCTATCATATATGAGATAATTAGTGGATTGTATTATGATTATATAGTATGTTTCCCAGGAAGTATAGTTCTGGAAATGAAAAGAGAAAGAAGAAGCTAAAAGTAGAACAATTAATTCAATCTCAATCACACTCATAAACAACATATTCAATAAATAACAATGTAATTACGTACATATCCTATACATTTTAATTAAATAAAGTTTTTCTAATTTTGGTAATTTGTTTTTTTAGAACTCTAGAATGGATACATTTTGATATCTATTTTGGTATCAATCGACGATAGTGATACTAAACAGTATGATTTTTTTTTTCTTTGTGAATATAGGCCTCTGTATTGGTCTTGCCTCATGCCCTCGAAAACTTAAGGTCGGCCTTGATATTGAACTACAAGACATGTTTTGATATTGAACTCTCATAACCAAGTAATTCTACTGTCCATAAATGATATAAAAAAGTTAATTGTTATATTGTGAGATCCATGTATAGAATAAGTTTTGACCTTTCATTGATAATTTTGGATAAATTTGTCTGAGTCTTCAGTCTTACTATTTTCATAAGCATACACTTGAAAGCGAGGTTGCTTAGGCGCCTATTGGTAGGAGAGTGGTCTATCAATATTTTACTTTTGTTGTTGCATAGTTATCTTTAAATTAACTTCTACATGTTTGTCTTTTAAATGTATTAAAAGATCTATTGTTGTTGAAGGTCATGTCTTTACCATTGTTGACATAAACCGTAACTACTCGATTTCTAAAGAAAAATTAGGTCAAGATTTAATTAACTTAAGCGTGCTTTATTATTGAAAAGCCTTTATTTGGCCATATTTATTACTTAGTTTAATTCCCAACCTTTATTTATTTTCAATAACAGTGCCTCCACAAACATATTCAAATTTGTTAATTTATTTAAAATAATAAAAAGGGAAGTGTATTTTTACTTATGATGAAAGGTCTCTACAGCCCAGTTGATTGAGGGCAAAAAACTAAGGACCTAAGAGTATACTCATTTCTAGGTCTCAGGTTCGAATCTCACCCCTATCTGGCTACTGGCGGGCCACTACGTCTTTGCCTAGTCAATTGGTTCAGGGCCTCGAGATCAGTCGAGGTGCGACACTCCAAAGGGGTGCTTACCCAGACACTCGGTTATCCAAAAAAAAAAAGGTCTCTACAGCCCTAGATAGGTCATTTTAATTATCCAAGCAAATTTAGTTTAGTTTTTTGAAAGGGTCAATTACTTTAACTAAAAAATCTCACTTTAATTATCCGAGCAAATTAGTTTAGTTTTTTAAAAGGTTTAATTACTTTAAATAAAAAAATCTTTTCTTTTATTCCCAGTAATTTAAAAAATTAGGATTGGAGGGTATTGATCGAGGTCCCATTTTGATAATTCAAATCGTGTTTATTTTGTCGAATCTTTTGTGTATATCACTACTAAAAAACTTATATTCAATTTATCACATTTATCTCTAAAAAAAATAGATGACAAGTGTGTTTAAAAAAGACTATCTATTTTTTTGATAACAAACACGATAAATTGAATATTTACAAATATTAGATCAATCTAATTTTTTGTGTGGATGATATACAAGAACTTTATAAAATGAACTATTTGGATCATTAAAATGGGATTTGTAATGGGCTCTACGGGGCCCGGACATCACCCACCAATCCAAATCATAGACTAGGACATGCTCTAGTAGGAAAATGATATACAAGTCCATTTTTTCAACCCATGCATGTGTCAAGAAGATGATTATCAACCAATCATTTTCTGACACATCACTGTGTCTAAAAAATGACTCTAATTTTTTAATCTGAATAGTAATGTTCTTATATAATATGTGTGATGCATTGGTTGTAACTAAATTTTCCTTAATTAATTAATTTCATTTCCTTTTTACTTAGTTAACTCACACAAGTCCAAGTAAGGAAAACAACAACCGAAAAATCATAATATCTCCCTTCTAGATGCAAATAATATCTTGGAATTAATTTATATAGAATTTTATATCAATTTTAATTGAGTCTCCCGGTAATGAATGGTAAAATTGGTCTTTCAATTAATCGATTTATTAGGTCGAATACTAAGATAAAATTATAAAAAAAAAAAAAAAAAAAACCTATAATAGCTTTGCACAAAATGAATGTCCGTATCTATTTTTTTGATGACAAACGCAATAAATTGAATATGTTACAAATATCAAATCAATTTAATTTTTTGTGTGGATGATATACAAGAATTTTATAAAATGAACTATTCGAATCATCGAAATGAGATTTGTAATGGGCTCTACGGGCCCGGACATTACCCATCAATCCAAATCATAGACTGGGACATGCTCCCATAGGAAAATGATATACAAGTTCATTTTTTAAACCCATGCATGTGTTAAGAAGATAATTAGTTGATAATTAATAAAGAATATTTAATTATTAATTATCAACCAATAATCTTGTTGACACATCACTGAGTCTAAAAAATAGGTCTAATTTTTAAATCTGAATAGAAATATTCTTATACAGTATGTGTGATGCATTGGTTGTAACCAATGTTTCCTTAATTAATTAATTTCATTTCCTTTTTACTTAGTTAACTCACACAAGTCCAACTAAGGAAAACAACAATTGAAAAATCATAATATCTTCCTTCTAGATCCAAATAATTTCTTGGAACTAATCTATATATAATTTTATATCAATTTTAATTGATTCTCCCACAAATGAACAGTAAAATTGGTCTTTCAATTAATCGATTTATTAGGCCGAATACTAAGAGGGAAAAAAAAAAAACTATAAACGCTTTGCACAAAATGAATGACCGGGTTCACCAAAAAAATCTTATAGAAGGTTCCACTCAAGTCTCAAATTTGATTCCCTGAAATCAGTGGATTGTCCAATTGCCCCGTGATTTTTAAATTCTTACACAAATAAGAAGTTGATTGTGAAAATTTGAAATGTTGTCTATTGTTGTAATGCCCCAAAAATACAATCAATCCAATTCATAAGAGAAGTGAGTATAATAGAATTGGTAAGCATTCATTCATCAGAGTTCGTATTACAAAAGATAACACATGCAATATATATTCATAAATGTTCATCCTGAATTTATAGCATGTAATACCAGTTAATAATCAACAAAATAAATACTCTACTGGCTTACATCTTTCCAAGACATTGCTTGGTTACAGTAAAAGAAGAGTCTAACTCAACACAACTTAGTTCTTGGCTATGCAAAATAAATAAAATAAAAGGAAGCTCTTGCTTCATGTCTCCCCAAACTACTGTCTCGGCGGAGGGATGTCTCCAACACCTGAAAATGGTTTCCAAGTAGAGAGAGACAAAGCCCAGTAGAAACATACTAACACAATATATGAGAATTAACAAGATAGAAATATGATGCACATGTTCATTGTCATACGAAAAAATCTTTATAACTCTTTCCAAAACCATGTTATGCCAAACTCGTATCTCAATTTATTCATTTTGGTTCAATAGATACATCCATTGCATTTAACCTATCAACAAAAGTTACATCTCACAAGTTTCCAATAGATAAAAATCATCATACAAATACATTCACTTCTATTTGACATTTTACGGGAATCAGCACCCATGTATATAAATGATTTTCGGGACTTTCACAGTGGACACATAGGCCAACTTAGTTCAATGGAGTCCATTCCCTTTCTTCTCCTCAAAACATGGAGTACATCTCCTTTCTCCTTCCAAATATCATACATATACAATGTATATAATTCATAATCATATTCAATGATAATGTTTAAGAGATTAGTTTCAATTCACCTAATCCACGTACAATGTCTACAACAATCATGACTATTTTTCACTGATAGCCCAAAGCAGTCATTTCTAAACAGATATACATCATCAAATTTCCATAGGTCAGTAATTAAACAAATCCAACAACACCATTCATGTATACATCCTCCCAATTTCACATTTTTCATACCAATTTCATTATTTATACAAAATACTTATTCAAGACATTTTAGGGCAAAGCTCCATATTTTCCAAATATTAACCCAAAGGCCAAAATTTACTATTTTAACATAAGATGACCTCATAACCAAACCCCATAATCATTTATACAACACCCACATAGAAACCCCTTCTTTTCCAACTTGAACCCAAACCCTAGGTTTGCTCAAAACACCCCAAAATCTCACCATCTTCACACAACAACCTATAACCAAGTTAAAGCTTATATTAAGGTGTAGAGAGTCCCTACCTCAAGTGTCGAAGCCCAAAAGAGAAGTGGAGAAACCTCAAAGATGTCTAAACTCGACTTTATTCGAATCAAATAGAAGCCTTCGGAATGCTCTATCTTTTTATCAAAGAGAGTACGGTAGAGAGATCCCTAGATCTAGGTGTATTTGTAGAGAAAAGTCAGATTTTAGAGTGAGAAAGAGTTGGTCTAGGGTTTTTGAGTGAAAAGAGATCAAAAAGTAATGTAAAAAGGTGTTATTGCGAACTGATAACGCGAGGCTCGCTCGAGCGCAAGAGTTGTCGCTCGAGTGACCAGACACAATAAGTCGCCTCGCTCGAGCGCAGAATACAAACTTCCAGAAGTTCTACAGACAGAAGATCGTCGCTCGAGCGCGAGAGTTCTTGCTCGAGCGAACAACAACACCCTCCCAGTATCTTTGGAGGCCTGCAAATTTTTGGGAGATCACAAAGCTCGCTTGAGCGCAAGAAGCTTCACTTGAGCAAAGAAGCCAAAATCTGGGCAACAATAATTTAGACCAACTGGCAACCAACCTGTTCCAAATACGTCCAAGACATCCCAATACTCAAACTCAAAGGGGTGAAAGGAGGAACAAAACATGAATGACAATATTAAACCACTAGACCCAAATCCGGAATACAACAAAGGTCAGGTCAAAATCGGAATCGCTATAATTGTATTTGAAATTTCGATGATAACTAATTGATGCCATGTGACAACTATTCAATGACAAATTAAATAATAATAATAATAATAATAATAATAATAATAATAATAATAATAATAATAAAAAGAGTTAGTCTAAACACAAGTATAATTGTATTCTAGAGAAGTTGCTAATGATTTTAAAATTTTGACCTCCGAATTTCCTAATTTTTGTTATGTATGGCTTGTTATTTTTGATATCATCAAATTGTTATTATTTTTTTTATTAGCAAAAAATAAATTTTATTGATAAAAAGCGAAATGCAAAGTACAAGAACATTAACATCAATAAAAGAAGGTGAGTACAAAAAGTATCACGATGCACAAAATCATCCTAACTAAATTAGCACAAAAATACACATCCTATTATTTGCTAGCATCCCAAATTGATGAGCAACCAACCAAAGAAACCAACAAACAGAACAGAGAAAACACAACATAGTCACACCCTGATGAAAAAAACAAAACAATTAAAAAAAGTGCAATTGTTATGCCAAAGCACTGAACTCCAACTCAGCTACCATTCCTGATACAATACTAAACTTGTTGTAGATTAGACAAACAATATCATTGACAGAGAACACCACAGAGATTGGAGAGGCCTTAATCCACAATGTTACTCTCACCTTAACAAGATCACACAACAAACACTCATTTCTATGCTTCCAAGTGGACTAGAGAATAGCTAGAGACAGAGCCAACTAAATTTTGTTTTCCAACTTTTTCATTCTACAACCAGACCACCACTACAGTAGCCCATTCACAGAGCCAGGCAAGACCCAATGGACTCTCCACCATCTTACAATGTTAGACCAAAGCATTCATACAAAAAAGTGGGAAAAAAGAACATGATCCATTGTTTCTACCTCATTTTGACAAGAAACACAAGCAAGATTAACATTCCCATCAAATATACCAATTCTTTGAAGAAAGTTAGAAGTTTTAACCTTACCTTGCCAGGCCAACCACTCAAAAAATTGCACTTTGGGTGGATAACAATTGCTCCAAATTGTTCCTGCCATATCCAAAACAATCCCAAGAAAAGATTCACTCCAATTATAAGCTGATGAGACACTAAACAAACCTGATGATTCTACAACCCACTTCAGATCAAATTGTTACAATTACCGTTCCGTGTCCCAATATTGCCATTTAAAACTATGCCACCATGGCCTCCACTGATAGAAGAGCAAGGATCCTCTGTCCCTAAATAATCCTGTTCCCCTGTCCCAATTCACTCACAACCATTGGATATGTCTTGAGATTTTCACATCTTGGAATTTTCATATGATCCAATGGTAGTGAGTGAATTGAGAGAGGGGGACAGAATTATTTGGGAATAGAGGATCCTAGCACCTAATAGAATTAATAGCAAATAAGTTCCAAAGTCGTAAACAATAAAATATATTTTCTAGAAAAAAATTTCAATAAGAAAATATTTTTGATTGAAACAAACGAAATGATAATAATGTATTAACAAGCATGAATGGTGAGACTCATTCAATCAATACAATATTAATACATCAAATAATAAATAAAATATAACAAAAAAATTAATTATCATAATTTTTTTTTATCAGCAAAGAAAGGAATTTATTAATTATTGATGTGTGATACTTGGGTACTCTTTGTAGTGTATATAGCAAAAATTGTATTTAAGGGGCCATTTGAAAAAAGAAAAAAAAAATTTGTCTTTTTCAAGTGAAATTTTTTTGTCAATCCTTTTTAGGTGTTTTGAGAATAAAAATTTGTAAAAAATATAAAAATACATGAAATTAAAAGATGTCCAGTAAAATATGACGGAAAAAAAAGAAAACAGTTTCAGAAGTTTTTTGCATTAATTGTAGTGTTTAGTAAACTTTCTTTAAATTTATTTATAAATATTTTTAAACTTCTAATCTAGAAGTACCTATAAACTTACTAGACTAGTGCTTTATGAACCCCCCACCCCCAAAAGAGAAATTATAAAAAAAATCTTAGTATTTGACCATTGTAATAAAATAAATTGTGAATTTTTAATTTTATAAATTTAAATCTTAAATTTTTAATTTGTTTTCAATCTAAAATATCAGTCTATTTCTATTATGTAAAACAGATGGGAAAAAAAATATTTTAGTCATTAAACTCAGGCCTCGTTTGGCAACTACATCTTTTAGCTAAAAAATCAAAAAATCACTGTAAATTGTCATATCACTCTCTACTTTTCTGCACATCTTTTCATAAAAGTCAAAAAGTTTCTAAAATAATTTGTTCCCAAATGAGACCTCAATGTAGGGGTAATTATATTTTTACACACCAATTTTCATCAATGTATACACTTAATGAACACTTTCTCAATACACATATCCAAAATATAAAAAAATCCCAGTACATATATCTTTATTTCAATAATACCCTCATATTCAAGGGTGAAGTACCAATAAATCCCAAAATGTGATCTTGTAAACTGTTTAGTTCTCTCTTTTTTCTTATGAACCCAAAAGTTTCATTGAAATGAAAATTACACAAAATTACACTTTTGAATTTAATTTTTGAGGGATAAAAGTGGGTTTCTCCAAATGTGAAATTACACATTTAGGCAATCAGCACTGTAGAGGTTTTGGATTTTTTCTTCTTCTGAAATAAATATCATATTACGAATAAGAACGTAACACTTCAATAATATAACACACTAAAAAATTTCTTAATGTACTTTTTCCAATCGTAACAACGTAACACTTTAAACTTTTTTCAAAGGTAACACTCAAATCAATGTAATCTCAAATGTAACACTCTAATATAACACACATAAAAACACTACAAAATTACTTAGTGTACTTTTTTTCAAACATAACACTCACAGTTTAAAATTATATATTTACCTAAAACTTACTAAGGAATTTTTGTATTCCTTTTGAAATGATTTGAAGAATCCTATGCCCTTTTGAAATGGTTTAAAGAATCTCACATCTTTTTTTTTTTTTTTTTTGAGTGTAGCATTGAAGTATTACGTTTGGGAAAAACACACTAAGAAATTTTTTTTTTTTTTTTTTTTGTGTTACATTAGAGTGTTACACTAAGGAATTTTTTTAAGTGTTACATTGCAGTGTTACATTTAAGTATTACAGATTGAAATTTTACATTTGCTCAAAGCTTACTAAGAAATTTTCATACTCATTTTGAAATATTTGAAGAATCTTACATCCTTTTGGATATTTCAAGTCACTTTTATGTTCCTTTTAAAATGTTTGAAAAATTTTACATTTTAAGTCCACTACAAGAAAAATCACCTTTGGCGACTAAATTTTTAGTCGCCAAAAGTCCATTTTTAACCGCCAAAAGTCAACTTTTTAGTTTCCCTGACTAAAATTTTTAGTCGCCGCTTTTGTCGCGAATACATGGTCGCTGGAGGTATTGGCGACTAAAACTTTTTTAGTCGGCAAAAAACAGGTCTTTAGCAACCAAAGTTTTAGTCGCCAATAGTGATTTACACATTTGAAAATCATACATTTAGCGACTAATCCTTTAGTCGCCAATACTCACTGAATCGCCGACTAAACCGTTTAGTCGCCGAAATAAAGACTTTTGGCGACTAATAATTTTACTCGCCAAAGGTGCTTCCGTGAAAAAAAAAAAAAAAATACCAACTTTTTTGCTTTTTCTGAGATTCGAACCACCAACATGTTCCACATTCTAAACCTTTAGCAATACACTCATTCTACAACACCACATGAATATATATGCAATATATATTATTTATATAGTATATTGACCCGTATTAATATAAAACTATATATATAAATATAATTATTTTTATTCAATATAATTTATGTAAAAAATAAATTATTTACTAAAAAAAAATTGAGGCCACTTTTGGCGACTAAATCCATTATTTAGTCGTCAATTCTGTAATTTTGGGCTACTAATTATTTTTTAGTCGCTAAAAAAATAAGTTCCGCCTAAAAATAAACAGTTTTGGCGACTAAACCTGTATCTAGTCGCCAAAAACGTCCCTTTTTGGCTACTAAACTGAATTTTAGTCGCCAATTGCCTGTTTTTAGCTACTAAATTTTTTTTAGTAGCCAAAAAGCTTCACTTTCAGGGGCCAAACTGTTTTTAGTCGCCAAAACACGTATAATCGATGACCAAACTGTTTTTTAGTCGCCAAAACCAATACTTTTGGCTACTAAATTATTTTAGTCACCAAAAACCGTCACTTTTGGCTACTAAAAAACCTTTAGTCGGTAAAACCCATATAATCGGCGACTAAATTGATTTTTAGTCGCCAATAACTATACATTTGGCTACTAAATTGTTTTAGTCGCCAAAAGTCTTCACTTTTGGCTACTAATTCCATTTTAGTCGCCGAAAATGGCACTTTCAACGACGAAAATAATTTTTTTAGTCGCCATTTCTGTATTTTCTTGTAGTGGTCATTCCAAATAAAAAAGATTCTCATATAAAAATTCATCACAAATTTGATTCCCATAGGTTGTGTATCTTACCTTTTTAGCACAAAAGAAAAAAAAAATTGAAACATAATAGAAATAACGGTATAACTATAAATTCAATTTTCGAATAATATATTAAATTTACTTTTCCAAAATTAATGGAATTAATTGGTCCATAAGAAAACTCTTGGGACTAATCGGATCATCATTCCTCAAGATGAGATTTATAGGTTGTTAGGATTTTTAATCCTACACTTTTGTTGCATCAAAATTGATTTTGGCAAATTCCATGACAAAGCAATTTAATTTCTTAAATTGGTCTTTCATTTATTTTGTTTTCCTCTTGATATTTCAAGTTGTGGAAGTTTCATGCTCAAGATTGTAATTCAAGACAATTTCGGTGGCTTATACCATGTGTGTGTTGTTTGTTGATTGTCTATCTTGGAATAATAAAAGTATGTTTTTTGCGTAAAGTGTGGCAAAAGCATGGTTGACATGAGCAGAAAGTTGAGCTAGAAATGAGGCTACCCGTCTGCTAAGTTGTCAAAGCATGGCTCATATCATGATTATATCTTTCTTGGATTGATATGTTTCTAGGATTAATCAACATGTGGGATACATAGACTTTTTGACCAGCATGGTGAAAGGAGGAGGTTGTTTGTCTGGTAAACGAAATAAGGAAATCGTGCCACAGAACGTGGAGAAAAGGGTTTGCAAAAGTCAGAAATTATATCTGCCATGTATATTCGCGTCTGCAAACAAGTTACTCGCGCTCGCGACCATGCCATTGGCGGCTACGACCAAGCCGCGAGGAAATCAGCTTCCAGAAGTTTTGTTTTCGCATCCCGCGAAGGATGTTCGCGCCCGCGACCACCTTGACCGCGGCAACGACCAATTGGCCCGCGGCCGCGAGGTGTCTTGCCCCATGCCTATTTAAGGCAGACTTGGCAGCAGATTTTATATTGAGGCCTTTTCGTATGATGTAAATTGTTATTATTTTGTCTCTTTTGTGGTTTTTTTTTGGTTTTCTTGTCTTATATTGTTTCAGATGGTTAAGATGTGAAATAATTTTCTCTTATTTTCTTTAGTATATTTAAGGAGTTCATTATTTTCATCGGTGAGACCATATTCACCTTCATCTTTGTGTCATTCTTTATTCTTTTGTGACCCATAAATTAATTGGGATTGAAATGTTTAGGGATTAGGAATTATATTTTGAAGAACATGAAAATAGTAGTAGCAAGAATTCTTAGGACTAACTCAGGAATGCAAATATTGTTTCTTCATTACATTTGCGAGTTTATCTTAATTTTTTTGAGCATACACCATCAAGTCAAATAACTAATTGATGGGATCTTAATTTTGTGGGCATTCTACTCATTATACTTGATAGAGCTAAATCTCAGAGCCATTTTCTCATCAAGTATGGCATTGATGGGAGTTTGATGGACCCTGATTAGCAACCATTTGCAATTTATTATTGAAAATAATGATTGATGTGAGATGATATGCTTGATGCCTTGTGTGACTTCATAATAATGAGATGGCTGATTGCTGGCCACTGGCCGAGTTTATGCCATGTTCTTGTGTTGGCATACTTTAGGTAAAAAAATCTTTCCTCCATGTTTCAGGCCCATTGAGTTTGAGGTCTGGTAATTGTAAGGAAATAGAAATGTGTATCTAGCATATAAGGCTTATGCTAAAGTATGTATTTACTTGCTTAAGTTGTTTTTGTGCTATTAAAGATTAAGAAGACGGTGCTTAGGAGGGATAAAATTAAGATGTGAAAACTGTGATCTTTGTGCATTTGCTTTGCCAAATTGGGAATTGTTAATGCGTCAGTTATCATTGACCATGTTGGAAATTGGGTCAGGTGTAGAACCTGGACCCAATTGGGTTGCCTATGGTGGCATGACCTGATTAGGAGAAATCCAAATAAAATAATAGATTATATTTCAAGATATGAGATGATCTTGATATGGAATAATCTTGATATGGATAATTGTCAATATATTAGATGATAATTATTAATTAGATATTATTGATATGGGATAGATATTATCTGGAATATTACGTTTGTCCTATGGGTCTCTTAACTCTTCTATATAAACAGATCTTGGGTTCTGTATTTCAAAAAAAAAAATGATATTTTCTCTCTTTCCATACACCATTCCGCTTTTGTACTGTGAATAGTGTAGGTAGTTCTTAGTAGTTCTAATCCACTACTAGGAATTATTCGAAGACATTAATGGAGGCACGTGATTCCTCCACATGATCCATGGAATCGGTTTGAGCGTGTAGAGGGTCAGAAATTAAAGTCCAAATTAAGTATGGACTTAAGTGCAGAGGTCGCCTCTGTTAGGTGACTAGGAATGATTAAAGGAGCATGGGCTAAAGCCCAAGGGAAGTGGACCAACAGTAGACCGAAGCAGGTCTGACCCGCCAAGGGTCCAAACAGACTCCACGAAAGAAAATGCCTAAGTGAAGTTATAGAGGCAACACTTGCGACAGCCAAGTTGCAAAGGCATTTTGCCTCAGCGCCGCCATTCACAATATTGTCGGTTCTACCGCTATCTGAAGTTGCTGAGGGAAAGAGAAAGTTGACGCAACTAAGTTGCAGAGGCGACACTTGCGACAGCCAAGTTGCGGAAGCACTTTGTCTTAGCGCTGCCATTCCAAGTATTGTCGGTAGCGCTGCCATTCCAAGTATTGTCAGTTCCACTACCATCTGAAGTTGCTGAGGGAAAGAGGAAGCCGACACAACTAAGTTGCAGAGGTGACACTTGCGATGGCCAAGTTGCAGAGGCACTTTGTCTCAGTGTCGTCATTCCAAGTATTGTCAGTTCTGCCGCCATTTCAAGTTGCTGAGGAAAAGAGGAAGCCGACGCAACTAAGTTGCAGAGGTAACTCTTGCAGTGACCAAGTTGCGGAGGCATTTTGTCGGCGGCGCCATCTCCAATATTGTCGGTTCTGCCATTTGAACTTGCCGCGGGAAATGACTACTGCAACAACTATAGCCACAGCAACTAACTTGAGAAGGGAACATCCCTCCAAGGTGATAGCAGCCTTTGGAAGAAGCTTCACCTCCACAAGTAGAGGCTAATACTTGGCGCTGATAGCAGACCCCGAAGCTCACTAGCTTGGCGCTGATAGCAGGCCTCGAAGCTCACTAGCTCAGCGCTGATAGCAGGCCCCAAGACTTACTAGTCGGAGCTGATAGTAGGCCTAGAAATACCAGTATACCGCAGTGGCCCTGCAAAGATGGAAGCAATATAGCTCGAGTGTAAGGGACTTCCTTTCCATTACCCAAGTCATAAACCTGCCTTAGTCGCATAGACAGGACTAAGGAAGCCCCCTTGGGCTTGGCACTAAGGCACATCATGGCTGATAACAGGCTTGGTTGTGGCCTTCACCCTGGGAAGCTGGGGAGTTTGTGGTTAGGTGGCTAAGGGTTGAGACTTCGCTGAAGTGAGCACAAACATAGTTGATAGAAGGCTATGAAGTCCTGAGAATGCATGTATTGGCTAAATAGAACTGAGAAGGCAAGTGCAGCAGCAAGGTTTACCGCTGCAAGTACACCTGTTGAGGTTTGAGCTGAGAAGCCAAGTGCAGCGGCAAACATTCCCGCCGCAACTGCACTTGCTGAGGCTTGAAAAAGGAGTTGTAGTGCCAAACACTCCCATCGCAACTACACTTACTGAGGCTCAAGAAAGGTAGTTGTGGAGGAAAATAGATAGTACACAGTACATGTAAAGGGACACGTGGCACCTTCAACCTGGTGGCTCAAGGCAGAATATTCTATGTGATCCTCTAAGACACATGTCCTCTCTCTATTTGGCCACTTGGTGTCCTCTTAGTACCAAGGAAAAGCCTATAAATAGGACCCATTTCCTAAGGTTCAAGAAGAGGAATTTTAGGGATTTAGGGGAGATGCTGCTCATTTGTGCACTGCCATACATTTTTTCTTAAGCTACTTGGTTCACCTTCACCCAGATACATACTCTCCAACTCCCAGATAGTTGCTGCTGCTCATTCTCCAGCCACTTCCACCATTGTTGGACCATTAACATGGTTTTGCCTTTCTAATCATCTTCCTAACCTTGAACCCCCCCTACATTTCTGGCGACTCCGCTGGAGAGGCTGCTTTGTTGATGGTTCATACCCGCAGTGGCTTACACACTTCACTGGAAAAAATGGTAGAGGATGAAGTTCAACAACCCCCACGGTAGCAAGGCTCTTCTAATGGTGGAGCAGCACATGCAGATGACCGTGGCCACAGTGTTGTGGTTGAGGCTGTTCAGTCACTTCAGGATACGTAGAGGGAGATCCTGGCAGCTTTGCAAACTCTCACTGAGGATATTATGGCCATGGCTTCTCGACCAGCTCCAGTGTAAGCACCTCTACCAGTAGCAGTCCCAAACCTAGTGCCTAACCTGCTCCCTGAGGTTCAGGCTTTGATCCAGGTGCCTCCGGTGGTATCTCAGGCGAATGGTACGGCCGCTGGTTCAGCTACCCAGGAGCAGACTGGACCATTCTAGCCCATTCATTTTGTCATTCTAGCCGATGTACAAGCTATGCTCGAGCAAGAGCATAACAAGAAGCAACTGCCATCTCTCCCAGACCCAGATGTGAAGCCTCTATACTCCCAAGAGATATTGACCAAGCCATACCCAATTGGGTATACAGCGCCCAAGTTTATTAAGTTTGATGGAAAACAAGGCAATGCCAGAGAACACGTGGTGAGGTTCATTGAAACTCTTGGTGTCTATGGCAGTGACCACTCTCTGCACCATCGAGAGTTCTCCAAATCACTTATTGAAAGGGCTTATAGCTAGTATGTGAACTTGGCTCCCAACTCGATCAAGAGTTGGGAGGAGATGGTGAACAAGTTCCACATGAAGTTCTTTCAAGTCCAAGAGAAAGTTACGACCCTCACACTTGGGCAAGATGTCCAAAAAGAAGGTGAAGACATACTGGACTATGTCAAGCGGTTCCAAGATAAGGCTATTGACTGTTATGAACCAATGGATGAGGCCCACTTAGTCAGCATATGTGTGGAAGGTGCCATACGCGACTACAAAATTTTCTTGGTGAACCATAATCTGCCTACCTTTTTAGCTTTGATTGAGGCAGCTAGGAACCTCAGTACCACTGGTCCTTTGCACAGATCTTGTGACAGCCACCGTTACTCCCACAGTAGCAGAGTTGATGCGGTAACCTCTGTAGGAGGGAGCCGCTCGCAAGGGGAGGCATCGTCCTCTTGAAAGAGAAAGAGTTATGAGGACAGAAATCCATATTCTTGCAGCCTTGAGAATGTTAAGGCCTTGGTTAAAGAATGAGTAGCTGATGGTGAACTTACTTTGCCTCCAGTTGATGTCCCTTCAACGAAGAAGGACAAAGAAAGCCTAGACTATTGTGTTTATCACAGAACCACCAGACACCCTACTAGGGACTGTTGGACTTTGAAAAGTATCTTCAAGAAGAAAGTTGACGCAAATAAGCTAAAGTTCAAAGATGCCGGTAATCGTGATGTCCGGAAGAACCCTTATCCTAACCACAAATAGAAGGGGAAGAATGTACATGTGATTGGGTACCTTGGGCCCATACGTGATCAAGTGCACATTGCGTCCTACTATGATGAGTTAGAAGAAATTGCTAGTGGCCAACTCCTTCAGACAATACCTACAGAGGCAAAATTCGCAGAGGACACTTATGCTCAAGCCTTGTAAAACTCTGTTAAGTTTCGCACCTTCTTTGACCAACTAGGGTTAAGCCAAGCTGCCAGGTTGGAAGCAACAAAGGCCCTCATTAACATCTTCGAAGTGCACCATAATGAAGTTGCTGAGGCTAAGGAGTATGTGCCTCGGCGCATGCAGGAAGATTATGGGGCCATAACTTTTCAAAAGCAGACAGAGCATACCTCGATGGTGGGGTGTCCATAAATATCATCACTACTGATACCTTTGTAAAGGCTGGTATCCCAGAGTCCAGGATGGTTTGCTAACCCATCACTATAATGGGATTTGGTGGTGAGAAGAAGGTTACTAAGGGCCATATTGTAGTGGACTTAGCAGTTGGCGAGATCTACTCTACCACTAAGTTCCATGTGATTGAAGCGGACACAAATTACCATATGATACTTGGCAGAGCTTGGATGCACCGATATTGGGCTATCCCATCAAGTTATCACCAATGTGTGAAGGCAAAGTTTGGAAAGCGCACAATAACCATAAATGCATCTAAAAAGCCATTCGGAGTGGAGGAGACACACTACTCGGATGCAGTTTTCTTTACTGAGCTGTCAACGGATGCAACTCCAAGAACTGGTAAGGTTAAAGGGGTAAAATTGCTAAAATGGGAAGACATTCGAGATGCAAAAGCTGCTACAGACAGTAGTGGGCAGAAGAGGAGCAACAAGTCCATAAGTTCTTCGCCCAAGATTGTTAAGGTTTGCAAGGGCGGTAAGACAATCTACTACCTATGACGGTCTTGGGAGCCAGACTTCATACCTTGGGAGGATGGCCCCGAGATGAATAAATGTGACGGTGATAAGTCCTAAGAAAGGTTGGTGAAAACGCTTGAGCTCGCCCCTAAATGCATGCAAAATAGGCCCAAACCGCAACAAGAGGTACTTGCTGAGGCCAACCTCAGTGACTTACCAGGATAGAGCAAGCCCGTGTTTATCAGAGATACAATGGCTCCAGCAGCTAAGGCAAAATCGATAACACTACTAAAGCAATACAGTGACGTCTTTGCTTGGACATATGACGAGATGCCTGGTCTTGACACATCCATTGTCACTCATCATCTGGACATTTTTCCCGACTCTAAACCAATCAAGCAGCATGCTCAAAAGTATCACCCTGATCTTGAAGCAAAGATTAAGGCGGAGGTAGAAAAGTTACAGAGGGCCAAGTTCATTGAGCCTATACAGTACCCAACTTGGATAGCAAATATTGTGCTTGTGCAGAAGAAGAACGATCAGATCAAGGTCTGCGTAGACTTTCGCGACCTGAATAAGACCTGTCCGAAAGATGAGTTTCCATTGCCCCATGTTGACACACTTGTCGATTCTACTGCGGGCCATAAGATGTTCTCCTTCATGGATGAGTTCAGTGGTTATAACTAGATCAAAATGGCACTAGAAAATGCAAAAAAGACAGCTTTCAGAATGCCCTTGGGAAATTTTTTCTATACGATGACGCCCTTCGGTTTGAAAAACGCGGGGGCAACCTACCAACGGGCTATGACTGCATTGTTCCATGACATGTTGCATCATGAAGTGGAAGTATATGTGGATGATCTAGTGGTCAAGTCTACTGAAGCAAACTGACACCTCTGCGACTTGGAAAAAGTTTTTCAACGTTGCCGCAAGTTTTGCCTAAAGATGAACCCTCTCAAGTGTGCCTTCGAAGTTACCGTCGGCAAGTTCCTTGGCTTTCTTGTACACCAGCGGGGAATTGAAGTAGATGGGGATAAAATCAAGTTAATCATGGAAATGCCACCACCGTACTCTCAAAAGGCCTTGAAGAAATTCCTAGGCAAAGTGTCATACCTCAGGAGGTTCATTCCAACCCCTACTGAGATAACCTTTCCCTTTGGGACACTCCTGAAAGGGAATCACAAGTTTGCATGGTTGCAGGAACACTAACAGGCATTTGATATGGTGAAGAGCGCACTTACGTCTCCACTTACAATGATTGCCCCACAACCCGAAAAACCTCTGTTACTGTACCTGGCTTCTACACCTGGGTCTATTGGAGCTCTACTTGTCCAAGACATAGAGGGCATTGAAAAGCCAGTCTATTACATCATTCGCAAAGTCAATGGTGCCGAGTCGCAATATACCCTAATTGAGAGACATTGTTTAGCCTTAATCTTCACAGCGCAGAAGTTACGCCACTATTTTTTGGAAAACCCGATCTAGGTTGTGACCTGGAGAGATCTAGTCCGCTACTTGCTGAGCAAGCCCGCTCTAACTGAAAGAATGGCATGATGGTTTTTGGCTCTAGCAGAATATGACATCACTTGTGTTACTCCTAAAGCTATTAAGAGCCGAGCACTTGCAGACTTACTAGCCCAATTCCCATCTGGTGAACATGAACCTGTAGAGGTACCTCTACCAGGTGAGGTCCATGTCTCAGCAGCTGCAGTTGAGACTTATTGGGACTTAAAATTTGATGGAGCTTTCGGAGTTAGGAAATGTGGAGTTGGCATTACACTAAACAGTCAAGAATGAGAGAAGTTTCATCTATCATATAACCTTGACTTCGAATGTTCAAACAACAAGGCTAAATATGAGGTGTTGATACTGGGCCTAATTGCTGCCTAAAAGAAGGGTCTCCACAAGTTGAAAATTTGGGGCGACTCCAAGCTAGTTGTTAAGCAAACAATGGGTGATTTCGCATTGAATGAGCCTCGGTTGGCCCCATATCGCATCGTGGTTCAAAGGTTTCTCACTCTGTTTGATGATGTTCGAATCCAGCACACCCTTCGAGCACACAACAGTTTCCCTGATACCTTGGCTATACCAGATGATAGTATAGCCATCGTCATCGAGAAAAGAATAACACCAACAGTATTAGCCAAAAAACATACAAAGCAAGATGCCGATGAGTGGAAAGAAAATATAATCTAACAGTTGAAAACAGGCCAGGGAACAATCAAATCAGCAGAACTTGCATCATTTCTGCTCCTCAAAGGAGAGTTGTAGTTTCGCGGTTCCAACGACCTGCTGGCAAGGTGCGTCGGTAGACAAGAAGCAACTTACAGACTTGAGCAGATCCATGCTAAGTCCTATGGAGATGGAGATATCAGTCAGAGATAGAAAAGGAAAGTACTGAGTTGCAGAGGTAATATGCAAAATGTCAGTCCCATCCTAAGGAAAAGGAAGCCCATTTCTTAAGCAGTGAAGAATAAAGGCAGCCATATATTGACTACCTTGGAAAGGGCACACTGTCTAAGAACAAAGCCGATACAATCAGAGTTAAAAGGAGAGCCCTCCGCTTCTTCCTTAACCAAGGCAAGCTGTATCGAAGAAGGTTCGAAGGGGAACCTTTGGCGTGTTTATCAAAAGATGAGGCAAATGAGGTGCTGAGGATTATATGGACATCTTATTCACCTCGGCTACTACTGGCCGACAATGGAAGAAGATACTAAAAACTTGGTAAAAAGATGCCAATCCTGCCAGAAGTTTGGGAACTTGATACATGCACCGGCGGTTGAACTGCATAACATCAAGATCCCTTACCCATTTCATACTTGGGCATTTGACCTGGTAGGTCCAATAGCGCAGCAATCCAAAGGCCACATATAGATACTTGCAGCGACGGAAGTCAGCACCAAGTGGGCAGAGGCCATACCAATGATAAAAGCAGATGGCGCAGGAGTGGCCAACTTTATCAAGGAAAACATAATCTGTAGGTTTGGCATACCCAAAATAATGCTGTCTGATAATGGAACTCCCTTTGTAAATCGCCATGTAGGGAGACTGCTGGATACCTACTAGATTAAGCACTACAAGTCTAGTCTATATTATCCTCAAGGGAACGGACAAGCTGAGGCAACCAACAAAACTCTCATCTGAATATTGAGTAAAATGATGGATGAAGTAGGGGGCACATGGTCCGAACAACTCCCTGTAGCACTCTAGGCGTATGGAACATCAAAGAGGAGGCCAACTCAGGCAACCCCATTTTCCTTAGTATATTGGTCCGAAGCTGTGTTACCAGTTGAGTTGGCAGTAGCCGTAGCAAGAATGGCCATGTCAGCGTACCTAGTTCCAGACAGCAGGAAGAACGACATAGAGGCAGTTGAAGAAAGAAGAGATTGGGCCTCGCCGGCAATGGAAAAGTATCATCAATCTATAGCTCGCGCCTACAATCAATCTGTTCAACACAGGAAGTTCAATGAGGGGGACTTGGTATGGAAAACAGTGGAAGCAATCATGTGGGGGCAACCAATCCCCAAGTTCTCACTAAGCTAGGAAGGCCCTTACAAAGTTGCTGAGGCAAGTAGCAGTGGGTGTAGACACCCCATTTTTTACCGCCCTTAAGACTTGGGCGCTACTGATGGTTTACTTGGTGATGAAAGATGTGCAGGGCAAAGGTTCGATTTCTTCGGCAAGAGGAGAGTTAAATCCTAACCTCACACCTCATTTTGGACCAAAGCTATTTTGGATGGTTTTTAGACCTTAAAACCCTCTCTTTCAAAATATTTTTGAAATAAAGTTCCTACGATGTTCCGAGGCTCGCATTTCGTTAAATGTTGCGCTTTTCGGTAAATCGAGTCAGGACAGAGTGGAAATGAATGAAAGAGAGATGAAATCTTTGAAAAATCTTTCAAAACACCTTGTTTAGGGGTTTGGAGTTGAGGAAAATTGGAGAAGAGGGAAGAAACCAAGTTGAAGAAGAAGGTGGGTATAAATCGCTAAAAGAGAGTCGAACGGTCCTCGCTAAATCACGCCTATCTGTCTATACACTTGGATTTAAGATATGAGGCTACCATCGTTGGAAAGGAGACTTCCGGGGCTTCATTTTACACTCAAGAATCTCCTAAAGCCGAGTCCGGATGGGGGAGATATGATTGGTTGAAGTTGGGCATCATTCCGGTTGGACCGAAACTGAGTGGCTTCACCAAACGAGGCATAACTTTTTTCATAGTTGTAATTTTGATGCAAGGCTGCCACCATTGGAAATCTTACTTTTGGGGCTTCAATTTGGACACAAGAATGACCTGAAAAGGAGTTCATATGAAGGAGTTATGCCCATTTGAAATTGGACCTGCAGAGCAAAATTTCCTGTCGGCGACAAATGTGTGCAGTTGGCCACAAAAGTAGCAGATCGGCCATCACAAGTAGCAGACTGGCACTAAAGATGGCCGATCGGCCAAAAGTGACCCAAATTCATTTTTTTTGAAGATATTTCATCTCCAGCAATTCCACACAACCTCCAGCTGTCCCATGCTTAGATATTTTCGACCAAACTCTTGCCTTTTGCTATATATAGAGCTAAATATCTCATTTCTAAGGGTAAGAACTTCTTGAGCAAGTTTTGAGAGCTCCTCTCACTAAAACTCCCTCTCTCTCTACAATTTTCAGAGTTTGATCTCTGCCTCTCTCTCTAAAGCCTCTCTCTCTTGCCCTTTGGTGCATAGAAGTTCATAGAAGTAGAGAAATACAACTCCTTTGCCTAGGCATCCTTCATCAAAGTTGCATATCCATGGGCTGAGGTCTCTTGGAACTGGTTTTTGGGCTGATAGATGGTCATTTGAGCCCAGAAAGAGGCCCTTTTGCTACTGTGCTACAAGGGTAAGCACCTCTCCTCTTTTGTATTTGTTTTGCACACTTACTTCACCACATTTGCACGCTACTTTGGGGCTGTTTTTTGGGGTGATGTTGAACTACAAAAACCTCTGTTTTTCCTCTATTTTTCAGTCCTAAAAGTCTTGGCTTGTGCCTTGGTTGGCTAGGGGGTTGTCCTCCCTTTTGCTCCTTGGCTTGTAAGGCCTTGTGAGCTAACTTTCAAACTTTTCAAACAACATCCTTTTGGCCTTAAAACCACTGAATTCCAAAGGAATTTCAGTGGTAGAAAACTTGTTTTGAGGCTCAAAATAGGAGGGGGTTGTCCCCCTTACTCTTCTCTTGTTTGCTTGTATTGATGGCCCTCCAAAAGAGCATGTGTTCAAGGACGGACCTAGGGCTGGGCACAGGTGGCTGCAGCCCAACCCAAAATTTAAAAAAATTGTAGAAATTTTTTTCCCCACTCAGCCCAGCCTCCCAACCTCTCCCAGCCCAGCCCTTAATAAGGGCCAATAGTTTTTTTGTTTGTTTTTAAATACGCAGCCCAATAGCTGCCCAATACTTACCCAAAAAAAATAGATAGGCAGGCCAATAGGTTTGTATTTGTTTAAAGAACAAATCTTCCAAAGCAATCCTCACATCTTTCAATAGATAGAAAGCAGCCCTCTCTTCGTTTTCTCCGTCGTCTCTAGTAGCCTACAACAACTCCACTTTCCTAACATTTTTTGTAAATGTAATTAACCAATTATTTTATTTCGTTGGTTGAGAATGGAATTGATTAACAATGGTTTTAAAATTGTCTTTATGCAACAAATATTTTATTACTCTTAGTTTTTTTATGATGCTGCCTTGTTCAATGTTCTATATTGCTCTTAGTTTTTTAACTTTGAAATATGTTAAAATTGTCATTCGTAATTCAACGGGGGATGAGTTTCTTGCTGATTGCTTGTCTCTCTACCTTGAATGAGACCTTACATTGAAAATTGATCTAGATTTCGTAATCGATGAATTCGAATATTTAGAGACTCGTCGAGTACAACTTAATTAGATTGTTTCTAATCAATAAACTTAGATATTAATTTAGATTATATTATTAAATTCTCTTTTTTCTTATGTGGTTATACTTAAAATATATTGTATAATTTTATCTTAATATTAGCCCACCCCATCGACGAATCCTAGGTCCGCCCTTGCATGTGTTTCTACCATTTTGAGGCTTAATTCAGGCACTTTTTTGTGACTTTTAGGGCCTTCCTTAACTCTGTCCATGGCTGGTTTGGTCACCATATGCATGCTTTATACACTTGTAGTGTAATTCTTACAAACTAGCCTTATATGCCTCATGAAGTAGCATGTTTGTTAAGCATGTATTGGCTTCGTTTCAGTAGGTTTTTGGCCATCATTTAACATGTCATAACTCTGATTTGGGTTGGTTTGGTAGCAAGGTTTAAAAATGCAGTGTTACGTAACGGTTTCGGCCGTTACGTAACGGTATCGCCGTAGGCACCACACGTTACCTCCGATTTTGCGGTGTGATTGAAATTCACAGGGTATCGGCCGTTACGGCCGACGTAGCGGCCGTAATGGTGGCGCAACGGCCGTAACAAACCGCTACACCCGTTACAGGGCTTTTTTCGCTGATTTTTTCCAAAAAAAAAAACAAAAGAAAAAGGCTGAAGATGGTAGAGAAGAGGGAAGAGGGAAGAGGGAAGAGGAAGGAGATGAACCTGTGTTCAAGGCTGCCTCTGTTCTGTTCTCCGGCTGCCCCTTTGTGTTGCGTCTTCAACTTGAAGACGAAGTGTTGCCTCTCTGATCTGTTTTCTTTTCTTTTTTATTTTGTTTATCAAGCTTCCTCGGGAAGATACACTTTGTTGACCTTGGGAAGGTAATATAGCATGATATAGCATTTTTTTTTTTTTTTTTGGTGTGTGGACCGTGGTCTCCAACTTGGTAAATTTTATTTTATTTTATTTTTTATTTTTTAATAATGATTTTTAGGTTTTAAATTTTGTAAAACTTATAAAATTTATGTGATATATTTAGTAATTTTAATTTAAATATATATATATATATATATGAAGTTATGCATTTATTTTTAGTATTTTATATATAATAATTAGTGATTGATTTTTTTTATAATATCTAAAAATCATAACACATATAATTATATTAATACATTTTATATATGTCAGTTTTTATTGAATTGTTTTTTTTTTCTTATAGGCTATTCAAAAAGATAACAAATACTCAAGTGATTGAAATCCAAAAAATAACTATGTAAGAATTTTTTTCTTTGTAATTTATTTTTTAATTTTTATATGATTACATTAGCATGTAAACTCCAAATGTATAAGTAGTGGTTGTAATTTTTTTTATAATCATTTCATTTAATATTTAATTATTAATATTTTTTATTTTGTTATTGTAATGTGTTGTGACAACAATATTGAAGTCACTATTTTTTTTTAAATATCTTTTCAAAAGGAAAAAAAAATAATACCTCAAAAAAAAATTCTTTATAATTTATTTTTTAATTTTTATATGATTATATTAGCATGTAAACTCCAAATATATAACTAGTGGTTGTATTTTTTCTTATAATCATTTCATTTAATATTTAATTATAAATATTTTTTATTTTGTTATTACAACACTGTTAAAGGCACAATTTTATTTTAAAAATATCTTTTTTATAAAAAAAAATCAGTACCTCAAAAAAAATTCTTTATAATTCATTTTTTAATTTTTATATGATTACATTAGCATGTAAAATCGAAATGTATAAATAGTGGTTGCATTTTTTATAACTATTTTATTTAATATTTAATTTGAAATATTTTTTTAAAATTTTTTGTTATTGTAATGTGTTGTGACAACAATTTTGATGGCACAAATTTATTTATTTTTTAAAAAAATGTCTTTCTATAAAATAAAAAAAAATAAAAAAAAACAATAGCTCAATCAATGCCATGAAAAATGTCTTTATTCCTAATTACATTAGCATGTAAAATCCAAATGTATAAATAGTGGTTGAATTTTTTTTATAATCATTTCATTTAACATTAATTATAAATATTTTTTTTTATTTTGTTATTGTAATGTGTTGTGATAACAATTTTTTTTTTAATGACAAAATTTGTTGTGACAACAATTTTTATGGCAAAATTTTCTTTTTTTTTAAATATTTTTATAATTTATTTTTTAATTTTTATATGATTACATTGGCATGTAAAATCCAATTGTATAAATAGTGGTTGCATTTTTTTATAATTATTTTATTTAGTATTTAATTTTAAATATTTTTTTTAAAAATAATTTTGTAAACATATAAAATAAATTTTCTAAACATTTTATTGGGGAATATTATGATATTGAAGAACCTGTTGCACCTTTACCCCAACTACCTAGGAGGTTTCGTGGTATTGATACACGTAGGGGTGAAAGAAGAATAAGAAGTAGAGAACAACAGCTTGATTCATCTGATAGTAGTCATAGTTATCCATTTGATTCATCTGTACTAATCTGATTCCCAAGATGCACCACGTCACTCATTTTGGTGGGGTGAAGGTAGCAGCAACAATCAAGCTCAACAATCTGAATCCCAAGATACACCACATCATTCATTTTGGTGGTAACATTATGTAATTTTAGTAGTAACATTATGTAACATGTACTCTCTATTATTTGTGATTTATGCTATGATGTTATGTACTTTGTCAAGTTCTTCCATTAAGGATGTATACTTTTTTAAAACTATTTGAGTTATAATGCACATATGCTTCCACAAGTATAATAATTAAAAATAATTTTATACATTTAAGTCCAATAAAAGAAATTTTTGCCACAAGTGTAATATGGATTTATGACATATAAAGTCATTAATTATTAAATAAAATGTAAAAAAATTCATTTTCTAGTGATTTAAAAATATGAAATATATTGGATCATACTTAAAAATTATGAAAAATTTATCAAAATTTATTTTAAAACCCAATAAATATGATTCTAAAAAAAAAACATGCGTATTGGTAAATTTTTTACAAATTGTGCGAAAAATAAAAAAATTCACAGTTCCGATAACCGCAACCGTTACGCTACGGCCTTTACACCCCGCAACCGCAACCGTGCCACCGCCACCGTTACGGCGACCGCAACCGCTTTTCAGAACCTTGTTTGGTAGCCTCTTGCATGCTCCATGTACTTATAGTGCAAAACTTGCTTACTAGCCTTGTATGCATGATGTTTTGGTCAAGCATGCTAGCTTATTTTGGCTATACTCCATACATGTTTTAGCATTATTTTGGGCTATTTTAGGACTATTTTGGGCTTCCATGGTCATATGACTCATGTTCTGTATAGCTATAGTACAAATGCCTTGACTAGTCTTGAGTTTTGAGGCCCCTACCATGCTATACTTGTGATGTTTGCATGTCTTGGTATCATTTGGCATTGAATTTCAAAGTTTATATCGGTGCCATACTCCCATGTTTATCACTCTTTAATTGTGTTTAAGAGTTGTGCCTTTATGCCTTGTTTGTGAGCTAATACATGAGCATATCTTTCTTGCCATCTATGCTGCGAGTCTAGCATGTTTTTGCTACTATTTTGACCTACCTTAGGTCCGTTTTGAATGGTTGAGGCCATTTGAGCATTACTTAGTATGGTTGTAGTGTAAAGCCCTTGACTAGCTTTGTGTTTCAAGCTTCTTGACATGCTTTCTTTGAGCTATTTGCATGATTTAGCATCCTTTGGAATGTAATTTCAGAGCTTGCTTCATTGTTACATTCTCACATTTTTCACCTCTTCATCATGTTTGAGAGTTGTACTATTATGCTTAAGCCATGGGCCAATGCATTGAGCATGCATTTCCTTACTTTTCAAGCCATCATTTCATCATTTTGGCCACTAATTTTGGGCATGGCTGAGGTCTGTCCCTTTTCGGTTTAAGTCCATTGAGTATGTGGTTTGCATGTTGTTGCATGCTTATTGCATTGCATGTTGTTGCATACTTGATGTTTGCATGTTGTTGCATGCTTGGTACATTGCATGTTTGCATGTTTAGGTCACATAACATTGTTGCATACTAGTTGACATGCTCATGTTACATTAGCTTAGTTTGCATGCTGTAGACGTCCCCGAACGCCCCGGGAGGGTTAAGTCCCGTTCTGTTCATTTGGGCTCACTACAGTTCAAGGACTTGATTGTCACGGTTCTAAATCTTGAACCAAAGAGTCCAAATTCGGCAAATCGTTTTTGAAAACAGATTTTTTGAAAGAAGTGCCAAACATGGACTGCTTTGCCAGATACAGAGTCGCTACCTAAATATTTTTTATGGGGAAATTTAGGAAACCTTGACTCGGTGCCAAAGGCCACGTGTCCGTCATCACCAAAGTTGCCTCGGCTCGGGAACTTGGGTACGATTGGGGAAGGTCACTTCGTGAGCACCCCCGCTCGCCCAGTCAAAGACCGGCCTCTACTAACCGTGATATCTAGTTTTGAAAACATTGTGTGTTCTTATTCCGGTTATTAGCCTAGATTACTACGTGATGCGCACAGCATACAAGTATAGACTGGATCGCCTGAATTGGAACAATACATTTCATGTTTGTTTTTTTGAAAGATAGTTTGCTACTCGCAAGTAGGCTCAAAATGCAGATTTTGCCACCCTCGGGTGGGCTTAGAAAAGATGGTTTTGCCACTATCTAGTGGGCTTAAAACAAACATTTGATGAATTGTTCCAATCCAAATAACCCAACCTTCACCCACAGGCATTCAAGCAGTTATATCACATAAGCAATTAGCCTCATGGTAAGCATGCTATTCATGGCAGTCACTCACACGCATGCAAGGATGCTAAAACATAAAAACTCACCGAGTACTCCAAGCCAAAACAGAAGCTCATTAGAAATCATGCATGATCCTAAATATGCTGAAATGCCTAATGTAACACATGCAGAATGCAACTATAGCAGGCTCGGCTATTCTAAACATAGCATATGGAATGCTACAGCTAACATGTATTCAATTTTGGAATTGAAAGACAAATGCAGTTAGTATGATGCGCCGAGCCCGGTGCATGCAAAACAGATGAATGAATGCAAACATGCTATCATACTGTATGCTAATTGAAATATGCCCTAATCTAACCATCATAAGCAGGTAAATAAAAGGGAAGAAAGATGTGGGGTTGGAATCCGAATAAATATACAGTCCCGAATAAAAGAATAGTATAGTCCAAATAAATATTACAGTTCAAATATGTACAAATTCCTAATTAATTAACAAATTAACTAAGAAAATAAATACACTGGCATGCAAGCCAGGGACTGCCTTGATTCCATTCCGGATGATGAATGATGCATGCCCGGGTTGCCTTTGCGCGGAAATCCATGACGATGCCCCGATTAGCCTCTGTTTGCACCTGTTCTTGAAATGCGTGCCAAACTTTGAAAAGTTACTAATTCTTCATTTTGCTGCAACAGAGAGCAGGAAAGGGGCATAGCAATGTATTTTCACAAATGTATGCATGCCTCGATCCTCGTACCACCAATCACGCATCTCGATGCATGATGGCCGAGGAATCGAATTGCACAACTCGATATGGAATGAATGCACATGAAAACTTAACAAAACCTAACTCCATCATAGATGATCCGGAGTGTCGGTGACTAGGGAATTGAGACACGTTCCGTCACTCGGAGTACGAAACGTACCTCGTTTCCCGTGCTCGGGCTAACTCCTATCCCGAACACGATGCAGTATGCATGATATGCATGAAATGCAACTAAGGTACAACCTAACATGCAAAATGCTACGAAATGGCATACACGATGCACGAGATGAGATGGCATACACAATGCGCTAATGTACAACCTAGCATACACGATGCTATGGAATGAAATGGCATACACAATGCAATACGGACTTACACTAACATGAGTGGACCTCAGTCACACTCACATGAGAGGCCATAAGATGAAAATGAGACAACTCGAAATACGTGCACGCGTGCACGCAAACCGAGAACCGAACTTACGGCACGGAATGCCACTCTAACAAGACATGGCAAAACATGGATTATGGCATACTAACATGCAATTTTCAGAGGCAAAATGAGATGCCAAACAGCCCCGAAACATGGCAAAACAACACTCGATGCATGGGATCAATCCCGAAACATGAAATTTGGCTCAAGGAATGGCCTATAGCTATGTAATGCATGCATGATTTGATCATGAAGTGTTAAGACAGACTCAAAACAGTCCCAAAAAAAGCACTTTTACAGTTTTAAACATGGCCAAATAGCAAGCACAAGTGGGGCTAAATTAGCATGCGAAAAAAGGGGGCCAAGAGAGGAGTATGAGACAACCCACAAATTCTGGCCCCAAACAGAGAAAAGGCCTTCTACAACATTGAAGAGGGACCAAAAATATGACCTTTCACAGTTTATGACAGACCCCAAAAACAGATACAAGTATGGCAAACAACTCATGCAAGAAATGGGCCAACAAAGGGGCAAAGAAGTAACTGATATATGATGACCCCAAACAAGTTAGGGCCCTTCAACAATGTTGAAGAGGGACCCAAAATATGGCTTTTTACAGTAGATGATCAAGCCCAAAACAGTGTAGAAATATGCTCAAAATGCCATGCAAAATTAAGGTCACAAGAGGGCTATAACATGAAGTATACAAAATATGCATCAAACAGCCAAAGACCCTCAATGATACATGGAGAGGGGGTCAAAATAAGACCCTTTTCAGTTCTGCTTAGGGTCGAAAAACAGAGACACAATAGGCTAATAAATCATGCAAAAATGGGGACCAAAGAGGGGTTCAATGGCAAGTGACACATGGAGGTCCCAAACAAGGATGAGCCCTTCTTCAATGTTGAATAAGGGCTCAAAATAAACCTATTCACAGTTTACATCAGAGCTCAAAACAGACTACACATAGGCTAAAAATATCATGCAAAAATATGGCACAAAGAGGGCTAAAGAGGCAAGTACCAAAAGGGGGTCTCAAACAGTGAGAGACCCTTAATAAAAGATGAAATAGAGCTCAAAAAAATACTACTTTCAGTTTTGGTCGGAGCTCAAATGTATAAGCAAGAAGGGCTAAGATATAGACCAAGAAAAGAGCAAAAAAGGGAAAAACGAGACTCACCCTTGAAGAACCAAACTTTAGCAGCCTCTTGGTCCAAAATACAGCACTTCTAGCCTCTGAGAAGGTCCTCCAAGCCACTGGAATGGAGTGGTGGTGGTGGTGCTAGGTGGTGGTGAAGAAATGGTGTAGGACTTTTAGGATTTTGGTGCTTGAAATATAGAGAGAGAGAGAGAGATTGTATATATGAGACTCAAACCAAAGTCTTCTAACCCAGAAAAATGCAGCTGGAGCTCTGGTTTTATAGACAAAAAGGGATGGAAAAGAGGGGGGAAAAAGGGGGGGAAATGAAATTCAAATTTCCCCCCAAAATTGGCCTAAAGGGAGATAAAGGGGCAAGTGATAGCTGCAGGTCCCAAATAGCCGAGAGCCCTTCAACAAAGTTGAAGAGGGGCTCAAAATAAGACACTTTCTAGTTTACATCAAGCCACGAAAATAAATATAAGTAGGCCTAAACTATCGTGCAAGAAAAGGGGAAAATGGAGGGGTAAAGAAGCAAGTGATAGATGGAGATGTCAAACAGCAAAATGTCCTTAATAAAACATGAAAAGGACCTCAAAATATGACTATCTCAAGTTTGGGTCGGAGCCCAAAAATTTAGAATGAAGGTTCGAGAGCCGAAACACGCAGTTCGGGGCCCCGAAAGTGGGCTGTTAGGCACTGGGAGTGGTGCTCAACCACGAAGTTGGTCTCTCGGACCACAGTGTCCCTCAAAAGGGAGTAAATAAGATAAGTCCCAAAAACCGGGGCAAACGGAGGTGGTTAAGCGGTCCCGAACCGAGGCACACGGCCTGACGGCTCCAAAAACCGGGAACCGAGCTCCGAAATGGGAAAAATGGCCTATGACCACGAAACGTAGCCCACGGCCATTGAGAGATGATCTACGAGACCTCTCCCTCCCTTCGGGAAGAGAAAACAGAGAAAATAGAGCCTGGTTCGCAAATCGAGAAAAAGCACAAAAGAGTCCGGAAGTCCGGAGGCAAGGCTCGCAGCCGGGACTCCGCAACCTCAGAACGAGCACAATATGTAACATCACCAAGCGCTCAATCGGTGACGTCTGAGTCTTAAGGTCGGTCAAAAAATGGGGTGTCTACAGTTGCCCCTCTTTGACAGAACTCGAAAGTCATAAGAATGACGGGAGTGAATGTCAAAGCCCAGAGACGACCCATTTTTGACAAGGCCGAAGACTTAGACAAAGCAGACAAGATAGACAAAGATGTGCCCGCAGGCATGCTCACAGGCAGGGGCAAAATGCAAATGATAATGCAAGAAGTCGAACATAACTTATGATCATGCAAAGAAACATAGGGACGTACCCCGATGCTTTGGAAAGGTATAAGCATTGGAACGTATTCCAGGTGCTCTTAACCAAAAATGGAGAAACATGGGGACGTATCTCGGTGTTTAGGGACGTATCCCAAGGTTTAGGGACGTATCCCAAGATTTAGGGACGTATCCCAAGATTAGGGACGTATCCCAAAGGTTAGGGACGTATCCCACAGGTTAGGGACGTATCCCACAGATTAGGGACGTATCCCAGAGGTTAGGGACGTATCCCACAGATTAGGGACGCATCCCAAAGATTAGGGACGTATCCCAAAGATTAGGGACATATCCCAGAGGTTAGGGACGTATCCCAAAGATTAGGGACGTATCCCAGAGATTAGGGACGTATCCCAAAGATTAGGGACGTATCCCAAGATTTAGGGACGTATCCCGAAGGTTAGGGACGTATCCCAAAGATTAGGGACGTATCCCAAAGGTTAAGGACGCATCCCAGAGGTTAGGGACGTATCCCAAAGGTTAGGGACGTATCCCAGGAGTTAGAAAAGAAGGAGAAACATAGGGACGTATCCCGGTGTTTCAGGAGGAAAGAGAAACATAAGGACATATCCCGGTGTTCTGCAAGGAATGTGAAACATAGGGACGTATCCCGGTGTTCCGTAAGGAATGTGAAACATAGGGACGTATCCCGGTGTTCCGCAAGGAATGTGAAACATAGGGACGTATCCCGGTGTTCCGCAAGGAATGTGAAACATAGGGACGTATCCCGGTGTTTCGGAAAGGCAAGAGAAACATAGGGACATATCCCAGTGTTTCGAAAAGAGGGAGAAACTTAGGGACGTATCCCGGTGTTTCAGAATGGTGTAAGTATTGGAACGTATTCCGAACACTTTTAACCGAAGAGGGAGAAACATAGGGACGTATCCCGGTGTTTCAGAATGGTGTAAGCATTGGAACGTATTCCGAACGCTTTTAACCGAAGAGGGGGAAACATAGGGACATATCCCGGTGTTTCGGAATGGTGTAAGTATTGGAACGTATTCCGAACGCTTTTAACCGAAGAGGGAGAAACATAGGGACGTATCCCGGTGTTTAGGGACGTATCCTAAGGTTTAGGGACGTATCCCAAAGATTAGGGACGTATCCCAAGGTTTAGGGATGTATCCCAAGATTTAGGGACGTATCCCAAAGGTTAGGGACGTATCCCAGAGGTTAGGGACGTATCCCAAAGATTAGGGACGTATCCCAGAGGTTTCAGAACGGTGTGAGCATTAGAACGTATTCCAAACGCTTTTAACCGAAGAGGGAGAAACATAGGGACGTATCCCGGTGTTTCAGAATGGTCTAAGCATTGGAACGTATTCCGAACGCTTTTAACCGAAGAGGGAGAAACATAGGGACGTATCCCGATGTTTCTGAATGGTGTGAGCATTGGAACGTATTCCGAACGCTTTTAACCGAAGAGGGAGAAACATAGGGACGTATCCCGGTGTTTCAGAATGGTGTAAGTATTGGAACGTATTCCGAACGCTTTTAACCGAAGAGGGAGAAACATAGGGACGTATCTCGGTGTTTCAGAATGGTGTGAGCATTGGAACGTATTCCGAACGCTTTTAACCGAAGAGGGAGAAACATAGGGACGTATCCCGGTGTTTCTGAATGGTGTGAGCATTGGAACGTATTCCGAACGCTTTTAACCGAAGAGGGAGAAACATAGGGACGTATCCCGGTGTTTCAGAATAAAAGATGCGGGCATTGGAACATGTTCCAAATGCTCTAAACCAAAGGAGGTCTAACCCGTCGCACGTGCGAGGAGAAAGAATGATAATTGCAAGTGAAATGGTGCATAACAATGCAAGTAATGAGCATAACAATGTGAGATAGATGTGCATAATCAATGCAATGAATGGGTACAACAATGCTAGTGAAGTGGGTGCATAACAATGCAATTGGAACGTGTATCACAATGCAAGTGAAGTGGGTGCATAACAATGCAATTGGAACGTGCATCACAATGCAAGTGGAACGTGCGTGACAACGCATATTTGAAACAAAATGCCGAATAAGGGAATACAAGCCTTAACGAGACCAGATTAAAACGCGACCTCCGATTTACCTTTCGGAGGGGTTTGCAACACATTCAGCTCAAAAAAAACGGGCACACCCTGTTCATATCAGAGAGAGAAAACATCTGTTGCTGCTTTAATCGCCATTCTGACTTGAAGCAGGCTTACACTTGGGATAGAGGCACGCTCATTCTTCGGAACACTGACAAGGTCTGAAGAGGTACATCCAGAATACAATCTCAGAATTCGCTGAAGGTGAAACACACTCAGATGCTTCGATTTTCCCTCTTTTCTTTTGCTTTGCAGTTTGGAACCTAAGTAGCTTCAGATAGGTCCTGGTTTCACTGTTCTCACATAACCTGGGTTGAACCCTGCGGTTTTATGAAAGGACAAATTCTGTTTTGCGCAAATGTGGAGAACGGCACGGCACTCGGAGCACAAAACGATTTTATTTTTGAAATTGAGAGATGAGTTTTCAACCAGGTATTGAGCCTACGACTGAACACAGCAAAATGACTCAGCAAGGAAATAAAAGGCACACGACCTAGACACATTGAGTAACACTCGAAACGACTCAAAACAAGAATCGAGATAAAAAAAAAAGACACGACACTCAGACGTGCACAGGAAGCCTGTTTCACCGGGTAGTGTTTCCCACCCTTTCTCATTTGTGGTTCTCACATCACTCGGCCCTCAAGCTCTGTTTTTCTGAAAAAGCCCTTTTCTCACTTTTGCTCTCATCGCACATCTCTCTATTCTTCAATCTCTCATTTTTCAATCCCTCCCCTGGGTGGTTGATGGATAAACAGCAAGTTGTGGGCTCGTGCCCCTAGCATTCTGCTAGATTTTCTTTCTTCCGCTCACAGCTAGTGAAGTCCTCCCACGGAAGGGTTGCGCTACATTTGGGTGTGTAGCAAATCTGCAGCTGACATCGGTCGATGATGCTCTACTGGGGAGTTTGGACACAATCAGATCCGTCTAGATGAGGGAGTGGAATACCCTGATCCATTCCAGTTCGCGCTTCGCACTTGGCTCGACACCTCGTTGCTTGGAGGATATGAGAGCTTTCAGCCCTTTACTGACAGCTTCAGCTGTGCCCTTTTCTGGCAGGTAGAGTGCCCTTTCTGGCAAATACGTTGATAAAGGGGAAAAGACAGGGAACTTGACTCAACTGTGCCCCTAGTTCATCATTTTGACCATTTTTTATTTTTGAGCTTTTGCTAAAGTAATTTTGACCGACATGAGAGTTAGATTAACATGCTTGTTCAATTTTTGATTTGAAATCATGCAAGTCAGGCTATGAGCACTGAAAATTTTCCTTTTTTTGGGTCCAAGAAATGGTCCAATTTTAGAAAAATGGGATAATTTTCGAGAAAATTAGTCAACCTCAGTAAAAATTCTCAAAAACTATTTTTGCAAACGGCCACTTGCTCAACGAGCATGAAACCTACTCCCGAGATGCACAACCTCGGATTTAAAGGAAAACTGCCCCGTGCTTGAAGAGAGCTGCATGGCAACGGAAAGTTGCCCCTTGTTTGAATGGCACCGCGGCGCATTGAATGGCAACGGAAAGTCGCCCATTGTTTGAATGGCACCGCAGCGCGTTGAATGGCAACGGAAAGTTGCCCCTTGTTTGAATGGCACCGCAGCACACTGTTCTCAATCTTCGAAGTGATAATCACAACCAAACTCTCGGATACAGAGAAGACCAAGACGATCAGAACCATCACATGGACACAATCGAATTTGAAGTGTTTATGGCTGGACTTCAAAATGAAGTTGCCTGCGTATCCCAAACATGGGAATCAAGCCTTACGTAGTTCGGGGTTAAGGTACACTCGGGTATTTAACCTCTCCTTTTTAGGCTCTAACTTTTGCCAAGGCGCCTGTTGCGGGTTTTCGACCTTGCGAGCTTTGTTCTTCTTCTTCTTTTTTTTCAATTTTTGTATCTTTTCATTCTTTTTTCTTTTTTGCATTTTTTTCTCTTTCTTTTTTTTTTTTGCATTTTTTTTCTCTCTCTTTTTTTTTTTTTTCCTTTTCTTTTGCATTTTTTTTTTTGCTTTCTTTTTTTGTATTTTTCTCTTGCTCTAACTTTTGCCTGGGTCACCCTTCCGGGTTTTCGACCCAGCGAGCCTC
Source organism: Camellia granthamiana (assembly GCA_036172215.1). Taxonomy (NCBI): domain Eukaryota; kingdom Viridiplantae; phylum Streptophyta; class Magnoliopsida; order Ericales; family Theaceae; genus Camellia; species Camellia granthamiana. The sequence goes on from CM069912.1 coordinate 103,765,608, forward strand.
TCAAAGGGTAAAAGTATAGCTTGGTCCATGCCAAATGGTTGTAGGGTTTTGAAGCCATCCGTATCCAGGAGAGTGGTTGTTGATTTGCAAGAGGACTCATCTTCGGCTCTTCGAGCACATCTGACATCTTTTGCCCCCAGTTCGAGGGGTGCTTCTGATCTAGCTTTGTAAGCTTCTTTTGACGACATCTGATCTTCTCGCCCCCTAGTTCATGGGCTGCTTCTGATCTGGCCACACAGGCCTCACATTGTAGTTGACCGTTGAACATTCTGAATTCAAGTTCAAGGTTTGAAAGCAAAGGGGTTGAGTCTCGAGGCTGAGAGCGATCCTAGGCTGCGCAATTTCAAGAGCGATTCCACACAGGTCTTCGCAGGACCGCGCAAAACATTTTGTTTTTGAAAATTTTTAAGAAAGCGACAAGTCGCTCGCGTTGAAGATAGTGTGAAACCGGTCTGGATCAAGCCAGGGCCCTTCTCAGTATTCACGCTAACAAGCATGATTTCATTCATTAAGGGCTTAGCACGCCTCTCTTTCTCTCAGTTTGATCAAAGTTTTGCAAATCCCGAGGAATTCCTCCCTCTTTGTTTTCACCGCAGTGTTCAAAAAGTTTTGAAAAACTTAGGTCGATGCAATGAATTCAAGGCACAGAAAAGACACAGCTTCTAGTCAAATACTGCCATCTCATTTGGAATTTCTGGTACAACTGGCACACGGCAGAAGCGAGCACAAGAATGTGAAAATCACTGCTGTTCATTCAAATCTGTTGGCATTACTGGCTCCCTGGCAGAAACAGACTCAAAACAAAACGAAAAGACAAATGCAAAAACAAAATGGTGATACCCGAGGTAACACCCCCCGGAATCACCCGACTCCTATACAACAGGACTGACTCGATACAACAAGACAAAAAGGGAGTGACTCAAAACAAAAAGACAGACTCAAAATAAAACAACAAAACTGACCCAATACCCAAGTCAGAATGTACAAAAACCAGCATTCACAAATGCTCAAAACAATGCGTGCCATACACCATATCTGAAATAAACTGAACGCCGCCCGCAGGTGGTTCATCCCTCGATCACATCACATTATCCCCCACAAGTTCACTGATCAAGTGCCGATAGACTTTGCAGGACCTGGTGCGGGGATGACCCCGTTGTCAATCAAATTTTGTATCTCGTGGCGGAGTCGGACGCAACTGTCGGTGTCATGACCGGTTTGTTGATGGAAAGCACAGTACTTAGTCGGGTCATGCTTTGGAGGGAGAGGATCGGGTAGAGGCCGTTGCTCTAACGGTTTCAGATGTCCTTTCCTGAGTAGGACCCCCAGGGCTTTAGACAAAGACATATAGAGCGGGGTGAAAACCCTCTTGCCTCGGGGTAAATAATCTGAGGTTTGGGGGTTTGAAGTGGATGCACCAACAAAGGGGGTGGCTGCTCTTGGTGTGGTGGTGGCGACCATGCCCACTTCGGAAGATCTTGCAGCTGCGTCACCGCTGGTGGTCACATTCGAACTGCAGGTAAACGCCCTCCTGGGCTGCTCCTTCTCCTGGTCAATAAGGCCCTGCTTCATAGCGTCCTCGATCTGTACTCCCATCTCATGCAAATCTGAAAAGGTAGGGAAGGGGAGCACGATCATTTTCTGCATTAGTTTGGGCTGGAGGTTGCGCACAACCATCCGTATTTGATCCTTATCCGTTGGCCTAATGGTCATCATTGAGGCCTTGGCCCTCCAGCGGGCCACGAATTCTGAGAAGCTCTCCTTAGGCTCCTGCCTCGTCGTCTCAAGATCACGGGTCGTAATCTCGATTTGGGTATTGTATGAATATTGTACGACGAAGGCCTCGGCCATCTCCTCCCAGCTTCGTTTCACTGAATCCTCCAATTTGGCGTACCAGATGGCCGCAATACCCGATAGGGTCCTGCCAAAAAGGGAAAGCTTCTGTAATCTTGTCAAGCCTATTGGGCGTAGAACATCTGAAAACAAACTCAAGTGGACCATGGGATCTCCTGACCCGTCAAAACGGTCAATGTGAGGCATCTTGAACTTGTCCGGCAGTGTCACAGCTGCGTCGGTGTACCCGTCCTCAATATCCAGGATGGACTTTACCCCCTGGGATTTCTTGAACAACTTTTCAAGCTTGCTCAACTTCAACGCTGTGGGGTCGACCTCGAACTCGAAGGGAGAGTCCGGTAGATTGGTAGGTGTTTTGGATAGTTGGGGTAAAATTGGGGGCGGAGCCAGCCCTACAGGAATGTCCGTACCTTCCTGGACATTTGGCGTCTCCCCAGGTGCTGGAGCTCCTGCTGGGGAAGGAACTTGTTGTGAAGCGGACGCGCCGCTTTGCTGTTGCAGCTTGGTGATGAGCTCGGCCTGCTGAGCCATGATTGCAGCCTGCTGCTTGGAGAATTCCGCTTGGCAGACAGCGTCTTGCTGTATGAGTTTCATAGTTTCCTGCATCTGACGTATCAATTGCCTCACACCCCTGACGTATTATGTTCATCTATCTGACTGACTGGTATATCTATCTCTGTGATAAAAAAAAAAAAAAACTGAGGCCTCGGCCTGACTGTTCACTGGTGGGGTGGATAAGGGCCACTGATCTGGTAACTGCTGAACTGGGTGCTTTGTGCCTAACTGGCCCTTTTACCCATGCGCTCTGGCAAAGGAACACTGATTGCCCTTGAACTGAATCTCTGACCTGACAAAGTCCTATCAGCACAAGTTCGATGAACCTCGGGGGATATCGGAGCCCTCTGAAGCTATGGTTCCAGGACTACCTAGCAAAAGAGAAAACAGACAGCACCTCAGCTCAACTTCACCAAAACAGATATGAGCGTAGCTGAATGACCGCACTCATTACTGATTTCTACCCCAAAATTCTGCCCCAAATCTGAGTCTGATACCCACAGGTAAAGCTGACTCCAAATACTGATAGTAATGCCCGCAGGCCTGATGCCCAGACTTGTAAACCGATACATGCATTCCTGTAGAGACGCACTCTAAAAAGCACATAGCAGACAAGTGAGAGCCAAAATACCCCTATGTTGGGGTAGGGTTTCCATGTCCTACTTTGTCAGGAGCTAGGGTTTCACTATGCACGCAGCAGTTTCAAACAACCTATATCGGGTAAGCAACCTGTCCTAGTTTGGGGATAGTCACTATGGATTCCGAATATGTACTAGGTCGAATGGTCAAAAGGGGTGCCCCGATAAAACCGGGGGTTTGTGTTCCCATACTGGCAGAGCCACAACCCGATCAGCCTTATGCTCATGTCTTGACAAGACAAGCCTCCGGCAAACCGTTCAGGAATAGCAGATGGCAAACACGGTATCCTAGGCGCACCAATGCAAATGCAATGCAAAGAAACATACAAGTGTACTCAAAATCAGATATCATGAGTTCGAGTCAAGTTCTCTAAATCCCCAGCAGAGTCGCCAGAAACTGTAGACGTCCCCGAACGCCCCGGGAGGGTTAAGTCCCCGTCTCTGTTCATTTGGGCTCACTACAGTTCAAGGACTCGATTGTCACAGTTCTAAATCTTGAACCAAAGAGTCCAAATCCGGCAAATCGTTTTTGAAAACAGATTTTTTGAAAGAAGTGCCAAACATGGACTGCTTTGCCAGATACAGAGTCGCCACCTAAATATTTTTTATGGGGAAATTTAGGAAACCCTAACTCGGTGTCAAAGGCCACGTGTCCGTCATCACCAAAGTTGCCTCGGCTCGGGAACTTGGGTACGATTGGGGAAGGGTCACTTCGTGAGCACCCCTGCTCGCCCGGTCAAAGACCGGCCTCTACTAACCGTGATATCTAGTTTTGAAAACATTGTGTGTTCTTATTCCGGTTATTAGCCTAGATTACTACGTGATGCGCACAGCATACAAGTATAGACTGGATCGCCTGAATTGGAACAACACATTTCATGTTTGTTTTTTTGAAAGATAGTTTGCTACTCGCAAGTAGGCTCAAAATGCATATTTTGCCACCCTCGGGTGGGCTTAGAAAAGATGGTTTTGCCACTATCTAGTGGGCTTAAAACAAACATTTGATGAATTATTCCAATCCAAATAACCCAACCTTCACCCACAGGCATTCAAGCAGTTATATCACATAAGCAATTAGCCTCATGGTAAGCATGCTATTCATGGCAGTCACTCACACACATGCAAGGATGCTAAAGCATAAAAACTCACCGAGTACTCCAAGCCAAAACAGAAGCTCATTAGAAATCATGCATGATCCTAAATATGCTGAAATGCCTAATGTAACACATACAGAATGCAACTATAGCAGGCTCGGCTATTCTAAACATGGCATATGGAATGCTACAGCTAACATGTATTCAATTTTGGAATTGAAATACAAATGCAGTTAGTATGATGCGCCGAACCCGGTGCATGCAAAACAGATGAATGAATGCAAACATGCTATCATACTGTATGCTAATTGAAATATGCCCTAATCTAACCATCATAAGCAGGTAAATAAAAGCGAAGAAAGACGTGGGGTTGGAAGACATACATCACACTCACGCACACTTATTACAATTATGCCCTCGCACAGAGGGTCCGAATAAATATACAGTCCCGAATAAAAGAATAGTACAGTCCAAATAAATATTACAGTCCAAATATGTACAAATTCCTAATTAATTAACAAATTAACTAAGAAAATAAATAAACTGGCATGCAAGCCAGGGACTGCCTTGATTCCATTCCGGATGATGAATGATGCATGCCCGGGTTGCCTTTGCGCGGAAATCCATGACGATGCCCCAATTAGCCTCTGTTTGCACCTGTTCTTGAAATGCGTGCCAAACTTTGAAAAGTTGCTAATTCTTCATTTTGCTGCAACAGAGAGCAGGAAAGGGGCATAGCAATGTATTTTCACAAATGTATGCATGCCTCGATCCTCGTACCACCAATCACGCATCTCGATGCATGATGGCCGAGGAATCGAATTGCACAACTCGATATGGAATGAATGCACATGAAAACTTAACAAAACCTAACTCCATCATAGATGATCCGGAGTGTCGGTGACTAGGGAATTGAGACACGTTCCGTCACTCGGAGTACGAAACGTACCTCGTTTCCCGTGCTCGGGCTAACTCCTATCCCGAACACGATGCAGTATGCATGATATGCATGAAATGCAACTAAGGTACAACCTAACATGCAAAATGCTACGAAATGGCATACACGATGCACGAGATGAGATGGCATACACAATGCGCTAATGTACAACCTAGCATACACGATGCTATGGAATGAAATGGCATACACAATGCAATACGGACTTACACTAACATGAGTGGACCTCAGTCACACTCACATGAGAGGCCATAAGATGAAAATGAGACAACTCGAAATACGTGCACGCGTGCACGCAAACCGAGAACCGAACTTACGGCACGGAATGCCACTCTAACAAGACATGGCAAAACATGGATTATGGCATACTAACATGCAATTTTCAGAGGCAAAATGAGATGCCAAACAGCCCCGAAACATGGCAAAACAACACTCGATGCATGGGATCAATCCCGAAACATGAAATTTGGCTCAAGGAATGGCCTATAGCTATGTAATGCATGCATGATTTGATCATGAAGTGTTAAGACAGACTCAAAACAGTCCCAAAAAAAGCACTTTTACAGTTTTAAACATGGCCAAATAGCAAGCACAAGTGGGGCTAAATTAGCATGCGAAAAAAGGGGGCCAAGAGAGGAGTATGAGACAACCCACAAATTCTGGCCCCAAACAGAGAAAAGGCCTTCTACAACATTGAAGAGGGACCAAAAATATGACCTTTCACAGTTTATGACAGACCCCAAAAACAGATACAAGTATGGCAAACAACTCATGCAAGAAATGGGCCAACAAAGGGGCAAAGAAGTAACTGATATATGCTGACCCCAAACAGGTTAGGGCCCTTCAACAATGTTGAAGAGGGGCCCAAAATATGACTTTTTACAGTAGATGATCAAGCCCAAAACAGTGTAGAAATATGCTCAAAATGCCATGCAAAATTAAAGCCACAAGAGGGCTATAACATGAAGTATACAAAATATGCATCAAACAGCCAAAGACCCTAATGATACATGGAGAGGGGGTCAAAATAAGACCCTTTTCAGTTCTGCTCAGGGTCGAAAAACAGAGACACAATAGGCTAATAAATCATGCAAAAATGGGGACCAAAGAGGGGTTCGATGGCAAGTGACACATGGAAGTCCCAAACAAGGATAAGACCTTCTTCAATTGAAGAAGGCCTCAAAATAAGCCTATTCACAGTTCACATCAGAGCTCAAAACAGACTACACATAGGCTAAAAATATCATGCAAAAATATGGCACAAAGAGGGCTAAAGAGGCAAGTACCAAAAGGGGGTCTCAAACAGTGAGAGACCCTGAATGAAAGATGACATAGAGCTCAAATAAATGCTACTTTCAGTTTTGGTCGGAGCTCAAATGTATAAGCAAGAAGGGCTAAGATATAGACCAAGAAAAGAGCAAAAAAGGGAAAAACGAGACTCACCCTTGAAGAACCAAACTTTAGCAGCCTCTTGGTACAAAATATAGTACTTCTAGCCTCTAAGAAGGTCCTCCAAGCCGCTGGAATGGAGTGGTGGTGGTGGTGCTAGGTGGTGGTGAAGAAATGGTGAAGAAATGGTGTAGGACTTTTAGGGTTTTGGTACTTGAAATATAGAGAGAGAGAGATTGTATATATGAGACTCAAACCAAAGTCTTCTAACCCAGAAAAATGCAGCTGGAGCTCTGGTTTTATAGACAAAAAGGGATGGAAAAGAGGGGGAAAAAAGGGGGGGGAAATGAAATTCAAATTTCCCCCCAAAATTGGCCTAAAGGGAGATAAAGGGGCAAGTGATAGCTGCGGGTCCCAAATGGCCGAGAGCCCTTCAACAAAGTTGAAGAGGGGCTCAAAATAAGACACTTTTTAGTTTACATTAAGCCACGAAAATAAATACAAGTAGGCCTAAACTATCGTGCAAGAAAAGGGGAAAATGGAGGGGTAAAGAAGCAAGTGATAGATGGAGATGTCAAACAGCAAAATTTCCTTAATAAAACATGAAAAGGACCTCAAAATATGACTATCTCAAGTTCGGGTCGGAGCCCAAAAATGTAGAATGAAGGTTCGGGAGCCGAAACACGCAGTTCGGGGCCCCGAAAGTGGGCTATTAGGCACCGGGAGTGGTTCTCAACCACGAAGTTGGTCTCTCGGACCACAGTGTCCCTCAAAAGGGAGTAAATAAGATAAGTGCCAAAAACCGGGGCAAACGGAGGTGGTTAAGCAGTCCCGAACCGAGGCACACGGCCTGACGGCTCCGAAAACCGGGAACCGGGCTCCGAAATGGGAAAAATGGCCTATGACCACGAAACGTAGCCCACGGCCATTGAGAGATGATCTACGAGACCTCTCCCTTCCTTTGGGAAGAGAAAACAGAGAAAACAGAGCCTGGTTCGTAAACCGAGGAAAAGCACAAAAGAGTCCGGAAGTCCGGAGGCAAGGCTCGCAGCCGGGACTCCGCAATCTCAGAACGAGCACAATATGCAACATCACCAAGCGCTCAATCGGTGACGTCTGAGTCTTAAGGTCGGTCAAAAAATGGGGTGTCTACACATGCTTGTTACATTTCATTTGGCACGCTCATGTTGCATTGCATTACATTTCTATGTTGCATTGTATTTGGCATACTTGTGTTGCATTGTGTTTGGTTTGGGGTGTCAAACCAAACACGAGGACGAAGGGACGTTTCGTACTTGAAGTTACGAAATGTGCCTCAATCCTCGGTCGCTGACGCTCTTGATCAAACATGATAGAGTTCTAGGCATTCATATGTTTTTGTTGCATTCATTCCACATTGATTTGCACACTTGGCTTCTTTGGCCATCATGCATTGAAATGTGCGATTGATGGTCCGAGGGTCGAGAACCATACTCCCTTGAGTTCATGACATGATAGGAAGGGTGGTTGTGCACACATTTCCTTGAAAATGCATTGCCATGCTCTGTTTGTCCTCTGCTGCAGCAAAACAGCATTCTGCAGGTAGATATGGCCGGCCGGCCATCTTCAGTGTCGATAGACTAAACATTGTTGGCCGAGATCCTCACAAATGATCGATGACTAATTCCACATGGCTGATGTTCCTATATTTTGGCCGGTGATATCCCACAGTGCTCAGGGAGTGGTTCGGAAGCATCCTTGGGACTTGTGCAGTTTTCAGAGGTGTAAAACAGTGCAAACAGAGACAACATGTGGCATGGCAACGGGTTTCTGAGCGAGGCGATCGAGCATGCATCATTCAATCATTCTGAGGCGGAGCTGTGGCGGCCTCTTTAGTTTCATAGCTTAGTTAATTTGTTTAAATTAGTTAAGGGTTTTGTAATATTTAATTAGTTAGGGTAGTTGATTAATTATTCGGTTTGTATTATTTATTCGGACCCTCCGTCGAGAGGGCCAATTTTGTAATAAGTGTGCGTGAGTGTGTGAATGTCTTCCAACGCCACGTCTTTCTCCCTTTTACTTACCTGCTTTCAATGGTTAGTTTTAGGTCATGTTTCAATTAGCATCCTTATGCTCGCATGTTTGTATCATTCATTTGTATTGCATGCACCGGGCTCGGCGCATCATACTAACCGCATAGCATTTCAATTCTAACTTGAATACGTGTATTGAGTTGTCGCATTTCACATGTCATTCTTAGATAGCCGAGCCTATTCTAGTTGCATTTTTGCATGTGTTGCATTAGCCATCTTAACATGAACTAGGATCATGCATTTGATTACTAACTAGCTATTGTTTTGGCTCAGAGTACTAGGTAAGTGTTTACGCTTTAGCATACCGCATGAGTGTGAGTGTTGCCATGATAGCATGCTTGCCATGAGGCTATTTGCTTATGTGATATAAGTGCCTGAATACTTGTGGATGAAGGTTGGATTACTTGAATTGAAATGATTCATTGAAATCCGTGTTTTAGCCTACTTGCGAGTAGCAAACTTCAAACCATTTCCAAACAAATGGATATGCAATGCTTTGTTCCAAATTAGGCGATCTAGTCTATACTTGTGTGTTATGCACATCACATAGTAATTCTAGCTAATTAACCGGAATAAGAACGCATATGTTTTCAAAAACAAGATATCATGCTTAGTACAGGCCGATCTTTGATCGGGCGAGCGGGGGTGCTCATAGATGACCTTCCCCAATCGTACCTAAGTTCCCGAGCCGAGGCAACTTTGGTGATGACGGACACGTGGCCTTAGGCAACGAGTCAGGATTTCCTAAATTCTCCCAAAATAAATATTTAGGTGGCGACTCTGTATCTGACAAAGCAGTCCATGTGTGGCACTTCTTTCTTAAAAATCAGTTTTCCAAAACGATTTGCCGGATTTGGACTCTTTGGTGATTTATCGGTCTCGCATTGCACTTTGCAGGATTAGATTCAGAACCATGACATTTGAGTCTAAACTGTAGAAGCAAAGCCCAAGGGCGCGTCAGTGGGTACTACAAGTTGCCGAGTGTAAATGATGGATTCAGAACTAGTCTTGTAAATGCCAAGTATGTAAAGGAATATTTTCCTTAGTTTTGATAGCAAACAGTTTCAAGTCTTTGTTAATATTTCCCAACACTTAGTGTGAAGAAAGTTTTCCATACTTAGTGAAATTTTATCCACGTAAAGACTTAGTTTTGATGAAGTTTTGTTCATGGAAAGAGTTTTGCTTATCTTTAGAAGCTATGTAAAAGCAATGTAAAGAAAGCGATGAAATGAAACTCAAAAGTACTACCAAACATCCATACTTTTCATAAAAGTCAAACTTCTAGAACATGATTACAATGTTTGAACAGAAGTTGTGACAAAGAAAAGAAAAAAATGAAAAGAGAACTACATCATATCAGACCCTTCATCAAGGAGTCTGTCAAACCAACATCCTAAGGCAGCTGAGCAACAAGAGCAGAATCCTTCTCCCTGAACCGAGCCAGGTTTTGGCGATGTTGCTCTAAGGCGCCCTCGCAATCTCTGATGCTCTCCTCCGAAGAAGCATTCACGACTAGCATGCTCAAAGAACCCATCAACCACCTGGAGCCTTGCCTTTATCCAAGACAAGTTCAGGCCATTTCTCTAAAGCCCGCTGAGGTTTGTCTCAGCACCTTCCATAAGCTTACCTAAAGTCATTAGAACTCTCTTGGTGACAAGATCACAGACAAAACTAGCGAAAGACTCTGGCAACGCCGTTTGTATCATTGAGCTTGGAACATTAAAAGCAGTAAAAGTCTCTGCGTGCAGCGCTTGAATGCAGACAAGTATGGGGGCAGCCTCAGCAAATACCCACCAGTTCAAGAAGGGGACCCTCCTAGAAGGCATAGAAGATTCTGCCACAGTACTACCAGTTTGAGTCACAGGGGGTAGACTTGCTGAATGTCGAACTATCTGAGGCTAACTACCATGTCTTCAGCCCTCAGCAACTCCAGTCTGCGTGACCAACAGAGATTCAGCAGAATGAGATAAACCCCCAGAGACAACCTCTATTTAAGATGGAGGTTCTCAAGGCCAAGTGATACATTCACCCCATGGCCATCTTTAGGAGTCTCAGGAACAAAGTCATCACCGTTAACAGAGGAGCGACCAGAGTGTACAGAAAGATCTAGAATAAGGGCTGAGCTAATAAGGTTCAGAACCTCTGGGTTTGGAACACCCTTAGCAGCTATCTCATCACCCACAACTTGGGCGTCAACTGTAACTTGGCGCTGCTCATTACCATCACCCTCAGCGGAGAAGTTGCCATGGCCTCTCTCCATGACTTGGACTTAGCCAACTAGTTCATCTTCAATGCCTAAAAGCATCAGCCTGTATGTCTTTGGCCAAGGGATCAGTAAGGCAATAAGGTCCTCATAATCCTCGTAATTTGAAGAAGCCCAACAATTATTGATGGACCCCTTCTGAAATAAAGAAGCCTATCACCAAGCTCCTCGTAGTGCAAGGCAAGATCATCCACATTAAGACCAACAAAAAGGTCTTGAGACACAAGTTAAGAGGATAACTCAAGGAAGTAAGTAAGGTACAAGTCAACAACTTGTTCAGAAGTTGTAGAGGGAAAATGACTACCGCAGCAGCAACTGCAACCACTGTATCTAACTTGCAGAGGGAACACCCTGCCAAGGCGATGGCAACCTTTGGGAGAAACTTCCCCTCCACAAGTAAAGGCTAATGCTTGGCGTTGATAGCAAGCCCCAAGGCATTACTAGCCTAGGGCTGATAGCAGGCCTCCAAAGTCATTTTTAGCTGGGCGCTGAAAGCAGGCCCCGAAGCTTACTAGCTTGGCACTGATAGCAAGCCCCAAGGCTCACTGGTTGGAGCTGATAGCAGGCCTAGAGATACCAGCATACTTCGTAGAAGTTGTAGAGGCAATGGGAACAGAAGTTTCAACGGTAGCAGCGGCAGCCTCTAAGTTCATAGCCAACTCTGCCAGGAAAGCCAAGCCTAAATTGACAATACTAAACTTAGCCGCGATGTTTTCAACTTTTGTAACAATTTGGGTTTCAACAACCTCAGCATGTGGAACTAGTGGAGACTAGGCAGGAGAAGAACCCATAAGCAACCTCCACATTGAACAGTTCTAACCCAAGAGATATGTTCACCCTATGATCAGCTCTAAGGGTCCCAAGAATGAAGTCTCCACCACCACCTTCTACTACCTCTGCATCTTCATTAGAGAAGCTCCTTATGACCACTATTATTACCCCTTTCGGTGCTAGAAGTCATTATGCTTTGAGTTTTGGACCGATGAAGCATCAAGCCAAGGGGTACATCATCACCATCATTGAAGTCTGAAGAAAGTCCCTCAATACTGGATGAGCTACCTGAGCCTAAAGGAGTGATAGCAGAGATATTGTCCCTCTTTGAGATGAACAAACCCTAGACAAAGAAAGACACATTTATGCAACCAAAGTTAAAGGAGTACTAAGTGAAGAAACATTACTAGTGAGGTTCACTTAAAGCCTAACATTATGCACGCGCAGAAAAACACATGTTCTCCACGCGCGTAGGGGGCAAAAGTAGAGGGTCAGAAATTAAAGTCCAAATTAAGTATGGACCTAAGTGTGGAGGTCGCCTCTGTTAGATGACTAGGAATGATTAAAAAAGCATAGGTTAAAGCCCAAGGGAAGTGAGCCAACAGTAGGCCAAAGCAGGTCCAACCCGCCAAGGGTCTAAACAGACTCCAAGAAGGAAAATGCCTAAGTGAAGTTATAGAGGCAACACTTGCGACAGCCAAGTTGCAGAGGCACTTTGCCTCAGCACCGCCATTCACAATATTGTTGGTTCTACTGCCATCTGAAGTTGTTGAGGGAAAGAGAAAGCCGACACAACTAAGTTGCAAAGGCGACACTTGCGACGGCCAAGTTGCAGAGGCACTTTGTCTCAGCACCGCCATTCCAAGTATTGTCGGTAGCGCTGCCATTCCAAGTATTGTCGGTTTCGCCGCCATCTGAAGTTGCTGAGGAAAAGAGAAAGCCGACGCAACTAAGTTGCAGAAGCGACACTTGCGATGGCCAAGTTACAGAGGCACTTTGTCTCAGTGCCGCCATTCCAAGTATTGTCGATTCCGTCGCCATCTGAAGTTGCTGAGGGAAAGAGGAAGCCGACGCAACTAAGTTGCAGAGGCAACTCTTGCAGCGACCAAGTTGCAGAGGCATTTTGTTGGCACTGCCATCTCTAATATTGTCAGTTCTGCCATTTGAACTTACCGCAAGAAATGACTACTGTATCAACTATAGCAACAGCAACTAACTTGCAAAGGGAACACCCCGCCAAGGTGATAGCAGCCTTTGGGAGAAGCTTCACCTCCACAAGTAGAGGCTAATACTTAGCACTGATAGCAGACCCCAAGACATTACTAGCTCGGCGCTAATAGCAGGCCCTAAGGCATTACTAGCTCAGCACTGATAGCAAGCCCTGAAGCTCACTAGCTTGGCGCTGATAGCAAGCCCCAAGGCTTACTGGTTGGAGCTGATAGCAGGCCCAGAGATACCAGTATACCACAGTGACCCCACGAAGATGGGAGCAGGGTAGCCCGAGTGTAAGGGACTCCCTTTCCATCACCCAGGTCATAAACTTGCCTTAGTCACATAGGCAGGACTAAGGAAGCCCTCTTGGGCTTGGTACTAAGGCCTTGTTTGGGAAGACTAAATAAGTGCACTTTTTGTCTTTTTGGACAAAAAAATTGAGGTTGAAAATATGGATGTTTGGGTTAACTTTTTGACTTTTTATGGAAAAATGTGTAATAAAAAATTGTGAAAATTGGTTTTTAGAGGAAAATTTGAATTGGGAGTTGTGCAGCCGTAATTGTTGACTTTTGGTGAATAGTGTTAACTTTTTAACTTTTTGAGTAACTTTTTGGCTTTTTGGATTATTTGGCTTTACCCAAACTTGGCCTAAGGCACAGCATGGCTGATAGCAGGCTTGGCTATGACCTTCGCCCTGGGAAGCTGGGGAGTTTGTGGTTAGGTGGCTAAAGGTGGAGGCTTCGCTGAAGTAAGCACGAACATGGTTGATAGCAGGTTATGAAGTCCTGAGAATGCATGTACTAGCTAAATAGAACTGAGAAAGCAAGTGCAGTAGCAAGGTTTACCGCTGCAAGTACTGTCACGACCCAAACCCGCCCCTATAGGTTTAGCATCGTAACCGGCCAGTAATCTTGGGATTACCGAAGGCCTCTGAGACAAATTAACATAATGTTAGGGGCTAGCAGAAGCAAATAACAAATATACAACGTCCATTGAGCTGTGCAAACTTATATGAGACAGAAAATTTTCAAACTTTTTATATACATATATACACATCATCCCTACGTCATAATATATATACAGATCAGACAAAAAGGACTTAGCCCCTTTTTCAAAATACACAAGACTTGTTTAACCAAACAAGAAACCAGAACTTAAACTTTAAATCACATAGCGACAATCACTTGACATATCCGGAACCTCCACGGGAGGCATAACGGTTGGCTGACAAAAACAGAAATGAAGGCCGTAAACTCTGGCCCTGATCACGCGCCGGCTCACCTACATACATAATATAAACTGTGAGTGAAAACTCAGTGAACAATAACAGAGTAAATGGGTTTCAATGAATGAGTCCGTACAGATTCAGAAATCATAATTCAGTTTCATATCAAATTCATAATTTGTCCAGATCATATACAGAAATCATGAGGTACACTTAAGTATACGTGATACATCCATTAGCATTAACAGAGCAGATACAGAATAGATGCAGACACGTGAGGGTCACGAATGACCAGTTCCATAAAGGAACCTTCGGATCCGTGTAACAGAGAATAAACATGCTGAGCCCCCATGACGGGGCCTCCGGTACGGGTAACAGAGTGCAGACAGATTAAGTTCCATGATGGAACCTCCGATACCGGGTAACAGCCAACAGATATCATATGATGCTAAGGATGTCACGAATATATATCAGAAATTAAACAGTCATTCATTGTGCAGAACATATCATTTAAGAAAACAGATCTTAATTCATCACACAGAAAATAAGTAAAGTTGAACATAGCTTTACTATGTTATTACTCATAGATAGCCGCAGAAGCAAATCAAACGAACTGGACATATCAGATAAATCAGGCAGGCAATGGCGCGTGACCTACACAAGCACATAACATATACACATTGAAATACAATATTACTTCCTTGGTCAAACTTGACTCTTCTAGTCTTTTTTTTCCATCTAAATAGTCCGAAATTCTACTACGCTTATTCTTTCCCATTCAAATAAGCCGGGTTCTTATTTCACACATTTTTTCATTACTAAGTCCTTCTTTTCCAAATAGATTGATCTTTTACTTGGCTTCTTAAACAATTACCACTAGATCAATGATTCATTCTTTAACTAACTAATTCATGTTGATTGATAACTTATTAATCTTTATTGAGTCATAAATCATGTCTAGAATGCTTTGGGAAGAGATGAAGATAAAAATATGAACTAAATGCAACTTTCCAAAATATGCTGAAAATGGGGTCTTCGCTCAAGCGCCACTTTGGTCGTTCGAGCGAACTGTAAAATTTGAAAAACTTCTGGGAGCTCGATTTCTACGCTTGAACGAGACCTTCCTCGCTCGAGCGGACAGCGTAAATTCTGGAATTTCTAGAATTGCAATTAAAGTTCAAATTTGATATTCAAAGCCTCAAAACATGTATTTTTTGTACACAAAAATGGAGAACCATTGTATAATTTAGTAAACACTTTCAATTAGAAATCATTCATTCAAAATCATGCTCTAATTGTCCAAATTTAGTTTTAACTCATCTTCTCCATATCAAACCCAATTTCAAGCCCACTAATTTTAAAACACGAATTAAACTTTCAAAACTCTTGAAAAATTCATAATGTACGTACAATTGGAACTCAATTTCATGTTAGGACAAATAAATTCAACCCAAAGTAATTAATTTCTAAGTTAATTTTCATACATTTGATCATAGCTTCAATTTCTCATTTTCTCTTTAATTACATAAAATTGGCGTCAAGTTCTTTCTATTTTCCTTGAAATCATTAAATTGGAGTCATGAAACTTCTTATAAATTTTCCAACTAATTTCCATAATCTTAAACTCAACTTAATTTGTAACCTCAACTTAATTCATAATTAAAATATGCTTAATTTAAATAAAATCTTAAATTACATTACATGCATGGATGAAAAATCTAATTATAAAATCAAAGCTTTAGGATTAATTCCAAATTTCCATAAACTTGACTTTCTTAAAACATTTCCTTCATCTCTTCAAAAAAAAAAAAGAACTTGAATGGCTCAATTCCTACAATTATTTCACAACCATAAACTTGTATGTAACCCATTTTATGTTTAGAACCCAATTTCCTTCCATAATTTTGAATCCAATTCAATTCCTTCATCATTTTACTAATTCTTCTTAAATCATGAAATTGAAATTATAAACTCTTTTAAAGAAATATTTGCATGTATGAAATTAGGATCAAAATTACAGATTTTATATTTTTCCCAAGCAAATCATAATTTAATTCTTGAATTACTCTAATTTAGATTTTTTTTAATTTCCTTCATATCTAACCCAAATTTAAACTTATCAATCTTTTATACATGAATTAAATCTAAAACCTTGAAATTCCAACATGCATGCAAGGATGAGTTTCAATTTGTGAAGAATAATAGAAATCAAACTCTAACTAATTAATTTCCAAATATATTTCCATGATCTTGAAACATAATTCAAAATTTCTTCATTTTCTTCCTAATTCCTATTAATTACATGATTTTGAGTCCAATTCCATCTTTAATTTCAAATGTGATACAAGGATTCTACAACAATCAAGATTAAAATCCTTACCTTTAACCTTCCATAGCTGAATTTCTTTTTAATTCCTTGAGTTCTCTTTTTTATTTTCATTTAGATCTCATAAACCCATTTCTCCAAAGCTTTTTCCAGCATAAAAGTTGGACTTCTCTCTCTCACTCTCACTCTCTCTCTCGGTTCTTCTCTCCCTCACCAAACCGTACTCAACAAAAATAGTTTCTGAAGAAGAAAAGGAGTAAGCCCACTTTATCACTTGAAATTGGCAGCACAAATACCAAACCCACTTCCTGATTCAACACTATTCACACGTGCACAAGGTTCCAATATTAAGAGATTAGAAGGCTCTAAAATTAACTAAATTACTAATTTATGCACTGACTTAATTAAACCCCACTTTTGTCTTCACTAATTATAATTAACACTTGATTAGTACATAATTTAATTAATCACAACTAATCAAAATCCCACATAATTTACTCAGTCTAATTTAACTTCCATTAAAGCCCAATTAATTATATTTAATCTTTATCATTCTGAATCTGATTTTTAATCAAACTCCCAAAAGGCTTCAAATATTAAATTAAACTTATTTTCATCCTCAATTTTGATTTCCCAAATCATTTAGGCCTTCAATTTTTTATCAGACACCAAATCTTCGTTAATAAATTACATATTCAAATTAAACACCACATAACTAAATTTAATTCGTAATAATTACAATTCTCAATCTTCATAATTTAATTAACTTGATTAATTCTAATTAGGATCTAATTAATCGAATCTCAATTTTACTAAACTGAAATGAATATTTAATTAAACTCCTAAATGGGTCCATAATTAAGATTAAATTGATTCAACTTCTTAGCTTCACTTCCTTGAGTCATTTGGACCCTCAATTTCTAATTCCAAAATAAATCTTTAATAGAATCATATATGAGTCAGATCCCACAATCCTCATAAATCCCAAATTAAATTATAATACTCGGCAATTAAATTTCAAATCCTCGTAATTAATCAAGTACTAATCATTATACGTGATGGGGTCGTTACAAGTACACTTTCTGAGGTTCGAGCTAAGAAGGCAAGTGCAGCGGCAAACATTCTCGCCGCAACTGTACTTGCTGAGGTTTGAAAAGGGAGTTGTAGCGCCAAACACTCCCATTGCAACTACACTTGCTGAGGCTCAAGAAAGGTAGTTGTGGAGGCAAATAGATAGTACACAGTACGTGCAGAGGGACACGTGGCACCTTCAGTCAGGTGGCTCAAGGCAGAATATTCCATGTAATCCTCTAGGACACATGTCCTCTCTCTATTTGGCCACTTGGTGTCCTCTTGGTACCAAGGAAAAGCCTATAAATATGACCCATTTCCCAAGGTTCAAGAAGAAGAATTTTGGGATTTGGGCACTACCATACATTTCTTCTTAAGCTACTTGGTTCACTCTCACGCTGCTACACACTCTCCAACTCCCAGATAGTCGATGCTGCTCATTCTCCAACCACTTTCACCATTGTTGGACCATTAACATAGTTTTGCCTCTCTAATCATCTTCCTAACCTTGAACCCCCTTACAGAGCGTAAAAGGTATGCTCGAATCCGTTTATTTTTGCTGATTATTATTTTTTATTTTTCCTACATTGGTATCAGAACCATTGTTAGGTGTTTTCGTGTTATTTGTGCATGAATATATGTAAAGATATGATTTGTGCATAAAATTGACGTTTTTTGAACAATTTCTGATCGTTCTGAATTTCATATATGTTGTAGTCTATATTATTTAGACTATATCTGCAAAGTTTTACAAAAATTAGACGGTACAATTTTGAGAAAAATGGAGATTTATAACTGATTTTTGTTACTTTGACTACATGCTAATTTTACATGCTTTGTTTTCATGTTGTGAAAATTATATATTTGAAATCCTTGTTTCAAGACCTTCGAAACGGTATATTATGGTTCTAATTTTGACTTACGGTTGAGAAGAAAACTCAAACCCTAATTTTGGGTGAGAGTTAAAACAATTGGAGGCTTAAGGAAGAAGAGGGCGCTGCTGACCCTTGTGATGACGACACCCAGACGCGCGCTGACATCATCCCTTCTACCACGCGCTGATGCAGGCGTGCGACTGTTTTAAGACTTGTTTGTTTTTTTTAATTGAAAACTACGTTAATTGCTTCTATATTATTCGATATAATTCTGATTGAAGCATGGCTTATACTTTTGGACTCGTAATTTATTTTTCTACAAGATATTAAAGTTTTAGAACTTTTTGAAAAATAAACTATTTTTCATTAATGAAAATTTCAATATTTTTACGTTAAATTGCTCTTGGGGGAGCATGACTTGGATTCTGAACTTGAAATTTTTACAGTAGACTACTATTATGGAATCTTATTTACTGGTATATTTTTTGTATTTTTTTGAGAATTTGTAATATTTATTTCTGATTTTATGTGTAATTATTAATTACTTGTACTTCCAGAAAATTCCAAAAAATTGCAGATATTATAGAAATTTGTTATGGCATTATTTAAATATTACATACAACATTTTAAGTTCTTTTAAATGTTTAAAACTTGTAGTATTTTGTTATTTTAAATAACATGATTTATTTATATTTGTGAACTTTAATTCCATGATTAGATATTCTAACATGTTTTCTTTTATGAATTCACATTGAGATACTATTGTATGGAATTAATATTTTATCATGCTTTAGACATGCCATAGTTAGTGGAAAGTTGTTCGGTTGAGAGAAATCTTTGTAGATTTACTCTCGAAAACTAATATTTTGCGCATGAATTAAATTAAATTTTGGATAATTGTCACTTGTAGCGCAAGAGATGATTACGAGCATAGCTGATTTTCGATCTTGCGACTTGTGTAATATTGTCACTATTTAGTTTAGATTTTTTGCGGCAAAATCATAATATAATACACTAATCAAATTAATCTCAATGCACATTTTTTTCCCTCTAAATTGACTTAGCCTATGGAAGTTAATTTGGTTGACCTAGACTTAGTAGAGATGTTCAAATATGAACAATGAAATCCTATTCTTTAGATGAGCAGAAAGTCTTAGAAACTTTAAGCCAGACTTTAATTGAGTCAAAGTAAGGAAACATGACTCAAAGTAGCTGTGGTTTTGTTGCCTTGTTTGGCGCAATAAAAACTGATGTGTGCACTGTGGTTAGCGGCATGCTAAATAGTTTTGATTGGCGAGTTTGGAGTTGTGCAATGAGTAAGCCCTCAATAGATCTAGATATGATCTTGACTATTGAGCTGCGTGGATTGACTTTGTAATTTGATTTGTAATAATGTTGCATCATTGGATGAAGCAACATTCAAGAGTCACGTCATCCAAGAAAAGTGAGCTTAAATGAGTTAGTCATTAAGTGTAAGACGAGTAGCCAGTATGAGCAGTGTTTTGCTCTCTACCCAACTGATGGGAGTGGATGGAGCAAAATTTCACGCACTATAATAGTGTGCATTGAAGTATCACTTGAAATTAAAATATTAGCGCTAATAAGCTGCAAAATCTATTAACACTAAGTGAAAAGATTAGTGCCTAGTGGCTGCAAAATCTATTAGCATTGCCAACTTGTCTAAGTCTGGACACTTACTGTTTCCACACTTGACTGTGAGACATGAGGACGTGCTTCTTTGTATGATTCCTTAGCTAGGCTAACACTTTTGAATGACATTTACCACTAAGCGCAAAAGTTGCAGCGTAGTAATGAAAAGGTCAAGGCCAACAACGTTGTTATGACTCTAAGAATTTGACACGTCACTTGTGAGAGCATTGTGTTGAATTAGACTCTTTAGCCTAATTTGCGCTTAAGTTACTTCAGGAGTTGTCACCGATTGATAGCTTATTCTCCCCTTTTTATGGATAATAGAATTAATTGCAACTAACTATGAAGCGAGAAATAGAGATGGCAAAAAAAGTATTGTCATGTTTCAACTAGATATAGTAAAGTGTATAGAGAATAAAATTGACTTGAAGGTGTAGGGGATTAGCACTTACTAGTAAAATTTGCAACTTAGGCTCACTCGATATCTCCATGACATCCTTTTATGATCTAGTGAACAAGAATTAGTCGTGAGTCATTACCTAATTAGGCCTAAACCTTTACACTTGTCTTTGAGAACTCACACATTTGGATAATTGGAATTAGTTTATGACATTGGTCATGTACCGATGGCTTATTATACTTAATCACATTAATAAGAAGATGACATGGATGGTTTGAGTAGGCCCTCTGAGGCCCACTCGCTTGTGACATCCTGCTCTTATACAAATGTGTAACTTTGTTCGTAATGGTTGCACACAAGTAAGTAGGAAAGCCGCAGAAGGGCATTGGTATTGGCGCATTTAGTCCACTATGATATCTATGACTAGATATGTGTAAGGGTATGATAGCTAGCCCCAATCTCGACACATTTATAGATTACGATACGCATCTTAATCAAGACTATTTGATCTACCTTAAGTCAAAAGTTTTAAGATGATTTTTAACATTGCACATATGAGATTGAGATCAATTAGATAAGAGTTTTTGTGTTTTTAGTTTTGACCAATGTGGCAAGTATCTATTTGAGTTGGTTTTTAGAAAGCTTTGTGAAGAGAAATGGATGCTTAGGAAATTGATAATTCCTAGTACTCAGTAACACAATGGTGTAGTAGAGATAAAGAATTAAGTATTGTTTATGTTAGGTGGATGATGGCGCAATATATTTCCTAATTGGGAATTGCACTTTAGTTTGTTGCCTATGTCCCTAACTAAGTGCCCTCCATATCAGATTTTACAGTCTTTTTGAGTAATGAGTTAGCGGAGAGCCATTCATAGGCGATCTGTAACCATCAAGCAGCTTATCTTTATTTTACTTCTCACAAGGTTGCAAAGTGAAGACCTAGAGTTCTAGGGCGCATTATTGTATGTTGTCTTGTAAATGCTTAGGGTCATGTGGCACATTATTGTATGTTGTCATGTAAACCCTTCGGGTCATGTGCTTATAGGTAAGCAGCTTTGTAGGAGTGTAACTAAGTCACATAAAGTTTTCTTAGTAATGGTGATGTGAATAAAGTTTTGGAATTCTATAAGATAGAGAATTCTAAGTATGGTGCTTTATGTAGCCTAGTTGAAAATGGAAAGAAATTTCCAATATCCTAGGGATAGTGGGAGCAACGTGCCTACTAGTGGATTACTCTATTAGAGAAGAATACTCTACATTCTTAGTTGCGTGGTAGCGAATGTGAAATTTTTGCACATCATCACTAGGTGATTGAGAAGGAAACATTCATAATTGTTCTGCAAAATGATAAAGAGCCTAGGATAATGCCAAAGACTCTCCAGTCCCCTACTTTTAGAAAAGTGGATCAATGTTGTGCATTTTAAGACAAAGTCTTTAAGGATTAACCATTTCTAGGATTTGGTTGACTTTCCATTATGAAGTGAAACTGTTCTAAAGTTATGCGCTATTTGGATAGTCACTTTTTGAGGCATAAGGCTCGCTCGATTCTGAAAAATCGCACCATTGAGGAAGGTGTAGACCATAAGAAGACTTCCTCCTAAGGAGTGAGGTTACTTCGACTTAGGCCATGATTGGCATGAGTTCGGAACTTTACTTTGTAGACATTGTGACCCAACTTCTTGTTGGAGAATTGGATAAGTAAATTCGTAAGGATTTACTTTCTGCTTTTGTGGCGAAAAGTCAGGAGCTCAAAAAGATTGCTAGTTCTAATAAATTTTTTATAGCCTAAAACAGTTATCCAAATAGTAGGTCTTAGATTTCATCAAGCCATGATGGGCCAACGATGATCGATGAAGACCACCGAGGCATGATCAATGGTCTAAAAGAAGTTTTTCCTTACTTAGTGATTATGAGCCAGGAATTTATAAGGTTGTCGTTACCTAGGGTTGGCAGTCCTCTGTTTTAGATATGATGGACATGGGTTATATAATTTACATACTCGGATGTACAATCCTTAGAGATTGTTTTGGGAGAATTCTCAGTTTCTATTTGATGACTTACATAAAGAATATCCTAGAATGATTCTAGATGCGAAATTTTAAACCCATTGACTTACCTATCGGTAAAAGCTAGAGCCTTAGCTATTGAGTGAATTCTCGAATTATCTTTGGGAGAGACAGATGACCTATATTCCTTGATCTTTTGTTGTGGGATCCTAAAGTACGCTATATGGGCGTATTCGACATGATAAGTGCTATTTTTTGTAAATTGTCAATTGAGTAGTTTATACTTTGACCTTGCTTATTAGACAGTGGATAGGATGCTCTACTAGTAGTGTATAAATCTACCCCTTGTAAGATTCAATGCGCTTGTTGAACGCATCTTGAATGAAAGCAAATTGGTCACCAAAATATCTTTAAAGAGGTAATTGTACTAGAGGTAGTGATCTTGAACCACTTCATGTGAGACGCACAAGGTAGATTCTTTTGTATATGCTTATCGCAAGAGGTGCTAATAAGGCTTATGTTTGCAATCTAGAATTACGCAAACAATGGTTGTGTTTTTTTAATCGATCACTTTTTTTTTTTTTTTTTGTGAGATCATGGGATATTGATGCTATTATGGTTTGTGTTATAATGATTAGCAGATGATGATATCAATAAGAAAGATTGGCTCACTCACACGAGCAATCATCCTTGGTGCTTAGGAGCAAGTAAGGATGAGACTAGTGGTTTATTTTATTTGGAGCCAAGAGAGGCTTAAATTATCCACTATATGTGTCGCCTTGGTTACAACCAAGATGAGGGCATGTTAAAGACCAAACATGGATGTTAGTACCTACTTGACTCAAGACTCCATGGGTTCAATTAACGTCCGATTGAATCCAAGTTGATTTTATTATCTTGCTTCATTTTAGCCCCAATTTTATTACTCCATTTAATTACTTTTCCATTCATTAATCGATTAAGTCCAAAAATGAAGATTAAGTCCACTAATGGAGAGGAGTGTCAAACCGAGGGTTGTTTTAGGCATGAGAAAGAGATCATGCCTTGGTAATGAACCTTCAAAAAGATTAAACCATTAAGCACAAGGTCGCCTCTCAAACTTAAACGACATTTATTTTGAAGCAACTCTCAAAACAAATAAAATGCCAAGAAAAGAGAGAGAGTGCAGAGGTGATTAGAGGTAAACACAAGTATGAAAAGTATGAAATAAATGCTATCAACTCAAATAGGTTGGTGTCTAATGTCTAAAACACCAAACCTATGAGGACCATTACACTACAAGCATGCTATACAAAGCATAAAACAACAAACCTATGAGGACCATTACACTACAAGCATGCTATACAAAGCATAAAACAACAAACCTATGAGGACCATTACACTACAAGCATGCTATACAAAGCATAAATGAAAAAAATAACCTAAAACAGTCCTAAAATGTGACATCTGCCTCCGTAAATAATTGTTAAATCATGTGATTTTCTATAATTATGTGTTTATTATGTCAAATTATATGTCATGTGTTATATGTGCTACTTGTTCATTGTATTGAATTAGTAGGAAATAAACCTATCTAAATCAGTAAACCATAAGATTGAATTAAAGATTTGACATAGGCAACTAGAGCCTGACTCACAATAATACGTTTCAATTTAATGTTAATTTAAGAGGCTTGTAATGAGAATTGAGTTAGGAAGAGAATTAGACCCAGACAAGGCCTAACTCTACTCATCAAATAAGAGGTAGCTAGAGATAGATATTTTGGAAGAATTCTAGAGACAAAAAGAAAAAGAAAGAAAGCTAGGGTTCAAGGAGAAAAAAGGGGGAATTAACCAATCTTCATCAAATCATCAACTTGAGGTAAGAACTTTTCCTTCAATCTCACGAATTTGGGTTGTCTTTATCATGAAATTAGATAATCTAAGTTGAATCAAGAAGTGGAGTGGTGTAATCTTGTTAGTATGAATGCTAAGGAGGGAAAATAGAGGAACTAGTGCAATATATGAATCTCCATGGCATTCTTCATGTTTTACCACTTGTTTTTGCATGGTTTATGATCTATATACAGGAAACTCCATGAAATAAAACTTACCCTCCATGTTTTATGAATTCCATGTTTTTCATTTGTGATAACTTAAATGTGAATTGGTTATGATCCATATTGAGGTCAGATATGGTGAATTCAAGTTGTTTTGATACATTTTGGACCTTGATTTTCATAAAATTGAGTTTGGGTTTGAAAGGGGGGAAGTTCCATTTTCAGCAGAATTTTTGCACAGATTTTCACCCAGACCGCTTGAGCAGCCTGGGCCACCTCATGAGCGGCCAATCTTGATTTGGCCAAAATTGCATTCTGAAGTTTGCCCGCTCGTGCGACCAACAAGGCAAGCCCAGTTTGATTTTTCTTCTGTTTTCTCTGACTTTCGGGCCTCCAATTGCATGATTTTCACCTATTTCCATGTGCATGTGCATTGTATAAACACAAGAGGAAATGAAGAATGAATAAGATTGGATTAAATAATAAGTAACGGATCAGCAACCGATAGGTTAGTGACTAATTGAATGGAAGGACTGTATATTGAATCATCATGCTTACATGTGTCTATGTTGGTCAAACGCCGCATCCTAGCCACGTGCTACACTGAACTAATTGTAAGTGACAATGTAGTAAAACTATGTTTGAGTCATACTTCTTTCTAATTATTATTGTTCTTATTAAAGTTATTCTATAGTGATATGATTTACTAAATGAATGAGTCCATTCCATGCAATATGCTCACGTGACCCATACTTGAGGGTAACAATACCGCAGTTTTATTCATGTGGCCCTTACCCGGGGGTAATAATACCATGGACTATATTCACGTGGCCCTTACCCGGGGGTAATAGTACCGTGGTCCATGTTCACGTAGCCCTCACCCGAGGATAACAATACCGTGGCCTATATTCACGTGGCCCTCGCTTGGGGGTAATAGTACCATGGCCTGATATGTATGAGATATTGAGTTATATAATTATGAGTGAAGGACTGACATATGTGCCCATAGATCCATGTGATTACTATGTTTTAATGAACATGTTACTGCTATGTGACTTGACTTTAATGTTCAAATGGACATTATTTCTAACCTCTTAACACATTGTTGTTCACTAGGCTTTGGCTCACAGTTTATATCTATCATGTAGGTGATCAAGCACAAGAAAGGACTCGAGGGCGTCAACCTATCTTCTAGTTGTCAAGCCAACCATTTTGGGTCTAACTCCAAGCTTTTTTAGTGGTGATGAATTCACCATTTTGTTAAATAATTGTGTGTCTCATATCGAAGATCTTTTG